>CM042842.1:41805648-42405648 GCA_023653725.1 Bungarus multicinctus | reverse complement strand
CCAAAGTAACTCCAATAGAATCCTAGCATTGTGCTGTCAGTTGTTAGTTTGTACCTTGAAAGACAGATAATTGATTTTGTTGTATAATACATTATGAAACCTCAAGGTTAGAGTGCAGGCTCGGAAAACATTAAGGAGAATAAGCAGATATGACTTGGTGAGATTGGAAAATAAAGACCCAGGCGAGCATTAGAAGTTTTATAAAGTCTTATTTAGTTCTTGTATTATTTCACAACCACTAAATAAGAACCTACATGCCATATTCTGCAAAAAGATCCAGAAAAAACTTTGGAGTAGTTCTTTCCCTCAATAATAAGCCATAGAAAATTAGAATGAAAGATTCATGCATCTGGGCGAAAAATAATAGCCTACAATAAAACCATAGCGTAAATTATTACTTGGGTTCAGTTATTATAGGATATTATTGTTTCATAATCAAGGTTTTTATTTATGATCAACAATCACCATTTCTTAAAAAAAAACTCATACACATCAATAAAATAGCACTTCACAGTGGTTTTTATAATCTAATACTTCATTTTCACTGTGGCTTCACAAACATTAGTGTGTAGGCAATGAACCTTTTTGTATCAGAAAGAAAAACTTAACCTACATCCATTCTGCTTGAAAACTGATATATTGGGGGAAAATATAACTTTTACAAAGATTCCTATATAGGTTTTAATAAAATTATTGTGCTGATTCACATGGGTAAGTGCACTTGGCTAGTAACATTTCTACCTTTGGAAATATATTATAGAAAATAATATATTGTGCCTTGCCCTGAAAGATTATTTTCTTAATTAAGGTTCATAGAAAGCATTGTTTTTAATTTCTTAGGTAAGCCTTTACAACTCCTGCTCTCCTACTCAAAGTTTCAGTTGACATTCATTCAGATATTCCAATTTAGCCTTGGGATTAACCTGTTCCTATTCAATGGAAATAAGGAATTCTATTAAAAGCCTATATGGCATTAGTTTTCATTCAGTTGGTGTATTCAGTAGTGCTCATCTGTCAAAGCTTAGTCCAGTGCTGGCTAATTTTTTGGGCACCAAGTGCCCAAAGTGCACGCAGCAACACAGATGCTGGGGAATTCTGGGAGTTGAAGTCCTCCAGGCTTAAAGTTGCCAAGGTTGGAGATCCCTGCTGTAGATCATGCTGCCACATCTAGTATAGATTTGAATGCTTACTCCAGCATGTCAGTTATAAATACAATACCTGCCCTAAAGGTAAAAATAATTTCCCTTTCTATGACTCCTTGTGAGAAGGGAATTTAGTAATAGTTCCCCATGATGTATGCTTCAAAATTCCATTTCTGTAAAGGAACATTTTTTTAAAAAAAAATCAACGTGGAGTGTAATTATATGTTAGCCTTGCCACTTTGGCAACTGTTGTACCTCAAAAAAGTGTTTTTAACCTCACATTTGTTAACCAATGCTATTCACATCTTTTCTGTAATAGGATCTTAATCTAGCTGTAAGAAAGGCAATCATGCCCACAGAGTTAAGGACTGTCAGGGCTCCTACTGTACTTTTTACAATCTATAACCCCACAATAAAAATGTACTTGAAACTCCAAATTCACAAACACATTTCAAATAAATATACTCCCCCTCCATCTGCTTTAAACATTTTAAAATACTGTAGTTCATTCGATACCTCTATGTGTTCCGTGGTGCTTTTGCAAAAAAAAAAGGAAGGGATATTTTTTGAGGGGAGGAGAAATGTAAAGGAAGCATTTCCCAGAAATCCAGTCTAACAAAAATATGTTTTCAATAATGTCCAATTGAAAACAGTAGAAAGGAATTTCATACACATCCAATTCAATCCAGTAGTTTCATTCCAGAATAAAAAAACCATAGCATTGCATCTATTACTGCTAATCTTCTCATCACTCCTTATCACATCTCCCCTCCCACTTGTGATTGTAGGACTGTAACTTTGTCCCTTGTATCCTTATGATTTATATTGACCATTTCCTAATATGATTTGATTGTTGATTGTACCCTATGACTATCATTAAGTGTTGTACGTTATGATTCTTGATTCTTGATGAATGTATCTTTTCTTTTATGTATACTGAGAGTATTTACACCAAGACAAATTCCTTGTGTGTCCAATCACACTTGGCCAATAAGTTATTCTATTCTATTCTATTCTATTTTATTCTATTCTATTCTATTCTATTCTGCTGTGAAAAGTTAACATTGGGGAAAATAACAGAGCCAGGAATTTTTAAAACCCAACCGCCTTTTCTTAACCAGGACAGTTTTTCCCCCCTCTCTTTCTCACATTTTCTTTCCGAATGTCATCTACCTGTTAAAACCTTTGAGAAGCTATTAAATCAGTCAGCTCAAGGCTGGATAGACTCAACCTTAAAACCAGAATAAAGTATTTGGCTCCAAGATGGAACCCCAGGAATTTTTTAAAAATGTATTGCATATCTCTGCTTCAATTATCCCTTTCCTCTGTTTAAAGGAAGGGCACTTCTACATCAAAACAGATATTAGAGGGACTAGAATTATGCTACAACATGCAACAAATTGCAAACGTATTGATTTCAATTACGATTTTTATTGACTGTTTCCTAATATGATTTTATTGCTTATTGTACTCTATGACCCTATTATATTCTATTTACTATATACCCTATGACTATATAACCTTGTGACTATTATTAAGTGTTGTACTTTATGATTCTTGATGAATGTATCTTTTGTTTTATGTACACTGAGAGCATTTGCACCAAGACAAATTCCTTGTGTGTCCAATCATACTTGGCCAATAAAGAATTCTATTCTATTCTATTCTATTCTATTCTATTCTATTCTATTCTATTCTATTCTATTCTATTCTATTCTATTCTACTCTACTCTACTCTACTCTATTGGATTAAGATTTAATTGACTGCTATTTTATTATGCCCAAATTGTATTTTCCACAGGAAAAAAATAAAGTAGTTTACAGGATATTAAGTTATTACTGGAGCCCTTTCAAAGGAAGATGGAAAAAAACCCACTCTTTCATTAAAATATGCCTACATTTTTTCCCTCTACATCTTTATAATAGCAAAGAAAAATGTTTTACTTTCTGTCAGAGATATTTGTATATCAGCCATCAAAGAACCATTGATTTTCTCTAGAAAACAGGTTATTGCCTCTATCCAATAGCTAACTTTTCATTAAAAAATATGACTCCTCTAGTAGCTGCAGTGCTAAAAAGACATCGCTAAGGTCCAGTATTGTGTCATAAACTATCTTCTTCCCTCTAAAGATGGAATTATCAACATTTACTTAATAGCTGTCACTGGGATTTGAAGGTCAGTGATCCATGAACTAAACATCCTTTTAGAAGCCCTGAATGTATTACTTGATGGTGACTACAAATAAACTGTAAGTCTATTGAGCAGATAATTGCATTATATAATGGGTTATAATGGAAATTACAATTTGTTATGTTCACTCTCAAAAATGTACATGATTGGGGGGTTTGGAAAAAAGCCCCTATCTTAAAAGGATGTTATGAGCCTTGTCTGGCCTTTTGACCTGAAATGTAATAAAGCAGCTGCTTGTTTTACAAGACACTGCTGTAAGAAGAAGAACAATAAAAAATTAGGGAATGTAGAAAAATAATATTGAAGTCTTATGACCCACTGTTCCATTTGAATGCCATTAAGATACACTCACATGGATTTACCACATGCCTCCAATGTTCATTAGCGTTAGTAGCGTGAACAGCATCTTCTGGTATTCTTGGACACTTGGCAACTGCCTCATATTTATGATGATTGCAATGTCCTGGGGTCATGTGAACAACACACTTTTTGACAAGCAAAATCAATGGGGAAGCCAGATTCACTTCACAACGATGTTGCTAACTTAACAACTGCAGTGGCTCACTTAACAACTGTGGCAAGTAAAGTCATAAAATGGGACAAAGCTCACTTAGCAAATGCCTCGCTTAGGAGCAGAAATGTTGGGCTCAATTGTGATCGTAAGTTGAAGACTACCTGTATTTGTTTTATTTCTATATTGCTTCTTCTCCAAGAGGATCCTGTGGTGGCCCGCCAGTGGCCAGAGGAGCTGGTGGCAGACTCGGACAGTGAGGAGGTTGGAGAGGAACGTGAGCCAGTCCTGGAGTCTAGGGAAGGCTCTGATGAGTGCTCTGCATTGGAGGCAGGACCATCCGACAGTTATCAGCTGCCTTCAGAGTTGAAGACCAGTGGGGTAGAAGAATAGCTGGAGCCTGTTCCTGAGCTGCCAGGAGAAGGGAACAGTTACGGAACAAGGGTCAACTCAAGGGTAAAGGCACAAATGGATGGTGAATGGCCCCTCCCATAGAGAATAAAGAGGAGTAAAAGGGGAGTGGTGTTTGCAATTAGTTCATTTAATTAATGGGAAGATTTGTTCATGACTCACAGAGACTTCTGCCAAGTATTTTCTTGTACAGCATTGCGCTTGGAAGCTATCAGCCTGGTAGCTCTCCAAGCCTGACAAGGTCTGTGGTTGTAATTCACCCTTGAAAGACTGTTTGCCAGAATTTAATTGGATGTGAATGATAGGAATTCACATTAGCCTAATAAAAAAAAAGGGTTTTATTGGGACAAGGAGTCTGTTTCGTGATTTTGTGAAGTCTAAGTCAGAACAGATCCCAAAGTGGATTGAAATAAAAGAGATTTAAAAAAAAAAAAGTAAGAGCATCACAATAAAAGCATCAATGCTTCAAACAATCAGTACAAAAATTAAAACAAGTTTGAAACAAGAACAATATAAAAGCAAAACAAGTAGCAAGCAAATTTAAAACCATTTTAGTTCTGAAAAACTGATGGTGTCATAATGCATGGATCTATGCATTGGTTTCCATTCATATTTGTTACTTTGTATATTTCATCCGGATAATCTAGGGCAGAACTGTCAAACTCCTAGCCTGCGGGCCAGATGCATCACACACTGGCCACAGCCACACCTGGTTTAGCAAAGGAGAAAAAAGTACCGATACATCATGTGATGCTGCTGTGACGACGTGAGTTTGATACCCCTGATCTAGGGAACAGAACAAGACAATACTGTCATGTGTTTGTTCATGAGTTTATACTCCATGTTTTATTCAGGAGCTCTAGGCAGCAGACATATTTTCCCATAACACCCCTATGAGGTAGATCAAGTTGAGAGAGAAAGATTGGCCACAGAGTGACTTTTTTAGTTAAGAACAGAGGACAAACTGGGTGTCACTGTTCCTACTTTTCTATAAGATTAGCCAAAGATTTGGAAACAAGGCTGCAGGCCTACACATGACTTTGTGAGTGCATATTCACATTAAGCTCAGTGGGCATTCATTCTGATTAGATAGATAAAAGATTTATCTGCAAAGAACATGACTCATGGTCCAGAATGTTTAAATATGAATTAAACTTCATATTTATGCATTTTCCAAGTGCGAGATCTTCTTAATAGAGTGTCCACATGCCCATCAACATCTGGAAAGGATAATCTTTGGAATGTGGTCTTGCAAGAATGAGGAAATCTATAAAAGGCCAGCTACTACCATTTTCATCTAATGCTTTTCAAACGTTTGAAAAGCATCAGCTAATTTATAACACGGATGGCCCACTGCAGGTGCCACTGCCCCCAATCTAAAGTTTCCAGCTTTCAATAATGTGCTTCTCAGTGGCTTGCTGAGCACGAGACTACTGTGGAATGGAAAAAGGATGGCTGTTTTCCTGCTGTTTTTCCACTGTCCATACCACAGTTGTGGAGAAGAGTAGCTCTTGAAGGTTGCCACTGTAAACACTTTAATCAATAAGGCTCTATGAGAACAGTGGACCTAAGAGGCTAACATCTAATGAAACACTTCAGGAAAAAAATAAACCTTCAAATGCAATGATTTAGATTACAGCTCAAAACAACCATTTGATTCTAGCAGTCGGCACAGTAAATTCTGCAGGCACTAATAAACTCATTTCTGAATAAATGTTCACAGCCATACATGTAAATTCGCATTTATGGATTAGACCAAAAGTGGAGAGATGGATCAAATGTGACATAGATCTACCAGGTAATTAAAGAGTAATTTTAAGTAAAATGAAAGAACTATATCAATGTGACAAACTGATAGCCATAGCTTGCCATGTCTTCTAAGCAACCCTCAACCCTCATAAGTGTGTGGGGGGAAATCAACAAGAACTTAGTCAATAGAGGTAATTTATATCTGATAATTTGAAATAAATCATCAGTATTCAAATAATACTTCACTAACTTTTTTAGTTACAATTCATTAGAAGCAAGAAGCCATCCACAGACTCTATCCTTGAGTTTCCCAAATATGCAAACATATAAGAAGTTACAAAGTTGCTTGAATGCAAGTTATTTGAGAATTTCAAATTTAGAATTCATTAATCTTGGTGCTGATGTATTATGGACTGCTTCAAGGTCCTCTGGGTAATTCAAGTTGCAGATTTGTAAAATAAAATTAGCATTGAATAACACCATTAAATTTAATTTTGTTGTACTTACATACAGAATATGTAATCACAGGTATCCTTGGACTATTGTAGCACTTATCCTATTGTACTTTTCATCTAATGCTGTACTTTATTTTATATGTTGTATAAAAATATGACTATAATTCAGGCTAGCCTTTGCTTATTACTTACTTCAGACTTAAATATTTGCTGCTCATAAATAGTTAAATGCTGCAGAAATAAAGAGTCATGTTTAGCAAGGGGGGGGGGAATCTCCCCTTTATACTGGTTTAAACCCATCAGCAACATGATGCTTGCTGCTGACAATATTATTCCTAAGAGATTAGATGAAAGTGCATTGCTTGTTATCACCTCTTCAAGAATTCTTCTGCAGACCTTTACCTTCTGGAATGGTTCCAAGAGCAGACTTATAGACTATGTAATTGTATTTGGAAATCTACACTTTCTTGATCATGTTAAAGTTTTCCCCAAGTTGATAATGATCACTCCAAATTTATTAGCTTTACTTCAACAAATCCCCATCAAATTAATGCACCAGTATGTAATGTTTTCCCAACTAGTAATGATACAGTAATCCTCTTGAGGCTAGCCATCGGACTCAAGAGACCTTAGGACACTTTTACACAGCATTGTTAAAGAGAACCAGATGGAAATCAACTACACTAAAACTAAAACAATGGCATTTGCAAATCAGCCCCAGAAAGCACTCCTGGTCTATTAACAACCATGCCATTCAACAAATGCAATGTTATATATACCTGGGAGTAATCCTCCAGGCAAAAGGAAATAAAAGGGCCCATGCTAATGATGCTTCATAAAATGCAGACAGGAGTAAAGCAGTTATTTTAAGATTTCATCAGTCCAAAGGATGTCAACATATATTTGTAGCCACTAAGCACTGTGTCCCCAGGCCTTCACTGCACATGGAAGCTGAATTGGTGAGAAAGGAGACTAGAATATGGTAGGCTATGTTAAAGACTGGCTGAAGCTGGCACATTTCCCTATAGCAGGGGTGTCAAACTTGCGGTGTCACGTTGTCATCATGTGACGTATCATGACTTCCCCCCCTTCGCTAACATGAAGGTGGGCGTGGCCAGCGTGTGACGCATCTGGCTCATGGGTCACGCGTTTGACACCCCTGTCCTATAGGCTTAGTTCCACGGACATTAGGAAACAGATTTTAAGTGAGTGGAAACAACCAGTTTACAACAAGCTCTCTCTCCCAGGACTTCCCCCAACTTGTATTTATTGTCTCTGGGCTATGAGCAAGCAGAGACCACATTCAAACTGCATTTATTCAACATAGATTGTCAAACAGATACTGGTAGTACCACTCAGTTTCCCATGGCAAATAGCCTGAGATACAATTCGGCACCAGCTATGTATTACCACATAGCTTAACATTTGAAATCAGACCCTTCGCCTTAGTCCAATGTAATGATGTCCCTTTAGCAAGTTTGACTAGATCAGGGGTGTCAAACTCATGTCGTCATGGCAGCGTCATGTGATATATCAGGAATTTTTTCCCCTTTGCTAAACCGTGCATGGGCATGGCCAGCACATGATGCATCCAGCCTGCGGACTGGGAGTTTGACAGCCCTGGACTAGATGGTACAAATGGATACCGTATCCATTACAAATATATCCCTGAGATTCAGGACAAGTCGAAACTATTGAATGTGTCCTTCTGTATTATCAGTTTTATTCAAAATATTCTAATTATGCTATTCCAGACCAGCAAATCAGAATTTACCAATCGGTGGTAAAAAGCATTTCCATGATCAACGCTGATTTGAGAAATAGTATACAAGGCAGCCAGATTTTGTGTGGTGGCATGCAAAACCAAGCAAAGATTAAGTAAATAACATTTGAATCTGCCTGAGTATCGTTAGCCAGGAGTGACTCAGGCTTAGCATTAACCATGTGTAACTTTTTAGTTTCTTGAGGGTTTTGGTGCTTTGGTGTATATTTGCCATGTCATATATTCTTCTCAGGTTTGAAAGAGGTCTGTAAGAGACATTTATAACTCTCAAGTCCCATATGGATAATTTTATTGCTATATATATCATTTTTTTGTATTTTATGTTATAATTTTAAATTTTAATCTATTTTCTCTTTTGTCAGACATATGCAGTCTGAGCAGGCCACTTAGCATTCTTTAATATTGTTTTTGGACAAAATTATTTCTGTGTATCTCTCCTTATTCACCTGGTACAGGTAGTCCTTGACAAATGATCGGTCATTTAATGACCCTTTGAAGTTACGATGGCCTCAGAAAGGGAGTTTTAAAGCCTATAAAGCAGTTCCAGCCATCACAAAACATTGTGTTATTCCCCAGGATCACATGACCATATTTTGAGTGCTTGCACTTACAACCAGTTGTCAGAACCCACAGTCATGTGACCAAGATTTGCAATATTTTATGTCAAGTCTCGTGTATTTTTTCATTTCAGAAGAAGAAAAAAACACATTTAGGAAAATGAATTCACTTAACGTCTGCTTCATTCAACTTACAGCCATGTGATTCATTTAACAATCACCATAAAACAGTTTTTAAAAGTTGGATCCATTCATGTTGGGTGCATTGGCTTATGACTGCAATGATGTATTATGGAAGTTCTAGTTCAAATTGTAGTTTGAAGCAAAGGACTACCTTACTATCAAATCAGTTTGGATATTTACATACCAATACCCTGGTGCTGGTTAATGAGTATAATATGGTTTTTCAGCTTTCAGAATTTTTATAGGCATGTTGCATTCACTAAAGCTATTTATCTTTCTCTTCTCTTTTCTCTCTCTCTCTCCCTCCCCCCCCTCTCACACACAGAGAGAGATTTCCAAATAAATTATCATTCACCACATTAGTGAACATTCTATACAGACTGTATACTTTAAACATTTTTAACAGTGTAAAGAAATGGATAATTTTATTAGAGGGGCTATATCTGTGGTGGGATTAAAAAAAAATACTACCAGTTCTGTGGGTGTGACTTGGTGGGCGTGGCAGGGAAGGATACTGCAAAATGCCATTCCCTCCCCACACCACTAACCTGCTTTCCAGCTCTGTTCTTCTGTGCAGGGCAACAAAAGAAGACCCAACCGATCAGCTGGGACTTGGGAGGCAGAGAATAGATGGGGGTAGGGCCAGTCACAGGTGGTATCTGCCAGTTCTCCAAAATACTCTAAATTTCCACTACCAAACTGGTCAGAACCTGTTGAATACCATCTCTGGGCAATATTGAATGTGGCCAGTAGCCCATCCACCTCACCCTTTTCACCTACTAGCAATTATGAGTTGTTACATTCAGATTCATTAGTCTATTATGGCATTTTTGTCATGCATTGTGGATTCCCATGTCATCCATGATATAGACTTTATCTGAACATCTGAATTTTGGCAAGTTCAAACCTTAACTGTTAAGGATTAACAGATATTTCAGAAACCGTTTTTACAGTGTGATAGTTGCTAAAAGAAATAACCTCATTAATGTGTTATCAAAATATGTTATTTATGCGAATAACTTTTTCTTCCTTAGTTTGTGTTGAAAATAGTACAACAGGAAATGAGTAAGGAATAGTCCAAACTAATCTGAAGTTCAGGATCGTATTACAAAAAGAGTTATTATATCATCTCTCCACAGAAATTATCTTTTATGTCCTTATTCCTATTAAAGATCTATCCAAAATCTAACATACAAAAATCCTCATTTTTTTTAACCTTATGCTAATTGTGGTTATTAAATAACATTAAGTTTTATAGTTATTTGTTATGAATTGCCTATAGTTTCTATTGTTCGACAATCTGAACACTGGAACAAATAGATGGATTTTAGTCAATCAATCTCTAAACATATTAAATAATTAATAGGTCTCTTTCATTTCCTCAATCATCACATCGATAACAAACAATATTGTTATCAAAAGATTTTACTGCACCCTTAGAGAGAAGCATCAAAGAATGGATTATTTCTCTGTCTTTGGAGAATGAGTGATCTATTAAATTCTATTTCCCAGGGGAAAATTCCCAAAGGAAACTATATTGTCCCCTAAACCTGATTAATTATTATTTTCATTTTTGGAAAAAAAACATTATATCATATATCCTATTGAAATTGACAGGAGTATTACAGAGAGAACTATATCTTGGAAGTCAGCCATTTATTGTATTATGTGAAGCTTAAAGTGTTAAATAATTAAATCATGTAATATGTGTTGTACAATCTGCCTAGGGTAAGCTTTTTAATAAATATAGTTATACATATCTATTTTTTTTGCAAAATGAAGCCCAAGAGATTTTGTCATCAAATCAAATGTTATTTTTAAAGGCTCTTTTTGTTGTTTTTTTTCCGACTGAGGTTGATGTTTCATTTAAGATTTCTATTACAAATAAAATTATTTTTCTTCTGAAGTACTGAATATTTTTCTTCTGCACATAAATGCAATTAATTGACTTAGTTTATGCAAATACTTACTTAAATGAATGAAGTTACATAAATGCTTGGTTAAACATGTATGAGAAACAGTTTGGTATAGTCTTTAAAATGCTGGCCTAGAAACCAGGAGACTAAGTTTTCGGCCTGGGTAAGTCACTTTCTCTCAGCCTAACCCACGTCACTAGGTTGCTGTTGTGGGGAAAATAAGCAAGGGATTAGGCATGTTCACTTCTTACCATTAAAGAAAAAAGTGGGATAAAAATCTAATAATAATAATGATGATGTTTTGGAGCGGCAATGAAGAGGCACACACTTATAGTGATTCAGTCTTTTTGTTTATTCTCAGGACACCGACTGACTCGGCGGCGCGGCAGCCCTTCTTTTAAAGGGCTCCCGCGCCTAAGCCAACCAATGACGGCGCGAGGATCTCCCGCCGGAATGTAGACCAATGAACAGTAAGTATTTCAAATATTAACCAATCCAGAACACCCCTCCCTCCTTGGTCCAGTCTGACCAATCAGGAGCCGCGCCTATGTTACGTAATCACGTAGATAGGCGGGGCTCCTGTGAGTCCGACTGGACCTGCGCGGCTCAGTTGCGTCGTTACCATCGGCTGGTGCGGAAGGACCTGTTGCTCCTCTCGCCTCCGGCCCTGGAAACTTCGAGCAGGTCGAGCCGGCTGCGTCACTACCAACGGGCCTAACTGGGCTAGTTGACGTGGCCATGCCGCTCCCTGCTCGGCCTGGATTATCGACGACCCTGTCAGATGTTACAGCGGGACGTTCTTCAGGATCAGGTGCGTAGCAGCGCGACCCGACCGGAGCTAGAGTTGAGGGTGTGTGTGTGTGAGTTAGGGCGTCATTGTTTGTTAGTGTGCTTCCCTTATCCAGACTGCTTGGTGGTTGCTCCCCTTCCCCCCCAGGAAAATCGCCAGGTCTGGGATGGGTGCGAGTTCGAAGTTGGTCTATGTGTCGCTTCCAGCTTTTGCCATCAGCGGTGGTAAGCCGGTAAGAACGGGGTCCGGTTAGATGTGTGATGGTGGCTGGCACCCATAAGGGGTGCCCTACCAGGTTTTTAGCGTAAACTAAATCCCCAATTCGGAATGTTCGGACTTTGGTTGAAGAATCTAGGGGTTTCTCTGTAGAGTAGGTGGGGTGTAGTCTATCGAGAGGGGAACGTAGTTTTCTCCCCATAAGTAATTCAGCAGGAGTTTTGTTAGTAGTGCTACTAGGTGTAGTGTGTTGGAGGAACAATAATTTGTCGATGCGTGTTTGTATAGGGCCCTGGTCTAACTTAAGAAGGGACTCCTTGGTAAACCGGACCATGCGCTCGGCCCGTCCATTCGCTGCCGGATGTGCCGGCGCGGTTAAAGCATGGCGTATGCCCAAACTTGCTAGGTAGCCCTCAAATTCTGTAGCCGTGAATTGAGGGCCGTTGTCAGATACCAGGACGTCTGGTAAACCATGGGTGGCAAACCAGTGACTGAGCTGTCGGATGACAGCTTCAGAAGAGGTTGATTTCATGAGGCTCACTTCTAACCAGTTGGAATAAGCGTCTACCAGAATCAAGAAGGTATGTCCCTTAGTCGGACCTGCAAAATCTATGTGGACTCTAGACCAAGGGCCCCTAGGTAGATCCCACTCAGTAGCTGGTGCCTTTGGGGGTGAGGGCCGGGAAGTCTGGCAGGGCTGGCAACCCGCGACCCAGTCGGTAACATCCTTGTCTAACCCAGGCCACCATACATAACTTCTAGCTAGACTTTTCATCTTTACCACCCCGGGGTGTCCCTCATGCAATAGTTTCAATATGGGATTTCGCAGTTTTTGTGGAATGACCACTCGATCCCCCCATAGTACACAGCCTTTTAGTACGGACAGTTCCATTTGTCTCTGTTTAAACGGTCTGTGCTGTTCTTGTAACTCAGAGTCAGGCCAACCCTTTATGATCCACCTACTCACGGTATGCAGTAGGTGGTCGTTAGAGGTTTCGTGCGCGATGTCTGCTGCTGTCATCGGGAGGTCGGGCAGGGTCTCAATCAAAAAGGTTGAAGTGCTGGGGTTTGGTTCAGGATCAGAGTCTGGTAACGGGCAACGACTTAAAGCATCGGCGTGCATGATGGTCGGACCCGGGCGGTACGACAGGGTGTAATTGTAAGCGGCCAGGAATTCTGACCATCTTGTCATTCTGGGTGATAGAATGTGGGGAGTGGGTTTGTCACCCGCCAGGATACCTAGTAGGGGTTTGTGATCGGTGATGATAGAAAATGATCGGCCATACAGGTATTCATGGAAACGTTTAATACCCGAAATTATGGCTAGTGCCTCCTTGTCCAGTTGACTGTAATTCCTTTGGCTTTGGGACAAGGTTTTTGAATAGAAGGCAATCGGAGCCTCTCTGCCGTTAGGTAGAAGGTGGCTCAGGACAGCTCCGATTCCAAAGGGGGAGGCATCACAAGTTAGTAACAATGGCAAAGTCTCGTTATATTGAATTAACACTTGAGCTGAAGTGATCATGTCTTTAATTTTGTTAAATGCTGTTTCTTCCCGATGTCCCCACTTCCACGATGCGTCTTTGTCCAAAAGTCTATGCAAGGGTTCCGCCACCGTGGCTTTCTGGGGCAAAAAGACATGGTAAAAATTTATCAACCCTAGGAAAGCTTGTAGGTCAGCCTTGTTAGTTGGTGTGGGGGCATTTTTGATAGCACGGGTTTTTCCTGCTGTTGGATGGATGCCATTGCCATCGATTAGGTATCCTAAAAACTCTATTTTGTCTGTGATAAGGGTACATTTGTCTTTTTTGACTTTAAACCCAGCCTCAGTAAATTTGGTCAGTACTTTTCTTAAACAGTCTCGCAGTTGCAATTTGTGTTTAGCTGCAATTAGGACGTCATCGAAATACGGAATGACTCCAGGAATTCCTTGAAGGAGGCGTTCCATAAGAGATTGAAAAATGCCTGGTGCCACGCTAACGCCAAATTGGAGGCGATTACACTTAAATGCACCCCGGTGTGTTACAATAGTTTGGGCTTCAGCTGTTTTTTTGTCAACGGGCAGTTGCTGGTAAGCCTGAGCCAAATCGAGTTTAGCGAAAATCTTTCCGCCCTTGATAGAATGTAGCAAGTGTTGCACGACAGGCACGGGGTATGCGCTCTGTTGTAGTGCATGGTTGAGGGTCGCCTTATAGTCCCCACAAATACGAACCGACCCGTCTGCTTTTATAGGGGTCACTATAGGGGTCTCCCATTTAGCGTGGTCAACTGGCTCGAGGACCCCTTGCTTTACTAGTTTATCCAGTTGTTCTTCTATTTTTGGCTTTAAGGCAAAAGGTACCCGTCTAGCCTTTAGTCTAATTGGGGCTACCTTGGGGTCTATGTTAAAAGAAATCGGGTTACCCCGGTACTTGCCTAATTCTTCGCTGAACAGGTCCTGGAATTCTTGAATGAGATCTGCCTCCCAGTCAGCGTCTGTGATATGGTTGATACCGGTCATCCCTATTCCCAGCGGTTCGAACCATTCCAGTCCTAAGAGGCTGGGTCTGTTCCGGTCCACGATTGTTAGGGGCAGAATCTCAGTATGGTTGTTGAAGGTTACCTGGAAATGTCCAATCCCTACTACCGGAATTCTGTTTCCCTGGTAGTCTTTGAGCGTTAATTTCTGTTTGTCTAGTTCGCTTCGCCGTATGTCTGGGATCAATTTCTTAATAGTGTCCCAGGAAACCATGGAAAGGAA
The DNA here is from genome assembly GCA_023653725.1 of Bungarus multicinctus. Lineage (NCBI taxonomy): Eukaryota > Metazoa > Chordata > Lepidosauria > Squamata > Elapidae > Bungarus > Bungarus multicinctus. The sequence goes on along the minus strand of CM042842.1, from coordinate 42,391,007 downwards.
TGATCCCGAATCCACTTCCATTTCACAATTTTTTTCTTCAATTCTTACTTGCACGTGGACTTTTTTGACGTTTTTTGTATTAGAGTGACCAATTATTATTGTTTGATGTGTTTCTTCCTTCTTGTAAGATGACTCTTTAAACTTTCTATTCCTTCCTTCCTGGCTCCAACGGTTGTTTGTTTTCTTTTCTCTCTCTCTTGGGGGAGGGCTTTCTCTTCGCCTGGGGCTGTAGCTTGATCGGGCTCTGCATACCCTTGCAATGTGCCCTTTCTTTTCACACTTTCGGCATATTGCGTCTATGAACCGGCACTCTGATCTGGGGTGGTTTCCACCACAACGGTTGCATTCAAAATCAAAACGCCTGGAAACCCGCTCTTTTTTTCCTCTCGCGGCTTTTAGGTGGCAAACCTCGTCTTCTTCACTACTGGTCTCAGTTTCAAGATCCTCGTAGTGTGTTGAGGTTTTTCCTTGTTCATCATCAGCTTTGGTGGCTTCTTTGGATTTGTGGTGTGCAGCTTGATTAATCTGTTTCATTCTTGCTGCCGATTTGTGAGCAGCTTCGGCTGCGGTGGCTTCTTCGATGGCCTCTGTGGCTGTTATCTTGGGTCGGTTTAGCAACTTACTCTGCAATATTGGATCTTTTAAGCCTAAAACGATCCGGTCTCTTAGCGCCTCATTGAAATCCGAGAATTCGCACTCTCCACCTATTTCTCTTAAATCTGCCACGAAATCGGCGATAGGTTCACCTTCTTTTTGGTTCCGGAGGTAAAACTCATGGCGCTTTATCAGGCAGGAAACTGTGGGTGCGTAGTGTTTCCTCAGGATCTTCTCTAGCTCGGGCCAAGTTAGCGTTTTGACATCGATTGGAGACGCTAGCGCCTTTGCCATCCGAAAAACGGCTTGGCCGCAGTGGGTCAAAAACACCGCTCTCTTTCGGTGATCCGACACTCCGCTCAGATCGCTACTCTCCAAAAACATGAGGAATCGGTCCACATACGTCTGCCATTCCTCCTTGGCCGGGTTGAATTTTTCAGGCGGTGCGTTGCTTCCGGACATGATGCCGCTCGCTCTCCGCCGCTATGCACTCTCTAAACGTGTTGCCTCGATCCCATCCTCGTCGCCAGTGTTTTGGAGCGGCAATGAAGAGGCACACACTTATAGTGATTCAGTCTTTTTGTTTATTCTCAGGACACCGACTGACTCGGCGGCGCGGCAGCCCTTCTTTTAAAGGGCTCCCGCGCCTAAGCCAACCAATGACGGCGCGAGGATCTCCCGCCGGAATGTAGACCAATGAACAGTAAGTATTTCAAATATTAACCAATCCAGAACAGATGATAACAACAACAACAACAACAACAATATCCTGTATCCGAAAAGTCATGGGAACATAAAGTGGAAAAAGTTATCGAAAATGAGAAGGTGAAGATCTTGTGGGACTTTCGAATACAGATGGATCATCATTTGGAACACAACACACTAGATATTACAGTCATCAAAAACTGAAGCATACAAGTTATTGACATCACTGTACCAGAGGACGCCAGAGTCAAAGAAAAAAAACTGGAAAAAAAATCACAAAATATTGCAACCTGGCCATCAAAAATATGTGATTATGGATGAAACATGTAACGGTGATAGCCATTGTCATAAGGGCACTTGGCACCATGTTCAAGAATTTTATAAAATACATCAAGAAATTGCAGATTCCTGAAATAATACCAACAGAACTGCAAAAAACCTGCGCTACTCGAAACACCATACATCTTAAGAAGGTACTTGGTTGATACCTAGGACACTGGTAGCAACCCATATCAACCATTAGCACCAGTTAATGGTATTTGTGATGCATTTTTGAATGTTCAGTTGACTGAGTTTCATGTTTAATAATATATAATATATATAATAATTAGAGAAGGTAATAAACTACAAAGACCTGCAAATAGAAACACAACAATGGTGGTGAAAGAAAGCAAAGGTTATAAATTACAAAATATTAATAGGTGCCTTGAGTGCAATCTCAAAACAACTGAAGCACCACTTGAATGGCATTGACAAATTCATCATCCGCCAATTGCAAAAGGCAGCTTTATTAGGAACAGCTTACATCCTGCAACAATACTTCTAAACACTATCAAACATCCACACCTGCCAATCCTAAGTCTATTGGATAGGTGGGTAAAATGCCAAATCCAGTCTGAACATCTGGCTGACTATGTGACAAACTATAATATTGAATGATATTGTTGAGGTGCGCAGCAATACTTTGCAACTCATTATATATATTTTTTTTCCTTTTTCCCCACTGAACAGCATATGCCAATAGCCTGTAATAAACTGTTTTGGAAACTTCCTGAATTTGAGAGAAGCTCAAGGTAAAAGTAAGTTAACAAATGGAAGCACTGTTCGAGAAAGGCAAAATTAAAGCTCTCTCCATCTCAAGCATTGTTGTTTAGTTCAGGATAATGATAGAAAACTATCAACAGGTAGTTCTCGATCCATGACCATTTGCTTAGTGACCATTTAAAGTTGCAACAGACCCTTCCCGCAAGCCACTTACAACTCAATTCCAAAGTTTTGATGGCTAGCCTACTCCCCAATCACATGGTTGCATGCCGTGGCCTTGGTAATAGGACTTCATTTGCAATGTCTCACGGTCACATGACTGTATTTTACAATCTAAAGCCACTATTTATTCCTGGTTTTCCGCAAAAACAGAACATAGCAAACAATGGGTTCACTTTATGTCTGCAGCAGTCATTTTTTAACTACTGCAAAAAAGATCATAAAAGCAGGTCATTTGGTGACCCACTTAACGACTATCCCAACATACAACTATAATGTGTTGAGGGGGTGCACAAAGAGAGGATCAGCCAATCTCATTGTACACATGTTGTACTCTGACAATAAAGGTAATAATAGTAATGGGCAGGCTCCGTTGCAATTGTAAGTCGAGGATATCTGTATGCCCAGAGAGGAGGATTTACACAGGGGATGTTCGATAAATCAAGATGACAACTATGCAATTTATATATAAAAGAAGTCAGGATGGAAATTGTACAGTTTTGACAACCATTTTTACCTTTTTAGACACCTCTTTGCACATTCAGGCCCATCAATAGGCAGAGCAGAGTGAGATGGCTAACTTAGGCAGCAGATTTGGGATATCATGAAATATTATTTTAGATCTTATTGTTTCTTCACCAGTTTACCTCAGATGCTAGATCAACTTTACAGATCTCAAGTATTGTGCACGCTGACATGTTCACAATCAAGAACAAAAAGGAATTAACAATTGCTTTCCAACTTTAGGCCACAAAATGGTCCACTTCTGTCTTTATCCAAAAGGAAATTCTTTGTTACGTTTCCTAAATTCCTTTAGACAGAAAATGTCCCTGCTTTCTACCAGGCGATTATGAACATAAAATAACACCAGAGAAAACCACACATCTTAAGCTGGGTGTATTTGAAATTTTGGGGGTAATTTTGTGGGTTCTTTTTCAATAGGACCATAGGAGTGGAGATATATTTGGGTTGTGTGTGTGGATTTTTTTTTTTTTTTTTGCAAAACAGTTCTCAGCCTACCTAGCGTAGATCATTGTTCACACAAGCATTTTCAGGTTTAGCGAATATCCTTCCTACCAGAGCTCATAAAAATGCATCAATCGACATAAGATTACTGCATGCACATGTATTGAACTTAATTTTCTCCTAACCTGGAGGGATGGAATACAAGAACCCTTAAAAGTGAAAGAGCTCTTCAGCTGGAAATTCACACATTTGACACTTCACTTCTCTCCAGTCACGCATGCCCTTGTGTACTGCTGGCTACGTTCCAGCGCTCACCTCCCACACAGCCTTCCTATACTTTACTGATTTCAAAAATTTGCAGGAAAAGATCCAGCTCTGAAAAATGGCTACTTTTCATGAATGTTTTTCTCTCCCCCCTCCTTAACTAATCTAGGATGCTTTTAATGCAATCCCTTCAGTTCAGTGCCATTTTCACAACTCACTTTTTGTGTAGCAAGCCAAGGGGTGGGAGCTAGGGGAAACATGTTAACAATTATATCTCTTTCCAACAATGATACAGTTGCTACCAGAATTATCAACAAGGGAATACATAAATTCGTCTGAATAGGGCTCCTTATTGAGTAGGATAAAAACACACAAACAAAATGTCGACTCTGAAAGCCCATTCACAGGCCCAGATGTAATCTTTAAATACTGCATGCTGATATTGAGCTAATGGCCTCTTTCTGCTATATCTCTATCAGTTCTCTATCAAGAACTATCTCTTGAAAGAGATCTAGCATATTCAGCCTACCCTATCTCGCTTACCCTACCTATGAAAACAATAATAGTTAGTAAGAGTCACATCTTCTCTGAGAGTAGAAAACAACGGGTGTATTACATATGAATTTTACCAAAGTGTGCAAAAATGTATCCGTGATACTACATCATTTACCTTCACAACAATTCTTCATAGTGCAGGTAGGCCTTTATTAGAATGGTTAATGAATCCCATGAAATGGTCACATTATTCAAATATGCATTATTCAAAGTGTTCCACTCCATCTCTATATTCTAACCAACATTTTTAATCCACTTCATCATATTTCACTATTTTTTTTCTGTTTCAAATTTTAGTAAAGGTTTATACATTTACGTGTTCATCATTTGTACACAGTACTATTTCAAATTCAGTCTTACAATGTTCAAAAATTTTTGTCTACTTTTTAGACAAAAAATATATATTTTAAATATATTGCCAAATGCCCTTCGGTTCTGTACTTCTCTTGGTTTTATTCCCACTGACAAAATTCTAGTATCTCACAATAAGTTAGCCATTTGTATTTACTTATTCTTTCTCACCTATAAATTGCCCAAAGTCATAAAAATGTTTTTGGGCACAACCTGCATTTGTTTCTATTCCATACTCTTAATATGGCACATCTAACTTAATGATTCAGTATAATGAAAACCCACATTAACCTTGACTTCCTAATGGATGAATGGATAAATCAATTTATAATATAGAAAATATTATGTTGGACATGATGTTTACAATGCCTATACCAATATTCTCAAAAGTAGCAGATACCAAATATTTTTAAAAATTGTTTGTTGAACAATTTTTAACAAGATAAAAACAATGCAAATTCTAAAAAAGAAATGAATAAAGATCTTTTTGATCTACAGATGAATGAATAGCTAATGCCCTAAACAATGAGGCTGAAACATATCCATTCTAGCATACAATTTCCAATGATTGATAATGCCAGTTGAGGAAATATTACTTGTCAAATAATAAAGGCGACAGCACATATTAAAGGCTGTCTTGGCATGACTTTAATCTTCTGGTAAAGGACATAGCTAATGTGAATACAATGAAGAATATGTGACAAACTGCCATTTAGATGTTAAACCATAATCAGACATTTAAAAAAAATACAAAAAAGAAGGAAAAAACACATAAGAATACTTGTTCAATTTTGGCAGAATCTGAAAAAGAATCAGACCTAAAATGTGGAGGGAGATGGTTTATCGTGCACGAAAATCCTCTTTCAGAGTTCTTCTTTAGATAATATAGTATCTCTGATTATTCCTGCAATAAAATGTTAGACTACTTCCAGTCTGCTATAGAGCCAGTTTGGTGAAGAATTCTAATGCTTCCTTAGGAATGAAAGCTGAGTGGGTGACTTTGGGCTACTGACCAACCCACCTCATAGAGGAAAATAGGAGCAGGAGGAAGTATTATGCAAGCTTGCCGCCTTGACGGGATATAAATCTAATAGATAATAAATGTTAACCTGGACACTTTCTTATAAGGAAATTGTCTTTTTACAATCTTGTAGCTTCTCTTCTGGGTAGAGTCAAGGACTGGATAGACCTGAGGATGCTCTTCCTGATGCCTATGTAAGTTCAAAGCAGACATTTTTCTTTGCTCCCTGGGAAAGAATCATCTGCTGCTACCTAGGATTGAACTCTCAACCTTCTGAGTGAGAGGCAAGTGTCTTTACCACTGGGCTACCATGCCATTCATACTTCCTTATAAGAAAAATGGGGCAGAAATCCAAAAGGGGGTAGATGTATGAGGAGGGGTAAAAAGGTAGTTGGCAATATGACATAGTATAAAGAAAGCAAAAGGAGGTAATCAGTATAAATAGTTTTCTTTTAAAGAACAAAGAAAGTAGGCACGCTGGTGGCCCTTTAACAATTATCTGAGTAATGAGCCACAATATATAATCCTGGCCCCCAACCAAAAATACTCCATTACAGGAAATGAGCTGCAGGAGAGGAGACAAAAACTCTCCAGTTTCCAATCTGAAGTGGTAGCAGTGAAATCTATATTTATGTATGCCCCAAAATAAATTACAGCACTTCTGACTAAACAAATTGGTTTTGCTACATTTCCCATTAACATTCAGAGGCACATTTTATACAACAATGGGTTCCAAGTTAGTCAGAGAAGAAGGGCATTTAACAGAAGATCAATTCTCTTACTGCTCTCAAAATAATTATGGAAGTGGCCAAGAATATTAAATAATCATGAAAACAGATATCACTGAGTACAATGCAAAAGCAAAACTCTGGGGTCAACTTATCATTTTAGAATATGTTCCATGGCCTGCAATCAGGACAACAAAAGACCTCAAATTTTCCCAGATTGTGAGATATATCTCTCTTGAGGAGATACTAGTGTCAGGATTCCAAGTAATAAATCCATTGCAAGCAAGACTCCAGCTAGCTTGACTGAAGCCATTTTGTCCGCTTCATTGTTGCCAGCCAGGCCACCACCATGATACTTAAAATATAAATATATAATTGATTCATTTCGTCTGTTGCTGTGTTGCATTTTCCCATATTCATGCTTTTTTTGTTCTGTCTTCTTACTGCATTTCTGCCTTTGCAACATTGCAAAGTACAGTATTTGCAAAATACAGTATTCTTTTCCTGCATGGTAGCATCAACAACTGCTGTAGATATATGAAAGATTTTAATCTAGCTATGTGTCATGAACACAAATAGTTCTCTGAAAGACCCTCAGGAATTCTTCAGTAGCACATAGCATGTTGAGTGCCATCCAGTTTGAGACCTCATCACCTGACTTTTTTTTTTTTTAGTCAATCACTTATCTCGTCTATCATAGAGGGAATAAAGAATAGCCTTGAAGGACAGGCGGAAGAATCGCTACCAAGGCAATGTTCAAATAAAAAGGGTTTGAACCTAGGCCAAGAAAATAACTTGAGAATATTTCAGACAAGCCCCTCCTTTCCTAGTTCACAGAAAGAGAAAGGGAGCGAGGGAGGGAGAACCACATCCAGACTTTCAAGATTCTGTTGCTAGAAGATATTACAATAACAGTAGTGCTAACTTAGGCAACATTGATTTCTAAGTCTGGTCTAACTTGCTGAGTGATATCGATCCCTATAGTTTTCTTAGTAAAGCACAGGACTGATTTACTACTGCCTTATCCCTTCCAGTATGACAAGATGTTCTTGCTAATCATCATTCTCACTTTTACCTGGACTTCTGGAATCACCTTGATGCCTTGGGCAACCCTACTAGTAATAGATAATGCTTGAGTTAACACTCTCTGTGTTCTTCAGTTAATCATCCCAGGAGTATATGATACAGCAGCAGAAAAGGACTTAGAAGAGTTCCCATTATTAGGTAGCCATGAATTTTAAATTTGACTTATCCAAAGAGTTTCCATTTGCTGAAACTGCATTCCTGATCATCATCCATTAGATTACAGTGGTTCATATATCGAGAGTTTTGATTTTAGTGATAATGAATCAAACAAAACTAAAGATCTAAATTACTATAAGGAATTGAGCTAGCCATCCTGAAAATTACACAAATTAAGTAAAGAATAACAGAGAGTTCAGCACTGCTGTCCCCTTCTAAAGTATAGAATACTTCCATTCACAAAAGTGATTTCTGGTAAATCACCTGAATAGAGGATATGCATACAAAGTAGCCCTGGTTGCACTATAATTGGACACGACAGACATCCTAAGAAACTTTTATGTAATAACAAATCTATCAGGAAACAATATGCATGACAATTCCTAAAATTAGAAATGTAGTAAAAATATATGACATATGCTCATGTAGCATACATAATATTTACATTCCATAACAGTTATATAAATATTGACATCTATGTCAATATAGGTAAACATACAAGTTTTTGGATAGGATTAAAAAGACTAAAAATTAAAGTCACTCTTATTTTTTATATAGTTCCTACAGTCTACCATTTCAATTAGGACTTGCATGTGTATAATAAAGCCCCTCAGACTAAAATGCAATTTGAAATTGATGAGTTAAACAATCTACATTATCTACATGGAGAAACAAAACATATTGAACTCACTTAAACTACCTCTAAGTGAATGACATAGTTCTTGAAGCAAAATAGCTGTAATGATGGAAAAACAGAGAGATAAAACATACACAGCGTAATTCTTTTAAGAGCCCCAGCTTCTCTGTTAACAGTAAGTACCTGTAATTAAATTTAAAGGGAAAAGGCTCATGCTGTGTATGTAAAACATCCTATCCTCTCAGTATATTACCTGAACAAGGATACATACTGAATATATATTGAACAAGAATCCCTGTTCCAAGTGCCATGAATTTTGTTTGTAGCTTAGCATCCTTCAAAATGTGTGGATATATCAGGTGGTCCCTGGCTTGTGATAGTAATTGGGATTGGAATTCCCATCGCTAAGCAATGCAATAATAAAGGCATGGCATCACATTATCACATGACCAAGCTTGGCGGTCCCTACTGCTATCATTCAGTGAGAATTGTGGGTCATTGAATGAGGGCATCCTCGCAGCAAACCAAGTCAACGAGGAAGCCAGCAGGAAGGCACAAAGAGGTCCTGAGCTGGGATGGGTGCTGTTGGTGACAGGAGGGTGCACAAGAAGTTGCTACAATCTGACACAAAGCTGCAAGCTCCCTAGCACAGCAGCACAATGTGAGATTGACTCTCCAGCATCATATTCCAGTGCAAAGCCACAGCCAAACAGTATGGGGTGAAGTTCCAGCCCCAGTCATCCAACCATGCAAATAAGTGGAATCAGGATGTTTGTTTCTTTGTTTGGGGGAGAACTTTTAAAAAAATGTTTTTTTAGTCTCACATGTCTCCTGCCTCAAAGCAGCAGAAAGCAGATTGCCGAGTTTGGATATGATTTTCAAAGATTCTTTGGGACACAAGGGAACATGAATGTAGCACCCTTTTTTTCAGATAGCACTGTTGTAGATTCTTGCACACACTAAAGTGAATTTTGAAGATGTATCCAAAAGGCTGCACAATCTTGGTCGAAACCACATCACAAAGGTCAATTCATTATGGACAGAGGAGATTTTAAAGGTTATGGAAAAGGGCCTTGGAGACCATATGTAACTCACATGCCTGCAAGTTGCCTTCCTGCAGTTGGAGGCCTAAGTGTGGGAAAACAGCTTCAGCTTCTTATGACATAAATCAAGGCTGTCGTGGGCTGAATGCGTCATGTGCTGGCCACGCCTATCCCTGGGTTTAGCGAAGGGGGAAAAAGTCCCAATACATCACATGACGACATGACAACATGAGTTTGATACCTCTGGCATAAACCCTTCAAGGGTTTGTCTGTGCATAACATGTGAAATGGTTTGCTGGCTTTTTAAAATATCCTTAAAGAAAATTATTCCTATTTGCATAGAATAATTAGCCCAGTCTGACATGAGCACCCAAGACTTTTCTCTGTCATTCCTATACAATTTATGCAGGAGTAGAGTATTATGATATTTAAGTATTCTATCAAGTGCAACTTAACAGGCCTCACCTGCCTGCTAAAATGTTTACAGATTACCGCTGAGTAGATAAACTGAAAATATATTGCATCTCTAAAGGACTGTTCTCGTAAACGTGCTTTACTTGTGAGACTTCAATGCAGCCATTGCATTCATAATCACTGCATCATCACACGGATAAACGTAATCTTATGAAATATATAGGCAAGTAGCCTATCCCATCTGTGATTGTACATTGTTTTAAAAGAAGCTGGGTTTTTTTTCAACTTGCTTCAATTAGTTTCAGTAATTTCAAAATATAAATGATTTTATATTTATGAGCACAGTTCTCATGAGCTCGTCATAATGGCCAATTACACAATTTGCACAATTTCCAGTCATGATGCCCATGACACAATTGTTACAATCTCGGGCCATGGTGGCCAGTGACACTAACTGAAGAACACTTTGGACATCAAAACAAGAAACTACTATTGTGTTAAGGCATCCCTCTGATGCATAAGTTCACCGTAAGACTTGTACAAGGAGTCTCTTTCGTATAAAAATGAAGATGTCATAATAATAGCTTGATTACTCTAAAAAACTTAAGCATATCAACCTGTTTAAGATCCAAGGTCATAATATGGCATTTCTGTGCCACTATAAGGTGAAACGTAACAGGTCTACTATGACCTAAAGGACAGTTTCCTTTGCTCTGCCTCTGGATTTTGAAATCTATCCTTTTGCTGAACAGAAAATAAGCAAATTAACTAGATTTCAACTCCCTTTACCATTACCAATGTTTCTTTAATTATAAAATGGCTTTTATAAGTAAAAGTTAACTAGGAGATAAAGTTAATTAACATCTGAACTTGATTGCCATGCCAAGTTAAGCCATTTGGGGCTCCTTGACACAGATTCTTATCCTAATGGTGCTCTTTGAATCAGTGAAACTTTGAGCTTAGAAGGCCCGATGATTTGTGGCAAATTATAACTTCATTGCAATCTGGGACTATCAGATGAAAAAGGGGAAAAAAAGAAACCACTAAAAATGGGGGAAGAATCCATGGGAAAAAAAAAAATACTTATTATGCTAATTAAGCTGCCAACCATAGCAATCTGTTGTACTTCCCATGACTCTGTCCCTCCTGTAAACTAGCCTGCTTCCTTTCTCATCATGGGGATTCCAAAATTTTAGCAGCTGAAGACTAGCTAATTATGATGTTATGTGCTTGATGGAATTTATTGCGTCTAGCTTCTTTCTTTTAAATAACACCTATGGAAAAGAATCAGAAATACACACTGTGAAAATTAGAACAAAAAGGAGATTTTTAAATTTATATTTCATATTTTGTAACCACCTATCTCCCCCAGAGATGACAAGGCTAATATATCCAGTATATTCATTGTAAATGTGTGGGGTGTGTGTGTATGTGTGTGTGTGTGTTTGTGCGCGCGCGCATGTGCACGTGTGTGTGTGTGTGTGTATGTGTGATAACAGGAGTTTCAATATTCAAACTACAACCTACATTCCAAATGGGTATGATCAGCAGCAAACAACAATGATGGCACGTGCAGTGATATCAACATGCATGTACGTGTGTCCTGAAGTCTGACTCAAGTACATAGGTTATGGAATTGGTGTGATTAGGCGTTGGTTCTTACCTGATACGCCGGTTCTCTCCGAGCTGCGAAGGAGCATCCATTTGATTGGGTTGGTTCAGTCTTCGTCCTGATAGGCTGAGCTTAAACTTTGGAACGCTCCTCCTCCTCCACGAGACTCCTCCCAGCGTTCCCCAGTTTTAGCGAAGATCGCAGTGAAAAGGCAGATGTCACTTCCGAGAAACTATTGCATCAGCTTGGTCGTATAGCAGGACTCCCACAGACGGAAGGAATAAACACAGTTAGCAATAACACATAGGGTGGGGATGGATGCTCCTTTGCAGCTCGGAGAGAACCGGCGTATCAGGTAAGAACCAACGCCTATTCTCCTACGAGCTGCTCGGAGCATCCATTTGATTGGGACTACCAAAGCTTGGCCTGGACTACGGGCGGGATGCTGACTGGACCTGGAGTCTGTTGCTGTCCTGCACACACCCTGTAGTACCCTCCTATCAAAAGACGCATCAGCAGATGCAAAGACATCGACCTTATAATGTCTGATAAAGGGGGAAGGAGACGCCCAGGTGGCGGCCCGACAAATGTCAGAGATAGGAGCTTGGGTGGCCCAAGCCGCCGTGGTGGCAGCACTGCGAGTGGAGTGTGCCGTGATGCCCCTGGGAACTGCTAGGGCCTGGGCCTGATAAGCTTTAGCAATAGTGGCCCGCAACCAACGACTTATGGTGGTGGAAGAGGCCCTAGTACCTTGACTATGAGGCAGAAATACAACAAACAAGGCCTCTGTCCTCCTAAAGGATGCCGTGCGATGGATATAGACCTTCAAGGCACGCCGGACATCCAACTTATGCCACTGATGTTCCAACTCTCGGGAAGGATGAGGACAGAAATTGGGCAAGACCAACTCCTGTGCCCTGTGAAAAGCCGAATTAATCTTTGGGATAAACGTGGGGTCCGGCCGGAGGACAACCCTATCTGCATGAAAAACACAGAGGTCTGACCTGATAGATAGGGATGCCAACTCGGAAATGCACCGAGCTGAAGTAATGGCCACCAAGAAAGCAACCTTATATATAAGAAATAGTAGTGATGTGGAACGAATCGGTTCGAAAGGAGGTTTGGTAAGGGCCAGAAGGACCTTGTTCAAATCCCAAGTAGGATAACGATGAACCATGGGCGGTCGCAAATTAGTAGCACCCTTAAGAAAGGCGCGAATAAGAGGGTGATGAGAAAGAGATGGGAAATTCTCATAGTCAATCACGGAAGACAGGGCAGAAACTTGTCTTCTCAAGGTATTTGGTGAAAGCCCCCTATCGAGACCAGCTTGTAGGAATTCCAAAATTTGAGCAATTGAAGGAGATCGCAGATCAATATGAAATTGGGAACACCAGCTGGTAAATATGGACCAAGTTGCATTATAAATGCGATTTGTTGAGGGGCGCCTTGCAGCCTGGATGGTTGAAATAACCTTGTTGGATAATTGCTTGCTGATTAAACGCGACCGCTCAACCTCCAGACGGTCAAGTGGAACCACTGAGGGTTCGGATGTTGAAGAGGACCCTGGGTTAGCACAATCCTGTCCAGAGGAATCCTCCATGGTTTGAACACCGACAGACAACAGAGATCGGCGAACCAAGGGCATCTGGGCCAGTATGGAGCCACCAAAAGCAGATCTGCTCGTTCCTCTAGCATCTTCCGTATGACCTGAGGGATCAAAGGAAGAGGGGGAAAGGCGTACAAGAGCCCCGGGGGCCACGGGCAGCGAAGGGCGTTGAAATCCTCCGCCCCTTGAGAGGGGAATCGGGACACGAACCGTGGCAGGTGGGCATTGAGAGGGGAGGCAAAAAGATCGACCTCCGGAAGACCGAACCTCGTGACTGCCTCTTGAAAGAGCGACGGATGAAGACGCCACTCTGTGGGGTCGACTGTGGCCCGGCTGAGCGAATCTGCCTGGGTGTTGCAGATGCCCGAGATGTGTTCTGCCCTGATAGAAAGTAAATTTGCCTCCGCCCAACGACAGAGACGTTCCGTCTCCTGCATGAGAGGTTGAGACTGAGTGCCCCCTTGCTTGTTTAGGTGCGCCTTGGCTGCTGTATTGTCTGTGAGAACTAAGATATGTTGGTTGCGTACCTGCGGCAGCAGAGCCCGAAGAGCCAGATGAATTGCCCGAAGTTCCAGCCAATTGATATTGTGGGACTGTTCCCTTGCTGACCAGCGACCTTGAACTGTGGATGAGTGAAGGTGAGCACCCCAGCCCAGCAGGCTGGCATCAGTGGTGACAATGAGTCTGCGGGGCTCCTTGAAGAGACAACCCTTGTTGGTTGTGGGCCGGGACCACCAAAGAAGTGATGTAAGAACTTTGGTTGGAACCTTGACTTTGTGACCGGAATTGCTGAGACCGGAACGTTGAAACGGGAGAAGGAACCACTGAAGGGACCTGGAATGAAGACGAGCCCAAGGAATAATAAAAATACATGAGATCATTTTCCCAAGAAGGGTAGAAAGATCAGCTAAAGAAACAGTATGTCGTGACCTGATCAGCTGCACTAGTTGTTGAATACTTTTATGTCTTTCGTCAGAAAGGTAAACCTTGCATGCCCGTGTATCAATGATGGCACCTAAGTGTAACAATCTTGTAGAAGGAATTAACTGGCTTTTGTCTCGATTAATAGCAAATCCATGTGCTTGCAAAATGCGGAGAGTCGTCTGAGTATCTCGGACAGCTTGGGTAGGAGAGCTGGACAAAATTAAAATGTCATCTAGATAACAGTGCAACCTGATGGGAAGGGCGCGAATATGGGCAGCTAGAGCAGCGAGGACCTTAGTGAAAACCCGAGGAGCAGAGGCTAGACCAAAGGGAAGAGCCTAATATTCGAAATGTTGACCGTTATAGCAGAATCTTAAAAACTTACGATGTGATGGTCTGATCGGAATATGCAAATAAGCTTCCGTGAGATCTACTGAGGTGAGAAAATCTCCCTCTCTGATGCTAGCAAGGATGGAATGTAAAGTGTGCATCTTGAATTTGCGATAGACTAAAAATTTATTGAGTCGTTTGAGGTCCAAGATAGCTCTCCACCCACCAGAATTTTTCTTAACTAAAAAGAGTAGAGAATAAAAACCACGCCCTTTTTGGTCTGCGGGAACCGGTTGAATGGCCTGTATGTGTAGAAGACGCAGTATGGCTGCTTCCATGAGGCTATGTTTAACCAAATTTTTGGAAACAGGGGATACCCTGAAAAAATCAGATGGGGCGGACTGGAATTCTAAAGCCAGGCCAAACCTCATAGTATCTCGGACCCAGGCGTCCGAAGTAGAAGCATCCCATCTATCCGCATAAAACCTGAGACGGCCCCCTATGGGAAAGGACTCCTCAAGGCTAACGTGGACGCCTGAAGGATCTATTGCCGGAAGAACGGAATGATCGCCTGGATTGGCCGCCTCTCCGGTACCGATCCCCAGGGTCGAACCTGTCTGAGGAGAATCCCGGGCGAGGAAACTGGGATCTAGACGGTCGAGACAGAAAGGAACTCTGGGAGTAAGGCCGAAAGGAACTCCTCCGAAAGGACTGGGGATACCTTGGGTCAGACTTCCTAAAAAGAGAAGGAAGAATCTTTTTCTTGTTCCGGGTCTCAGTGAGAAGCGGATCTAGAGAGGGGCCAAACAGCTTGTCGCTGTTGAGAGGAGCAGAAGCAAGCTTAGATTTGTGCTTGATGTCCGCCTGCCAAGGCTTAAGCCAAAGGAGGCGTCTGGCTGAAAGATGAGATGCAATGGCTCTGGTAGAAAATTTTACGGCATGAAAGGTCGCATCGGCTGAAAATTCAGTAGCCGCCGTGAGCTTAGCAATGTCCTGATGGGCCCTTAGATTAGATGCAGGGACATGCTCACGAAGTTGTATCAGCCATCTGAGTGAAGTCCTATTGAAAAATGAGGCCGCTGTGGCAGCTCTGATAGCCCAAGCATCAGCGTGATGGGCTTTGCGTAGCGCTACCTCGGCCCTCTTATCCTCAGGCTTTAAAATCTCAAGTGGCTCGCTTGGAAGAGAAGTAGGAGAGGCTATACCCACAATGGGTTCATCGACCCCCGGGATATTTAACAAATTGAGGTATTCTGGGGCCATATTAAAGAGTCTCCTATCGTAACTAGTAGGAGCCGGACATGGTACGGGAGAAAGGAACTGTTTTTGAACTAGTTCCATGAACCTTGGAGGAACAGGGATCACTTCAGCCTGAACAGTAGGCTGATGAAACAATAAATCCTGGGGACCCTCCTCTACAGGACCCACGGGGGGAGCTGATGTATCGATGCCAGCCGTGTTAGTTGCCTTAAATAGGAGGGATTTAAATAGGTGAGGCTGAAACAGGCCAGTAAAAGCCGGTTGGTCCTGGGAAAGACCCTCATCCTCGGACATCCCCCCCTCTAAAAGCTCCTGTTCGGATAAGGAGTGCTCCGCCTCATGAAAGGATTCTTGGTCACTGTGTTCCAAATCTTGCATTTGAAACAGCTCCTCAGCCTCCATGTCCAGATCCCCTCTCTGAGTGTCCTGCATCGGAATATCCTCAAAAGGTATTACCTGATCAGCAGTTAATTCCGGCCTGACTAGAGGCTGGGGTTGTGTCATAACAGCATGTTGTAAACCGGCAGAAATCCCCTGCCTGATTGCCATCTCCATCCAAGATCGCATTTGAGGTGGAATCTCCTCAGGCAAGGAAGATTCCTGGTGAAGGCCTGCAGCAGCGGGAGTAAAGGTGGCCTCAGGAGGACCCCTAGAGGCTGGCCGGTCGGATAACTGAGTCTGGTGTCCCACAGAACCACGACTGTGCCTGGAGGAGAGGGAAACATCTAGTGGAGGGGAACAGACATGAGAAGAGGGCCCAGGAGTAGAAGGAGCAAGGTGCTGAGAAGGTCTCTGAACCTCACGAGCACACTTATCTATTTGTCTCTCTAAGGCCCTATGGCGCCTTCTGGCATCATGCTCAGAAGCCTTAGAAATACCCCCCCCACACATTTTTGCATTTGGATTTTGACTTGGCATGCAAAGCAGAAGGCCGAGAACCGCTACCCCCTGCCATGATAATTCAGTATAATACAATCTGCTGATATCTATGTAAATGAGGCGGTTGGCACGCCCAGGGACCGTACCCAGTAGGGAGGGAGCCCTGATATTAATATATATATTCCCCTTGATGAAATAATTGGATTTATAAATTTGCAAAACTGGAAGAAAAAGAAGGGATCACCAATCAGCCAGATTAAGAACGCCAGTGGGGCCTACTCAGAAAACAAAAGGCCCAGAACAGCAATAACTGCACAGGCTGACTCAGGCCTAGGGTGCTTGCTGTATGCTGCTAGGGAGACTGTGAGGCTTAGCCAACAAGTTTCAGAACACACAAGAATAATAAGGCCTTCTGTCTTATAGGATATCCTAAGAGAGCACAATTTAATCCCCACAGTCAACAGATAGGGCACAGGGAAAGGCCATGAGGCTCTGAGGCCTTTGGAAAAACAAAATGGCGGCCGCCCGAATTTTGGCGCGCGCGCGATCCCTAGCAGCAAGGGTCCAGCTAATGGAGGACCCTAAGAGAAATCCACAGAAAGCAAGTTAAAAGAGGGAGGGAAACGATCGCACTCCACTCCCTCTGAGACAAATGGCGTTCGGGGAATGCAGAGAAAAAGCAGCTTGGCTTGCTGCAAACAAACAGAGCAAGGCAAAATCGGCAGGGGGTGGGTGGGGGGGGGGGCTGGAAAGCAACGTTCCAGGGGATCCCCTTTTACTAAGGGGGGGGGGAGCTGAAACTTCTACCCCCCTCAAATAATTATTTGAGCCCTGATCACCCAAAAGGGAGAACAGAGGGACTGTGCTCTCAGTGCCCAATTAAATATAAATAGAACAGAAGTAAATCGAAATGCAAAAAAAAAAGAATAATAAAAGGACCCAAGACAGGGAAAGGACACTAAAGAATAAAGGAGGGATTGGAAAAATACAGAAATCACCTGCTTCGACCAGAACAAGCTCTTAAAACAACCTATTCAGACGAGGGCTGAGCTAAAACTGGGGAACGCTGGGAGGAGTCTCGTGGAGGAGGAGGAGCGTTCCAAAGTTTAAGCTCAGCCTATCAGGACGAAGACTGAACCAACCCAATCAAATGGATGCTCCGAGCAGCTCGTAGGAGAAAGCTTCATCACACACGTTTTGTAATTTCTCTTGTCTCTGATTGCAGACATCCATAACTTTAGTTAAACAAGGATGAACTATATGGTTATTATATGAGGCTTGGTCATCACTAAACATATGAACAACAGCTAACTAGGAAGCCCAGAGCTGATCCAAATATAGGCCATTATAATGCTACCACAATTATGGCCACAGTACTTCTTTCCTGCCTCCACTGCTATCCTCTATCCTCCAAATAAGGAAAGAAAATCCATATCTCTGCTAATCAGCTTGTGGTGGCCATCTCATCATCAGATGATGATGATGCTCTAGCAATTTTTGTACCACCTCTGTCTGAAATTCTAAGCATATATATAAAGCAGGGGTGTCAAACTCAAAGCTCACGGGGTGGATCTTCTCCATGGGGTGCTGAGTTTTGGCCCATGGGACTGCCCTGGAAACAACGAAGGACCAACTCGTGGTGCCTCTGCCAGCTAAAATGGAGCTTTGGAGGACCATGCACCGCTTTTGCCTGCAACCCTCTACCAGTGAAAATGAAACTCAGGAGCCCATTTTCTCTGGCAGGGTGTTTGGGCCACCACTGGCGCCCCCAACACAAATGATGTCGAGCTGGCCATGCCACCCCAAACCCCCAAGGTCAAACACAACCCTGCTGTGGCCCTCAATGAAAGTTTGACACCTTTGGTATAAAGAAATCAGCCCTGTGAAATCTTGCTGGCACATTATTCCTTCTGTACTGAATAACTTCATTTCCATCTATATGCTCTTTGTTATTTATCTATTGCTTTATTATACGTATGCCGGTAGTCCTTGACCTGCAACCATTTATTTAATGACTGCTCGAATTTACAATGGCACTGAAAAAAGTAACTTATGATCATTGCAACATACCCATCATATGTGATCAAAATTTGGAAACTTGGCAACTAGTGCATATTTATGATGGTTGCAGATCCCCTTTTGCAACCTTCTGACAAGCAAGTCAATGGGAAGCCATCATTCACTTAACAACTATATTGCTAATTTAACCACTACAGAGCTTCATTTAATTACTGTAGCAAGAACAGTCATAAAATGGGGCAAAACTCACTCACTTAACCAAAGTCTCACTTAGCAACAGAAATTTTGGGCTCAATTGTGGTTGTAACTTGAGGACTATCTGTATATATTATATATATTTCCTGGTTCTGTCAAAGAGAGTACATGATATTCCAATTTACTCCCATGTTATACTCATAATAATCCTGTAGGATTGGCCCCCTCAGCTACATGGCTGAATGTGGATTTTACCCTATGTCTTGCTATTTCTAGTAGCTCATCCTGGATCATATTATGAGGAAAGCAAAGCAGTACTTTCTTTAAAATACATTTAAGATACTGGTAGAGTTTTCAGAGGGCAGTTTGATACACCCACTATATTTTAACATAAAGAATGACATTCTGGAATGTTTATGTAAGCTGAAGAAAAACATTCAGCTAAAAAAAAGGAGGGTATGAATCTTAAACATTTCAAGTTTTTACAGTCATTTTTAAGTCCATTAAGACTTAAACTGAAAAACTGAACATGTAAGTTATAAATCCATAAAACTGAGCAGGAATGGATTGCAAAATTATCTGAAACAAGAATTTACATGGTGTTCCGTCATTATGGATCTCTTGACAGCAGCAATGATCCGCAATGATCCCCCATTGGTCCCACAATGTCAAACTTTTTTCTAGGAAAATACCAGTATTATTCACTATATACATATTACTGGCCACTGTACATACACCCAAAGGCACATATGCACACACACATAGAAACACACGCACACAAGCAAATGCAAGTTCATTGCTTTGCCAAGTCTTTATCTGGTGAGACAGATGCATTGCTGAAAAGAACAAATAAAATATAGATTCCACAACATCTGTCTAGCTTTCATTTAACTGCATATTTGAACATGCTCTTTAGAGAATGGCTGAAAAATCTTTCATTGATTTTTTTAAAAATAGACACAAGAGCCATGTGGAAACAAAACTATTTGATGGGAAGGCAAGCATGGTATTTCCACATTTTTTTATGATTTGGGGAACCATTGATTTTAAACCATCAATAAGCTTTTTGAATTCAGGTTATTCAATGTTATTGCCAGCATATTCGCAATTGGGCAAGTAGCATCACATCATCATATTGTATGTGTCACAAATTGTATCTTGTACATTCATGTAACAAAATGCTAACACAAATTATGGTATGCAGCTTATTTGTCTGAGTTCTACTGATTACCTATGTATATATCATTCAAAATGATCAAAATTGGAGACACCCTATTAATGCGACACAGTTTACAGTTACAACAGCTGTCAAAAGTGTACCTTATACAGAAACATGTATTTAACAAATAAAATTTCTGGCATCATTTTACAAGTATGGTATGGTGGCTTCTAGATGGAGCAAATATAAATTATGACAGTCAAAGAAACATTCCAAAATCTTCAAAGGGACATTCTTAAAATAAATGAGTGCAGCTTGCTGTGGTGACTGGTAGAAGCTGTGATAAATTCATGATTTGCTCTCTTGAGAGTCACAATTAGTATGAATGAATTATTTGAGAGAGAAAAAATGAATATGCTAATTTTCACATAATTATACTATAGATTCATTTTCTGCACACAATAGCCTACAGTTAAAATTCCAGGAAATCAATAGTCCTTAACAAATATAATTGTGTGCATGCTTGTTTTCTTGAAAACAACATTTTAATGCCAACATTTTTTCAACCTACAGTATCTTCACAATATTCCAGTAATGTAGAATAATCCAGTTTTCCTTTTCTCTTTATATTTTTTTCATTAATTAGGTAAATGAAGAATAAAAAAGCAAAAAAAACAAAAGGAATCCATATACCACAGAGTACAGAACATAAATGTTACATTAGGTTGGAAATAAAATATATAACATAATTAATAATTGATTCAGCTTGTATGATGATTATTATTTAAATAATATGATGAACTACTGGGGGAGGCATAGTGAACTAAAGAGAGCAGAGGAAGTGACAGCAGCACAGAATGAAGAACTAATGAGTACACTGGTTCTTCAGAAATTCTCTAGACAAATATAAGATGGGAAATAATTCCAATGTAGTCTGAATGGCTGCTTCTTATGAGGAAATTGCAAGACAGCAATCTCCCATAGGTTTTTAAAACCAGAAGATAAAGGGTTTAACTCATAAAGTTATTAGTTATCAAATTCACAACTACAACTGAGCTTTTAAAGGACACTGAGTTTCTAACCTCATTTTCTAATCACTTTCAGAGATTGCTCGTCTAAAAGCTTTTAGAGATCTTCAGAATGCCAAGTTAGAAAAACCATCTGATGAGTCTGTCTTCATTTTGGAAGAAAAGAAACATTAATTTTAAATGTAAAAACTTTAAAAAATGAAATAAAGTATAACAAAATAAAGATTTTGAACTAGGAATACTATAAATGAATTAAGGAATTCCAGAAAAAATATGGAACATTGAAATTTTTATAGAATAGAATACTTATTGGCCAAGTGTGATTGGACACACAAGGAATTTGTCTTGGTGTAAATACTCTTAGTATACATAAAGAAGAAACATTCGTTAAGAATCAAGAATCATAATGTACAACACTTAATGATAGTCATAGGGTACAATCAACATCAAATCATACTAGGAAACAGAGGATACAAGCAACAAAGTTATAGTCACAAGTGGGAGGGGATGGGTGATAAGGAGTGATGAGAAGATTAACAGTAGTAATAGTGTACACTTGTAAATAGTTGAACAGTGTGAGGGAATTATTTGTTTAGCAGAGTGATGGCTTTCAGGAAAAAACTGTTCTTGTGTCTAGTTGTTCTGGTGTGCAATGCTCTATAGCGTCGTTTTGAGGGAGGAGTTGAAACAGTTTATGTCCAGGATGTGAGGGGTCTGTAAATATTTTCACAGCCCTCTTTTTGACTCGTGCAGTATACAGGTCCTTGATTGAAGGCAGGTGGGTTGTAATTGTTTTTTCTGCAGTCCTAATTATCCTCTGAAGTCTGTGTCTGTCCTGTTGGATTGCAGAACCAAACCAGACAGTTATAGAGGTGCAGATGATAGACTCAATAATTCCTCTGTAGAACTGGATCAGCAGCTCCTTGGGCACTTTGAGCTTTCTGAGTTGGTGCAGAAAGAACATTTTTTGTTGTGCTTTTTTGATGACGTTTTTGATGTTAGGTGTCCATTTTAGGTCATATGATATAGTAGAACCTAGAAATTTGAAGGTTTCTACTGTTGATACTGTGTTGTCTAGTATTGTAAGAGGTGGTAGTATGGGAGGGTTTCTTCTAAAGTCTACCATCATTTCTACGGTTTTGAGTGTGTTCAATTCCAGATTGTTCTGGTTACACCACGAGGCAAGTTGTATAACCTCCTGTCTGTATGCAGATTCATCGTTGTCTCAAATGAGACCAGTGACTGTTGTGTCATCAGCAAACTTTAGTATTTTAACAGATGGATCATTGAGATGCAGTCATTGGTATATAGGGAGAAGAGAAGTGGAGATAGCACACAGCCTTGGGGAGCCCCTGTGCTGATTGTACAGATATCGGATGTGATTTCGCCTAGCTTCACCTGCTGCTTCCTGTCTGTTAGGAAGCTTATGATCCACTTACAAGTGTGTTCAGGTTCTGCTAGTTGGTTTAGTTTATTTAGAAGAGTGTCTGGAATGATGGTATTGAATGCTGAACTGAAATCTATAAAGAGGACCCTTGCCTAGGTGTTTGGAGATTCGAGGTGTTGTAGGATGTAGTGCAGAGCCATGTTAACAGCATCATCTGTTGATCTATTTGCTCGGTATGCAAACTGCATGGGATCTAACAGCAGATCCATGATGGTTTTCAGGTGGGACAACACAAGCCTTTCAAAGATTTCATAACTACAGATGTTAGAGCAACTGGTCTGTAGTCATTCAGTTCCTTGATGGAGGGCTTCTTTGGCACTGGGATGATGGTAGAACGTTCGAAGCAGGAAGGAACATAGCACATCTCTAGTGATCTATTGAAGATTCAGATAAAGATGGGGGCCAATTGCTCAGCACAGACTTTTAAGCAAAAAGGAGTTATCTTGTCTGGCCCTGGTGCTTTTCCTTGTCTGTGTAATAGATCTTGCACTTCTTTTTCTGTGGTCACCAGAGGTTGTGAGCCCAATGGATTGGAGCCAGTTGTAGGAGGCTTGTCTATTGTTGGTGTGTTTGAGATGTGTTGTGGAGATAGATGGCTGTGGTTTCTTTTCAAACCTGCAGTAGAACACATTCAGGTCATCTGCTAGTTGTTGATTTCCTTCTGCCTGGGAAGGAGGTTTGCTGAAGCCAGTGATTTTTTTAAGAGTTTTCCACATGTTTGCTGGTTCAAAGATTTTGTAACTAGGTATATAAATAGACAGCTTTTAGGGAACCAAAATTATTTTGTCTACTGTAAGTCATAACAGAGATTAGAGACTAGAGATATTATTTCAGTTGGACAGCAGATGAGATAAAAATTCCAGGCAAAAAGTAAAAAAGTGTAAATCTGCTTTTGGTTTTGATCTGTATTGAGATTTACAAAATGACACAAAATGCTATAATATTTGAATAACTGAAGGAGATATTTGAAGAATTGGGCCAGACAGTAATAGCCACAATATCAACAATAATTAGTAACATTATCAATGTTTACTTCTAGGTATACCGTAGTTTATGCTTAAAAATGTCAGTTAAGATTTGTGAAACAAATCTTGCTGGATGCAAAAAGAGAATCAGAAATTTGAATTTGTTTAATTTTTAAAAAGTGTGAATTTCAAGACAATGTAAAAAATAAAAGTGGAAATATAAATGACAGTCCAAGAGAATAACAAGAAGGACTCTTTACTGGACATAAAAACAAACTAGCTAAAGTTTTAAAACTTAAAGGGAAAATACAAATGATAAATCAAGAGAATGATCTGAATAATGTATTTTTATTGTTAAAGCCTCAAAGAAGCCTTTGTGATAGAACAAGAAGAATTGAAGAGAAATAAAATCCCATAACAATATTTGAAGGAACTAACAATTAGACTATTAGAAGTAAAAGGAAGGGATATAAAGTTGATTTATCTGATCAAAGTTAAAATAAAACTACAGTAATGGACTTTTTCTAATATCAAGACTGAAAAGTTGAAGTCAACCTTTGCTTATTTACAAGGGATGGGTTATGGAGAAAAGAATATGTGTTTGTAGCCAATACTATATAGGATGAAGATCTCCAAACATGTTATATTTGTATGATAAAGATTGGAAATTACTTAGTTATATATTATTTCTTTTCTTTTTTATTTATCTCACTATTTTTTTTATTAGTCTTCTTTCTTTTTAGCTTCTCGTTTTATTTTTCTTTCTTTTTCTGAGCATAGCTATTACTTGATTTTATTACTGTAATATATATTTTATTTTTTAAAAATAATTATATATATATATATATATATATATATATATATATATATATATATAATTATTTTAAAAAATAAAAAGGCAAAACAAACAAAAAGAAAAAATATAGAAAAGAGCATTTTTGTACACACACCCTTTTCCCCCTAACTTCTAATTGCAACTTAAATGTTTTTATACTATGTCTTGGACATCTATGATTATTGCTGATTTCTATTTGGAAGGTTTTAATTATTTTAGCAGTTTCTCCTTTTTGTTCAAATACCATATTCAAAGTGTATTAGCATGTATAATAAGTGATATATAAGGGAAGCATCGTTGCTTGAATTAGACTTCTGACGTGTATTCTCTAACTTTAGTCCCTCAGTTGCCAAGGTTTCTCTTTTCCACTGTTGTACCAGATTCGTTCTTACCATTGTTAGCTTATATCTTAATAAATTGTGATGCTTCCCAGTAAGCTTTATGACTAAACAGCAGTTTGAAAATGGATGTCTCCTATTAAAGGTCAATACTCTAAGCATTACATTGCTAAATAAAATAAAATAATAGCTTGCGTAAAAGGCCATTCAGTTAATTTTGCCAGTTCTTTTAGTATCATCATCAGTATAATAGTTATAATAGTACATCTTTCCTTACAGATCTTACAAAAGAGTGAAGATCAACAATAAAAATAAATAAAAGCATACTTTAATAACAATTTTAAAATCTAAAATGACCAGTTGGATTTTTTTCCATAAGGTAGTTGGTGAGTTAACAGGAAGAAGGGAAATTCCTGAGCGGTCTAACTCTAATTTATTTTTCCTATATTTTTAGTTGATTGGAAATTGAATTGTTATAAACTTTAGGAATGTTTGTATATAGCTACAGATATCAGAGAAAAGCAAAGTATACAGGATTTATTTTTGTTTTGCCAGTAAATTCTGCTGAAAGTGAAATATCCATGTAAAATGTGATAGCTTCTGTATAGGCAAAGAGATGAAGACTTGTAAGAAATAAAAAACACAGAAGAAATAAGATAATGCTAATGACATTTCTCAAGGAAAGGAGACATGATACAATACATCATTACCTGGCTTATAGATAAAACATTAGCTTGAATTGTTGGTCACATATGTCAGCTGCCTCATAGTTTTGAACACAGAGTTGACAAATAAATTCTCCACATAAAAGCTCAAAGGTTTTATACTCTGGATTTAGAGCTATTGTTCCTGCGTGTATGTGTATGTGTGTGTGTGTGAGAGAGAGAGAGACAGAGAGAGAGAGAGAGAGTTTAAAAGATCCTCCTTGGGAGTCATGCTGATAGATTGAAGCAACTTTTGGTGTAGGGTATTTTACTTAAGAAAGAAAAAGAGCTATTTAAGTTTCTTGTTCTAAGGAAGAGATTTTTTAAAAAAATCCAGCCTTATCTGGGCTTTAGATGAAAAGGAGATGAATTTCGGAAAAACAATAGCAACATTACAAACTACCAAGAAGCCTTGGCAATCAGATAGGCATGCATAAATACATATATTCCCATCATATTATTCCCTTTTGGGGTCAGCAGTGTTATATAAAACTTAAAAAAGAGGAAGAAATAGCAAGCAAAGAAATTCAGGATATGAGGTAAGAGAAAAGGAAAGAAAATTTAGCTAATTCTAGTTTACTCCAGCATTATCTGATATATATATATATATATATTTCTATCTTTGCAAACCATCTGTGCTTCTACATAGTACCAGTTTGTACAATAGTTTAGATATCTTAATCCATTCTTGATCCATTCACCTTTCCTTCATATATGTTTTGTTTTGTGATTCAAACTTAAAATTTATTCTCTCTACAGTATGTGACCAATTGCCACAGTAAATTTCTTGCATTCTCTTACTCACTTTTTTGTTAATCCATTTTTCCAGCCCCTATCCCTATCTTTTCTCTTCTTGTATTATCAAAAAGCACTTTAGTAAACCATCCAATTTCTCACATTACAAAGGTACACAATTTTATCTATTTGCTCCTATTTCCTCATTAAATACTTTCTCTGTTATAAATAAAAACAAGCAGGCTTCACAGCTCATAGAATGGCTCCAAAATCTTTTGAGTACTTGAAAAAAAATTGTACCAGAAAATTCCTGATTTGGATTATCCAAGATTATTGCTGATATCTGTTTATCATGTTTAATATAAAACACAGTAAGTAGGATTAGATATGATTAATACTTGGATGCAATAATATCCAAGAAATAAGAAGATTGTATAATAGATTTAGAGGTCAGAAGGAGGCAGTGGCAAATCAGTTCTTCGCTGATCCCCCAAAAACTGTATGATCATATCAACAAAGTTATCACAAATTGTGTTAGATTCAACAAATTGTGTTAGACTATCTTAATATAGTTAGTATGGGATGATTTCAACATACAGTGAATTTGAAGGAAATAAAAATAGTCAAGAAATCAGAGAAAAATTGATAAATCATTTGCAGAGTTGCTTTCATCCTTTTCACTACTCCTAATGCCTAGTCACTCATCCTAATGCCAGTCATCACTACAACCATTTCTGCCTCTATTTCCACTTCTTCTCTTTCCAGTCTCACAACCACAATCTCCTTACATTTCACTCAACTTCTCTGCCATCTCACTACCAGGGGTGGGATTCTACTGGTTCGCACCGGTTCTATAGAACCGTTGTTAACATCATCAGTAGTTCTAAGAACCGGTAAAACCGACCCCTGGCTGGCCCCCGCCCCTCTCTGCCACTCCTATGGCCAAAACTCGGGTTTTTTTACTGCACATGCGTGACATTTTTTCCGCATGCATGACAATCCTTGCCTCATTCTTCCTCACCCACCCTCCCTTTGCTGGCCCAGGCCCCCGCCACTATCTGCCGCTCCTACGCTCCAAAAACCAGGGTTTTTTTACTGCACATGCATAACATCTTTGTGCAGGCACGACAATCCTTGCCTGCAAAAAACACTTGCTAAGCAATTGGCCATTAAGCGAGGACCTGGTCATTAAGCAAGGACCACTGCATTTGGCTTGCCAGTCACATGGCCACCTGCCCACACCCACGCCAATCAGATGACCTCTTAGCCATTCCCACCACAGTCACATGACCATCTAGCCACTCCCAATCAGCCAGTCACTCCCATCCCAGTCACATGACCACCAAGCCATACCCACAAATTAGGCCACACCCACAGAACCAGTGGTTAAGAAATTTGAATCCCACCTCTGCTCACTATCATCATTCTGCCACAATTTACCCCTATCACTTTTACTTCTTTTTTGTATGTGTCTTCTCTTACATATCCCTTTTAGTCCCACCACCAGTGCACATTGTCCTCTCCTTTTCTATTTCAACAAGGAAAATGCAGCATCCATCAATCAGGATTGTAGACACACTAAGCTTCTGATTGGTGTAGATGTTAACACGGCAAAATAAGTGTCTTTTTGTAATAACATGCATGGGTCTACAATTTCATGAAGAAACTGAAAGTATATTTAACACCAAGGAGTACAGATGGTCAACTTGGATGCAGAGAATGTAACCATCAAAACAAAGACAACTTGCAACAGTAAATTTCAAAACTCTACCCAAGAACTAAAAGATCTTCTAAAGTTCCCCTTAAACATGACAGAAAAAGAAACTTTAGGGAAGTTATGATGTTGAAAAGCCTGACAATCCTTGGCTTTAGTATGAAAATTAATTCACTACTTTCAGAATGTCCAAGTCTCGATGTCCTACACATAAAAAGATTCCTCTCTTTTTATGAATAGCACAAGAAGTTGAAATGTTTCAGTCCCTTTTGCCTCTTTCCTGGTTTTCCTTTGATATGCATTCAAAAATGACAGCTCCACTCCAATACCAGTGTGGCCACTATCTTCTCTATTACTTCCTTTTGTTATCACTTCCTCAAGCTGCATGGTTACACGGAGCCCCTTCATTTACATCACACTAGCAAGCAGAGAGCAAAAAATTCTGCTACTGAGCAGCATGCAAACTTCCACAATATTTAAATCATTTTTCCAATTCTGAAGACCCTACACTTTATTTTGCTGGAATAATTAGTCGTGTTTTGTTTTTAAATTATGTGTACATCTAAGAGAACATGTGTGGCATTTGTTAGCAAGGTGCTTGTTTATGTTAAAATCATAATCCCACTCCTAGAAAGCAGGCATATGAATAAAATCTAGTTAGTAGCTATTCACAGTAGAAGAGCTCACAGCTCCCTTAGCAACTGCACAGGTCTCCTCGGGGTTGCTGGCTAGCAAATTTCCATCTCTAACTCCATTTGTTCTTTATTGAAAAGTGCCAAGTGTTAATGTGGGATTGGAGAAATGAAATAACAATAAGGAAACTAAGTAGAAGTGGTTAAAAGAGCAGATTTCCTGTTGTCTGTCCATATGTATGTTTAGATCTATCCATCTGTTGGCAATGTGCAAATTTTAAAACATGTTTCTTTCAGATGATTTATACAAGTTCTCTTAAACTGTCTTTTTCCTCCCTTCATCAGTTAAAGCACGGTTTGGTTGAGATTTGGTTGAAAATCATACATTTTTTGCAAAAACTAAACTTCCTTGAAATGAATGAATGAAAGCTGTGTGGAGGGTTTTTTGTGTGTGTATGTGTATGTCACATTTCTTTATTATAGACATATTCATTTTTGTCCTGATTTTCTAATTGTAGTATATATTTCTTATTCTGGTCTGACAGGAGTAAGATTTTATGAGGGAGGGAGGGAGAGAGGGAGGAGGGAGGAAGGAAGGAAGGAAGGAAGGAAGGAAGGAAGGACGGAAGGAAGGAAGGAAGGAAGGGGTTAACTTAAAGTTCCATAGGGAAGAAAGCAATTTTTATTTGTTTTGAGTAAAGATTAAAGGTAAAATAAATTTAAAGAGTTGTCACAGTGATCAAAGAAGCATCAAAGAGGAAAAGGACAGTTAAGAATGAAAGTGGGGAAAAAGGGCCTTTGGGCTAAGGTATATGACTACTGAATTACAGAGTGGCTGGAAGATGGCCTGCCAGAAAAGTGGAACAAAATTGCATTGGCAGTATTGGTTGTCTGAGGAATAGTACAAGACCATTAGTATTGTTACACTGCATACAGGGAGGTCCTCTCAGATTTTACTGAGGCAACAGGTATTGATTTTGGTCTGCCAGAAACAAGAGGAAGGAAAGCCACTGTCATATCCATATTTAGAGAGCACAAAACACTGAAATTAATTAAATACTGCTTTACCCATTTTTCTTTTTGATTTAAAAAAAGAGAGAAAAGACAGCCACAAATACATTTTGCATTGTCCACAGCTGACCTTCAGTTTGTCTTCGCTTTACTGATCCTCTGTCTCTATTGGATTGCTCTTTGCTGTCCATATTTTAACATTCCAAACATAATGGGCTAAAACATGATAAATTTGTTTTCCCTCAGATTAGTCAAGGAGGCTGTTTGAGGCTAAGATATAAAAACTTTCAGTTATATTGCTGATTCTTCTTACCACATAGAAACTGGCAGCTACTAGTAAAAGGTCTGTTAGGCAAAGAGTGAGGGAATGGGGGATGTATTAGTATCCCATCATGTATGCAAGGGTGTGGTTCACGCCCATGCAATTAGTATAGGTGCCATCTATATGTCTGGGGAAATAATATTATAAATTAATTAAAAAAAATAGCAGTCAACACTCAACAAACCTTGCAATGTGTCAAGCCCAATATTCGGCAGTTTAACAAGCACAGATTTCCAAAAGGAATTTTGGAAAAAGAATCTTAAAAACTATAAAAATAAGATTCTGGGCAGACTAATAGGAAGCCGCTTAAGGTGGAGCTTGCTTGAAAATGTTGCTTCTCAGACAGCAAGATGGGTGACATATAAATTTAATAAATAAATAAAGATGGCTTCCATCTTTAGGCTGGGTTGCCTCCTATTACATTCACTGCATTGCTTCTCAGCCTGGTACCTACAGCCCAGGAGGAATACCCAAGACAGATTTTTTGTAGAAGTCTGTGTTTGGCAAATTTGATTTGAACAAAATCAAGTGTATGCCTCTCTATGTATACAGTCCTATATTGGTCAACATTTAAGATAAATCAAATTACATGTGCACAATGAGACTACTAAATATCAGTTAAGAAGTTAGAATAATTGATTTTTGATTTGGGAGCTCCTTGTTAAAGATTAGCAGAAAGAATTAGAACTTATACTAAGTAAGAGATAGTCAGCTGACAGAGATACTTTCCTGTTTTTACTTGACTTAATCTGAGGACCATTGGTTTCCTTTCTCATAGGTCTTTAGACTAATGTAATCTAATTCCAACTGAACTCTTTAATCATCAATCTATTTTAATGAAGTCCTGTTATGTTTGCTAGTACAAACATATGAATTCTCAAGCCGAAGAAAACAACAATAACACAAAGAGTTAATTCAGAGTAGTCGTTAATTCAGAGTAGTTTCTACAAACAGAAATCTTGCCAGGTTAAAGTACTTTACCTGCATAATTATTAAATATACTCTCCATCTTTGCTCTCTTACAGCATACCAAAGATTCCAAGCTATGTTGTATCTTTGCTCCCTGGGGAAAAAAACTCCTTCTTCCCATGATTCTGGATTACATTCCACCACACTAATTAATTTGGGATTGAAGACACTCCTCCAATTAAGAAATGTGAAGTGGAAACAGAAACCAGAAAATAATTGCAAGTTGCTGGAACAGAGTCCTGAGTGCCGTTTGATCTGACATGTGTTTCTTCAGTTGTATTCATGTGCTGTGTAGGATCTATCACATCTTCATTACTGAGGAAAGGTTCAACTACCAGAACTGTCAGCTTTTGTAGAACTAAGACAGCAGTTCCATTTCATTCTTTATCACAAATAGAAATCTCTCTTGGCCCAATGAAGATTGTAGTATGGGACATAAAACTCTACTACTTAACTCTCAGGTATAACCTGAGTACCATCTTCTTGCTCAATCTCAGAAAAATAATTTTGCTCAATGCTCTGTGTATCAATGTTCAATAATGGAGATTCAGCAAGATGAAAGAGATGTTTTGCTGTAAATATGCTCTCGAGACAATATATAATTAATTGGGAAGTGGGATAGTTACTTAGGAATTGGGAGCTGTCCCCTTAAGGGAATGTATCATAGTAAATGTAGTTAAGGCATCATGGGAAATGTAATCCATGTCATGTGGTCACATCTGTATTCTGATTGGTCAGTGAATTGACCCTTGGTTGGGTAGGGGGAAGCCACTTGTTCCCTTTCCTTGCCTGGACCCAGCAGCATGCTGGCTCCTTCTGCTTCATCATTATGGGATGAAAAGAACTGTCTTTTTACACTATGAAGTCAGCTGTGCAAAGAATTGGACATTAGATGGATCTCGACATAACCGTGAGTTACCTTGAGGATGCCTAATATAATCCAATAAATGGAAGACTTTGTAGAGTTTGCCTGTCTGTCTTTATTCAGCCAGTAATTATAAAAGACAGAACAGTAAACCCCAAATGGTCTCTGGTCAGGGTATCTGAAGAACCATCTTCTACAAACAAATCATACACAATTCAGTCATCTGATGCTGAGAAGGAGAATGTAGGAATAAAACTGATACTATAGTAGAATCTTATGTTTAGAAGTGCGTCAGAGAGGGGGAAGGGAGGGAGAGAGAGAGAGAGGAGTTTCATTGCTTCTCTGGGTTCTTACATGATAACATTTTGATATCAAGAGACAATTACATCATTTTATCAGAATCTTACCAGACCAAAATTAAATTCCGTTTGATTTCAGGCATGTTTCATTATATATGATTGGTTGTTTTTAACTGTTAACATTACTTACATTTTACAGCATGAAACACTTAGGGCAGATACATTGGAAATTAGAACATTTTATTTAATTCAAACTGATTTTGATTGATAATCAGTTTAATGAATAATAAAATGTTAAACAAATTAGGGGGAAAAGTTTCAGTCGAAAGTTAGTATCTGGTATTTGTGATTCTATAGACCAATTTTACAATAGGAATAGAATGATATTTCACACAAATGTATAGGAAGCTGACAATCTGGCTCATATGACTGTTTAGAAAAAATCCTTCTGGCAAATGATCATAAGTGAACAACTGGAAATTCTGGCCAAGTGAGGAAGTTAGAGCAGGATGGGGTGTCCAAAACAAGTAAAATTTGTGATGGAGACAGGGAGGGAAGTAAGATGCCCTTGAACACAGTTTAGGATTCGATTGGTCTATAATTTGACAAGAGAGCTTTTATTCAGGGCAAACTCTATGGAACACATTAAACCATTATTGAATGTGTTCTAGTAGTTATCAAACAGTTTCTGGGCTTTATTGATTGGGCTGGTACTAAAACTATATAGCAGCCTTTCTCCAGCTGGCATCCATAATTATTATTGTATTCATATTGTGCATTGCTTTGGGGAGTCTAGTTAAAAAGCCAACTCTAAATAAGTAATGGTGCTTATTCATGCTCCCATCAATATCTCAGCTGCATTATGGACAAGAAGGAATCTAGATGCTGCTTTATATTAAGTCAAATCATTAGTCCCCCCTACTTCAATACTATTTGTTTCCCTGAGTGGCAAATGCTCTCCGGGCTTTTAGATTTCTTGATCAGGAGAATTGAGGACTGAACCAAGCAAAGTTTATATTCTTTCTATAGCTAACTATAGCTCATTCCCTGACCCTGCTTCTCTGCATACATGGATCAAAGATGTCTATAGGCATCTTGAATGATTACTGTGATGTCCATAAACCTTTGGGCCTGAAGACACTTCCTGGTTAAATAAACATAAAATAAATAATATAAAATAAATAAACATAAAAACATTAAATGAAGAGCTGGCATGCTCCAAAGCAAAATTTCAGCTTCAAGCATAATCATTATTTTCGAAATCTTTTCTGCATTTTACCTGGAGGCATTTTGTTGAAAAAAAAATTATACATTGCGATAAGGATTCTAATACACTGAGACATATGACTATGTGTTAAAAAAAATCACAAGCAAGCTAAAGTGAGAACATTATGGAAGGCTTTGGAAAGTGGTAAAAATCAATCTCACCTATTGGTTTGCTGATAATAATATAATGCATCAATGAAACCAATACTATTCTGATAGCAATTTTTGAGTGCTCATTAAATATCCTCACATTCTAAATTATGATAATAATAATTATTTTTTTTATTATTTCGTATTTACTATACTTCTAGGTAAATTTCAATATAATGGTTATTAAAGTAAAGGTAAAAAGTAAGAGGACCCTTTATACATAGCCATATATCTTTCTTGGCAATAATTTCAAAATGATCTGCCATTGCCTTCTTAAGGATAATTTTTGGATTCTCCAGTCTAGTTCAAAATATCGTATTTTCGTCTAGTCTCCCATAAAATCATCCTTCAGTTCTCACCTATTTAGCTTTGGAAGATGAACAAAGGACAGTGGTTACCTAAAGCAAAATATTTTTAAATGACCACATATTACCATTTCTTCAGTCTAAAATCCAATTACAATCTTTTATGTGCATCTCAAGATGCCTGACTATTAGGACCTAAGAAAGGGCTTTTCCTATCGCTCACTCATGAAATTTTCCCTCATGCAAATTCATTTGCACATTCTTATTTTAGTTGCCACTGAAAGTTATCATATACTCTGGCCAAATTAATATACTTTTCCCATGGATAATGAATACGTTGAGATGTATGAATTACTGTAGGGCAGGGGCCTTCAAACTTGGCAAGTTTAAGACTTGTGGACTTCAACTCCCAGAATTCTGAGCTAACATGACTGTGGAGGAATTCTGGAAGTTGAAGTCCACAAGTTTTAAAGCTGTCAAGTTTGAAGACCCCTGCTGTAGGATCTCCTTCTTGTGCAGGGGTTTGGACTGGAAGGTTCCAAACTGCCTTCCAACTCTGTTATTCTGTATTCTGTTCTGTATCTGCCTAAGTTATATCTCAAGAAATAAATGCTCTGTCCTACATATTGGCCAAAAAAATCAGAATATAAAATACAAGCTGAATAGTCAAGACCTTGTTGATGATCCAAACTCTGTCAAGGATCTTGGAGTACTCATCTCAAAGGACCTAAGTGCTAGAGCCCACTGTAATTACATAGCCAAAAAGGTGTTAAGAGTTGTTAACCTAATCTTACGTAGCTTTTTCTCTGGTAATATTACACTAATAACTAGAGCATACAAAACCTTTGCTAGACCAATAGTCAAATACAGCTCATCAGTCTGGAACCTACATTACGTATCTGATACTAGCACAGTTGAGAAAGTCCAGAAATATTTCACAAGAAGAGTTCTCCACTCTACTCATTGCAGAATACCTTATGCCACCAGATTCGAAATTCTAGATCTAGAAAACCTAGAACTACGCCGCTTTCAGTCCAATCTAAGTATAGTATATAAAATCATACATTGCATAGTATATAAAATCATACATACACTGTCAATGAATACTTCAGCTTCAACCATAACAACACAAGAGCTAACAATAGATACAAACTCAAGGTTAATCACGCATAACTTGATTACAGGAAATACGACTTCAGCAACACAGTGGTCAATGTCTGGAATAATCTACCTGACTCTAGTGGTTTCTTCCCAAATCCCAAAAACTTTAACCTTAGACTGTCTACTATTGATCTCACCCCTTTCCTAAGAGGTCTGTAGGGGGCGTGCATAAGTGCACCAACGTGCCTACCGTCCCTATTGTTTCTTTTCTTTTTTTATTTTTCTTATATGTATCCATGTACTCATAACTATGTTTTTACTTATACTTATTATCTTGTAAGCAATTGACAATAAATAAATAAATAAATAAATAAATAAATAAATAAATAAATAAATAAATAAAAGTTTATCTTTTGTTTGATCGTACATTATTATAAATGAGGAGAGAGAAAAGGTCATCTGTTTTCAGGGACATAGTTGCAAATACTCCTGTTGGAACTTAGTTTCCTAGTGATTTAATCACAAATTGATATCACTTCCTGAAACATTAATGCTGCATTTGATACTAGAATATGATCAGATTTACTAGCAATATACTATAGATCCGGTTGAGCTTGTATTCTTTCAAATGTTCTTTCTCCAGCTGTTAGTTTATTTATAAATGAATTTTAAATTCTTTAGATTTTGAAAAACATTATCATTTTCATTTGACTTAGAACAAATGGATTACATAGCAAATCATCTGCCAAATTTTAGATCCTAGGTAATGTTTGTTCAATTGTCTATGCAAAGTATTTATTAACATTTTCTGACATTATGATTAAGGTCACACAACTTCTTTGGGGAGGTTACACAACTGGATATGCAACCTCTTTGGGTGAGGGGAAGCGCAGGGCACATTTTGGACTGCTTAACACTAGTTTCAAATTTAATTTGAAATTTTATTTAAGTTTTTTATGAATTAAAGGCAGTTAACATGGTTTTTCTTCAGTCATATTCTTAAACATTTTTTGTACCTGATACGTACTTTGTGGTCTGCACTCAAGATTTGGGGATTAAATGCAGCTGATGACATTGGATTGTATTCCTCTGTCCTATCTATGTTTGGGATATGATGATGACAATAACAATTTACTGGACATAGGCAACATACCCAATAAATTATGTTTAAAAATCAGAATGATCAAGTCCATACACTGAATTTATTTGGTTTATCTAGTTTCAATATGCGAAGCCAGCCTATAAGAGATACATTCATGGTGAAAACATAATTCCATAATAGGAAATAATACATGGAGAACATATGATCATATAAGCAAACCAATGCTAAACTTCAAAATCTTGTGAAACCCCTTACAAAAGTATGGAAATCTCACAACATTTTGGCCATTCTCATGCAAGGTTTCATGATATTTCAGTGTTTCTGTATGAGATCTAAATGTTTAGGTGATTTTTAGTGAGGGAAGCTGGGAACAGAATAAATTATTGAGATGCAGATAGGGAATTGATCCAATAATATGCAAATTTTCCATAGAGAAAGTTACATGAAAAGTCATCTGCCTATTGTCAAGACAACTATGTCATGAACCAATGACCGTTTACAAGATGCTGTCTATTTACTTTTGCAAAGCAGCATTTGAATGTTCTTTGCCAGGTTACGCTTCAGACTCATGAATAAGAATTTCCCAAACTTTATCAGCATATTTTTGGGGAGGGTGGAGGAGATGGAAGCCATATCTCCTTTTTTAAAGATCACTCCCTTAAGAAGGTCAGAGGAGAAAAGTGTGCTCTTTTACATATAAATCCTAAATCAAATCTAATTGAAGAAGCTCTTTCTTTGAACCTGAATAATAAAAAGGACTTTCGTGTGGTAGAGATTATCTTGGGAAAAGAGGCAGATACTCAATTATTAAAATATCAGTCAACATAGTAGAAGCAGTAGACCACAGGAGAGAGAACTACTTTAATATTCCTCTTTGAGCAGCAAATACACAAAGAAATATTAACTATTCTAGTATGATGGTACATATTGCAGAACAACTGAAATAAATCTCAGCAAAAAAAATGTTACTAGCTGTTAATGCTCTGTTTTTATGCACACTTATTTGAAAATTAGTTCCTGCTGAATCTAATAAGATGTACCCATGATTTTGGTATGTGTTTGTATAAAAAAAATATTCCTCACAATATGAGGTAACCCTCAGAGATGAGTGATATACTCTACATAGAAGAAACATTTGCTCTCAGTGTCTCAGAAGTTATTTTCTTTTATTTTCATGCAAATATTACTGTAAGTGCAATTTACATATTTTGAGTAGGCAAGATGCATAACAGAAAGAACAATGGATTGGATATACATAGGCTGGCTTGCTCCTATAAGTTCACCATAATTTCAATTCCGTCCCTTCAATCCCTGACTGAAAATGCATTCAGAAGTAAGGAAGACAAAGGAAATGGTGGGGAATAACAATAACACTTAGATTTATATACACCCTATAGCACTTTGTATCACCCTCTGGGCAGTTTATAATATCAGCATATTTTCCCCAACAATCTGGGTCTTCATTTTACTGATCGCAGTATAGAAGTATGGAAGGCTGAGTCAACCTTGAGCCCCATCAGGATCAAACTTCAGGCTGTGGACAAAGTTTGCTTGCAATACTGCCTTCTAGCCACTGTGCCACCAGAGTAGGGATAAGACTGCAGCAGCACTGGGCAGAAAAGAGATGGGGGAATTAGGGGTTGTTACAAGGGAAGGGAAACTGGAAACTTGAAGCTGGACTTAGCAACTCTGACTCTATGAACAGTGCTAGTCTGTATATATTGAACATTATATTTTGGAAATTGGTTGACATTGTTCTTTCATTTTAGCTTGATTTTGAACCTCCATCTGATTGCAACATCTGGCCATGTTTTACTTTTATAATTGAAGTCTTATACCTTCTGAAATTAACAATATAGATTAATCTGACTTGTGCGTTCCCCATAAGATAATGGCTATTTATACAGGCATCATTTTGTGTTTCTGAAGAATTAAGAAATCATTCAAGTGGTGGAAATTGATCAGGTATTCTGCTTCATTTCTATTTCCTATGCCATACAGCCCAATTATATCTTTCTTCCTTACTCCTTTTTGACTTTGCTGTTGCAAACTCAACGAATGAAACTATGATTGAGCTTCATTGTAAAAAATGTCAAACTCCTCTTCTGCCTCAGAAGTTGGGGCATAAAGTCATATTAAAGAGCTATCAGTGAAGTCTAATTTATATTATTTGATTTTTGAATATATTATTCCCAAATATCTTCAACAATGTTGTTCCATTTTCATGTCCTAATAAACAGCTTGACTTTCTGAATCTGTAGTTGATTTGTTTTATCTTTCACAATGTGGACATTTTCCATGATCATGTTTTTACATTCCATATTCCCACCGTGATTGTCTTTGTGGCATCAGTTTTTCTTTTCCTGCACAGCAACATCAGGAACTAAACATCCCAAAGGCCTTAATCTGTCTGCATCATAAACACCATTAATACTCTGAAAATTCCTCAGTTCTTCCCCAACAGCATGTTGAGTGCAGGAAAAACATCATAAGGTACTATATCATCAATTACTTTCACCTCCACATGTGAGTTGTGGATGTTTTCTTTGATTTTTGCTTTGCTTTGGTAAAATACAGGTATACAAGCCATTTTACATGCAGCATGTAAAAGTATGCCTCTGCTGTTGTCATTAAAGTAATTATCCCCAGCATTTTCCCATATCACTCTCCAGCTGTGATGATGTTCACTCCTTGGATGACCCTTGATTATACTCTTGGCATTCGTCATACATCCCTCTCAGAAATGTCTTTCTGCCATAAGGTGGGAGCATAGGATTTGGGGAGGGTTTCTCCATTACTTGGTGAAAGTATGTTCTAAAAAAGTATAGAAGGTATTCAAGTTAAATAAATTTTAATCAGAATTTTAATAAAGTTACCCATTCAATTGTTGAATTATCTTAAAATTCAATGGCTTGCTGAGAACCCACCCAAGAAAGTGGTCAAATGAGAAAATCCTAATTCACTGCTAGCCTCATACTGCAATGAACAAGGACACACATTCAACTTTGCAGCTACTATGATTGTTGGATGAACAAACACAAAAACAGCCAGGGAAGTGATTGAAGCTTGGAAAACAGGCCCCTGGTCAGTCAACAGGAGTGCTAATTTACTACGATTTTATCAAGTACTGAGAAGGTGAGGGCTGGACAGTACAAGTAAACAACAGCCAATGACTTAAAAACCAGCCAACAGGCACTGTATAGATATCATACACACAACAGCCATCAACACAATCTGCTAGAAAGAGGTTCCCTGAAAAAAGAGGTTCCCATGATGAGTCCCGAACTCTCGGTAGACAAAACCTCTGGACCCAATGACTGAACCAGATTGGGCTTGTGTTTTATAGCATATGAAAAGATTTCCATGTCTTACATTCAAAAGCTATTATTTTGTATTGCTGTTCATTGTACTTTTTTTACAGAACCCTAGTGATTTAACCACAATATCAATAGCCACAGGGCTGTTACCACAGTAAAAATAACCAAGTCTTTTGGAGTGGGTAGTCATAATAAATTAACAACAACAACAGCAACCCTGTTCTGGTTTTGAAAAACCTCTTAGATTCAGAGGATTTTTTAAAATTTTAATTTAGTCTTGTCATTAAAGGATCTCAGTTGCTTCTAGTGAAGGCCTCTGAAGATAATCAAAACAGAAAACATTATAACCAATCATAAATCAAATAAGCATGAAACTGAATCTCAAGTCTAGTGGGCCAAATTCATTTGTACTACTCACTTTTCATTGAAACCAGAAATCAATGTTCATCATAATATGGCATTCTTATTTTAGTGTGTGGATTGGGAGATAAAAAAACAATGAATTTTTCATGAAATGTTAACACTAGGTTCCAGATACAAGTGTTTTTGGTTGGTATGAAAAAGAATCTTAATATTTCTACCAGGCTGCACCTTGTTTTCCTTAGTGATCTTAGAAAGCGATTGGTTAATAAAATGATTTTTGTGTAGTTTTCCCTTTACAAAGTCCGTGATTGATGTCTTCTCTTGTACTAGCATTGGGGCTGTTGCCTAAAGCCTATTTGGCTGGCTTCTTTGTTAATATGGAAGCATTATTCAGAATTATCCCATGATATAGAAGCAGAATTTGGTTGCCAGGATTATGACTAGTTTACAAGTTTACCATAGTGAAATCTTACATACTGTCGGTATCTGTAGGAACTTTATCATTTCGATCTTTCATCAAAATGACATGCTGTTGCACCACCGGCTTTGCTATTGTGAGACATGTATTCAACTTTACAACACACATACAAAAAGGCCACAGCTTGCTTGCTGATAGAACAATATAGTTTTCATCATTCTACCCATTTTACACACATCCCACACTCCAATTGCCATTGGAACCCAACTTGGTCAAACAACAAATAAAGATATTAGCACTCTAACTGGGCTCTTCAATATTTAATTCAAGATAATATATATCCAAATATCAGACGGACTTGTTCTATCACTATATATGGACAATTTCAGGAATGATTTTTTTTTAGTATATTAGAAATTTATGAAACAAATTGCATCCTGACTTTGGAATGCATCTTCTGAAACCAAAATAAATGTGTGTAAGCATTTTGAAAAATAAACACTGAATTGAGTTCACAATGTAAATTTATACTAGTTTGGTTCTTTTGACTATTTGGGAGAGGGGCAGTTATGGTATTTATGACACTATCTGATGTTTATATTATATTGTTTTCATCATTATACTTGGCATTATCCTGGCACTACCTTTGGGGGGAAGTGATAGCATATAAAATAGAATAAAGCAAAATAAATGGTGGTGCAATGTTTAGAATTGCAGTATTGCAAGCAAATTCAGCCTTCTATCCTTCCGAGATTAATAAAATGAGGATCCTGATTGTTGGGAGAAATATGCTGATATTGTGAAATGTCCATAGAAGGTTGTAAAATATGGAGTGGAATATAAGTCTAAACACAAAATGTATTTATTTATGGAAAAATCTCTGCAGTATTATGGAAGAGCAATCACTTGTTTTTTGTCCATGCATTATAAATACAAAATTCATGAAAAGGCATATCCCAATAAAGCTTAGGAAGACTTCTATCAAGACTTTTCTGGCCAAATGGGATGTTCTTATAACAAAAATCCTCTTTGATACACAAAATATTGAGGAAAAGAATTTTAGGAATTCAAAAGATCAAATTTCATCAGTAATCTCCAACAATATTAACATAGCTAAAATAGCTAGCTTTTTTTTAAAAAAAGGTTAAGCTATTCCAAATTCTATCCATTGCTTCTAACTCACTATTTCCTTTTCTAATTTTTTGGAACATTTTTTTCATGCTCTTTCAAAAAGAGAGAATTAACAGTGGTCTATTTTTGTGTCAGTATATTATACCAATGACAGAACCATTCTTGTTTACAAATATACTAATGCACAATAATTGGGATCAATTAAACTGAATTAACGTGCTTACTCTCCACCAGCCTAACCCACCAATCTGTTCACAAACAAAATTAAATGAAGCAAACTCAAAGCAATTCACATTTAAATAACCTCAGTCACATAGCTGCTGTGAGTTGCACTCATCAATGATGGACCTGAATTACCCTTGATATTGACTGATAGTTGTTTTATATGTTTATATATGCATGAACATATATAAACAAGAGAAGAGAGAGAGAGATAGGGATGGAGGGAAGGACAGAGAGGGAGGGAGAGGGAGAGCACAGAGGAAAGGTTGGCAGCTGGTGAAAAAAGACCCCTGTTTAAATACTATTGGAATTGTCCAGCCCCTTCCCTAGAATAGAGATTCCGAAGAAATGCTGCCAAATAGACATCTGTCTATCTTCTGCTTGAACACAACCAGTGAAGTAGTTTCCACTCTGTCTCTAAGTAATTAGTTCCACTGTCAAATCATTCTTAAATGTAGGAAGGGGTTCTCCCTCCCCCCCATAACTTTCAATAAGAATCTGTCTTTCTGCAATTTAAATCCTGTGTTTTGAAATAATATAGAAAATACCTTGACATTCTGTGTGATAACCTTCCGGCTGTTTGAAGAGTGTCATCATATGCCTCATCCTCTCGGGCTTCTTTTTTTCAAAGCTCACCATTCCCATTTCCTTCTATTTCCTTTCATATGACTTTCTAGTTTCTTGTCTCTTGATCATCCTTGTTGCTCTCCTCTGAATCTGTCCTAGTTTTAATTCTTCAACTAATATGGAGGGCAAAACACAGCACTTAAAGTTGGCTCTGACCAAATCAGAATAAAGTAAAACTAGTCTCATCAGTTGGATATTACATTCTGTTGGCACAGGTAAAAATGAATTTGATATATTACAACTACATTACCCTATTGATTCATATTCAGCTTGTTATCAGCTACTATTCCAGTTGACAGGACTTCCATATACTCTTACTAAACCATGTTTTTTACCCCTACCTATATGTGCATTTGTTTTTGTTCTTTTTTCCTAAATGAGTACCACATCTTTTTCTGTTATAAATTCATTCTCTTGCATTCAGCATCTTTTCTCATCATAAAGATCATTTTGAATATTATTTCATTCTAAGCTTCTTTTTTTTTGTCATCAGAAACCCAATAAACCTTCCTTGCAGTTTTAGCTAATGCTTAAGGCATCAGACTACAAACCAGGAGCCTGTGAGTTCTAGTCCTCCCTTAGGCACGATACCAGATTGGGTGATTTTTCATCAATCCCTCTCTTTCACCCCAACTCATTTCCTAGGGTTGTTGTTGTGAATAAATTAGGAGGAAGGAGCATTAAGTATATCCAACACCTTGAATTAATTATAAAAATCAATGGTCAGGATGAAAATAAACAAAACACAATTCTTCATTATAGTTATCAATAAAAATAGTGAAGAGACTGAATCTAAAGACATCCTCATTGAATACTTCATTCTTTTTTTATGAAGAATGAGATATGAACATTCTTGAGTCCCATTTTTGTTCTAGACATAATTCTACATTACTGCCATACCATCCGGATCATATTTAACTAGGCACTAACTAAAATTATTTTATAAATGAACATTTAGGAAAGTGACATGGTCTCAAGTTAACAGACTTGCCAATTCTCCATTAGGTTTGTCTTATTGAATATATGGTATTTAGGACTTGGAGTAATGCTTAGGGTTCTATAATGCACCCAGCTCATGGTACATTTCAAACATTATTGCTTCTTATGTGATAGAATTTTCTCACTTAATCATTAAAGTTTGGCTCTTTTGGAAGATTACTATTAAAAAAACAAGATTTCAATTATCTAAAAACAATGATAGTTTAGTTTTAATTTCATCTTTAAAAGTTTACACTGTATTGAAATATAAAATGTTAAATATTTGATTTTATTTATTTTCCTTGGCTATTTATTAATATATCTTATTTTTAAGAGTATTCATATATCTTTCATAAACTGCTCAGGGATCCCTTGTTATTGGCTGTTTAAATAAAGGAATAAATATTGCAATTTCAACATTTTAATAATTATATTAAAGGATAGGGTGGGAATAACTATAATCCCAGTCTAAACATCTGGCTAACTATATGACCAACCATAATAATAATCATATTAAAGAAGATTGCACAGAAGGCATGACAAAAGAGCAACAGCACTGCATTGGAATATTTGCAAGAAATGCCACTTGCCTGCAAGCAAGAAATGGTGGGGCCATAAAATCAGAGGAAGTAATAGAAAATGAAGAAGCTAAAGCGCTCTGGGATTTTAGAACTGAAACAGACCTGCCACATAATAGCCCAGCCTTAACAATTGCTGATAAGAAAAACTAAAAAAAAAGTCTAGACCACAAGTGTCAAACTCACTGCATCACGTTGCCATCACATGATGTTTTATGACATTTTCCCCATTCATGGAGCTGTAGTGGGCATGGCCCGTGGCCTGTGAGCCACCAGTTTGACATCCCTGGTCTAAACAGTGCATGTTGCAGTACATGGAGACAGCATAAGAGAAGAGAAAGAACTGGAGAAAAACATAAAATGAAAAGACCTGCAAATAGAAAATATGACAAAAAGAAAGCAAATATAGTAACAGTAGAAATGGTGCAATCCCAAAACAATGTGGAGCCCCATTGAACATCATCAGCACTAACAAAATTCCCATTAGTTAATTGCGAAAGGCAGCTTTACTTGGAACAGCTTACATCCTAAAACTATACCTTTAAAACTATCGAACAACAACATCCACCCATCCGAGGTCCTTGGGAAGGATTCAATAGAAAGATAAAATGCCAATACAGCCTGTATCTGGCTGACTGTGTAAGCAGTCATATTTCATTAAGCAGG
Organism: Bungarus multicinctus; assembly: GCA_023653725.1. Lineage (NCBI taxonomy): Eukaryota > Metazoa > Chordata > Lepidosauria > Squamata > Elapidae > Bungarus > Bungarus multicinctus. The sequence goes on along the minus strand of CM042842.1, from coordinate 42,347,152 downwards.
TATGCCATTTGACTGTCAGTGACTTTAGATGGCTCACAACAATCAAAGAAATTATAATAAAATCCATAAAGCATAAAAAATAAAGTTAAAATGGGGAAAACAGAATGAAGAGAAGGGTCTCATTCTCCACCATCAAAGGCCTGGTTGAAGGGCCAGGTCTTCACCGCTCTCCTCAACAGCAGCAGAGCAATCCAGGTATCAGAAGGAATCGAGTTCCAGAAGACAGGCACTGCTACCAAGAAGGTTGCTTTAGCGATCCCTAATCAGGGGCATCAAACTGGCGGCCCATAGGCTGTTCATACATCGGCCAGACCCACCCAGCTCCATGAATGAGAAAAACATCATGAAACGTTATGACACCATGAGTTTGGTACCCGTTTACATAGATTATCTTCTTTATTTGAAGGAAATCAGACTGACCCTGCAGGTTTGGATAATCCAGGCAATGTTATGGAAGTTGTGTAATCCAGGGGTGGGATTCTAGAGGTTCGCACCTATTCACTAGAACCAGCTGTTAACATTCTAAGCAGTTTGGAGAACCGGTTGTTAGAAGGAATTACTGGCCTAATCCTGTAAGGAAGGCAGGAAGGAAACATTCTGGTATTGCTTACAGAAACCGCCTCTCCATTAACCCTTATTACATTCTTGGCAGGACTAGACTTCCTGTCTCTGGAACTTCTCTGGAGTTTTTTTCCCCTCCTTTCCTGGTACTTTGCTTGTGTGGAGTGATCATTCAAAGTTACAATGGCACTGAAAAAAGTGACTTATGACCATTTTTTACACTTACAATTATTGCAGCATCCCCACAGTCATGAGAGGCCAGGCGAGGAGATGCGTGCATCGATGTGAGTGATATTGAGTTGGCCATGCCCAGCCAGTCACATTACCACCAAGCCAGTCACATTACCACCAACTCAGCCATGCCCACAGAACTGGTTGTTAAAAAAGTTGAATCCCACCCCTGATGTAATCCCTTGAGTAATCAAGGCCTATGCCATGTAGGAGGTAATGTTTGCTATGCTTGAATCCTTAAAACTTTGTTTGTTAGTTGCTTGCACCTCCAAGGAGATCGTTCTCTGCTATTTATTTAAGCACAGCCTTCCATTCCTAAGCTAATTTTAAGTACCTTGGTGGTGTGATTCAGATTGAGAGTACATATGTAGCAGTGTCCTCATTATATCTGCTACCTTACGGCTGTAGCAGCTCTGGTTCACACTTGAAGCCATTTGAAAGTCCTCCAAGGCCTTCCCCATTAGACTCTATTAAATCAAATAAAATGATGCTATGCTGGCAGAAAATACCAGCTTTAAGTGAGGACAAGTTTAGCTGCATCTTTATTACATAAATGAGGAACTTGGCAGGGGGACATTGCTCTCTTTTAATGTAGGTTAGTCATTTTAAATTAAAATTTAGGAAATTTAAGGGAAACCTTAAATGTTCGGGACAGCATTTTTAACAGCTTTGCTTAAACGGAGCATGAATGTTTTTTGAAATGTTCAAATTAGATATTTGGATATTCACACTTCAACTTATTAATAGAGCCATTTCTCAAGGGAGGTTGGGCTAATGAGCACAATCATAGAACCAAACAGTGTAGACGTGTTTAAGTGTTTACTGAAGTATGAAGTGACCCTAAGAATCACTGGAGGCATAAGTGAAAACAAATGTATGAATAGGAATGCAATAAATCAGAGATGTTTAATGAGTAGAAGAGTGTAGGCTTTAAACATTCTCCAGGTGATACTGCACAGATAACCTAGGATAGCCACTAAAACCCATAGGAAAAAATAAAAGGGAGCTGAATGGTCAGATACATAGATGGCCTCCCACTCACTGATCATGGTTATTTGAAGGCCTATCCCATATGCAATGTTTCTTCAAACTTTTACTTCCTGCAATCAGTCATGCTCTGTAATTATTTTTGTAGGCAGGGACAGGAAAAGACAATCCCCCATTCTAAATAAAACCCTGAACCCCAATAATTGGGTAATACCCATTGAAGGAAAAATATATGAAGGGACTGAATGGGATGAAGTAAAATAGGACAGCAAGAAAAATTAAACACTGTCAAAGCAAGATGTACTTCATTTATGAAAAGTTTATTAATATTGATTATACCTTACAGCAGGGCTGCCAAACTCACGGCCCGCAGGCCGGATGCATGCTGGCCACACCCATAGCCATTTTAGTGAAGAGTTGCGATACATCATGTAACACCGTCGTGACAACAAGAGTTTGATACCTCTCCCTTACAGGAAGTCAAATAATTAACTGTGATGGGAGAGGTTGTTCTCTTGTAAGAATAGAAGGGTTGATGTCTGAATGATACAAACAAGTTAGTAACAATGGCATAACATCACTCAGGTATAGTTATTCCCCATCCCAACTACCTTGTCATCCCATACGCAGAAGATGCAAATGGCAGAAAACCACCTTTGTAAAGTAGCCTGAAGTTTAACTGCTACTTGGAAACAGAGGTTTGCTTGTGTAATTTTGGTATACTGCAGAGGGGGTATTCAACAGGTTCTGACCAGTTCTGGAGAACCGGTAGTTTCAGTTCAGAGAATCGGCAAATAACTGCCCCCATCTATTCTCTGCCTCCCGAGTCCCAGCTGATCAGCTCGGTCTTCTTTTGTTACCTTGCACAGGATAACGAAACTGGAAAGCAGGGTGGGGAGGGAATGGGGATTTTACAGTATCCTTCCCCTGCCAAGCCCACAAAGCCACACCATTCCCACCAATGCACACCCACAGAACTGGTAGTAAATTTTTTTGAATCCCACCACTGGTGTACTATATCTTAAAAGCACCTCTTTCTTTTTCCCTGTCCATTCACCACTTTCCTTCTCCATCCATTTTCCATTTTTTTAGCTACCTTTTTCTTTTCTTTCCATCCTACTGCAATTATCCCTTTCTCTTAGCTAATTTTAAAGCCTACTGATTTGTACGTGCATATGCATAAGTGTTGTATGCATGCCATATGCACATATAAATATATATTGCACACAGGTACCTATGTCCCACATGAATGGCAATCATTAAAATTGTTTTCAGGTAGAATTTGGTCCCATTTGCTAACAATCTGGGGAAACCAGGCATGGGAATTGTTTTTCACTATTACTTTGGAAGGGAATTGTCTTCAAAGTAAGATTTATTTGCTTTTATATAAATAAAAGGTAAAAGTTCCCTTGAGTCAAGCTTAACTTCTAATAACTACCTCTCTGTATACTTTTCTTGGCAATATTATGGAAGTGATTTGCCATTGCCTTAATTTGGGGTGATTTTTTCCCCAGATTACACTACCATTTTGAGGTCTCCTGGTTAATTTTCTATCTAGGCGCAATTAATTTTTTTTTTCAAGATCAGTCGAAGGCAAGCAGGCGATGTTACTTGTTCTTGGTAAATCTATATGTATATGCCATTCATTGTCTTTGTGGGGAATTTAATGTAACACTAAATTGGTACGTTCTTGAGGTGGCTCCCTCCTAAATCTAATGTGCCATATGCTTTTTAAACATTTTAATACTGATTTTTTTTACATATGTCATTGTTTTATATCTTTGTTGTACACCATCCAGAGTCACTTCTTGTGAGATGGGTGGCTATATAAATTTGTTAAGTAAAATAAAGTAAAGCTTTTTCTCTACAATGTAATTTGCCTCTTGGTTATACTATTTCATCCTCATAATTCTTAACAGACAGGAAGTAGCAGGTGAAGCTAGGCGAAATCACATCCGATATCTGTACAATCAGCACAGGGCCTCCCAAGGCTGTGTGCTATCTCCACTTCTCTTCTCCCTATATACCAATGACTGCATCTCAAATGATCCATCTGTTAAAATACTGAAGTTTGCTGATGACACAACAGTCATTGGTCTTATTTGTGACAACAATGAATCTGCATACAGACAGGAGGTTGTACAACTTGCCTCATGGTGTAACCAGAACAATCTGGAACTGAACACACTCAAAACTGTAGAAATGGTGGTAGACTTTAGAAGAAATCCTCCCATACTACCACCTCTTACAATACTAGACAACACAGTATCAACCTTCAAATTTCTAGGTTCCACTATATCACATGACCTAAAATGGACACCTAACATCAAAAACGTCATCAAAAAAGCACAACAAAGAATGTTCTTTCTGCGCCAACTCAGAAAGCTCAAAGTGCCCAAGGAGCTGCTGATCCAGTTATACAGAGGAATTATTGAGTCTATCATCTGCACCTCTATAACTGTCCAATAGGACAGACACAGACTTCAGAGGATAATTAGGACTGCAGAAAAAACAATTACCACCCACCTGCCTTCAATTGAGGACCTGTTTACTGCACCAGTCAAAAAGAGGGCTGTGAAAATATTTACAGACCCTTCACATCCTGGACCTAAACTGTTTCAACTCCTTCCCTCAAAACGATGCTATAGAGCACTGCTCACCAGAACAACTAGACACAAGAACAGTTTTTTCCCGAAAGCCATCACTCTGCTAAACAAATAATTCCCTCAACACTGTTCAACTATTTACAAAGAGTACACTACTACTACTGTTAATCTTCTCATCACTCCTTATCACCCATCCCCTCCCACTTGTGACTGTAACTTTGTTGCTTGTATCCTCTGTTTCCTAGTATGATTTGATGTTGATTGTACCCTATGACTATCATTGTACAGTGTTGTACATTATGATTCTTGATTCTTAATGAATGTTCCTTCTTTATGTATACTGAGAGTATTTACACCAAGACAAATTCCTTGTATGTCCAATAACACTTGGCCAATAAAGTATTCTATTCTATTTTATTCTATTCTATTCTATTTGTGGCGATGTAATTTAATGACGGTGAAATACCATTAAAATGTTGGGGCTGTAATGACTGCACAATACAAGCTCAGTGAATTTTCAGTAATTAATGTATCCTAGGAATCCATGATGGAACAAATGCTAGTGAAATTTGGCTAACATTTGCCCTTATCTATCCTTAAAGAAAGAAAGAAATAAACATCTAAACAAACAAACAAATAGTGGCTTAAGGTTGCATATGCTTAATTATATGCTAGATGATGAATTCCAGCTTTATTTAACTTATAAAATCTTCAGTACACCTAAAGCAGCACCAGACACTTAGACGAAAGAATTATTTCCTTCTCCAAAGCTTCCCAGTGGATCATGTAAAATGGCCATACAATTATTTCCTGAAGCACCAAAATGGGAAGAACATTTTCTTGGAAACATCTTGGGCTTTTCTTTAAAAACAAAAATGGATGAGTTCTTAGTCTTCAAAAATCAAATCCTTTTCAATCATCACTTGCTTTTATAGTCTTTTTTCTACAAGTTAAAACATTTCATTTTTTAAAAAAAGTCAGGAAAATGAGGGTGATACAATGAAGTGGATTTTTCAGGATCCATTTTATCATGCCTGGGTGAAAATTAATATTTGATTTTCTGAATTAAATAAATTTACTTGAATTTATTATTCTTGATGTTTGCCTCTTCATCCTTGCTTTCTCAACATAATTGGAGGCTTTCCAGCTTTAACCACAAATCTTCTTCCCTGCTTTCCATATTAAAATGATTTCTACCCACTATTAAGCCTGACTGGATCTTGCCAAAACCATTCACAGTAAATTCCTAATATGTGAATTTTAACTTAATCTGTCATGTTAGGGAAGGGCATGAAATAAATTATCAAAGAAAACTCATGAACTGTAAATTAAACAAGGAAGATAAAGGAGTAGCTCTAAGAGTGTTGCAGTTCTGGAGCGTAATCAGATCAATTATCTGATACAAAATATGATCTTGCGGGGCCCTTGTTATATTCCAGGAAAAAAAAAATCTATGCTTTCTTTCCCTATTAAGACTGGACATTTACAAGACTAGTTTTCCTCAGAGTTAGCACCAAATGCAACTATTTTTGTGAGTATGCAAAGCTCATTTTTGTTTCTTCTTCCCTATTAATAGCATCAAATAAGCATCATGTCACAATAAGACAGAACAGAATGAATTGTGTTTTTAGGTATACATAAATTATGGTGCCCCTTAAACATGATATTACATATTCCTCAATAAAAATACAAGTAAGGTTGTTGCTAAAGAAGTTTTCTCACTTTACTAATATTTTACTCTGATGTACATAACTATCATTAACAACATGATTAAATAATGAAATTATGTATAGGTAGTCCTTACCATATGACTCAATGGTGGGATTCAAAAATTTTTACTACCAATTCTGTGGGTGTGGCTTGGTTGGCGTGGCGTGGCTTGGTGGGCATGGCAGGGGAACGATACTGTAAAATCTCCATTCCCACCCCACTCCAGGGGGAAGGTTACTGCAAAATCTCCATTCCCTCCTCACCCCACTAACCTTTCCAGCTCCCTTCTCCTGTGCAGGGCAACAAAAGAAGAGCCAGCCGATCAGCTGGGACTCGGGAGGCAGAGAATAGATGGGGGTGGGGCCAGTCAGAGGTGGCATTTGCTGGTTCTCCGAACTACTCAAAATTTCTGCTACCGGTTCTCCAGAACTGGTCAGAACCTGCTGAATACCACCTCTGATATGACTGTTCATTCAATAGCAGTTCAAAATTACCACAACACTGAATGAAGGAACTAATGACGCCTGCCCAAAACTTCAACTGTTATAGTGCCCCCACAGTCACACAATCAAAATTTGGGTGCTTGGCTAGCTGCCTACCCTTATGACAGTGAGAACATTACAACTTCGCACAGTCACCTCCATCCTCGTCATCTCCCGCTTGGACTATTGCAATGCTCTCTACATGGGGCTCCCCTTGAAGAGTGTCCGGAGGCTGCAGTTGGTTCAGAATGCAGCCGCGCGGGTGATCTTGGGAGCCCCTCGGAGCTCCCATGTAACACCGCTTCTCTGCAGGCTGCACTGGCTTCCTGTGGCCTTCCGGATCCGATTCAAGGTGGTACTGACTGTATTTAAAGTGCTCCATAGCTCGGGGCCTGGGTACTTACGGGACCGCCTGCTGCCATCAACAGCCTCCCGCCGCCCAGTACGCTCACACAGGGTTGCCCTCCTTGGGGTGCCGCCGCCTGATCGTTGCTGGCTGGCGACCCCAAGGGTGCGGGCTTTCTCTGTGGGGGCCCCCTCCCTGTGGAATGATCTGTCCCCAGAGATACGGGCCATTACCGACATCCAGACCTTCCGGTGCGCAGTCAAGACCTTATTTTTCCAACAGGCCGGCCTGGCCCAGTAAACGGTTTATGGGGTTTTAATTTAATTCGGTTTTTAATTTTTAAATTTTAACTTTTTAATTTAATCCTGGAATTTTAAATTTTGTAATTTTATATCTGAAGGGATTCGGCCGGATTCATGTCATTTAATTTGTTTTTAATTGTATATATTCCATTTTTAGTAGGCTGTACACCGCCCCGAGTCCCTTTTTGGGAGAGGGGGCGGTATAGAAATTTAAATAAATAACTCCCCACCATCGTAAACCAGGAGGCCTCAGTTGGTTAGGTGCACCTAGATCAGGAGATCTTGGCTGGCTAGGGCTGCAAGTACATGGGCCTTCTCTCTGCCCCACCATACCTGGATGTTCTCTTGGAAAAAATTCTGGGAAAAGGTGGAACAAAAGAGAAATAGAAAATAAACACTTCAAGGTGGATTGACTCAATTATAGTGGCAATGAATTCATAAAGGGCAAGTTGTGATCAAATCATCCTGTAGAAAATCTATATGTGGTTGCTAAGATACTGATTTGATGGCATATAATCAATGTACTATATATAGATAGCCCTTGATGTACGACCATATTTAGGTCTGAAATTTTCATTGTAAGCTCAATGACTACAATCCCAGGTCTCCCCATTGCAGGTCTTAAGTGATCAGATGACTCATTAAGTGACCGCACAGGGGTGGCTCAGGGGGGTTAGGAGACCCTTTACATAATGTGTACAAAATAGAATAATTTAAGTGTAGTCGTTTGCAACTTGACTGAGTGCTCTAGATTGAGGTATTCTATAATCCACTTATTTGTTCTCTTGGCTATCTCAGAAGTGTTGTTCAACATCCAAGTCAGTGGTGGTATTCTACCAGTTCGGCCCGGTTCTGCTGAGCCGGTAGCGGTGATGAGCAGTGGAGACCGAACTGGTTCTCTACGCCGCTCTGCTATTGACCTTGTCCGCTCACCCAACTCCCATACTCACCTTTATCCTCTGCTTTTGAAGCGCAGCTGCTTTGTGCAGCACAGCAGAATGTTGAGTGGCAGCTGCTGAAGTGACCTGGAGAGTGGAGGCTTGCAGAAAATGAGTTGGAATGCCTCTGCGCCTGCACAAAGTGCATGTATGGCACACGCATGCACGCAAAATCAGGGGTGGGATTCTACCAGTTTGCACCTATTCTCTAGAACTGGTTGTTAACATTCTAAGCAGTTTGGAGAACCGGTTGTTAGAAGGAATTACTGGCCTAATCCTGTAAGGAAGGCAGGAAGGAAACATTCTGGTATTGCTTACAGAAACCGCCTCTCCGTTAACCCTTATTACATTCTTGGCAGGACTAGACTTCCTGTCTCAGGAACTTCTCTGGAGTTTTTTTCCCTCCTTTGCTGGTACTTTGCTTGTGTGGAGTGACCATTCAAAGTTACAATGGCACTGAAAAAAGTGACATGACTATTTTTCACACTTACGACTGTTGTAGCATCCGCATAGTCATGAGAGACCAGGCAAGATGCGTGCCTCGATGTGAGTGATATTTAGTTGGCCACACCTAGTCAATAACATGACCACCAAGCCATGTGACATGACTATTTTTCACACTTACGACTGTTGTAGCATCCCCACAATCATGAGAGACCAGGCAAGATACGTGCCTCAATGTGAGTGATATTGAGTTGGCCACACTCAGCCAATAACATGACCACCAAGCCATGTCCTCCCAGTCACATGGCCACCAAGCCATGCCCACTCAGCCACACCCACAGAACTGGTTGTTAAAAAATTTGAAACCCACCCCTGCACAAAGTATATGCACGCGCGCAAAACATGCCTAACAAGCCACGCCCACCGAACCGGTGGTAAAAAATTTTGAATCCCACCACTGATCCAAGTTCAAAAGCAGCAATCTTGCTCTTTCATCCAGCTTCCTCAAATCTAAACTTTTTGTTATTAAAATAGAAAACAGTAAAAATAAATACGAATAAACTTTATTCTACTGCTGCATTTTAAAGTTTATACATTTCTGCCATACATTTTGCTGCTGTTGTTTAAAATCAAATCAAAATAAAATATATGCATAAAATAACAATAGATGAATGGCAATAAATACATATTTACAGTTCTCAATTCTGACAAAGTTGTAGCTTTGCACACTTATGTGAAGAGGATATTCTGATCTTCATAAAATTGGCTCTATACCTGGTATGCAATCTTCTTGCCTTATTAGATTAGAGCAAGAATCAGTTATGTGAATCCAAGCATCTTTCAGATAAATCTAGTTCCAAATTGTTTAAGAGTTCCAATGCTTCTTTAGTATTGGAAATGAAAATGAGAGGTATGGTTGCAGTAATCCATATAATCCACACTAAAACAATTCAGAGCGACATGCTTTGTATAACTCCTACTTATTCCAAAATACCTCTTCCAAAGGATTTGCACAAGTGTACTTAATGCTGGGCCTGCACAGCTAAAACTCCATAAGGTGGTTCAGAAGAGGATCATTGTCAATAATATTGAAAAGTACAATTTTTCAAAGGTATGTGATGGAAATTGGGTGGGAGGGTCTGCTCAGAAATCATCCCACCACTGACTTCTTCGAAAGATATTTCAGTAAACTTTATATTGTATCCCACATTCTATTAAAATATAGGAAGATCCTTGACTTGCAAGTTAAGTGATAGTTCTCTAAAAGTAGAGAACATGAACAGCACTGGAAATTTCGTACAAATTTAATAATATATAATGATCTAATAATAATGAGGATCCTTATCATTAAGGTAAGATTTAGTGACTACAGTGACTCTCATGTGTCATAGGAACAATCAAAAAATGAATTAAAATGTCAACTGTGGAGGGCTCTCATATATTCATTCGGTACAAAATTGGGCAGTTGCCAATGAATTATTGGAGATACTGTAGATGTATAGATACAGTGAGTATTATATAAATTTTAGAAATATGTCATTAGGAATAATTAGGGTGGGAGTAGAAACCATAGTGAAAAGTTAAATCCATAGTGGTACAAAATTCAGATAACATTTGATCTTTCTGAGGAAAAAAATCATATCTGAGTTATTTTCCACCCTTTCTCTTCTTTTTTTAAAGATTGGCAGCACCAGGCTTTTAAAAAAAAGGATATGCTCTTTATCCATTGCTTCAGGGTTTAGACATGTTTTCAGGAAACAATTCTGATGACTCAACAATTGGTCATAACTTTGGAAAAGGATGCTTTATTATGTGACCAGTATTATTCACTGGGTACATTAACATAATAGGACACAGCTGTACTATTAACCATGGTAGTTTTTAGTCTTTTCTAAGTGAAAAATAGAATGCACAAGCATTGTTGCTGTTTTTGTTGTTGTTGCTTAATTTCATACTGGTGTAAATTAGAAATAATGATGAAGTTTCAAAAGAGACATAGTACAGAAATCTTGACAAACTCAAGCAAACTACTTGAATCATTAAAGCTATAGTCTGAGTACCTCTAGGGAAGAGCTGTCTTGACCCTCTTTCTCCCACCCAAACTATCTAAACTTTGCTGTCTCTTTCTCCTTTGGAATGCAGCCTCACCGTATTGAGAATCCAGACCACATCATGTTTGAAAAAAAATTACGTTTTTATAAAGTAGTAACTGGTGGTATATTCTAGCCAAACGTTCCTGTCTAAAGAATAATTGAAAGAACACTAACAAATTCCTGGTTTTCATAGCTTTGCAGAACTATATATATGTTTTGTAAAGTGCTTGCATTTAATGTATTATTAATTGCATTAATCGGCATAACCTGAAATTACATAATCCTTATAATTAAGCAAGGAATGTGACAAGCAGAGTTTTCAGTGTGACCATAACAGCAAAGATCATGCACTTTAATTATAAATGTTAATAAGTGCTGCAGATATCAAATTATATACTACTTGTTCCTACTTATTTAGAAATACTTGACTATGAATGTTATAATGTAAAGTATGAGTTTGCATTAATGTGCTGCATCATGGCTAATATACTGTAACTGAATATTATATGTATTCAAAGTACGTATTATTTAAAAGAGTAGCAAATATTAAACCTCAATGTTGGCTAACAGCTACACAACACAGATGGTTAACAATAAAAATAGGAGAGTAAAAATGCCAACAGAATCCCAAACATGTCAATCAGAAATAAATCTCAAGGAAATCAATTTGATTTTCATAGTATATATGTTCAGGGAAAGATTAATCTAATTAATTAATTAATTAAGAATTAAGTAATGGAAAATATTTTAAACAAACAATCCTTATTTATGCATTTAAGAGTCATGGTGGCACAATGATTATGATACAGTATTGCAGGATAACTCTACCCACTGCTAGGAGTTTCATCTTGATTCAGCCTTCTATCCTTCCAAGGTCAGTAAAATGAGGACCCAGATTGTTGGGGGCAATATGCTGATTCTGTAAACCTCTTAGAGAGTGTCGTAAAATGCTATAAAGTGGTATATAAGTCTTGCTATTGCTATTTATTATTCATCTACCCCAATTAAATGGCTGAAGCTTTGGGGGTAGATTATTAAGTTACTTAAATGATTAAAGTAGATAGCAACATTTTTAGATAGATGATAGATAGATAGATAGATAGATAGATAGATAGATAGATAGATAGATAGATAGATAGATAGATAGATAGATAGATAGATAGATAGATAGATAATCTGTCCAAATGAAGACTATGGTGGCTTAGACATCCTTATGAGCTTCTCTGTGAGCAAGGATGGCATTGGAGCAATGATTGGTGAGGCAGCAAGTTCTGACTGGCAAAATTATCTCTGGAATGTTTTAAGAATAACATTAATAAAGGTACAGAAGTAAGAATAGTTAAAGTTTGTTTAAGAGGATATTTCAGTGAATTTAAAAAGAAAATTTTGGATGAAATTTTTAAAAATGAAAAAGAGTTTTCAAAAAATCTCCAGAAAGGAAAACCGTTATCCACAAATTAAGCTTCTGCAAAGGCAATTACCAATAGCACTTATATTTATTATACAGTGCTTTACAGCCCTCTCTAAGCGGTTTATAGAGTCAGCATATTGCCCCCAACAAACTTGGTCCTCGTTTTACTGACCTCAGAAAGATGGAAAGCTGAGTCATCCTTATCTATGTTAAGAGTGAGAGAGATAGAATTAAAGATTAATTATTTTGGTATACTAGTCGATTTTAAGGGTAATAATTAGAATTAAGGGATTGCAGGGTTGTAAAAAGGGAGTTAGGAGATGAAGATAAAGTTTATAAAATATATGAAAAATAAAAGATCAAATAGAACTGATGGAGAAAATGAGTTTTTAGATTGAGAAAAAAGTAAAATACTTTGGTACTATAATGAAAAATATGAATTGTATGTTATTTCAAAATAATTATGTTATATCATGGAATGGAATTAAGATGGACATGTTTAGATGGAAGAAATTAAAATTGTCACTGTTGGAGAGAATTTCCATGATAAAAATTAATATTTTACCTAGATTTGTTCCAGACAATAGTTGTTTTGACAATTGATGTACTGTTCAAGCAGTGCCAAAGATATTCTAAATTTGTATGGCAAGAGGAAAAAAACACAAGTTAAATATAAAATATTACAAGATGCAAAGGAAAAAAAAAAGATTGTTCTTATTGAATTTGACATTGTATTTTGTAGCTTGTTTGATTTTGATGAAAAAATGAGACACAAAAGACTTTTAGACTTAGAAGATCATGACCTGGAGTTTGGATGGCATGAATATTTACAGTATGGTACAATAAAGTTAATATGAATTTTTAAAATCATATTATTAGAAGGGCCATATTGAAGAATGGATAGATATAAACTCAAGCTTTACTTTTAAACACCTCTATAAATCACAGCACAAGAGGCATTTTTCAGAAGAGAACAACAGGGAAAAACAAATGGTTAATGTACTGTACCAGGAATTATTGGAAAATGAGCAAGGGGAGTATAAAATTGAATTAAGAGAACAACTAATGGCAGTAGGATACAGTTATCAATGCTTTTCATATTTTACAGTTATCAGAATAATAAATGTTTAACAAGACTTATGGTATGGCTCAAATTTGAAATGCAATTGCACCAGTGATGGACATTTAATTGCTAAAATATGTAAAGTTTTGTTGAAATTTAAAATGGAAGAATAGGTTAAAGAATGTATGATAAAGTCAGTTAAGTATTTTTGTTATAATATACAGATGAATCATTGGGAAAATAAGTGGTCAAAAGGATTGAAATTTACATTATATTTTGATCCTAAATAGAATTTTTATAAAATGATGTATAATTGGTACATAACACCAGAGAAATTAATAAATAACATGAATATTCTGCCAAGCAGCTGGTTCAAAAATTTAATTATAACATGGAGAGATCTCCTCTGAGCACTTCCAGTCCATTTAAACTCCGTGCAGCTCCACCACTCAGTTGACTGCTGTCGAGAAAATTGGTTCAAGTATCAATCACCCGGAAGAAGAGTGTACAATGAGATCAGTTTATGGGGACAGGAGAGAAAATGGAGAATTTTGTCTTTTTCTGTGTTTCTGTGTGCATAGTCCACAGACCATTAATATATATGTCCTTCCTTAGATCTTTAAAATTATGCTTAATGGTCCAAATCATCTCAAATTCATTTGCTAAATTTCTCCTCCTCCTTCAGCATGTGGGTATCTGCCTACCAATGGCTCCCAACTTCGTTGATATATACTGCCCCACCGGACATTTGCTCCTCCCTTCTGGGTAAAGAAAGAAAAAGTCTACCTTTCCTCAGCAAAAAAAGAGGCTCATTCTCATCCAAAATTTATGATAAGGTCAAGCATTTTGCCTTTTCTGCCATCTGCTAACTTATGGAAATGATGTTTATCTCCATTTTCTTCTTGATCTCTTGGGCAACTTTGAGTGTACCTTCATTGTTTAAATAATCCCACCAATTACAATCCCAAATCACAAGAAGAAGGCCTCTTTCTGAATATTAAGACTCCCCATCTCTGACAACTACACTGATACCCAGCTTGTACCCAGTTTGCAGCTCTTGATCAATTCCCCAACGTATATTTTATATCAAAGGATAGAAGTCTATTTAGCCTATTAACCAAAGATCAAAATCCAAAAATAGACAAAACCTGTTTTTATTTATGAAATGACAAGACATCCACATGCCCATATTGTATGACCCAGGACAGTAGATATGGATAATAGGTAGATGGCAACCTCATGGTAACTTGACTGAGCATTGCTTATAAAGTCCCTTAAGACCACATGCTGATTCAGGTTGAACATGGTTGGAGAAAAACATACGGGACATCAAAGCTGAGACTGGCTTTCATGTGGGTGCAGGCATATACCATCATTTGCCAGCTTTTGAGAATGCTGTTCCCCTCTGTGCCTTTACATTTCAAAGGCCTGCTGCCTCTGTTGCTCTGGGTCTCACTCACAAAAAGTCTGCTTTCTCATCCTGTACATTATTAATAATTGCATGCTGTCTTCAGCAAAAAATGCTACATGGAGGTCCTTTCTACCTTCCTCTGGTGGCTGTTCATGTGGAAGTAAAGATCCCATCACATTTTTTTTCTTTAAAAGAGCGGGGCTTAACCTTAATGTGAATCCTGACCTTAATTTCAAGAAAAACATGTAATCTCCAAGGCTGTGTGTCAGTTATTTCTCAGAGCAGGATGGCTGAGCTGCCAGACTGGATAGCAAAGTATTGCATCTCTAATATTGGATTTAGTATTGAAATTCTTAAACTGATGATGACAACAGCCACAATCCAAGCATATTTTAATATTTGATTTGGGGTCAAACTAGACTAGACAATAATTAAATAGATCTTTTATGGCGTGTACTTCTTTTTTTTTTCACTCAAAAGCAAACTAGGAAATTGAGAAAATCTAAGTGCCATCTAAAATCTGATCTAAATTGAAGTATTTCATTGATATAAATAAATCTTTCTATTATTTAATTAACAATGACAGTACTGCCATAGATATTACTGTGTGACACTGGTTGACCATTCTTATTCATTTCCCTTTCTGTGTGATATTTTCTGTAAAAAAAAAAACCCTTTGAAGAATAACTCTGTATTTAAAATTTAAAAACCAAACATGCCAGTTCTGTGTATTTTAAATGACAGAATCATTTAGCAAGATTTGTTCTATCTCTTATACAGGTAGAAAGTGGAAAATATGACTATGAGAGAAATATACAAGAACAATTATGTAGGCAATGGGGGATGAAATATTATTAAGCCCTGGGAAACAAGATAATGTTCCAAGCAGCTCAAGAAAGTTCCTGTTCTAACCCAGGCCCTTTTCCAACAAATCAAACACAATCCAAAGGGAACCCTTGTAATGCTTCTGAAAAATAATTAGCTGTGATAAGCACAAGCCTTGCCAAACTGTGCGAGACTTGCCAAAAGATAACAAGAAGACAAGAAATAATTTGCAATACAAGAATCTTCAAATACAAACTCAGGATACTGGAATGTCCACGGGGATGGTGTTTCAAAATGTCTTTGCCTTCTGCAAATAACTTTCATTTCATAGCTGGCTTTTATCTTCTTGAAGGAGGGGCCATTACCTTGCAGCCTTACTCCCGAGTCGACCTGCTGTTGTAGCTGCTCTTTCCTATGAGCAATCCTTGCGTGCACGCGCACTTGGCATAGGCTCCTCAGGAACCTCCTTGTTCTGGATTGGATGTTTTTATATTTGAAATACTTACTGTTCATTGGTCTGAAATCCGGCGGGAGATGCTCCTCCTGTCATTGGCTGGTGAGGCTCGGAGAGCCTTTAAAAGAAGGGCTGCCGCGCCTCCCAGCGTCTCCGTTTTCCTGCAATAAACAGAAAGAGCTGCCTTCAATAAGAGTGCCTGCCTCGTTATTGCCGCCGCCAAAACACTGGCGACGAGGGTGGGATCGAGACAGCACTTTTAAAGAGTGCAAGTAGCGGCGGAGATTGAGCGGCACCATGTCCGGAAACAACGCCCCGCCGGAACAATTCAACCCGGCAAGGGAGGAATGGCAGACGTATGTGGACCGTTTCCTCATGTTCCTCGAGAGCAGCGATCTGAGCGGCGTATCGGAACATCGGAAGAGAGCGGTTTTCCTGACCCACTGCGGCCAAGCTGTATTCCGAATGGCGAAAGCACTAGCCTCACCAATCGATGTTAAGACGTTAACCTGGCCCGAACTGGAAAAAATCCTGCGAGCGCACTACGCTCCCACAGTTTCCTGCCTAATTAAGCGCCATGAATTTTACCTCCGGAATCAAAAAGAAGGTGAATCTATCGCTGACTTTGTGGCGGACTTGAGAGACATTGGGGGTGAATGCGAATTCTCAGATTTTAACGAAGCCCTAAGAGACCGGATTGTGTTAGGGTTAAAAGATCCAATACTACAGAGCAGACTGCTAAACCGACCCAAGATAACGGTGCAAGAAGCTATAGAAGAGGCCACCGCAGCCGAAGCCGCTCAGAAATCGGCAGCAAAAATGAAAAAGATTAACCAAGCTGCGCACTACAACTCCAAAGAAGCAACCAGACCAGAGGGGGTACGAGAAAAGACCTCAACACACCATGAGGACCTGGAAACCGAGTCCAGTAGTGAGGAAGATGAAGTTTGCCACCTAAAGACCGGTAGAGGGAAAAAAGAGCGGGCAAACAGAAGGTTTGATTTTGAATATAACCGTTGTGGAGGGAATCACCCCAGATCAGAGTGCCGTTTTATAGACGCGATATGCAGAAAGTGTGAGAAAAAAGGACACATCGCAAAGGTATGCAGAGCCAGGTCCAATTACAGTCCAAAGCGAAGAGGAAGCCCACCCCCAAGAGAAAGAGAGAGAGAGAAAGAAAAGAAGACAAGCAGCCGTTGGAGCCAAGAAGGAAGGAATAGGAGATACAAAGAATCATCTTACAGGAAAGAAGAAACACACCAAACAGTCATAATTGGACACTCAAATATGAAAAATGTAAAGAAAGTCCACATTAAAGTAAGAATTGAAGGACAGGACTGTGAAATGGAAGTAGACTCGGGATCATTTCTATCCATGGTCTCGTGGGATACTATCAAAGGTTTGATTCCAGATATACAACGAAGCGAACTGGAGAGACAGAACCTAACACTAAAAGACTACCAAGGCAACAAAATTCCGGTCGTAGGGGTTGGACACTTTCAGGTAACCTTCAAGAATCAAACCGAGATTCTACCCTTAACAATTGTTGACCGGAACAGACCAAGCCTTGTAGGATTGGAATGGTTCGAACCGCTCGGAATCGGGATGACCGGTATCAACCATATCACAGATGCAGACAGGGAGGCAGACCTCATTCAAGAATTCCAGGACCTGTTCAGTGGAGAATTAGGCAAGTACCGGGGTAACCCGATATCTTTCAACCTAGACCCTAAGGTAGCCCCAATTAGATTAAAGGCAAGGCGGGTACCCTTTGCGTTAAAGCCAAAAATAGAGGAACAACTAGATAAATTAATTAAGCAAGGGGTCCTCGTACCAGTTGACCATGCTAAATGGGAGACCCCTATAGTCACCCCTATCAAAGCGGATGGGTCGATTCGTATCTGCGGGGACTATAAGGCGACCCTTAACCATGCATTGCAACAGAGCGCATACCCCGTTCCTGTCGTACAACACTTGCTACACTCTATCAAAGGCGGAAAAATCTTCGCTAAACTCGATTTGGCCCAGGCTTACCAGCAACTGCCCGTAGACGAAAAAACAGCTGAAGCCCAAACGATCGTCACACACCGGGGCGCGTTTAAATGTAACCGCCTTCAATTTGGCGTTAGTGTGGCACCAGGCATTTTCCAATGTCTCATGGAACGCCTCCTACAGGGAATTCCAGGAGTCCTTCCATACTTTGATGATGTCCTGATCGCAGCTAAAAACAAAATACAACTGCGAGACCGCCTAAGAAAAGTCCTCACCAAATTCACTGAATCAGGTCTCAAAGTCAAAAAAGATAAATGCACATTAATAACAGACAAAATAGAATTCTTGGGATACCTAATTGACGGCGACGGCATCCACCCGACAGAAGGAAAAACCCGTGCAATCAAAGACGCCCCCACCCCAACGAACAAGAGTGAACTGCAAGCCTTCCGAGGGTTAATAAATTTTTATCATGTTTTTCTGCCACAGAAAGCCACGGTAGCGGAACCCTTACATAGGCTCCTGGACAAAGACACGGTTTGGAAGTGGGGCAGTCGGGAGGAAACAGCATTTAACAAAATAAAAGACCTAATCACTTCAACAAAGGTACTAATACAATACAATGAGACTCTACCATTGATATTAACGTGCGATGCATCGCCTTATGGGGTCGGAGCTGTCCTGAGCCACCTTTTACCTGATGGCAGAGAGGCTCCGATTGCATTCTATTCCAAAACATTATCTAAAAGTCAAAGAAATTACAGTCAACTGGACAAAGAAGCACTAGCCATAATTTCAGGTATTAAACGTTTCCATGAATACCTTTATGGCCGACTGTTTTCTATAATTACCGACCACAAACCCTTACTAGGAATTCTGGCTGGGAACAAAGTGACTCCTAACATTTTATCACCCAGAATGACAAGATGGACAGAATTCCTTGCTGCATACAATTATACTTTGTCTTACCGTCCCGGTCCGTCCATCATGCACGCGGATGCACTAAGTCGTTGCCCGTTACCGGACAGTGATCCTGACCCAACACCCAGCACCTCAACATTTTTGATTGAAACCCTACCCGATTTTCCGATGACAGCAGCAGACATCGCTCACGAAACCGCTAACGACCACCTACTGCATAAAGTGAGTGGGTGGATTACAAAGGGTTGGCCAGACACTAACCTACAAGACAGGTATAAACCTTTTAAACAAAGACAAATGGAACTTTCCGTGCTAAAGGGCTGTGTACTTTGGGGTGATCGAGTAGTTATTCCACTAAGACTGCGGGACCCAATTTTGAGACTATTGCATGAAGGACACCCCGGGGTCGTTAAAATGAAAAGTTTAGCCAGAAGTTATGTTTGGTGGCCTGGGTTAGACAAGGACGTTGTTGACTGGGTTGCGGGTTGCCAGCCATGCCAGACATCCCGGCCCTCACCCCCGAAGGCACCGGTCACTGAGTGGGATCTACCCAGGGGCCCATGGTCTAGAGTGCACATAGATTTTGCGGGTCCAACTAAGGGCCATACCTTTCTAATTCTGGTAGATGCTTACTCAAACTGGCTTGAAGTAAGCCTAATGCAATCTACCTCCTCCGAGGCTGTCACACGACAACTCGGAAAATGGTTTGCCACTCACGGGTTACCAGACATCCTAGTTTCAGACAACGGACCTCAATTCACGGCTACAGAATTTGAGGGTTATCTCGCCAGCTTGGGCATACGCCATGCCCTAACTGCGCCGGCACATCCGGCAGCGAATGGACGAGCCGAACGCATGGTTCGGTTCACCAAGGAGACACTCTATAAGTTAGGCCAGGGCCCTATACAAACACGCATTGACAAATTATTATTTATACAACATACTACACCTAGCAGCACTACCAACAAAACTCCAGCCGAACTACTTATGGGGAGAAAATTACGCTCCCCTTTGGATAGACTACACCCTACATACTCCACAGACAAACCACTAGACTCTTCCACCAAAATCCGAACATTCCAAATTGGAGACTTAGTTTACGCAAAAAATTTGGTAGGACACCCTTTATGGGTGCCAGCCACCATTACACAAAGCACAGGACCACGATCGTACCGGCTTACCACTTCTGACAACAGAAGTTGGAAGCGGCACATCGACCAACTTAGATCCCGCACCCTTACCAGACCTTGCGACTTTCCTGGGGGGGAAGGGGATCAACCACAAAGCAATCACGAAACAATAGACCCAAAACCAACCAACAATCAAAAAACAACAAACCCACAAACAAACAATGACGACCTAACTTACACACATACACCCTCAAACCTAGCTCCGGTCGAGTTCCGCAGCTACGCACCTGAGCCTGGGGAAATTCCTGATGAAACATCTAACGGGACCGACGATAATCCAAGCCGGGGAGGGAGCGACCTGGCCATCTCAACTAGTCGAGCTAGGCCCGCTAGGAGTGACTCGGCCGGCTCGACCTTCCCGAAGTTTCCCAGGCCAGAGACGGGAGGAGCAACAGGTCCTTCCACACCGACCAGCAGCGACGACACTACTGAACCGCGCAAGTCCAGTCGGACCCACAGGAGCCCCGCCTATCTACGCGATTACGTAACATAGGCGCGTCTCCTGATTGGTCGGACTGGACCAAGAAGGGAGGGGTGTTCTGGATTGGATGTTTTTATATTTGAAATACTTACTGTTCATTGGTCTGAAATCCGGCGGGAGATCCTCCTCCTGTCATTGGCTGGTGAGGCTCGGAGAGCCTTTAAAAGAAGGGCTGCCACGCCTCCCAGCGTCTCCGTTTTCCTGCAATAAACAGAAAGAGCTGCCTTCAATAAGAGTGCCTGCCTCGTTATTGCCGCCGCCAAAACACTCCTCCTCACTGCTGCCAGCCCCCACAATCTCTGAAGGCAGCAGTCCACTCCCTAATGCTCCTGGCCCCTCATCTGAGTCCTCGCTCTCCTCAGCTGTCCACACCTGCTGCTGGCTAACCACAACAGTTCCCTGATTCACAGCAGTGAAGGGGATGGGGTAGCACACAGCACAATATTCTGTTATTATAATCAGTTTCAATAAAGGTAGTTCTAGTCTTTCTGTGATGTTGATTTCCTGGTCTGCTCTATTTAGTGAGGCCGACAGTGTTCTTCCCCCAGATAAAGTCATTTACAAAGAACTAAAAATCTAAATTAAAGCTATGATTTTAGATTTATTTTTCAGTCCCCCTCTGATTGTTAGCAATTAAATCGTATTTTAGAAAATATCAGTTCAGGTAATCTTTGACTTACAGCAGTTCATTTAGTGACCATTCAAAGTTACAATGGTGCTGACAAAAGTGACTTATGACCATTTTTCACACTTACAACTGTTGTAGCATCCCCATGATGATGTGATCAACATTCGGACGCTTGTCAACTGACTCATATTTATGAAGGTTGCAGCATTATTGTGTCATGTGATAGCCTTCTACAACCTTCCAACAAGCAAAGAAATGGACAAATCAAATTCACTTAACAATTGCAGTGATTCACTTAACTGTGACAAGAAAGGCTGTAAAATGGGGCAAAATTCAATTAACAAATGTTTTAATAATTGAAGAACAGAAATTCTGAATTCAGTTATGGTCGTAAGTCAATCGGTATTCTGAAATCAGTAATCATATTATTTTTAAAAATGATCAAAATTAAATACATGAAGTTATTGTTTTCCCAAGTCTACAACTTGTTTTTGACTTCAGAATAAACATAAAAATCATAAGAACATCAATGCATATTACACTAAGATTCGGGGGGGGGGGGGGGGGGCGGGGAGGAGAACTGGTCAGTTTCACACACTCACACTGGATCAGAAGTAGGTTATTGTTTCCTAAATAGCTAAAGATACATAGACTACATTGTTCTTCCTGCAGCCCTTGTAATCATCAATACAAAAATGGCCACTATTGTGATATTTTGACATCTCTTCTAGTCTTATCCTAGAATAATTTTGATTTTTTTGTGTGTTTTGTTTTGGGATTTTTGTATGTTTGCTTGAAAGTTTTGGAGAATGCAGCAGAGGTGGTATTCAGCAGGTTCTGACCAGTTCTGGAGAACCGTAGCAGAAGTTTTGAGTAGTTCAGAGGACTGGCAAATACTATCTCTGACTGGCCCCGCCCCCACCTATTCTCTGCCTCCCGAGTCCCAGCTGATCATCTGGGTCTTCTTTTGTTGCCCTGCACAGGAGAATGGAGCTGGAAAGCAGGTTAGTGGGATGGGGAGAGAATGGGATTTTGCAGTAATCTTCCCCTGCCACGTCCACCAAGCCACACCCACCAAACCACACTATACACACCAAGCCACACCCACATAACCGGTAGTAAAAAAAATTGAATCCCACCACTGGAATGCATAATAGGATAAAATTAGGAACCATCCCATGTGGATATTCCTAAGACAGAATTCAATATTTTAAACTCTCTTTAAAAGATCCAGAATTCACAGTTGAATCTGGTGGCAAAAGGCTCAGCTATTAAGTTGGGTTGAACTCAAGAAAGAATTTAATCAGTAGAAGAACCATTATGCAAAGAAGAACAGAAGGAAACAAGGGAAATATCAATTAAAAAGAGAAGGAAGGGAAGGGAAGAAGGGGGAGAGAAAAATACACTGACTACTGAAGACAAGAATTAAGTTAAAAGGAATCTGAGCCAGGCTTATAAAAGTCTAGGTTTTAGCCTGAAGTGAAGCAATAAGATTTCAGCATCTATGAAAAATATTAAGCCAGTTCAAGATATATAAAATTGAGAAATCTGTAAAAGCTCCCTTCTGAAATGGAAGTTTGATCTGAGTTGATGGTGGCAAGGTAGCCATTTTTAGCTATTTTAAGTTGGTTTGAAGGTATTGAATTTCACCATGGATTGTGATGTTATGTTGTACTGTTAGCTGTCTAGAGTTGACAGAGATGGGGGCAATATAAACCTTGAGTACATAATATCTAAATAACATGGAGCCACATTTTTATATACTGAGAACATGAAGGTAATTGACGAATGACAATTTCTCAATCTAATCTACATTGAGATTATTTTAGGAGGATAACAACAGACAGAACAATAAATAACATCTAAAGGTCTTTGCTTTAAATACAATCACATTAAAGTGGCAAGAACACATCTACTTATCTAAAATCTATTAAAGGAAAATATGACCAAGGTTCATGAATGTCCATGTATACATTTATTTTTTGGAATGATGAACATTATGACATTTCTAATCATACATATTAGCCTGTCGGTAGGCTAACTTAATAGGGTTTAAGATTTATTATGTAGGATAATGGGAGAAAATAGTTTTCTTATTAAAACTGATTAGCAGATGTATAGTATATTATTGTTCTCTCACAATTTCTGATTCATTTCTACTCAAACCTGTTTAGTACTTTGGGTGCTAGTGACTTTAATTAAGGCATTATACAACTTGAAACATTTGATGCTATGAACATTTTCAAGCCTATCATGCAACAATGGAATTCCAGCCCTGTAGTATATCAAAGCCCTCAAACCCAGCCCCTTCAGCCAGAGGCTCAAAAGATACAGAGGTATGATTTCACTGTTGGAGTTTTTGGATCATTAGGCTTCATCACAGAAGCTTTTTGACTTTCCACTTTCCCTTTTCTCGCTGCCTCCCTCCCTCCCACAGAGATGAACAAAGATTATATGGCCAAACTTTACTGCATTCTCTCTGTCAGTTATTCATATTATTATGGCTTGTGAGCTCCAGGGCTCTTCAAGAAACTCTTGATTTCCAGGACTTATTCAAGCAGCATTAACAGCATTATTGTGAATACCAGTGTACCAGAAACTCTGGAAGGAGGGAACCATATACAATATATACAAATAGATGAAAAGGAAAGATGAACAAAGCTGTTCATACCAATTTTATTGTACTACTTGGCCTAAAAATGATGCTTACATTCTTTATCAGGTCGTATAAAGACGGTATGCCTAAAAAGTCCTTGAGTACCAAGCACAAAGGAGCTTGTTGCAAATGGAAGAATTCAAGAAACAATGTTTTTTTCAATAAGAAGGGAGGAAAGGAAAGTCATTGAGTTAAGACTTGTTAGATTAAAAAAAAATAACAATGTTTATAGCAATCAAATAATGAGTGCATAAAAGTAGAAAAAAGAAGTCCAGCCTCACAGGGTTGCACATATTGGAAAAAATCAGTCTGATCTACAACTTGTTCAAAATGTTAGGCTCTATTAAGGCATTGGTAATAACCAAGAGTTTTGTTGCTTTTCCTGAGCTATTTGCAGTTGTCCTAACTTGAGTATGCAGACATGAAAACAAAAGGAAAATTAGACACAATCCCAACCGTGTTCTTGTGACAGGACACCTGTCTCTCTGCTTATGCCATCAAGAAAGCAGTGAAGTTAACTTTGGATGTCCTAGGACCGTGATGGCAAACCTATGCCATGCGTGCCAGAAGTGGCACGCAGAGCCATCTCTCTGGGCACACCAGCCATCGCCTGTTGCTCTTCCGGTTTCCACGCATGCATGCATACTGGCCATCTGGTCTTTGTGTGCATGGGAGCACTGGAAACTGGAAGAGCAGCTCCCCAGAGTGCATGTGCACTCTGGTCAGCTGGTTATTATTATTATTATTATTATTATTATTATTATTATTATTATTATTATTATTATTATTATTATTATTATTATTATTATTATTTATTTGATTTATATACCGTCCCCTCTCCCCGAAGAGACTCGGGGTGGTGAACAGCCAATAAAAACACATATACAAGGTACAAAATATGAGACAACATAAAATATTAAAATTTAAAAACTGAAATACAATATGGCTCTAATAAAATATAAGCAAGTATTAAAAAGATTAAAACCCGATTAAAATTTAAAAAAACCCCTAGGCCAGTCCGGCCTGCCGAAATAAATGCGTTTTGAGCAACCGACGGAAGGCCATGAGATCGGGGGCGGCCCTTACCTCCGGGGGTAATTCATTCCAGAGAGGGGGTGCTCCCAATGAGAAGGCCCGCGCCCT
The DNA here is from genome assembly GCA_023653725.1 of Bungarus multicinctus. NCBI lineage: Eukaryota > Metazoa > Chordata > Lepidosauria > Squamata > Elapidae > Bungarus > Bungarus multicinctus. The sequence continues at coordinate 42,322,277 of CM042842.1, read as the reverse complement.
CGGGGTCGCCAGCCGTCCAGCCGGCGGCACCCCGAGGAGGCCCACTCTATGGGAGCGTACCGGTCGGTGGGAAGCCGATGGTGGCAGGAGGCGGTCTCGCAAGTAACCTGGTCCCGAGCCATGGAGCGCTTTAAAGATAGTGACCAAGACCTTGAAGCGCACCTGGAGGGCCACCGGGAGCCAATGCAGCGCGCGTAGAAGTGGCATAACATGGGAGCCCCTAGGTGCCCCCATTACCACCCTCGCGGCTGCATTCTGCACCAACTGGAGCCTCCGGATGCTCTTCAGAGGCAGCCCCATGTAGAGAGCATTGGCATAGTCTAGGCGGGAGATCACTAGGGCGGAAGTGACCGTGCGAAGCGCATCCCGATCCAGAAAGGGCCGCAACTGGTAGATCCTACGGACCTGTCCAAAAGCCCCCTGGCGACGGCCGCCACATGATCTTCCAATGACAGCCGTACATCCAGGAGGACACCCAGATTGCGGGCCCTCTCTGTGGGGGCAAGAATTTCCCCCCCCACAGCCAGCGATGGAACCAGCCGGCTGTATCGGGGTGCCGGGAAGCACAGCCACTCAGTCTTAGATGGGTTGAGCTGAAGCCTGTTCCTGCCCCATCCAACACCGCACAGCCTCCAGGCATCGGGTCATCACTTCGATGGCTTCATCGGGGTGGCCAGGGGTAGAGATGTACAGCTGGGTGTCATCAGCGTACTGATGGAACTCTACCCCAAAGCCACGGATGATCTCACCTAGCGGCTTCATATATATGTTGAACAGGAGGGGCGAGAGCACTGACCCCTGAGGCACCCCGCAAACCAGGGGCCTCAGGGGCCGACCTCTGCCCCCCTGCCAACACAAATTGCGAGCGGTCAGAGAGGAAGGAGGAGAACCACCGCATAACGGTGCCTCCCACCCCCAACTCCCCCAGCTGCTGCAATAGGATACTGTGGTCGACAGTATCAAAAGCCGCCGAAAGATCTAGGAGGACCAGGACAGAGGAATAACCCCTGTCACGGGCCCTCCAGAGATCATCCACCAATGCGACCAGCGCCGTCTCTGTGCTGTGCCCGGGCCTGAAGCCCGATTGGCGTGGATCCAAATAGACAGCTTCATCCAGGTGCTGGGGAAACTGTTGTGCCACCACACTCTCAACAACCTTCGCCATAAAACGAAGGTTGGAGACAGGACGATAATTAGATAACAAAGTTGGGTCCAGGGACGGTTTCTTGAGGAGGGGTCTCACCACCGCCTCTTTCAAGGCGGCGGGTAGATATCCCTCACTCAAGGAAGCATTAATAATGCCCTGGAACCAACCTCGTGTCACCTCCCGGGTGGCCAACACCAGCCAGGAGGGACACAGGTCCAATAAACATGTGGTCGCATTCAGTCCCCGCAGTAACCTGTCCACGTCCTCGGGGGTCACAGGATCAAACTCATCCCAAATGACTGTTCCAAATTCCGCCCCCGATTCCCCACCCAGAGCTGCCCATTCGGAGTCCAAGCCATCCCGGATCTGAGTGATTTTATCCACCAGGAACTGTGAAAAATCCTCAGCCTGTCCCTGCAAGGGGTCCTCCCGCGCTCCCCCTTCTAAGAGGGAGTGGGTCACTCTAAACAGGGCAGCCGGTTTCCTGCGGACGCAATAAGGGTGGAAAAGTAAAGACGCCTTGTCACCCTTAGATTAAATAGGTCTTAATAAAAGACCGTAAAAGTGTTCAGTCAGGTCCGGAGCGAGTAGTCCTCCAAATACTCTCCAGGCGTCTTTTCCGGCGCTTCATCTCCCTCAGCTCCCCGGAAAACCAGGGGGCTGAGCGAGAGCGGCGCCGGGTCAGAGGCCGCAAGGGCACGACCCGGTCCAGGGCCCCAGCCGCCACCCTTTCCCAGGTGGCGACTAGGTCCCCCACCGAGTCGTGAGTCCGAATGTCGGGATATGGCCCAAGCTCCATCAGGAACCTATCTGGATCCATCAGGCGCCTGGGGCGGTACCAACGTATTTGGTCCGCCTCCCTGCGATGGGGAGGAGCGGCCTGGAAGTCTAGCCTAAGGAGCGAATGATCTGACCATGACAAGGGTTTAACAGAAACATCCCCAACACCTAGATCATCCTGCCACTGTCCAGAGACAAAAACCAGATCCAGAATGTGACCCCCAGTATGCGTGGGTTCCTTAATTAATTGGGTCAGGCCCAAGGCTGTCATGGAAGCCAAGAACTCCTGAGCAGTCCCCGAGGTTTTCATGCACGCATGCACGTTAGAAACCAGAAGATGAGGTGGCCACCAACACGCATGTGCTTTCCGGGAAGCTAAGCTTCTGGTTTTCAGAAGCTTATGTACGCATGCATCAGGAAGCTGCTCTTCCGTTTTCCGGTACATGCGCACATGTGCACACTCCCATTTCAGCACTTGGTGTCAAAAAGGTCAGATACCACTGCCCTAGGGCTATTTCCATTGGAAATGGAGCAGTGCATGAAAAGGGCAGATATGTTGTAGCCTGGAATATCTATGCAATAATTGCTTATTATATCCTATTGACATATGAGATTAGTGTGCATACCAGAAAGATGATTCCAAATAGACTGAAAGTGCAAAAGGCACTTTCAAGGAAATACAATCAGATTCTAGTTTTTGATCAGTGTTTTGCATGTGCTCAAAATTTTAGAACAATTTTCAGTTCAAAAACATACCTAAATCAGAGGTAGAATTCAGCAGGTTCTGACCAGTTCTGGAGAACCGGTAGTGGAAATTTTGAGTAGTTCGGAGAACTGGCAAATACCACCTCTGACTGGGGATTTTACAGTATCCTTTCCCTGCCATGCCCACCAAGCCACACGCACAGAACCGGTAGTAAAAATTTTGAATCCCACCACTGACCTAAATCTGAACATATAATGTAAAAAAAAAAAAACCCTACAAAACTCACTTTTTAAGATATCATACAAACATAGAAACATACACATAAATCATGTGACTTGTGAAAGTAATATTATTTTTTTGCTTGGAAACAGGACAGCTCTGAACTGATACAGTACAGTGATATATATTGTGCTTTGTTGGAAGCCTTAGTAAAATCATCCTATAAATACAAATTAAAATTCAAGATGGGAAAAAATGTAAGGATGCTAAGGTTTATCTTATATTGAAGAGTAATGATTCTGTAATACAGGGAGGTAGAGATAAATGAAAATCCAATATATTTCACTGTCTTATTTGTAGGGCATATTTTTACTTTGATTATATGGCATCAAGTCATTTTCAGTTCTTAGCAACTACGTAGATCCTAAAAGGCAGAAGCTAGTCACCACTTCAGTATTTTCACTGTTAGCTGTATGGGCAGTTGTTGCACTTGTGGTATTTAGTTTGTTTGTTTAATAATTAACCATTCTCCCATTTTTTTCACTGTGTTCCTAAATTTTCACTGCTAGAACTTGCAGATGATTTATATTTTCAGCTGTTAGATTTGGATCATCAGCCCAAAGCAGATTATTGATGGGTTTTTTTTCATCCGATTTTAAAACCACAATCATCTTTTCCAATCCAGCCTCACTAAATATATATTTAGTATCCACACTAAATAAATGGGAAGAGAGCATACAGCCATGCCTTGCTCCTTTGCTAGCCTGGAAACAAATTGTTTCATTTTGTCATGTGTTATGGTGTTTTGCATGGAAACAATGAGATCTAAACACATTCCACAGCCTGATATAATGGTTAATATAATCAATATCCTTCCTTATAGTCAATGAAATACATGTTGACTTTTTTTAGCATTCTTTGTATTCCTCAATTATCCAGCAGGCATCACTGGCTTTTTCTAAAATCAGTTTTAACATCTGACACACAGTTGACAGCTTCAAGGAACAATTAGAACAAACCAGGATGCCAGAAGACACAAGTCTGACAACTACCATCAAAATCATATCTCTAAGACACTAACTGCTTAACTTAAAGCTTACAGGTAAAGATATACCTGAACCTCATTACATACAGGTTGTCACCATCCACGCAGTATCAAATGATGCCTTTGTCATTGTCACCACAAAATGACCATCCACATGCAGCATCTTTTAATATTACTACTACCCAATTTAGGTGCATGTTTTCTCTAGCTCGGCATGACTTTTACATCTTGAGTAACTCTGCATTCATTAGTCTTTACTCCCAGTAACAAAACCCTTATCACAATGAGGTAGTTAATAGGACTTGGAGGGGGGGGGGGCACCATAGGAAGGAAGGAAGGAAGGAAGGAAGGAAGGAAGGAAGGAAGGAAGGAAGGAAGGAAGGAGTTCAGTTTGTTATGATCCCACCCACTAGTTCAGGAGTGTTAAACTCAGGCCTATAGGCCAAATCTGGCCCACAGGATGTTTAAATCTGGCCCACAGGGCCAGCCTGAAAATAACAAATGAGTGGCCCACGGTGCCTCTGGCAGCCAAAACGGGCTATAGGGGCCTGCACACAGCTTCCCGTGCCCCATTTTTAGCCTGAATGGCCTCCTGCAGAATTCTGCTGGCCAAAACTGGGCACGGGGGGGCACACATTTCCCTCCTGTACCCCCGCTTTGGCCAGCAGGGTGCTGCAGGAGGCATATGTCCCATCTCCCCCTCAGCTGCCCATTGAGGAGATCTATAATGCTGATCCAGTCCTCGAAGAAATCCAGTTTGACACCCCTGTACTAGTTGCTTTAGTTCTACTTTCCATATATTCCCAGTGGATAACTTTTTTTTTGTCACCTTGATTTGACTAGAACTAAAACTGGACTAGAAAACTTGACTAGAAAATATTTGTCTGCTCCTGCAGACAAATATTTCAAGCCTGATGATCTCTTATCTGCTCCAAGTACTTGACAAAAGCTACAAATCAGTGGTAACTAAGTATTAAATGCAAAAAAGAAAAAAGAAAACATCAATTTACATATTGATTACATATCAATTTGCATAGGGAGTGTTGGATTGTAGGTGCAAGGAAGACACTGAATCGAGGTAACGATAGAACTTCTTTATTCAAGTAACTGCAGCACATTGAAAACACCCCATCTGACAGTCCTCCTTTTATACGAGATGTCAGATGGGATAACCAATCAGCTTAAAGTATTTTCCCACCTAATTGGCGGACCAGAGGAAAAACTTCCCCTTTCGATGGAACATAACAGGAGGGAGGGAGGGAGGGAGGGAGGGAGGGAGGAAGGAAGGAAGGAAGGAAGGAAGGAAGGAAGGAAGGAAGGAAGGAAGGAAGGAAGGAAGGAAGGAAGGAAGGAAGGAAGGAAGGAAGGAAGGAAGGAAATAGATACTGTCACAAATTTTATTATTCAGCTTTGGGAGGATGGGTACTTACTGTTGAAAATAAATGAAGTGAAAGTGGTTAGGATTTGGGATGGCCTCACAATCCTTTCAGAAATTTTCTTCTTTTTAAAGAGCTTCTAAAAACTCAAGGTTTTCTGTGAAAAGAAAATAAGAGCGTCAGTTACCTGATACATTTTCAGATTTTTTTTTCTAAGACGAACACTATCTGATATTTGTTTCATACCAGTCATCATTAGCAGTAGTAGTATATACAATCTATGACAAAATTCCTTTGCAACTCTACTTTTTAAGGTTCGCATTCAAAGCTAAAAATTATGTCACTAAGTAATATTTCTAATCATGCAATGACAATGTTGAAAAATAAGCACTGTTTTAAGTAAATAGAGATAATTAGAATGCACCATGTACTGTGTTCCATTCAGAAATTACCAACTTCTGTGTTCTTTGCATGTGTAAAATAAGTAAGAGTAAGTAATTACATAACAACATAATTCCAAAATCCAGAGATTACTGAAGTTTCCTTTTTTACACGTGTTTCTCTGCAGTTTATTGCAAACCTCATTCGTGTTGTAAGAGACTTCTTAATCTAATTAGGAAAGAGAAGTAATACTCTGTGTGTCTTATGTAGGTGCCAACAGCCAACCAAATATCAGACACTGAACAGTCACAACAAACTGTTTGCAATCAAAGCACACCATTAAAAAAAAAAACACGGTGGATTAAATTTGAATAATGAGCTCAATGGAAGAAACTGCAATCTGCTCGCAGTTGTTACACAAGTATACAAGCAGAAAGAGCCTTGATTTCTTCAGTAAATTATGCACTGCAAATTAGTCATTCATCAGCTCTAATTAAAACATTGGAAATCGTAAGCTCGAAGACTTTGGGTGTTCCAACACATCTGCTTATTTTAGAACAGTTTTAATACATCTCTATATTAACATAAAGGGTTAGACTAATGCTCAATGTATGCAGCTTTGGCCAATAATTTAGCATATACCAAGGCAGACAGACTTGGGCGATTGGGTTTGTTGCACAAATGTCAGACATTCCACTGTATTTTTCTCATCATTATTCAGCATACAAATCACCTGTAGACACCAATTTATCACATGATAAATCACCAAATAACAGGGTCCATATATTTTCAATGCAGGTAACGGTGTTTTTTTTTTCTCTCTCCCAAAAGATTGTCCCCAAATTAGAAAGGACTATGCTCATTTACAATAATTATATTTTTTTTAAATGAAAGAGACCTCAAACACACTTTCAGGAAAGAACTTGGCCTCCAACTGACAGGACATTAATACTTACTTAGTAGCTTTTTGTATTTTATAGAATTTGTATGGCAGCTATGCAACCCTAGGTGGCTTAAGTAAAACAATCAAAGTGACAATTGATAGTCAGTAATAAATTACAAATGTCAGTTTCCTACCATGTTAACTATGTATTGGGCACAGGTGAGATTTGTTGGGTGCGCAGGCAGAACATTAGAGCACTTGCTCTGTGTGGACGTACAATAAGTAAAATAACGCTACTGGTATAGTCTACTGAATCTGAAACCAGTTTAATCAGGCAATCCACCATTCACTAAAAAGTTTGGATGGGATTATACCAGTGGTAGTATTCTACCGGTTCAGCCCGGCTTTGGTGTACTGGTAATTCTAAAGATCAGCTGGCAGGCAACCAGTTCACTCTGACCCTCTGCAGTTGGGCCCATCTGCCTGCCCCTCCTCCTAGGTCCTTTTTTACCTCTCAGCTGTTTGGCACGGAAGAACGGATTGCTGTGCTAAACAGCTGAGTGGCTCAGTAGCTTAGTTTTTACTGTTTTAATGCATGTGCATTTGGCACGTGCGCAATCACAAAAGTTGCACAAGTTGCGCGATCCCATCCCTGCAGCCACGCCCACCAAGCCACACCCACAGAACCGATGGTAGGATCTTTAGAATCCCACTACTGGATTGTACCATCCAAAATGATCACACATGGTCTGAATGAAGCATGCACCTCCTAAACCCTTTTGCAGCTCCAAGAACCCCCTAAATTCACATGATTAAAAACTATGGCAAGCCACATCTATGGAGTTTCAGTCATCCAGGTCATGGTTGCCCCAAGGGTTTTTTTCAAGAAGCAACTAGACTTTCTGGTTTTTCTTTAAAGACATTTCACTTCTCATCCAAGAAGCTGTGCTGTAGACTGGACATCATTTACCTTGCTGTTTGATTGTTTCTCTGAGTTGGTGGTTCCTTGATTTTGTTATTATTTATTGCTTGATTGTTGGTCTGATATTAATCCTGGTGTTAATCCCTGCATACATGGGTGTTGATTGCTGGCGAGGGGATGTTTTGGAATTTTGGTTTCCTTGATGGCTTTTGAATTACATACTTTTTTTGAATAGTATTGTAGAAGTTGTTTATCTCTATGTGCCTGTTGCTGGCTGATCAGTCTGATTGGTCTCACAAATTGTACAACACATGTACTTTTCTAACCATAGTTTCAATTGGAAACTGAGTACCCTAGACCAAGCTAAATCCAAAAAAAGCTACAGAAGGACTGAAGAAAAATTGGAAGGACTGAAGAAAAATTGGAAGGACTGAAGAAAAATTTACCTGTGTTCCCAATTCTACACCTTCCTGCATAAAGCCTCAGAGTCTTTGGAGATTCTTTTGAGGCTTCTTCTGGCTATGTAATTTATCTCTGCATGGAACTAAAGGAAATGATAGTTGTTGTTGAATTTGAACTCTCCGGGTAACTCCTCTATCACCCTTGGAAGACAATAGTCATCCTAGAACATCGCCTGTGGTCTGTACAGAGCCACAGCAGTTTCTCTTAGAAGGGACACATCCACCACCATGATATGCCTCTTATTTCTCAGTATGGCTTTTCTTTCCCATGGTAGAATTTCTTTAACTCACAGGGGGTATAAATGTTTTCTAAAATCTTCTGTGTCATGGTTTGTTCAGGTGATTTTAAAGGGAAACCCTGATTGGTTGATTTTTTAAAAAATCACATTCTTCCATGTGTTTGTCTCTGCCCCAGATTTATTTTCTCCTATTTGATGTCTTCTTCACTTCTAAGGGCCTCCTGGAAAGCTTCAACTGCCCTTTTTATGAACCTTTCATCTCTGCTGATGTATTTCAATATAGCAATTCTTCCCTCAAGTCTCTTCACTTGGTCCAGCAATAAGAAAATAAGCTTGACTTTGCAGCAAGTATCACAAAGGTTCTTCTCAAATGAAAAGATTGTGATTATATGTATTTTTTGGGTCACAGTGATGCTATCAGTGGTGGGATGCTACTGGTAACAACCGGTTCACTAATCGCACACTTTGCCTGAACCAGTCCAAACCAGGAGAATCCCATCCCTGGATGCTTCTTTTATGATCCATGTTGCTTGGAACCTTCTTGGCCTATTTCTTGAATTTCCACACAAATCTGCTTTGCCTTTCTAGAGGAAGACAGGATGGGATGGGACAGAAGAAGGAAGGAAGGAAGGAAGGAAGGAAGGAAGGAAGGAAGGAAGGAAGGAAGGAAGGAAGGAAGGAAGGAAGGAAGGAAGGAAGGAAGGAAGGAAGGAAGGAAGGAAGAAAGGATCTCCTCTTTGATTTCCCATGCTAAATTTCTCTTTGTACTTCTTGTTTGATTCCTTAAACTCCGTGAACTAAGCCAGCAAGAGCAATTCTCCAGTCAGGCACAATTAAAACACTATTTGCCATCGGTCCACAGTGACTATGGAGATTCCCAGTCATCCAGGTCATGGTTATTCCAAAGGTGCTCTTTCAAGAGGCAATTGGACTTTCTGGTTTTTCTTTAAAGATACTTTGCTTCTCATCCAAGAAGCTTCTTCTTGGATGAGAAGCAAAATGTCTTCAAAGAAAAACCAGAAAATCCAGTTACTACTTGAAAAAGCACTATTGGAACATCAGTCCATGGTATTTACTAAATTATCAGCAACAACTAGCAACTATTCAATCAGCAGTAACAATGGCAGGCAGCAGACTTTCCGTGTCCTTGGTTCTTCTCTATTATTTTTCTTCTAACTCTGTTGCCAAACTCCCATTTATCCAGTAATGTTTGTAGACTTTGGTTTATCTTCTATTTTCAAATGTATAGCTGCCATACTACTTTCTTTAGAAATTGGCTATATATTGGCTTGGAGTTTAACAATATAAAAGGGGCACAAAAAATCAAGAGACTGGAAATCATACTCTTCCATATTTAAGGGGTAAAGGTGACTTTCAATCATATAGTTTCATTCTATTCGATAAATGAATTGTCCCCTTCAAATGGTAACATATAGAATTGAAAGATGACAAAATGATTTCTTCTGAACTTTGAAATGTTCTTAACAAGAAAGGCTGGAGTAAAAAAGGGAAATTCAGAAAGCTCTGGATGCAATAAGAAAAACTCGCTAAACATTTGCAAGGCTAAAACAGAAAAAGACAGAAGTATACAAGCAAGGCCTGTTTCCATGCATTTAGCCTGCAGGTCTGAAAGAAGGTTTGGGGAAAACACTCATAAAACATGACACATGGGAATCCTACCGCATTGTGATTTCCAGTTCTCGGGAGCTATGGAACTGAATTCAATATGTTTTGTGCAAAAATGTTTTAAGCCGCAGGATAGGTGGGATTTGATACAAGGCCCATTTCTTAGAGTACTATACTGAAGTCTGAATTGTAGAACTCCCTTTCTCTTCTTTTAATGTTTCTTGCATTTATTTTGCATTGCCTTTTATTGTAGCTGAATGTTTGTGCAACTGGAGGTTTATTGACTCTTCTAATCCACTATCACGGTTAGAATTAAAGGGTGAAGAATGGCAGAAATTAACTAGCCTAAACTATCACTAACCAATAAATATAAATGCTTATTTGTATCTTGGTATCATGGTATAATGAAAAAGAAAGCCTTGCAACTTTTGTTAACATTCTGTGTGCATATACAGATAATCAGACTTGGAAGGGACCTTGTAGGTCATCTAGTCCAACCCTTCCGCCTAAGCAGGAGACCCTACACATTTCTGACAAATGGCAAATGGCAGTCCAATCTCCTTAAAAACCACAACACTCTCCAGTAATTAATAGATGAGCCTACTACAACAATTAACTCCCACAAGTACCTGCCATTTTTCTCTTAAAAAATGAAACAGAAGCTATCATGAAAGGATATTTGATAATAACACTGTATTATAAATGCATGGAATGAAATGCAATTCTTCCATTGGTAAATCAATATAAGTCTCTCGCAATGTCCTGGCTTCTTTCCCACTGTCTGCAAATTGTATATAATGATTAACTTTATCTGAATATGTTGACAATTTTTTTTCAATATTTAGAAATTTTCCAATAACTGAGCAAAAAATATTGCAATATTTTCTCTTTCCTCGTATCTTTTCTTCTGAGTAAAGACAATATTATCCAACCTTGCTAGCACCAAAAGTTTACATTGGTGATTATTTTTTCATGGGAGAGCAATCAATTCCTATCAGGTATAATTTTAAAAAAGAATTGCATTTTTTTCTATAAGATGAGAAACTTCTTTCTCCAGATTGAATATAGCAATTACTTCTATGACTGCATATAAATGAGCTAAAAATACTGAATAGGCTTTTATTTTAAAATGGGAATAACTGCAGTCATATTTTCTTTGTGTCTCACTAACTAGAATAGCTAAAGATTTGTTCTTTTTTTTAAGTTAAATTTCAGTATCTAAGGATTATGGCTTTTCAAATGTGGGCCAGGTGATCTCTGTCACCTCTGATTTTTCATTTTCTTCCCTTTCCTTGTCTATTTCTTGTTAATTCTTGTGACCAGTTGTAATATGACTGCCTGTTTTCAGATGTGAAATGAATTATGTGTGACAGGGTCTTATAAATAGATAACTGCTATACAGTTATGTAAGTATAATTATTTTGTGATTCTATGACTCTGCAAATTGGTTCATTCTTGTCTTGGTCTGCACCAAAGTTCCAGAACTGTAATTGCTAATAATTCTACAATAATGCAAAACATCAGATTACCTGTGCTTTTATAACCCAAGCTTGCAACATAATGCAGTTTCAGTTCCCAATATTCTGCAAAACTAAAGAGAAGTTCTGCTTTTTTTAAAATTTCTGTTGAGAAATGATCTAGTGCTCATAGAGCTATATTGCAATACTCTTTGGAGGATTTGTTAATTTAAAAAACCCATTTGAACATGGAGTATAAATTAATTGAAACATTGATTAGATTACTCATCTGGAGCATTGTATATTGCCCTAATACTCAAAACCTCCTTACCAACCATAACAAAATAATTTTATGCATCTACCAGTATTATTTGGCACTACTTCTGAATGCTGATGTTAAAATTGCTTCCAAGATCTTATTATTTTCTTTCACCCTTCTAGAAGTCTAGTATGACATTTAAGAAATGAAAATCAAACTCAAAAGGAAGCTTTGGTTTCCAGTGTCTTCCATTTAAAAAAATGATTATAGAAAAATGCATCTATATAAAAGTTCTCTTTCAGAACAAGCTTCCTGTTGCTGTTAAGATTTGTTTGGGAGTATATCTAAACAAAATTAATGAAAGCAAGATGCTTGTTTTGAAACCAATGTTTAAAGAAGGTATTAAAATGCTAGTAATCTACCTAAACTCTTCAGGTGTTTTATTTCTTCTTACAGAGAGAGATGAAACTGGTTGACATTAAAAGAAATGAAAAGAAAGTCAACTTAATCCCCTGGAATGGGGAGAATTTCTACTAAGATAAATAAATACAGTGCAAAATGAATAATGTGCAAAATATATTAAATTCTAGAGTAGGGGAGGAATTGTTCAATTTACCATTTCTCAAAGACTAAAATTTACTCATATATCATTCTTTGAGCTAGCAATCTGTTTTGGGTGCCATACTGAGACATTGGGTTCCTTTAATCTCTATTTTTTTTTTTTTTTGCACAAGTAAATTTGTTCACACCACTAACATAAGAACCCAAAATAAAATCTATTTTTTAATAACGTGCAATTAGAAATCTAGATTATTGAAAACCTTTGGAGAACAAACTAATATATCCCCCTATTATTTTCCATGGCTAATCCTAAAATCTGTCATACCAATAATACGACAGATAATGTGGAAGAAATATCCATCTGGTTCATTTCCAAGCTGGGAGAAAGGCATTGGAAACATGGAGGCTGATTGGAAAAAAGGTTTAATGATGAACAGAACCACCCAGGTTTGTGGTTCTGGTGCAGCTGACAAAATGGGGTTGAGAGGGGTTTTATACCTTATTTTGTATTTGTATTTAAGCTTCCTGTTCCTGTGCAAGGACATGTCCTTTAATATTCCTTTGGCTGTTGTCAGATTCCTATGGGGTCATGCAACGGTTATGTAGGGATCATAGATGGTTCTATAGGCAAAAGAGGAAAAGTAACTCCTAGATGCTTATCTGAGCTAATTTTGTCAACCTTTTGTTTGTTGCTTATCTGAGTTTCTGTCTTGACCAAGTCTTTCTGAATGGATTACCAAATCTGCATTTCTAAAAGCTGGCCTTCTACTTGGGACAGGGAAACTGGGGCTGCTTTCTGAATAGGCCAGCCCAATCTTTCTTAATGGGCACAAAATATCTGCTGGGGAATATTAAGATAGGCTAAATCTGCATTCTGTCTTTAGAGCATGTTTCTCCATTTCTCCTTTAGAGAAATATAATATTCTGCCTTTTAATATTTCCCAAAATATTTCATTCTTCTCAGAAGTGGTATTCAGCAGGCTGTGACCAGTTCTGGAGAACTGGTAGCTGAAATTTTGAGTAGTTCGGAGAACTGGCAAATACAACCTCTGACTGGAGATTTTACAGTATCCTTCCCCTGCCATGCCCATCAAGCCACACCCACAGAACCAGTAGTAAAAACATTTGAATCCCACCACTGATTCTTCTGGGGGGTAATTGCTGACTTTCTACAATAATTTGTAAGATGTAGAGCAGGAAGCTCATGCACTTTTAAGTGTACTTGAAATTTAAGAGAATAATGTAGTTTTATTTATTTGGTTATTTGCCACCCATCTCACTATTCAAAGTGACAATTTACTTATTCTGAAATTAATAGAAGAAACAGACACTGAATATTTGCTCCAGCTTCATTCCTGGCTGATTTCAGGAACAATAATCATTCAGCAAATCGTACTTACTGTGAGATTCCCATACATGTGATCACTAAGGTCACTTATTTGTCTTATGACAATAAATTAAAGTCAATTTTTTATTTATGATGGCTTGTGAAACTCACAGTACACCTTTTCAGGGGTCATTTATGAATGTGTGAAATAACTACAAGAACACAGAAGTCCATCAGTCCAAATCTGTGTTATGTTTTAGCAGCACTGTTCAGTTTGAGTTTGAAGCAAGCTGTTTTAAGTTTTATAATATAGATGGTAAACAAGTTCCTTTCATACTCATCAATTTTTTCTAGGATCAGAACCATTGAGAGTACACGAAAGGATAGAGTTTTTTCATAAATGAAGATCTGAAAAGGGCTAATTGCTTAATATGGAATGTAATCAATCAATTGATTTATTGTTTATGTGCCATCAGGTTAATCTCAACCTTTTTTATTTATATTTACTGTGTCTTTTACATACAGTAAAAGACAAATCTAAAGAAAAAGATATGAAAGAAATAGGTGCAAACAAAATGAACATTATTATTTTTATTTATCAGCCTCCTATTTAATCTATTTTTAAATTTTAAATCTCTCTGTATGGTTTTTAATCTGGCTGTGCACCGCCCTGAGTCCTAATGGGAGAGAGGGTGGTATATAAATTAGATAGATAGATAGATAGATAGATAGATAGATAGATAGATAGATAGATAGATAGATAGATAGATAAAAAGGAGAGAAAAAAACTAAAGCTATGAAATATAATGACAAACCTATCATATCACTTCCCTCTTAACTCTTCTAGAAGAGTTCTCTTCAATTCCTTATATTTAAATCCTCATTTGCTTTAATCATTAAATCCACAAACCACCATTTCAGTTCTTCTTTTTAGAAAAAGTTCATAAAAGTTGGTCTCAACTAGAGGTGGTATTCAGCAGGTTCTGACCAGTTCTAGAGAAAATTTTCTAGCGAAAATTTTGAGTAGTTTGGAGAACCGGAAAATACCACCTTTGACTGGAGATTTTACAGTATCCTTCCCCTGCCAGTTTATCAAGACACGCCCACAGAACTGGTAGTAAAAAAAATTTGAATCTCACCACTAGTCTCAACCTACTGATTTGTCATCCACCTGACACTTCAGGCCTTCCAAGAGCCATCTCTGCTATCATCCAGTTCATCCACTGCTAACTTGCATATCTTTCCACAAGTTTTCTTTTCACAACTGCCAGCTACTATTTAGGAAAAAGAAGACATACAACATGACATCATTACTCAAGTCAAGATTTCCATACTCCCTACTTAAAGTCAGAGTAAAACTAAGCATGACAACAGCATATCATATCACTGACTGGATGTTATCCTCAGAAATGAAAGGAGTTGCCAGGAAATGTTTGGTTTGGCCTAACTTATTTCAGTGATATTTTTGTTTTTTAAAGATAAGATTTGTTTAAAAATAGTTTATATCAATGTGGAACATAATTTCTAAAATGTTAACATTAAGTTGGTTTGATTAGTATGATTTGATGCTTATTAGTAGCCTATGACTATCATTAAGTGTTAATAATTAAGAATCTTATGATTCTTGATGAATTATCTTATTTTTTCTTTATGTATATGCACCAAAGACAAATTCCTTTTGTGTCCAATCACACTTGGCCAATAAAGTATTCTATTCTATTCTATTCTATTCAACAAATGCTGTGGATAGCATTGATAGACAATTGTGAAATCCATTTCATGTTATCGTATAAAAAAGGTTCCCATCTTAGTTTATGGTATTTTAATGAAGTTAAAAAGTGAGATTTGGATTTCCCAAAAATGATGTAAATAGCAAAAAAGATGATTAGAATACTGAAATGGTGAATAGAAAACAGTACATCTTATCATAGAAATAAGAGTGAACAGTAAATAGAAAAATATAAATCTTACCATTATAGAAATCTCAGAAGAAGCCTCATCCTCAATGTTTCTCATACAGTAAATTATTCATCCAATAAAAAATGAGTTTTAATACAGTGGAATGTGTATGTATGCATTCAGTTAAACAAGCAACAGCTTTCACTATCCCACCAGGTAGAATGTGGCAGGTCATTAGTAGCCATTAGTAGCCACAGTCACAAATTGACCATGTGAGAGGACTGTCATTCCTTTAACATGTGAGATGTCCCCATCTTTTGAAGGCACTACTACCTGGAAAGTAATTCTCGATGCCTAAATAATACTAAGCAAATGATTGCTTCTAGCATCCCACTGTGCGGTAACCTTTTGCTTAATTTTTTTGCTTTGATTTCCTGGTTTGTATTTAGTGCATGTACAGTCAAAGATATTAATCTATAAAAGTTAGAACATAGCTGCTACAACAGTAAGAATCAAATCAAAGCATACTACGTTTTAAAATAACAAAACAAAAGGACAGAGGATTTCTCAACTCAGATTACTTGCTGTTTTTCAACAATGCTGTTAATTTGAGATCTTATTTCTGGTTCACATTTCCACAAATAACTTGTTTACTTAGCTTGTGCTATTTCCTTGTAAATTGACCAGACATTTGTTATAATTATCATCACTGCCACTGTCTTTATAATCTGATCAACTACTACCAGTAATTATCTAAGAATTCTATAAAAAGAACAAGAAATAAACAAAGAAAGAAACAGTCAGTGATCTGGAGGTGATTTCATTCCAGAAAAGGTTCTCCTGGCAAATACTGAAAATCCAAAATGGCCACAGTCTCTTCTAAGAGAGTTTAAGCTAAACAAAAAAAATTCCACTCAATGCTCGTACACTGTTTTATATTTTATAAATATTCATCATGTCCTCGTTACTTTTTAGGTGTGAGTGATGGAAGAAAATAGTATTCTATTCTCAGATCTTTCCGCAAAGAATAACTTGTATTTTTTTTTCCTCTCTTTTTAAGTCTCTAAATCCTACAGATACAATCCTATCCATCTCAGTACTGGTTTTGTTAAGAAAACTGTTCATTAGATTGTGGACTGCTCTGTGTTTACACCAGAACAGTCCCACTGAATTTTTTTTGCCACACCTTTCCTGTTTATTTAATGGTGGGACTTAAAACTCACATAATAAAAATAGAGACTCTAGCTTTGCTTGTTTAGTTTAACACTGCAGAGATTCTAAGAGCAATGCAGATAGCTTTTTATGCAATTATTTATGAGGAAAATACAGATATAAATAAAAAGATTAACATGAGCTTCACTGACAAATTGCAGGCTCCTTGTTACTTGGTCTGCTTTTCCTGACCTTGAAAAGCTTTCATATTAATTGTTAAAGATGGAATTCAAATTTCAGAGCTTTGCTACTTTAACTTCCATTTGCCTGTGATTACCTTTCATTTCTGCCTTGAGACAGAAAAGTATTCTGGATATCAGCCTAGAAGACAAAGTTGATTTTAGCCTTTAGTATTGACAGTTATTAAATCATGGATGGTTCTTCAGCTTTTTCTTCAAAGTTACCTTATTGGTCAGGGAAATAACAGGTTTATTTCCACCTCCCCTTGTAATGGACGAAGCTTGCAAGACAGGGAGTTCCCAAGCCAGAGAAACCATTGAGTTAGCATAGATCAGATGCCTCTCTAGGCCTCCAAAAGAACAGCCAAGTATCTATTTATTCAGATAGGTGAGAGAGAAAATTAGAACTGAAACCTTGAAACACAAAATCTATATAAAGACACTGGTTTTTAAATACCACAGTGGGCAAATCTGAGTATACAGTATATAGCTACACTCTTGCCTGTTCTAGCTGAACTTTTCACTAAATAAACCAATTCCTGAATAAAGTGGAAGACTGAGATTTCCAGCCAAGCTTTGACACCATAATTCTTTTGCTGTTTATAATCCTCAAATCCCTATGTGAACATTTTGATCCAACCTTTTTTAATATCCGTTTTTCTCTGTCCTGAATTCTTTGTTCCCTCTGGTTATTTTACTGTTCCCCTCTTTTAACCATTATACTCTGAACTCAACATCACCTCCTTCCTCTTCTATAACTCATCTCCCAGGCTACCTAGCATTACTGGGCATAAATTGTATAAATCTCCTCTTGAACCACTTCCACTGAACTTCACAATCTAACCAATTTGTATATAATGGCATATTGCAGTATTAGTGCAGTTATACTGGTTCTGTAT
The DNA here is from genome assembly GCA_023653725.1 of Bungarus multicinctus. Lineage (NCBI taxonomy): Eukaryota > Metazoa > Chordata > Lepidosauria > Squamata > Elapidae > Bungarus > Bungarus multicinctus. The sequence goes on along the minus strand of CM042842.1, from coordinate 42,304,699 downwards.
ACAACAGAAAGAATTTGTTTCAAATTTTCCAAGTTTCAGATTAGCTTGGCACCCAAGTTCTTCCCTGGTTTTTCTACATGAATTTAGGACATCAGAAATTAGCTTAAGAGAATACTATCAGTAATGAATGGATTCCTACAAATAATTCCCCTTCTCCTTAGAAAATATTTCTTCTGTCATATCTCCTCACCTTTTTTCCCCCCTTTCCTTAGCAGAATTTTGCAAATTTGTCTCAGCTTTCCTTTAGGGTGAACAAAACTTTCATCCTAACCCATCTTCTATTGCCTAAGCACTGGTTCTATTTGGAACTGTTTAATTACAATTCTTGTAGCAGTCCCTGAGAAAATTAAAAAAGTAGTTTGTTTCTATTTATTTCTCAGACCTTTTTTTCTTTCCTAGAAAGTAATTCTCCCAATCATAGCCAGTCACAAACCACAATTGTTGGCAAAAAAAAACATTTCTGAATGACTTTCTATTGGGTTCCCAAACTGAACTTAAAGCTTATAGTCAGCTTGTTTCTGCGTATAAGCAGTAGAAATGCTGGAGTATGAAAGCACTTCACACAGCTCTTCATTAAGAGGTTTCCTGTTCCTTGCCATCTTCGTGTTACCTAGTTGTTAATCTCCTCTTTTACTCAGAGAGGTTTCTCTCTCTTCCCTTATTGATTATTCCTTTAGTTTTTTATGTACAGAACAAGCAGGTGTGATTAATCCACAGGACCAGAGGGGTCCAATTGCCTTAAAAAAAAACAGGGGTTGTTTTTCCTCAGCAGAAGAAATAGCAACAGCTATAGCACTTAGACTTATATACCACTTCACAGTGTTTTACAGCCCTCTGTAAATGGTTTACAGAGTCAGCATATTGCACCCAACAATCAGTGTTCTTTTTTACCGACCTCGGAAGGATGGAAAGCTGAGTCAACCTTGAGCCTGGTGAGATTCGAACTGTCAAATTGCAGGCAGCAGGCAATCAGCAGTAGTCTGCAATACTGCATTCTTACCACTGCGCCACCAAGGCTCTTAATCTTTGTCAGTCTAAAACTTTGTACTATGCAGGGATTTAAATGGCAGAGTTGTTTGGGTCCTAGGCCACAACATCCCCTGATTAATCATCAATTAAATGACGATTGTGAGGGAGCAGTCAAGCTACCTAGGGCTTTTGAAAAGCCCCTCTTGGGGAGAAACAGAAACAGTGGGGGTCAAAGTCCTCTTGAGGGTTCCTTGATGCTCCCTAAACTTGTTTGTTTCATAACAGATGTTTCATTACCCAAATACGATAAATTAGTGTTAGTACTATACTCTGTTGGCAAATTGCATTTGAGTTATATTCAAATGACCACTAGATGGCAGTAGTGTGGGTTTTTTTCTGAATCTGCTACCATTTAATGGTAGCCATGACAATAATCACCGAAGCTAGCTGCTGCCGTCACCCACTGTCAGCTGGTGCTCCATTCAATATCCAAGAAAGAAACACTTAAACTCCATTTTGTTAGAGTAAAGATATCTTTTACTGGAAATCAAAGTGGTAGCAACAAAAGAATTCTGAATCTGAAGAAATGAGCGCGAAAAAACACATATACAAAGTGATGGCAACGTTCCCACCCCCAACAGTCCATATTGCTCCTCCAATGAGGAAATATGCATAGCATCATGTGGGCATCTTCAGGTGGTGATGAGGCCTCTGTCCGTTGACCTTGGCATAGTTTTGATAAGGAGTCGCAGTTGCGCATAGCAAGGAATAGAAAAGCAAGGAATAGAAACTTAAGTAAAACTCCCCCTCCCCCTAGATATACAGTTTCGTTTCCTACACACTCCAGCACGCTTCCCAAATATATCATAGCCCATTTCCCCCCTCCCGTTACTTATCCCATTTCCCCCCTCCCGTTACTTATGGCAGCCGAAAGATGCAAAGCAGAGAAAAAGAAATAAAGGAAGAAATCTTGAAGGCTGACACCCACATACATTCATTGCCTGTCACTCTGTCCCCAATCAAGGCCTAGTTTTCTTTTTAGGTGCCTAATGGCTTTAATTGGGTTTCTTTTGAGATTAAGGGCCTAGCAAGGGCATCCTGTTCTGCAGGTTCCAACTTGCAGTACTACCCAATGCCTTGACCGTGACTTATCTTCAGGCTGTGGATACTGTCTTTAGATATTTTATTTATTTATTTATTTATTTATTTATTTATTTATTTATTTATTTATTTATTTATGTGTTTGTTTGTTTCTCTGTTCGTTTTGTCAAGCATGTTTTAGATAACAGATATAATTAGGAACATGATTATGAGAACATGAAATGGGTATGAATAAAAGGGGGCATTAGGACAGGTAGGCATGTTGGTGCTCTTATGCACACCCCTTACAGACCTCTTAGGAATGGGGTGAGGACAGTCTAAGGTTTTTGGGGTTTGGGGAAGAGACCACAGAGTCAGATAGTACATTCCAGGCATTAACAACTCTGTTGCTAAAGTCGTATTTTCTGCAATCGAGTTTGGAGCGGTTAACCTTAAGTTTGTATCTATTGTGTGCTCGTGTATTGTTGTGGTTGAAGCTGAAGTAGACATTGACAGGTAGGACATCACAGCAGATAATTTTATGTACTACGCTTAGGTCAGACCGAAGTCGGCGTAGTTCTAAATTGTCTAAGCCCAACATTTCAAGTCTGGTGGTATAAGGTATTCTGTTGTGAGCAGAAGAGTTGCCAAAATGAAACAAGTATGCTGATTAAAGCAAAATTTCAACAGGACTGCTTGTGACAGTTCAAAAAAATAAACATGTAGTCCCTGAGCAAAGTAGCAAACTGCAAGATGCTTGGGATTTTAATTTCCTTCTGCAGTTAAACAAATTGAGGTTACAAATGCAATTATGTAACAAAGCTGGGGCATCGTGTCACCAGCCTCCTTTCTGTCTCTGCCAAAAGTTTGGGTGCTCTACATGTAAAGTTCAGGAAGAGGTTACTCCAGACTTATTCACCAAACCCTCTTATGTAGGCAGATTTGATCATTGGGCTGAAAGGATAACATTTTTAACATTACCATTTTTATTTGGGCAAAATTGATCGATTCCTGGTGTGTAGCTCTGCTGCTTCTTTTTTTTTTTTTTCCACAGGCTTTGACAGGCATCAAGCTTCCCCTCACAATAACATCACTCCCTCTTCCCCCTCCGTTCCCATGTGAGAGGCCTGTTTTTTACTGTATGATTTGACATGCTTCACTCAGGAGATGATAGCTGGCCTTCTAAAATAGAAGCCAGAATCACTGAAAAGGCAGAGATAGTAGGGAGTTACAATACATATAGCACTCCAGTCTAGACATTACTGCTACTCTCTTGCCCTGCCTGCTTTAATCTACAAAGAGATTTTCAGTTATCCCTTTTCACAGGAGATTAATTCTGCTATGGCCTGACAACAGGGCCTAGTGAGGGCGCATAGTTGTTTATTAATGTATGGGATTTATATTTTGCATTTCTGCCAGTGTATGATGGTATTCAAGGCAGCTAACAAAGCAAAACAAAACATAAATAGAATCAGCCTTTTTAATTAAAGACATTAAACTTCTTTTTTACGAGCCTGTAATCCTTTAATTCAAGGTAGAATTGGGGCGACTGGATGGAGCTGAGTGTTTACTGGCCGGAAGCACTTCCTGATGCCATGCAGAGTTCACAGCAGATTTTAATCTTTTTGTGCCCTAGGATCTGGGCACAAAGATATCTGCACCCCATGTATTTGCTGCTACCCAGGATTAACTCTCTACCTTCCAAGTGGGAGGTGAATGTCTTCATCACTAAGCCATCACACCACTCTTTTTAATCAAAAACACTATGTGTATAGAACCTAGGGTTGAGTTCAGTTAAAACCTATGTTTATATCAAGGACCTGTCTGAATAAAATACATCTTTCTTGTGAAAAAGAGTAACTATTCAGTACCTCTTAAAAATTCATTCCAGGACTTGGATGCTCCAAGGTATGAACCCTTGAAAAGATGGAAAGACAAGATTGAAGATTTAAGCATGGGAGTTTACACATACACATATGTAAACATATATATGGAGGGGGTCTGCAGTAAACAGGATTACATAAATACTGTTAAATATTACCAAATATGGCCATAGAGTGGAGTCGGCTAACAAACTCCACTCATTGGCCCAGCCACTGGTGGGAAAAATAAAGTCCCATCAGTCGCTGAAGCTTTGGACAGTGCCAGTTACAAAAGCTGGTGCCTGCCGTAGCTGAGCGGCTTTTACTTAAAACTTCAATAAAGACATTACCGTTCCTGCTGTGTCCTGCCTCATAATTCTGTGGACCAATCTAACACTGGCAATGAAGGTGGGATCCTGAACTGCAGAGAGAACAAAGGACACCTTGTGGACTTCAAATGCCATTTTACCGGCCATCACAATAACCGCAACCCCGCTGACCGACATGGCACAACACTTAACCAACTTGGCACACCACCCGATGGCTATTCCTTACGATCTGGAAAAGAAGAAATGGTCATCCTACATGGGCTGATTCAACCTACACCTGGAAGTCATTGGACTCCAAGCAGCCCCCGATGCACAGAAGAAAGCATTGTTTCTGACCTACTGACACATCGAGATCTACGAGATGGAAGATGCCCTGGTGGTGTCCTTGGATGAGCTTCAACGGGCCCTCAAGGGACATTACGGTCCCTCTCCCTCCTACCTGGCAAGTTGATATGACTTTTACACGTGGAGCCAGAGAGAGAGAAGACGATAAATGCATTCGTAGCCAATTTGCGGAGGATAACAAAAAACTGCAGGTTCCCAGACACCAAAGAGATGATCAGAGATCGAAGCATCCTGGGAACGAAGGATCCCACACTCCAATAAGAAACTGTTGGCCTGAGAGGACATCTCCTTCAAAGAGGCCACCGATGAGGCACAAGCCACAGAGTCCTCTGATAACTCAGCAGCACAGATCAGAGGGACGGGGAAGATCCATGCACTGGCGACTGATCGCCACCCCAACCGAAGCAACTCCACCTTTGAAGTAAACGAGGACAGTGATGGAAACATGTATAAGCTGAAGTCCAGTAAGCTAGGTGGGAAGCCAGGAAGTAGAGAGTACAGGGGTTGCAGTGAAAACCACCACTGCTTGGCATGCTGATTTAAAGACACGCCGATGCCTATGAGGCCAACAAGGTAATGGCCACAGTCTCCATTGAGGGAAAGCCTTGCTGCATGGAAGTTGACTTGGAGTCCTATATATCCATGATATCGTGGACACCCTCAAAAGGCTCCAACTCAAGCTGCGGCGAGACCAACTGGAGCCACAGACTATCATACTAAGGGACTACCAGGGCAGCCGCATCCCTGTGCTGGGCTGGAAAACAGTACACTTCAAATATGGCCAATTTCAAGGGAACCTGCCACTCACAATAGTAGACCGGAATCTGCCAAGCCTACTTGGAAGGGAATGGTTCCAGCCGCTATAGATCACCGTCACCGGTGTGAACGCAGAAGAACCCATCCCAGCGGGAGCAGACATTGCAGAACTGGAGCAGAAATTCAGTGACATCTTTGATGACAAACTGGGCAAGTACACGGAGACCCCTATTTCATTTAATTTAGACCTCAATATCGGCCCGGTTCACCTCAAACCATGGCGAGTTCCATTTTTTCTCCGACCCAAAGTCGAACAGCAACTAGATAAATTAATTGCCCAAGGGGTCCTCGAGCCAGTGGACCATGCCAAATGGGAGACCCCGATTGTCATCCCAATTAAACCAGATGGGTCTATCAGGATTTGTGCTGACTATAAAACAACTCTGAATAGAGCCCTCCAACAAAGTGCCTATCCTGTGCCAGTAGTACAACACCTACTGCATTCCCTGGGCAGAGGGACAATATTTGCCAAATTAGATCTGGCCCAGGCCTACTAGCAACTGCCCATTGACAAGGCAACAGCTGAGGCACAGACCATCGTCACCCATTGGGGCACTTTTAAATGCAAGCGGTTGCAGTTCGGAGTAAGCTTACACTTCCTGATGGAGTACTCCTAGTAGAAGAAATGCAGCCCAGACTGATGACATCTGTAGAAATCGCAAGGCTCACAGCACACAACAAAATCATGGCATGGATTTTGAATTGGGTGTGGAGGGGATGGCCGGAATCCATAGAAGGGGATGAATTCAAAGCATATAAACACAGGCAGGCTGAGCTATCCATATTAAAGGGTTGTTTACTATCATCCCTCCCCCACTAAAGAACAAAGTCCTGACAGTACTACATGAGGACCACCCGGGGATAATCCACATGAAGGCCCTAGCCAGAAGCTATGTGTGGTGGCCAGGACTGGACAAAGAAATAGAGACCTAGGTCTCCACCTGCACTCCCAGTCAAATGACCCGGCCAGCCCCACCAGCAACCAACCCGAAAAAGTGGGTGACACCAACAGCTCAATGGGCCCATATACACATCAACTTTGCTGGGCCCTATCAAGGGCAAACATTCCTTATAGTGGTCGATACATACTCCAAATAGATAGAGGTAATGAGAATGACTTTTACCACCACCGAAGCGACCATAAGAGCCCTTTGGAAGCTGTTCTCTACCCACAGACTACCGGACACTCTCATTTCAGATAATGCCCCCCCAGTTCACATCACAACCATTCAAGGGTTTCCTAGCCGAACTAGGAATCAGACACACACTCTCAGTGCCTGCACATCCGAGCACGAACGGGCAAGTGGAATGGATGGTCCGAATGACCAAGGAAACCCTCAGGAGAATGGGCAAAGAGGACTGGCAGGAAAGGATTGATAAAATTGATAAAAGGCCCAACACATCACACCCCATTCAATAACACACCGCAGCCCCACAGCACTATTAATGGGCCGAAAGTTCTGATCAACACTAGACAGAGTACACCCAAACTACAGTCCCGAAACCCCAATAGACTCCATCAGGAAGTGTAGGAACTTTTCCATAGGGGACCCAATCTACGCATACAATTACACAGGGGGACCTATTTGGGTACCCGCTAAAGTGACTGCAATCACTGGGCCCAGATCCTATCGAGTTGAGACGGAGGAAGGCAAACAGTGGGAAAGACACATTGACCAAATCAGAGGCAGAATTCCAACTGCAGACAACCGAGCAGAAAGCTAAACACGAACAAGCGAAACGGCCCCTAGCAGAGACCCTATCTACAGAACCCAGAACAAGAACTGACAAGCTAACCTCAAACCCAAATATCACACGAGGACACCTATCTTGTGAAGAAGAAGTCCCGTGAAGTATGACTGACACCTCAGGCTCAACGGTCCCTGCCACGCCACAAGATGACTTCAAGACACTTCCATAGGCGGGGACTGGAGCAGCGGTGGACCTGACTGCTCAGGCCGCTGCCCCAGGAACGAGTGAAGTGCAAGGTCCAGTCACACCACTCAAAGCCCCACCTACCTAGGCGATTGTGTGAGGTAGGCTGGCACTGATTGGATGGACTCTAACTAGGAGGGGAGGAGTGTTAAATATTACCAAATATGGCCATAGAGTGGAGTCGGCTAACAGACTCCACTCATTGGCCCAGCCACTGGTGGGAGAAATAAAGCCCTGTCAGTGGCTGAAGCTTTAGACAGCACCGGCTACAAAAGTCGGCGCCTGCCATGGCTGAGCCGCTTTTACTTAAAATTTCAATAAAGACATCATTACCGTTCCTGCTGTGTCCTGCCTCATAATTCCATGGACCCATCTAACAAATACGATTTTTTTCTTATATCCTATACAGTACAGCATCTTACTTAGTTGCGTTGCATCTATTAAGCCTCTGTTGTTGGCTACTGATTAAAAGTCAAGTCAAATTAAAGTCAAATTTCTGGATGAGAGATTTAAACTTTTTTCTGCCACTATGGCATCCCAATAGAGTAACGTAAGTTATAAAATCTGCCCTCCTCTGGATTCATGATTTTGCCACCATCATCCTAAAGACACCAGCTCTTCACCAATCAGTTTCCACATGCATTTGGATGAATCCAGTGATTAGACTGATGATGATACTCTGTGCTTTAGTTTTGCAGATATTTGAAGGAAACAGCACATATATCTATCCTTCGAGTTTCATCTGATATCTTTAAAAACTGCCAGAATATTCCTACCCCTCATATCAAATTGTAGCTGCCTCTTGTGCTGCTTGTTGATTAGGAGCATGGGTGTCAAACTTGTCACGTCATGTTGCTGTCACGTGACATATTGTGACACTTTTCCCTTCATGGAGCTGGGGAGGATGTGACCTGCGAGTGACTCATCTGGCCGACAAGCCTCCAGTTGAACACTCTGATTAGGAGGGATGAACTCAGGAAAGCCAGGTTATGAAAAGCAGGACTATCCCATTTATAGTTTAAAAAAAGAGTACAGCCAGTTTCCAGGATCCCTCAGATGCTACCAAAGTCTACAAAGGGATCTTGTGAATTTGTGAACCCGGGTTGCTCAATTAAACTGAGGCAAAAATAAAAAGGTAATAAATCATTGCTTCATTCTTCCTTTCTGTCTTTCCTACTTAAATTTCTTCCCTATTTGTTCTTTATCTTACTATCTGTCTATCATTTTGGGGTTTTTTTTCTCCTCTGGCTGCTGCTTTTATGTTTTATTCTCCTTTTTATTTTTCCTGCTTTGTTACATTAGCTTACAACAAATGCTGTGTTATTTCTCCATTTATTTTGACAATCCTTGTAATACTATAATTAGAGTTCACAAACTAATATTCCCTTTTGATACCATAAGCATTACTTTAAGAATATATCTGAATACACATGGAGTGTTTCCTTTCTAGAAAACAGTTTCTAGATAGAAGAGCTAAAAAGAAATACCACTAGAGATGGATTAATCTGTTTTACTTTCTATTGTATTTTTAATTAAACTTACATGTGGCTTTTCTAGTAAAACATAGTGCCCAAGTGGCTCCCAATAAATACAGATAAAATAACATAAAAATTAATTAAAATATTAAAGCGTCTCCAATAAAATTCCATCAAATAAAAACAATCGAATAAGAAACAAATAACAGCACCCATGAGATTACCTCGTACTTCAGCAATAAGTCATCCTAAATGCCAAAAGTATCTCTGAATAAAAACACCTTTAAGAGCAGAGGGAAAACATAACATTTGCATTTTTAAGCACATACCTGTCATTGCAACTGTAATAGTGAAGGTTCCTTCAGGGTTAAACCATGTCCTTCACTTTCAGTTCCTTCTCTTCTGAAATCAGCCCCCATATGAACAGATGAACAGTAACTAGAAAAGCAGATCCCTTGGCTTCCATCACTTCCTTATTTTAAACCTAGCCCTCTATGGAACCAGGAATATCCACACCTCGTCTTGATCTGTCTAAGTCAGGGGTCCCCAACCCTCAGTCCATGGATCAGCACCGGGCCACAGAATGCCAGAAACTGGGCCGCGCAAACAAGTGAAGCCTATTCGTGGGATGTAGGCAGCGTGCGAAACGACGCCCCCTCCAGTCTGCTGAAAAATTTCTCTCCACAGAACTGGTCCCTGGTGCCCCTAAAGGTTGTGGGCCTCTGGTCTAAGCTACAGAAAGAGAAATCAATCCCAAAACTTTGGGGAATAAATAAATAACTCAGCCAAGCTGAGGCAAGTGCTAGAAGGCTTCCCCAGACAGCCCCAGACAGCTCCAGATATGTATGTGTGTGTGTGTGTGTTTGTGTGTGCATATATATACATATGTGTGTGTATGTGTGTGTGTCTTCTTAAGTTTTCGCTGCTATTTATATGTATGGTGTTCAGCTTTGTTCATCATTACATAATACACAAGCCTGATGATGGCAGATGAGATTCTGCCGAAATGTCGCTACAACTTTAAAGCACAACTATAATGATGTGGGAAAATACCCGAACAAAGCTGAATACCATACATACATATACAGTATTCACTATTACCAATATATAGCCAAAAGAAGATAAGGGTCTGCATAGCCTAAGCATAGAGATAAAATGCAAAAAAATGATAATCCAATTCCACCTGCAGCCAAGCAATATAATTTCCAACCTTGTCTCAAGTCACCTTTCCTTCAGGACTGAAACCAACTGTCTCACCAAAAGACCCCATAATCTTAACAAAATCCTATTCTTTTCTTTTACGGGCTCTCAGGGATCAGGTTGACTCCCTCTAGGTACATAAAATGGGCTTGTTCTTTAAAAGGCCTGCTGGTCTCCATGGCAGATAGTCCTTGATTTAGGATCACAACGGAGTCCCAAATTTCCATTGCTAAGCAAGACAAGTCTTAAATGAGTCATGTCCAGAGGTGGTATTCAGCAGGTTCTGACCAGTTCTGGAGAACTGGTAGTGGAAATTTTGAGTAGTTTGGAGAACCAGCAAATACCACCTCTGACTAGTCCCGTTCCCATCTATTCTGTACCTCCCAAGTCCCAGCTGATTGGCTGGGTCTTCTTTTGTTGCCCTGCGAGGAGAACGGAGCTGGAAAACAGGTTACTGGGGTGGGAAGGGAATGGGATTTTGCAGTAACTTTCCTCTGGAGTGGAATGGGAATGGCATCTTTCCCCTGCCACACCCACCAAGCCACGCCCACAGAACAGGTAGTAAAAAAATTTGAATCCCACCACTGGTCATGTCCCATTTTATGACATTTTCTATGAGGTTGTTAAGTGAAGCTTTGGCTTTGATTATCAGAAGCTCCTTATGAAGGATGCTGCAACCATCATGAATACATGTTAGTTGACAAACACTCAAAGTCTGATCATATGACTGTGGGGGATGTTGCAATGGTCATAAGTGTAAGAACTGATGGTAAGTCCCCTTTTTAATGCTGGTGTAACTTTGAATGGTCATTAAACAAATGGTTTTATGTGAGGAATATCTGGACAGGTAGTCCTCATTTATCAACTGCTTCGTACAGTTCACAACTACAACTGCAATGAAAAAGTAACTTTACGACCAATCCTACAACTGATTCTTATAGGAAAGCTGAAGATCATAAGCACAGTTATACTTTCACTTAGCAACCATTTCTGGTCCCAACTGCAGTGGCTAAACAGGGACTACCTATATAGCAATGGATTGGGATTCTTTTCCTCCTCATGAAAAGGTTTATTCATAGCTGTTGGTTTGAGCTCCGGGCTTGGCAATTTGGTTGCAAATGTTTCATCACCATTTGAGGAGACATCGTCCATGTGCTTTGAGTTGGGCTCATCTGTCAAAACACAGGTCTTTAAATAAACTTTGTTATGAGATGCAAATTAGTCTGAATGTTGTTTGTTTGACTATTTCTGAGTTGTGGTCTGATATTGGACTGTTTGATTGGCTGGCTGTTGTCGCTGGGCTATAGTTAAATACTGTCTGTGTGGTGCAGATTAGGATTAGAGTGTTTATCTGGGTGCTTCTGAGTCATGGTCTGTTTTTGGCTTGTTTGATAGTTTGAGTGGCTGGCTATTATTACTGAGAACGTGGTCCAATTTCTTGTAAGCCGATGGGTTATAATTTTGTTGCTGCAGAGTAGGGTGCCTGTTTGTTTGTTTTAAATGTGGTTGATGCAGTTCTGTCATTCTCAGTGATTGGTAGTCTGGGTTGATGTCAATGTGTCTGTTTATTGACTTATTGGTGAAAAACCAGGCTTCAAGGAATTACAACCATGGTCCCAGTTAGATCACATGTTTGACTATCTGAATCTTCATGAACGTGTGTTGTGATGATTCGGGTGTAGATGTGTCAAGTGTGGATCTTGTGATGGGGAGGTCATGTCAGGTGAGGGTCACTGAAAGGTGAAGTGCTGATTGTGGGGAATGTGTGGGTTGGTTGAGGGTCAGTGTGCCATCGCTGGTTGGCTGTGTGGTTGATTTGAATTCTGAGAGGTTCATAGGCTGGTTGTACATCGGTGTACCCATTGATGGAATTGCTTGTGAATGCTACCTTCAGGAATGTGGTTGATGCACTTCTTTCATTCTCAGTGATTGGTAGTCTGGGTTGATGTCAATGTGTCTGTTGATTGACTTATTGGTGGAAAACCAAGCTTCAAGGAATTCTCTTTCTCTCCTTGATTTCACCTGGGTTACAACCATGGTCCTGGTTAGATCAAATGTTTGACCGTTAGAATCTTCATGAACTGACATGAGGGATAATGGGTCATGTCTTTTGATAACCAGGAAGTGTTCATGCAGACTGGTTGATAGCTTTTTTCTGTTTGTTCAACATAAGTCTATTCAATTTTTGAGCCCTTATCCATTTGTGTGTGTGTGTGTGTGTGTGTGTGTGTGTGTACATATATGCACAATATATATATTGCATATAATTAAACATTTCACTTGTGCCATTTTCACTGGCATTTTTGATATTATTTGATATCATGCAGGCCTTTAATATACTTTTAATTATGATTGGAGGTCACCATCACAAAATTGAAAGTCGAATAAAAATGAAGTGTAATGATCTTCACATTTATTATCTCAATCTAGGAAACTGATTCAGTTCATGAATTAAATACTGGCTCTTTTCTACCTGTCCATTAGACAAGGAGTTTCAGAAGTAGTGTTTCTGTCCAATCTTGTCTCTAATGAACTTTCTTTTTTAAATGTTGGTCCCCATAGGATTTACTTTATGCCTAATAAAGTTTGTTCAACCTTTTCCACTATATTATTTCTTTTAAGCATTTTATGCAGATTAATTTTTTTTAGGAAAGCTTTGGAGAGAAGATTAAAAATGACCATTATATTTAGAAATAACCTAACCTTTACGATGAGGGTGAATACCTGTAAATCAGGTGCAGGATGAGGGTGGGGGTTCGTTCTCTGAGCTTGTGGGTTGGTTTCCAAACATTTCATTACCATGCTAGGTACCATCTTCAGCAGAGTTTAGGGGATGTGTATGTTTCTCTGCTTATAAAGACTTTGTGTGGCCAGTAGGTCTTGTGATGGATCAGATATGGGTGTGTCAAGTGAGAGTCTTGTGATGGGTCTTGTAATGGTTCAGGTGTAGATGTGTCAAGTGTGGGTCTTGTGATGGGTATTGTGATGGGGAGGTCATGTCAGGTGAGAGTCACTGAAAGGTGAAGAGCTGGTTATAGGGGATGTGGGGATTGGTTGAGGGTCAGTGCCGTCGCTGGTTGGCTGTGTGGTTGATTTGAATTCTGAGGGGGTCGTAGGCTGGTTGAAGGTTGATGTGTCTATTGATGGAATTCCTTATGAAGGTTCTTTGTCTTCATTTTTAGTATTTGCTTTTTTACTTTTACACTAAGAATTAAAAAAAGGATTAATTCAAACACAATCAAATGCTTTGCCTTTCGATCAAAAAAACGTTTGAGGTTTTTTTTTTAATTAAAGAACTCTGTGCCCTGAAATAAATTGAAAACTTCTATATTAAGGGATGAATTCTTGACCAAACAAACCATGTGCAATCTGCTCTATATTATCTACACACATACACACACACACACACACACACACACACACACACCTATACATTTATACTCAATCATTCACACTCAATCATTCCTCGTATGAGTGTAGCTGCTTTATAGCTCTGGTGGAGAAATTTTAGAATTTTATGTCAAGATTCTAGCTTTTATGATCTATATATAACTCATAAATGTAGAATTTTACAGGTAAACCTGTATTTCAGTTTTGGGGATGGGAATCATAAGGTGCAGTAATATGTAACTACTTTTATTTCATTATTTTTGCATGTGACTGGCCATTTATTTACTAGGGAGATATAGATATATGAACATATACATATATACATACATACATACATACATACATACATACATACGTATGTATTTCACAGTAAACCTATGCTCCAGTAAATAGAAAACACTACTAGAATATATGAAAAAAAAACTTCATTCCAAAGCTCATTAAACTGTATTTACTTTATAGGAACAGACAAAACTTAATTTCTTTAAAACATTAGTTTAAATCATGAACATTCTTTCCCACTGCTGTTTCATTTATACCTCTTTAAAAATAAAATTACTCTAGCTGTACAAACAGTGGAGTCAAAGAAGAAAAAATATTAAGAAAGGGAATACTTTGCACATAGCATTGTATAAAATGAGGTACCCATTATTAATATTGTGCCTCTTGCACTGAAGATGCCTGACACAGATTGACACAGTAATAATCATGTAATATACCCATCATCTCAAAGAGCTAAGGAGTTGAAGACAGTGACAATAAATTAGGGGCAAAGGCCAAAATCAAGTGCAGCTACTGGAAAATAGAAATGGAATAATCTCACTCTTACACACATACATCGTTTACAAACAGAGGGTGCATTTTAAGGGCTGCACTTATAAAATCAGACATTTTAATCCTTTGTGGGAGTTTTGTGTGTTTTAATTTCTGACCTTGACCATAATGCTATGAAAAAGAAATATCAAGAACATCAGAGCAATTGGGGGGCGGGGGGAAATCTATCAAGTTGACCAGCAGAAATTACAATATCTGGTTTAATTTCTCATCTGCAGAGTCAAATGACAACATATACTCTTTGCCCAGCGTTTTCCCCATTTGATCACTCAGAAATGGAATGTATGAATTGAGTCTAAGACCAGGTAATGTGTCTGATGTGATACTCTAAACAGTGACCACCCCAACCACTTTGGCACCAAGGACCAGCTCCATGGAGAAAGGTTTTTCCATGGACCGGAGTGGGTGTGGTTTTGCCTGCATACCACAGATATGGATTTGCTTGTTTGTGTGCATGCTGTGGACTGGTGCCAGTCCAGGAATTGGAGGTTGGGACCAGAGGTGGTATTCAACCGGTTTTACACTGGCTCGGGCGAACCGGTAGCAGTGATTTGGTATAGTTCACCAAACTGGTGGTGACCCCTGGCTGGCCACACCCCTGAACCCGATCGCCCGGTCACCTGGTCGCCTGCTTGTCCCGGTTGCTCTCCTAGCTTTCCCTACCACGTGGTGGCCATGGAGCAGGTCGGGCGGATGTCCCAGGGCTGCTGCATATGCGCACTGCCTATGCATTTGCTACACATACAGTGTGTATGTGCAGCAGCCCCGGGACATCTGCCTGCCTGCCTGCCTGCCCACCCTTATGGACCATGTTTTCTTCCTTCTCCCAGCAGATGCGCCTCTTCCAGCCCAGCCCCGCCCGGCCAGACAGCAGGTGGGTGGTGGATGTCCCAGGGCTTCTTGCCCCCCCTTGTCACAATATGCCTGCAGCAGCCCCTCAGGCTGAGCTGGGAGCTGCCATTGCCAGGCTTCTATTCACCCATGCTTGGCTGACGCCTCTTCATCTTGCCTGAAGTGGCTAGTCCTGCCCTTCACCATCCCCTGGCCTGAGAAGGTAAGAGTGACAGCAGGGGATAGTGAAGCGGCCAGGTCCCTATCTTCCCCTCTGTCTCCCCTACTCTGTGTGTGTGTGTGTGTGTGTGTGTATGTGTGTCAAAGCCACAGCTGGGCTTTCCTTGGTGCTCTTTGCTACTTTCATTTCTTCTTTTTGAAATCCAGACTGTCTGAACAAGGATCGCCAGCCATGCTAGAAGTGTCCCTTCGGGTGACCTTTCTCGTCCTTTTCCTCCTTTCACGACCAGCAGTTGTGGCAGGGCCAGGAGGATGGCATGCACACCCGAGGAGGAGAAGGAGGAGGAGAAAGGTCACCTGAAGGGATGCTTCCAGCACGGCTGGTGATCCTCGTTCAACCAGTCTTGATTCCAAAAAGAAGAAATGAAAGTAGCGAAGAGCTCTTGACCCAGCTGTGGCTTTGAGAGAGAGAGAGAAAGAAAGAGAGAAAAAGAAGGAATGAGAGAGGAAGGGAGAGAGACAAGAAAGAAAAGGAAGAGAAAAGAGAAAGAAAAGAAAAAAGAGGCCCAGGGGGGCGTTTGTGCAAAGCGTCACTGCAGCCACTTACACAAGGGCCCCCAGAGCCAGGATCGCTGCCTCTGCCACCCGCGGAGGTGTTTTGGGAGGCCCAGGGCGCATTTGTACAAAGCGCCACTGCAGCCGCTTATACGAGCCCCCAGAGCCAGCAGGCAGTAGTGACTGCCTTACTGTGCAAAGTTCAACTTGCCTTTCTTTCTCAGCTTATAGATTCCTATTTGCAATGCAATGGGCAGCAAAGCCCACTGCCCTTTCCAAGCCTGCTGTTGATGAAGCTGGGCGCCGGTGAGAGCTGTCTTTTTGCTTAACTTTATCGGGCTGTTGGGGGGGGAATGGACAGGGGCCTTGGGAGGAAGCCATTCTCCCCCCCCCCCTTCCAGGGACCACCCCTGCTCTATACTGTTAGCTGCCTCATTGACACATGAATGTTACTACTTGTTGTTGTGGCCTTCACAAAATGAAAAGCTTTGTTTCTGTGGACATATAGAAGATACTTAGGGAAAGGAAATTAAAATGCTTCACGGAGAAGGAAGTAACTCTTGAGATAAGAATTTCGTCTTATCTCAATTATTTTCCATTACTTGTATTTTGTCAAAATCTTCTCTCACAAGACGGTTCACAAATCATAGAGCCTCTTTGTTGCACTCATTCAACACAATACAAAAGAAACTATATTGCTGCACCAATGAATTGAAAGCACAGGTATCTAATTCCAAGGCTTGTCAGAACTTTGATGATCTAACAGCTTTTCACAAGATTGACTAATGTAGAAACCTGCCAAGATCTCAATTTCTCTGACCTTCTGGTTTTAGAAAGTCAGAGAAACAATGGTTAATCCAATGGCATTACCCACTTCACTTAGAATATCTAGGAAATGTCTTAAGAGTGCATAACTTACAGTAACTCCTAACCTGAACCCGAACAGAACAATCAATAAATTTGGAGGGTGCTAGACCATAGGTATCCTGAGTCCACACCTGTAAAACTTGAAAGTTAAACCAGTACATTCATTTGCATCCAGCAACCTATTGGAAATCAGTGCACTACCTACAATACAGGCATTATTCTAATGAACAGGTTCATACTAGTTAGTCTACAGCTGCATCAGTTTTCAATTGCTGTTTCAGGGCAAGTCCAGATAGTAGCATTTCACTAATTTCAGTCTGGTTAATTATACCCTAAGTGTCTGTTCTCACTGCAAAAAGGCCCATAATTGATATACCAGCTGCAGCTGGGCAAAAGGATCCCTCACCATTGCTTCTATCTATTGTTCTCAGTAGAGCAGGAGTGTCAAACTCGCAAGCCAGATGCGTCAAGCGCTGGCCATGCCCATGCCTGGTTTAGCGAAGGGGAGAAAAGTTGTGATACGTCACGTGACATGAGTTGACATCCCTGCAGTAGAGCCACTATTCCAGGAGTATCCCATATTTCTGGCTTAGTCAGATTGCAATCTTAGAAACATAGTTACTAGGTCAAATGATTTCATACAAGATGAATCATTCAGTGCCTTGAAAGATGTGTCTGCAAAGTATCTACATGGAGCCACTGGCATTTGTTCACTCTACCATATATCACAGTGACTTAAGGCCAGAAAAGCTGCTGTACTTTACAGCTAACTTCCTTTTATATTTTGCCATCCAGAAACTTAAACAGCAGTTGCTGCTGTGACGTCTGAGTAAAAAGGACAGAAAATCTTAAAGTCAAACAAATCTAGCAAAGGTAACTTTAACAGAAAATTACATCAATCACCTTGAAAGTTTTTTTTTTTTTTAAGATTTCAATTGATGTCATTTGTTCTTGGCCTAATAACAGCTGTATTTCTTTTAAAGTTAGATTGGTTCTGAAGAAAAGGAATCATTAAATATTAATCTGCCTTCAACAGAGATTTGGCTCCCCTGTGAACAGAGAAAATATTATCAGTTTTTTCTCTTCTGACAGTCAAAGGTCACAGAGTTACAAGAATGGACAATTTGTGATGGAGGAGAAGAAATATTTTCTCTGAAGTTCCAGCACCTAGCTTAACAAAATAATTCTTAGTAAGAGGATTCAAATTATTCAAAATGAATGTGTTTTTAAAGCATTCATATCATTCCATAGTTTTTTTCTGGAAAAAAAAAATCCGCCATACTTTCTTTTTTTCATAAGCAACTTACTTGCTGCTTTCCTTATTGTAGGTGTGGATTTTTTTTCAATCACTCACATTTTTAAATGCAATTTTGAGTAAAAAATATTTCAACACCTACAGTGACGAACTGCCTGTATATTCTTGTTCCTGCCATGATAAGTTCTATTTTTAACAGAGCATGTACATTTTCTGGAAAAGAAATGCATAATGGATTTTTCTGACACCTGCACATCTTCACAGCCTTGTTTTCCACTAATTGGTCCATACTGATTAAGTTATAAATGGCAAAAAAAATGTCCTTCATTTTATTCCTTTCATGCTTTCTTGACTTCTCCAAGCTTACAGTTTTTTCCTTCCCATTTTCAGTTCTGTGTAGTAGAGATAATGCTCAAATTTAGACTTCTGTTAATTTTCTGAATATGATGCAGCTGCCAACTCAAAACAAATAAATGAGACTCATGAACAGAACTCATTTTTGTAATCTTTTCTACTTCAGCCAAGGCTGAATGTAAGGGGTTTTCCCCCTAAATAACTAGGGATTATTTTGTGGTACTTCTATTAAGCATTTTAATAATTATTATTCTTCCAATAGCTTTTCCTTAGCCTCCACATTTTCAAATCCCTTCTATGGATTTTGTGGATGGGTTTATATATTTGTATTTATGTGTGTGTATGTGTGTGTGTACACATACATACACATACACACACACACACATCTATATACCATTATATTTAATGACAGTATCATTGATGCTCAACAAGATCTTGAAAAGTAATTAGGAGCATGTTTTTCAAAGCAACCAGCTGCAAAACCAGCCCTCCCCTCCCCTCCCAGGGGTCCCCACATGGCCTGTAAGTGCAGGGTAGGCCTCCTGGAAGTTCGAAAAGACTGGAAATGGGCCTGTTTTCAGTTTCCAGAGAGCCTCTGGAGCAGAGGTGGTATTCAGCAGGCTCTGACCAGTTCTGGAAAACCAGTAGCAGAAATTTTGAGTAGTTCGGAGAATTGGCAAATACTACCTCTGACTAGAGATTTTACAGTATCCTTCTCCTGCCATGCCCACCAAACCCCGCCCATAGAACCGGTAGTAAAAAAAATTGAATCCCACCACTGCTCTGGAGCCCGCAGACGCCGTTTTCGCCCTTCCGGAGGAGAGCAAAAGCTCCCCCACGCCATGGTGCAGAAGCCCAAATAGTTCACACCCACCGTGGCCAAGCCCACCCAGCAACCAGGCAGAGAACCCTTTGTTAAAATTTTTGAAACCCACCCTTGGGGAAGACTATACCTTAACATTAAAATTAAATCAATGAAATAAATCATATGAAACAATATTGGCAATAAAGACACAATAAAGAAACTAATCCTTTTCTAAGATCAATAGCAATAAAATGAACTCAGGGTTAATATCTGGTGAAATAAATCAGCTCCAATCAGTGGTGGGATTCAAAAAATTTTACTACCGGTTCTGTGAGCGTGGCTTGGTGGCCATGGCTTGGCTTGGTGGGTGTGGCTTGATGGGTGTGGCAGGGGAAGGTTACTGTAAAATCCCCATTCCCTCCCCACCCCACTAACCTGCTTTCCAGCTCCGATCTCCTGTGCAGAGCAACAAAAAGACCCAGCCAATCAACTGGGACTCGGAAGATAGAGAATAGATGGGGGTGGGGCCAGTCAGAGGTGATATTGACCAGTTCTCCGAACTATTCAAAATTTCTGCTACCGGTTCTCCAGAACTGGTCAGAACCTGCTGAATACCACCTCTGACTCCAATAGAACAGACTATGTGTAACAGGGTCGAACTGTGAGATTCTTGACGTTCTCTGGGCTGGATTGTTTGCTTTCAGATGTTACCTAGTTGAGTAATGAAATCTCTGCAAACAAGCTTAGAAAGCACCAAGAACTCCATAAACAAATCTTGCCTTTAAATATCTTCTACAAAGCACAATGGGAGTGGGGTAGAGTTTTATAGGCTTTTAGGGGTGAGGAATTCCAAAATGTCGGGTCTGCCACAGACTGTTATTTTGTTGACACTTCCACAACTAGACAGTGGAGGACTTAACAGATTTTCCCAAGATGTTCCGACCTTATGGACAAATCAAATTCTTTAAATGCAGTAGTACGCATCAGCTAAAAAGTTGAACTAAAGGTAAATTAAATTCAACATAATTAATATGATTACTCCTCACATATATAACGATTTTGCTTTCTGTCACATTAAAAATTAAGAGAAATCTTAAGGACCTATTTAAACAAGAAAAAAAGATTTAAAAGATACAGCTAATCCAACATTTCCAGGCAATAGGTTAATGTGTTTTGTATCCCTTATGAAATGAAACTATGTGAAGAATAAGGAAGTATATATCCAACATGCCTTGTTGAATGGGGCGTTTTTCCTTGTTTAGGACAGTGAATGCAGAAATCCCTCCCAGTTTAAGTGTGGTGAGAAAATTAATAGCAATCTCATAATGCCGAAGATAGAACTCTGCTTATGACTCTCATTGCTCATTTAACTGTCATGTTGCTTGTTAGTTTCCATGGATCTTAAAAAATAACAGTGGGATTTCTTTTCTTACATGTTTATTTATTTATTATTTTTAATTAATTAATTAATTAATTAATTAATTAAATATGCGGCCCACCTGGCTATCCAAAGTGACTTCAGACAAGTTTATTTTACTACATTAAAAATTATACAATTGTGATTAAAGAAAAGTTTAGAAGTTTTTTAAGCTAAAAACAATAAAACACGGAAAAGAAATAAGGTGGTCCTTGAGTTAGGAGCCCAAAATTTCTCTTGCTAAACAAGAAAATTGTCAAGTGAGTTTTGCCCCATTTTACGACTTTTCCTGTCACAGCTGTTAAGTGAACTGCTATTTTTGTTAACTTAGGAACATGGTCGTGGGGTGAATGTGGCTTTTCCATTGACTTTGCTTGTCAGAAGGTCGCAAAAGATGGCCATAAGACATTGCAGCCATTGTAAATATAAACCAGTTACAGTCGTAAGTGTAAAAAAATGGTCATAATGAATAATCACTAAGCAAACGGTTGTAAGTTGACTAGCTGTAAAGAAAAAAAATAGTGAATAGACAGAGAGAAAATGAGGTAAATGAAGAAAATAGCAAAGAAGGGGAAAGGAAAGAAAAGGCTATAAAGAAGTTGCTTTGGATTTCTTAACAGCAATTATAAATGCATTTGTATTTTACCCTCTCTCTAAGATTGCCTCATAATTAATAAAATATATATATAACAGTGAGATTTCTGTCATACAGGATTGGGGTCTTTCTTTTCGGTGACTCAAATATATTCTGTACAGTCAGTTTGTGAGACGAACCCAGCATTGTCAGGCAACTGTGGAATGTGAATGCTGCCTTCTTACATTTTTATGAGTAATGGATTACAATAGATCCAGAGATAATTAGCCCTAAATACTCTGTGTGCTTCAGAGAAATGTAAGAGATTTGGTCCAACTGATAGGATTTCTTAAAGCTCCTGCCAATACTTTCATCACAGAAAGGATTTTCCATTAACTCTGTGTAACTTGTGCTTATTAAAAGGAAGACCGGGGTGTTCTGTCAATGACATCTTTACAGTGTCCTATTTATAATTTTTATCTCTGTTCCCCTTTAGACTAGAATAGTCACATAATTTAATGAGACTCTGAAGCAAAAATGAATTGTACACATTTTCTACCTTTGCAAGAGTAGCGTGTTTGGGTTGTCTTTAAAATAATACATTGGATATATTATGGTATATATTACATTTATAAAGAAAGGTAAGTATTGTTTCCTATAAAAAACCAAATGCAATGGTTTCCCTTTTTTTAAAAAAGGAACGTTATTAAAATAAGCTCTGCCTGTAGGGCAGGGCCTAGCCATCTTTGGTGGATCTCAAAAAGTTAAATAGAGACATGTCTTGTTGCAGCCCCAAATCTGAATCAAGATGGATCCGGGGCTGGCACCAGGATTGTAAACTAAAGAGCCATGGTTGTGCAATGGTTAGAATGCAGTATTGCAACTAATTCTGCTGATTGCCAGCAGTTAGATCCTGAGCGGCTGAAGTTTGACTCGGCCTTCCATCTATACGAGGTCAGTAAATGAGGACCCAGAGACTGTTGGGAGCAATATGCTGACTCTTAAACCACTTAGAGAGGGCTGTAAAGCAATATGAAACAGTATATAAGTCTAAACGCTATTGCTAGACTAGGGAAATTGGGGGGGGGGAGGGATCCCAGATTTTCTCTGAAGCTGCCAAGAAAACTCTGTGGAAAAGTCTATATAAGCCAACTTCAGTTGAGGAAGTCTTGACCTCTGTTAAATGAACCAAGACAAAATAGCGCGCCCTTTTGTGAACAGAACAGATATCATTATACATTAAGTCATTTCTATCACTCTAGAGTATTCACCAACCCACTCTAGAGAAATAGGGATCTGGAAAGTACAGAGGTACAGGTAACAGGAAATTCCTACTATCTGAACTGGATCCCGTTTTATGGTGATAGGAAAGGGTAAAATGCCACTCAAATTTTCATTAAAATGAAATAAAGTGGAGAAATGGAGTGGATGCATTTAGTGGAGCCAGAATGCATTTTGCAGCATAGCAGTACCTTTTAAGAGATTTTAAAAGCAAATCTTAACTTTTAAAAAATAATAAAATAGAATCAGCTTTGAAATATCACTGCAAAATGATGACTTTCCTCATAGTTGTCAAGGTGTGAAGAGCAAAACCCCTGTCTCTTTGACTTCATAATCCTGTTTGTCCTGTCTATGAAAAAAGAGCTGCAGGTCAAAATGTTACTGGCCTTAGTGACCAGCTTTGTGTGGTAGATAAAAGAAAATGATGGGACATCAGATTTCCCTATAGGCCACAGTGTCCTGAAACTCTACAGTACAAGGAACAATTTTGACTAGAAAAAAAATCATAGGAACCAGGTTATGACCCTAAAATGGAGAGGATCACACATTTGCATATATAGATGTGCACTTAATCATCTTGACTACATCATTTTTAAAAGTTGTTTGAACAAGCAAACCTTCCTGGTAAAACTTTCTACCAGGAATTGTAGGTAGGTATAGACTTTCAGATGACTGGATATAGCACCTTTTAGGACAGGGGTCTTCAAATTTGACAACTTTATGGCTTATGGATTTCAACTCCCAAAATTCCTCCTCCAGTCATGTTAGCTCAGGAATTCTGGGAGTTGAAGTCTACAAGTTTTAAACTTGCCAAATTTGAAGACCCTTGTTTTAGGAGATATCCAGATTCTGATCCTCAGGGATGTTTCAGGAAAGGATATATATAATCTATCACAATGACATATATCATTCATTTTCCCCTGAAGCTTTCACAGAAAGAAATGTAAAGATGTCACACTATGTCATGCCCCTCCCTATACATGGGGTTTTACATAGCTTCCATCGCCATCCTTTCAAAGGTAGGAGGCACATTTCTCTATTTTCTGTATTGTTACACAGTGTGGTACCTCTAGAAGACACCCTGCCGCATCTTAAGAAAAGTGTGCATTTAGCCCAGAGGTCTCCAAACTTGGCAACTTTAAGATTTGTGGACTTCAACTCCCAGAATTCTCCAGCCAATATAGCCAAATTTGGGGACCCTGACTTAGCCTGATGTTTAGGCAGCAATGAACTGCCTCGGAAGAAGTTTGGGATGTATCCAAACTTGAATACAGGTAGTTCTCAATTAACATTTATAATTGAGCCTGGAAACTCTGTCCCTAAGTGACACTGGTATAAAATGTAACATCACATGACAGTGCAATTATTGCAGTTCTGGCAATTCCACTTGTGGTCATTAGGCAACTTCCATGCAGTCATTAGGTGTAATGTCACGTGATTGCTATTTGCAATTTCCTACCAGGTTCCCCATTGATTTTACTTATTGGAAGCCAACAGTGAAAGTTGCAAATGGGGATCACATGACTGAGGGATGTTGTGACCATTGTAATTGTGAGCCAGTTACTATGCACCTGAATCAGAGGTGGGAGTCTACCGGTTTCTGTTCGGCTCTGTGGAACCGGTAGCTCTGAAGAGCAGCAGACATAGAACCGGTTCTATGTCTGCTGCTGTTTTGGCTCACTTGCCTGCCCGGGCTCTTACTTGACCTTTATTTCCTGCTTTTTCAACCTGAGCTGCTTTGAGCGGCACAGGTGTGGTTGAAAAAGCAGGGGAAAAGTGCTTTTTCAAACACTGTGCACCTGCGCGCAGCACTGCTCAGCTGTCCAGGCAACAAGCTGATGACGTTTCACATGCTGCGCAAAATGTAAATCACCGAACCAGTAGTTACACTGGTTGGATCCCACCCCTGATCTGAATCATGGTCAAATGATAGTGGAGATACTGCAATGGCCACAACTTCGAGAACATGCATTATGTCTCATTCAAGTAATTGTAATTTTACACAGCCACTGAACAAATAGTTGTTAACCGAGGACCACTTGTAATTTTGTAATAATTTCATTGCAATACTTTTAAACCAAGTAGGAAGTAGGTAGTTCTTTCTCCAAGAAACACAATAGCCAGGTAAAAAACACCGAGGTATGAATGGGCTGCCTATTACTAAAATGTCCTTCCTTGAGCCAACAAAATGTTGAAGTCGCACAAAGCTTTTGGGAACCTGAAGCCACACATTTTAATATGCATATGCATCCTGTTTTCAGTGATTTTCAGTGGTTTCTGAAAGAATTGCGCAGTGCTTCATGCTTCATCAGCTGAAGGAAGAACGCTTTCATCATTTTTAGTAATAGCAGTCCATCTGCAAGTATGAATTCTGACTGAAATACAAATTCAGGTTAAAGACAGAGATGGGGAAGTTGAACTCATTCTTAATGACTACCTGTGAATCAGAACTCTTACTCCTCATTTGGAAATAATTCTTCTTTCAAATAGCCTAAAACTATTGACTTTTTTTCTATTTTCTTTTAACTCCCATCAACTTTTCCACTTTTATTTCTTTCAGTGATAATTGATTCTCTTGTGTCCTCCTTCACCCACTAAAAAAGAAACAAGTAAAAGAATTTTCTGGAATAAAACCTGGCAAACTTTGTCTTCCAATAGCTGTTAGAGAAATTAAGTCATTTATCGCTACTATTTTATGTATTGTTTAAGATTTGCCATTTACTTTGGGAAACCTCACCTCCATCCTATTATCTGTCAGGCAGGCAATATTAGACACAATGCCAACAATAATATTGTTTTTTATTTATATCTCATATTATTATGACCTCTACAATGCCACCTCCTTCATTCACTCATATTTCTGAGCAGGTAAGGATATTTTTAATATACAACTCCCATTCTGTTCAGTCTATTACTTCTGAATAAATTGTATCCTTCAATTGCTATTCCAGTCGTGGGGCTATCCTACCAGATCTCCATATACCTATTAAATCATATTTGCCTTTCTGGATTAAGAGGTCAAGTTCACTTGTTTATTTCCTGTGCTCTAAGCATTTCTGTATAGATAATGAAGGTCATAATTTTTCAGGAGTCAGTGTTCTTTCTGATTATGAACAGTTTAATCAGCCTCCTTACAACAATAATTCTATTTTTTTACAGGGCACAGGCCTTTACCTGAGAGCTTTATTTGAACTTATTTTCCTCCAAACTTTATTAGATTAAATTTAAAGACCTCCTGATCAAGTTGACCATGTTTCAGCCAGATACATTTTTTGCTTGTATTTATGAGATATATAAGCAATCTCATACTAGCAAGTAATTCCATAATTCAGACCATGGTCTCTGAAATCAATTTTCTCTAATTTATACCATTTAAATAGCTATTCGCTTTCTGTATTCTTTGCATGTCTTGCTTCTGGCTATCATTTTCCTCTTGAACCTTCATTAGCATTTTATCAGCTGCAATGTGGCCCTTCAGTCCTTTGACTTTTTCTTCAAGGATGTAGTTTCTGCAAATATACAGTATACCAAATTCCTTTCAACACAACACAACAAATAAAATCACAATTGTTTTCCTAGGGCACCTTCAGTCAAAGTTTGAAAGAGCCAGTTTGGTGTGGTGATTAAGGCATGTGGCTAGAAACCAGGAGACTGTGAATTTTAGTTCCACCCTAGGCATAAAGCCAATTGGGTCATCTTGGGCCAGTCACTCTTTCTCAGCCCTAGAAAGGAGGCAATCGTGAATCATTTCTGAAAAAACTTGCTTAGAAAATTGCAGGAACAAATCCAGGTAGTCCATAGGAGTCAAAAACTGACTCAAAGTAACAAAATTTTTAAAAAAATGTCAAACTAAGTGAATATAATATTAGCTTAAAGGGAAGATGTTTAGGGCATAAACAATACCAAGGATATGGAATATTTTCAAACAAATTCAGCATTTCAGTGATCGGCAGAAGGATATATTTCCAAAACTGCATAGATCCTGAGAAGAGAAATAGATTGTGAGAAGACAAAAGACATTACAAATGTGTACATTGATAGTTTGTTAATGCAAAGTTTTGGTAAGAAAAAAAGCACTACCATACAACAAACTTATACTTTCCATTAAACAACAAAAACATAAGATTTTATAATCTAAATATTAGTATGTTAATCCATCATGGTTAACCTTCCAATATTATTGTTAATGTTTACAGCATTGTTACTGTCATTTACAACAAATGACATATGCTCCACCATAATTTTTTCTTGCCTTTTTGATGTTTTATGACTTCACTTCTGGGAAATTTTTATATTTTGTATTTTTCCCCCACATTCTTTCTCTTCTGTTCTTCTGTCTCCAGGTTCTGCTGAAAATATCCTTATCTACACTCTCTTGTCTTTCTTAGCATGTGTGGTATGTGGCAAATGCTTGTAAGTTTCAATTCTAAAATCCCAGAGTGCTTCAGTCTCTTTATTTTCTATTACTTTGTTTGTTTTGTGGTCCAACCGGTTCTTACCTGCAGACACACACTATTTTCCTGCAGATATTCCAATCCACCATCGTTTCTACTTTATCATGCAGTTTGCTGTTTGTATTCAGTCTGTGCAATCTTTTACATGAGCTAACTAGGTAGTCCATGGTTTCTTCAGATTCTTTGCAGAGCAGCGTTTTCTATCTATTGCAGTCTTCTCAATTCTGGCTTTATATAAAATTTGTTCCTAATGCTTGGTCTGGTGCAACCAGAATTAGCCCCCCGTTTCCTCTTTCTCAACTTTCCTGCTCTTAAGCTATTGTCAGGTTTTGTTGTTGCCTGGTTTGCTGCTAGTATTTTGTGCACTGGCGTGTAATGTTTTGCCTTGCCATGCATCTTCATTTAGCTTTTCATGTAGGCCAGCTTGTTCTCTCTAATATTCAGTAAGCCTTCATTGTGTATTAGCTTCGGTGCATTTTCTTCACTGTCCTTCAGATATTCTTCCAATGACCTCCCCCCCCCCCCCATTTCTGGTGCACTTGATACATTCTGTTATTTTTAATATTTTGTTTTACTTAATTCTTATATTATGTGAGTTTTATTGTCTTTTTTTTATCATTCTAACCTGCCGTGATAAATCTTTTTTTAGAATAGAATAGAAATAGGAATAGAATTCTTTGTTGGCCAAGTGTGACTGGACACACAAGGAATTTGTCTTTGGTGCATAAGCTCTCAATGTACATAACAAATACATTCCTCAAGGATCATAAGATACAACACTTAGTGATAGTCATAGGATACTAAATAAGCAATCAAATCATACTAGGAAACTAAATAAAGCAATATAAATTGTAAAGATACAAGCAACAAGGTTATAGTCATAAGAAGGAGGAGGTAGGAAAGTTGAGAAGAATAGTAATACAGTCTTAGTAAATAGTTTGACAGTGTTGTGGGAATTAGTTGTTTAGCAGAGTGATGACATGCAGGGAAAAACTGTCCCTTTATTTATTCCTCATCTTCCAAAACCATCCCTACGATCACCTTAGTCCTGTTTTAACTACTTAGTTTATATCTACTTCTATGAATTAATGTAGTCCATTCCTCTTTCTCAGTTCTGGTATGCATTCGTAAAGTGCACGCTTTGAACTGTTCCTATCTTAGGAAAATATTTCTGAAAGGAAATATGATCCGTATCTCCTTGCTTGTAGATTTGTGTTGTGTATGTTGTTTTTTAACTGTAAGGTCATTCTACCTCCTGGGTTCGCCACGAAGAAAAATTAAGTGCTAAATTATTATGATATATAGAGACCTTCCCTATGGCTTCCCTCTGAAAGGAAAGGAGTCAATGAATCAGAAGCAGTGGGTGTATTTAGAAAGGGTCATGAGGCACTCTATAACTCTGTGTCTATTGTTATTTGGTTCTGAAACTGAATCGTTTTAAATTGGAGTGGTAATAGCAGGTTTGGGTAAGAAGCAATGGCCAAAGAATTGACTGAGGTTGCTTTCTTTTTAGTTGAATTGTTTGGGGAAGGGAGGGAGACATAAGAATGCAAAAACATTCATTCATAGCCATTCCTAGTCATTATTTCTGTTTGTTATACAAGTTATTGATTAAAGATTTCCCTTCTCTGGATAATGAGATGCATTTCTAGATGTTAATACTGTATACCTTAATGTTCTTTCTGCACCTACTGTTTAGGTTCTATTT
Source organism: Bungarus multicinctus (assembly GCA_023653725.1). Lineage (NCBI taxonomy): Eukaryota > Metazoa > Chordata > Lepidosauria > Squamata > Elapidae > Bungarus > Bungarus multicinctus. The sequence goes on along the minus strand of CM042842.1, from coordinate 42,276,183 downwards.
CCTTCCAACTATTTGTAAGTTTAAAACTAATTATGAAATAGGAAAAATAACTACAGCTTTCTGGTGGTGGTGAGGGGGGATGACAATGCTTCAGTGTAAGGCTGTCCTGAATAATTATGAATTATTTTTTACATCAAAATTGAAAATTTTAGGAGAGTATTCCCCCCCCAAAAAAAAAACCAGGCATGTTATTTGTGCATAGCATACCTTTCTGAAAAAGTCTTACCTTTTTAAAATCACATTTTATTTTCCCCCCACTCCTGAATTAATATACGAGAAGATGTACTTGATAGCCCATACACAATAAATCAGTGGGAATAGCTGGATCAATCTGTTTCATTCCATGTCATTTTTGCATATAGTAACTCACAAGTCTGCTTCACCCAGTTTCCAAATAAATACACCAAATACAATTACCGGTTCAAAAGTGTGTTTATGTGCTTCAACTTATTTTATCTCAAAATATACTTCTCTTAATGTTCTTTAAATTAGTGAAACAAATACTGTCTTCTCTAAATGAGGCATTGCCATTCCATGGTTCACAATGCTTTAATTTGCCAGCAGAAAGAAGGAAAGATGAAGGAAAGAAGGAAATTCTATCCTAAGGTTTGGAAATCAAGAACTTTCTTAGCTTTCTCATTCAAAAGTACTGCAGACTTACAAGCCTTCTAATGTTGCTATCTACGTCTAGTCAATTTCCCACCTCAACAAATGTTCTTACATATTTATGGAATGAAGAACTGAGTGCTGTATTTCTTATACCTTGAAATCTTTGTTACATAAAAACCCTTTGTAATCATGCTGACATCAGCCTGTCTAATGTAATATTGTTGCTATGCAGAGGTGGTATTCAGCAGGTTCTGACCAGTTCTGGAGGACCTGTAGCGGACATTTTGAGTAGTTTGGGAGAACCGGTAAATACCATCTCTGACTGGCCTTGCCCACATCTCTTCTCCAGCTCCCGAGACCCAGCTGATTGGCTGGGTCTTCTTTTGTTGCCCTACTCAGGAGAATGGAGCTGGAAAGCAGGTTAGTGAGATGGAAGAGAATGTGGATTTTGCACAACCTTCCCCTGGAGTGGGGTGGAAATGGAGATTTTGCAGAATCCTTCCTCTGGAGTGGGGTGGAAATGGAGATTTTACAGTATCCTTCCCTGCCATGCCCACCAAGCCACGCCCACAGAACTGGTAGTAAAAAATTTTGAATCTCACTACTTGAGTTGCAAGTGTGCCAGATATTCAGTATTAGGTTCCATCAGGTTCATTATCGGTGTCTAATTATCTTGCTTTGGTGCTTAAGCAAATGTATCTTTGCAGGTTTACTGACTGGAAATGATAAGCCGCAACCCTATATGCATCATCAAGACCTGGAGCATTGCTATATTAGGTCATTATGTGTAATTGTGATGGTGGGAAACTGTCAAGATAATTCTGCTGCAAGAGAGAAAGCTGACTCTGCTGGTATGGACATGTCCTGAGAGCAGCACCTTCCACCCTGGCCAAGACTGCCTACCAACTAGAAGACAATGGCCAACGACTTCGCAGACATCCAAAACATATGACAAGACACAATCAACAAAGATATGTAAGCTGCGGGCCTGGGTCCTGAAGATGTAGCTGATTGTGCAAAGTGGTGTTCAATGATCCGAAAAGCGGACCCTGCACCTATGGGAATATGCTAGGAAGAAAAAGAAAAAAGAGGTAGCCAACAATAACACAAAAATATTTTACTTCATAATACGTGGAACATGACTTGGCTTAACCGTAATTACATTGCAAAGTTATGCTTTACATAAGTTATGAATAAATCAATATTTTGAATCTAATTCTTCTTTTACAAGAAAAGTAAATTTGATGGCTTGCTGTGTCACTTCTAGTTTGGGATATGGCTTTTGCTGTAGCGAACCTGTCTGTTGTTGTTTTTTTTTAAAGCATGACAATTAAAACTGATTTTAAGATATAGTTTTTGCACTCATTGCTTCTAACTTTTGTAGCCTCTTTCCAAGGTCTGTAAATTACAATCATGAAATTTCTTGGGATAGACACTTTAAATAACAAAGTTTTTTTTTTAGAAGAATAAAACTGCATAGGTGCACCAGTAAGAGCTGTCTGGATAATTTATGGTTGTACGTACAATTTTTTAAAAAGGTATTTTTCTAAACACATTGTAGACCTATGATTAGTACTCATTTTCAAACTTTAAAATGTTTCCCAAATAATCCAATAAGTGTGTTAGGGATGTCATGTTATAATCTGGCCAAAAGGAAATACCATTGAGGTGAAGAAAGGGCAAAATAATAAACTCCAACTCTATTTGGGATGGAGGGTGTTATCAAATCAAGTTTGACTTCTGGTGATGCTTGAACTAGTTCCCGCAGGTTTCTTGACATGATGTCGGAAGTAGTTCTTGTTCCTATTGTCGAGAGTGACCAATGCAAGGTCATCTAGCCTGCTTTGTGCCTAAAGTAGGACTAGAACTCACATTCTCCCAGATTCTAGTCCAGTGCCTTAACCACTGCACCCAGACTGGCTTGCTAAGAGAAAGTTTAGATTCTGTATCAAAAATAAATACACAGGTGAGAAAAATCTGCTGCATTCACATTTGAGTGTAATTAGTTAGTACATCTCAATCCAACATTCAACTCAAAAACATTGGTAGAGTTTGATGTTTTTTTTCCTCCCCTCCGACTTCCTTGAAATTATGTTAGCTCTATTCCTCTTGATGTTTTGGAAATCACAAAGAGCTGGTTATGTCATCAGACCTGGGAGTTCCAGAGAACTGGACATATGTTGGATGACTCCACTATGAGGTAGATATACTTATTCTCTTTGCTTGGAGTTTCTGTATATTTTAATTTTAATTCACCTTTAATTTTTAATGTTGAATTTTTGTATTTTTAAATGGTTGTTTTATATATGTATTGTTTTTAATTTGATTATTGTACACTGCCCAGAAGTCACTTCTCATGAGATGAATGGCTATATAAACCTGATAAATAAATAAATAAACAAACAAATAAATAAATAAATATTCAAATAAAATATAACTGCATAAATTAGGAAGAATGTATACAAAGATGGAAATAATTGGTGAAAATAATGTCCAATTATACTATATATACTTATAGTGTTGTCATTTTGCAACATTCTCACAGCATTTATGACTTCCTCTGCATTATTTTTTTTCTGAATGATAACATTTAGATAATTCAGTTCCATTCTCTGTATTACCATCCTTTCACAAATGTGCTAAATATTGCTCCCAGCAACCAATTTTATCCCAAATCACCTTTGTTTTTAATTCCATTAATTCCAGTGAGCAACCTTTCTTCAGCCTTTTGCACCTACTTTCAAAATCCTTTTTTTAAAAAAATCTGACACTCTATATTTCTCTTCTTTTAATTTTAACTGGTCTTTGTTCTCCTTTATATATTATATTTTTATACTTATTTTTTCTCTTTTGTATGCAATATACGTGTATTTCTCTCATCCTTATTTTTTTGTAGTAGTCATTGTCTTACATGTATTTTCTCATCCATGGCCTCTTTCACAGCATCATTTCAGCAAGCATTTTTTTCATACCTCTTGTTAGTATCACCCCACACATTTCTGTTGTATTTTAGAACATAAATCTTTTTCACTCACTTTTAAGAAGCCTTCATGCCCCCCCCCCCTTTTTTTTTTTTGTTATGTCCACTTTCAATTCATTCTTTTGGGAGATTATTCTATCTTCCAATACTTTTAATATAAAAAGTATAAAAAATATAGGAAATACTTTTCACATATATAATACTTTTCATAGAGGCAAAGAGCAGTGGTGGCACAGTGTTTAGAACGCAGTATTACCGGCTAAATCTGCCCACAACCAGGAGTTCAATGCCGACTGTCTCAAGGCTGAGTCAGCCTTCCATCCTTCCAAGATCAGTAAAATGAGGACCCAGATTGTTGGGGGCAATCTGCTAACTCTGTAAACCACTTAGAGAGGGTTGTAAAGCATAATGAAGCAGTATATAAATCTAAGTGCAGTTGTTATTGCTATATGTATCTAAGTTTCTTCTACTTTCTTTCTGTTCCATATGATAATAGATGCACATTCTTCTGTTTGTCATTTCGGATCCATTCTTAACACCACCAAAAATGGTCCAACCCACATTACAGAATAGCTCATCACTCTTGTACCCTTTATTAATTCTTCCACCACAAACAACCACAGTGATTTTAATTTTAAAATATAAGTTCATTTCTTTGCCATCTATACATGTGAACAAACCTATGCTTAAACTAATACTTGAAACAAATATTTTTTTTCTAGACTGATAACTGTAATGATATGTGGGAATGGCTTTTTAAGACTGGACCCAAGATCTTGGGAAAAATCAGAAAAGAGACAACAGGTGGATAGTAGATGGGGTGAGAGGCCGCACTTTAATTTCTTGGGCTTTAAAAGAGATAGAGGAAGAATTGTGCTTTCAAACTTATTATTAATGTGGCCTACAATAAAGTAGAAGTAGCTCATCTGGTTGTGTTGTGGTTAGCCGGCAGCAGGTGTGGATGGCTGAGGAGAGCGAGGACTCAGATGAGGGGCCAGGACCATTAGGGAGTGGGCTGCTGCCTTCAGAGATTGTGGGGGCTGGCAGCAGCAATGAGGAGGTTCTCGAGAAGCCTGTGCCAAGTGCGTGTGCGTGCAGGATTGCTCACAGGAAAGAGCAGCTGCAACAGCACAGGCCACTTGGGAGTAAGGCTGCAAGGTAATGGCCCCTCCTTCAAGAAGATAAAGCCAGCTGTGAAGCGAACGTTCTTTTCAGGAAGCAAAGACATTTGAAACTCAGCCTCATGGACATTACAGTATCTTAAGTTGGTATTTGAAGACTCTTGTGTTGTGAAATATTTCTTATCTGTGATTCGTGGTGGTCTTACACACAGTTTTGGTGAGGTTTGTGCTTATCAAAGTTAATTAGTCTGCAGCAGCCTTTTAACCGGGGGTTCGTAAGATTCATTAAAAGGTTTCTGTTTCCTTCAGTTATTGTTTGTTTTATTGGAAAGAGTTAGGGTCAGAACAGGTTGTGTTTCCTGTCTGAGCCACCTGGTAAAGAATTATGTGGACATAATTCTCCCCTCACCTTTACTTATTGACAAATTGGGGGAGGTTTTTTTTGAACCTCTTGTCCCTTCTATCATCCAGCTATGGAATAATGTTGTCTTTAATCTGACCATTCCTTAGGCAGTGTTGCAGGGCCCAGTCTCCTAAGGTCATCCCCGTATACCATTTCAGTAACTCACAAAACAAACAACGTTCTCATATATTCTCTAGTCCCTGATAAGTTTCATTGTATTGTCACACACCTCATTTCATGTTATCTACCAGATTTCTGTTTGAGAGGGCTTGCTTTGAGACATAGAAAGGAATGTTTGCAAACTCTTTAATTTAAACTCTTACACACCTTGAAATAAACAATTAAAATGTGCAATCTGCATATTCATCTGGGAGTGAACATTATTGGAAACAAAAGGATAGACAGCCATATAGGGGCCATTATTGGAAACAAAGGGATAGACAGCCACCGAGGCACCAAGAAACTTGGTGGCACAGTGGTTAGAATGCAGTACTGCAGGCTACCTCTGCTGACAGTTGTCTGCCAGCAATTTGGCAGATCGAATCTTACCAGGTTCAAGGTTGACTATCCTTCCGAGGTGGGTAATATGAGGACCCAAATTGTTGGGGACAATATGTTGAATCTGTAAACCACTTTGGGAGGGCTGTAAAGCATTATAAAGCGGTATATAAGTCTAAATGCTATTGCTATATAATCTTGAACAGGGCTCTTTTGCAGGCTAAATTGTTGTAATTTCTCTTTTCTTTCTTTGGTTTTTTTTTGTCAAGTCATGACCAATAAATTACAAATCATATCAATCAAGGTTAAGGTATCCTTGACTTACACATAAAGGTTAATATAAAGCTGCTTGAGTTATTCACTGTCAAATCACATTTGTTTAATGGCTTTTAGATTACAGGACAAGATGGTGAAATCACATTTCTCTTTCATATATCTTCTCTCTCTCTCTCTCTGTAAATTAAATATTTGAATATATATATATATATATATATATATATATATATATATATATATATATATATATATATATATATGTATGTATGTATCAAACTGCAATCCAGCTACACATTTATTTGGAACAAAGGGGTTATCAAATCAGGGGGACTTAATTTGTATAATAAACATGTTTATATTAGGGTTATAGTACATACAGTATATTCTTTAGATGGATTTTACAAATTATATGCCCAGTCAAAACGGGCAAAAAAAAAATCCACCATCACCACCCATAATTCAAATACAATAGCAAAGTTATACAGCAAAATCCATGCATTTTTATTGGATGACTCTATAAGGGGTCTCTTTCCTATTTGATGAGATTAGAAACAATGAAAGGAAGTTACCCAGATTTTTTCCAGTTCAAAAATTAACAGCACTACAAAGACTCTATGACTCCATTGCTGGAAAAGACCACATAGTACACCTGATGATGTACATTTTGTAATTCCAGATCTTGATTCAACATAATACTGGACATAGAGGCACAGGAGCCTCTGTGGTGCAGTGGTTAGAGTACAGTACTGCAAGCTACTTCTGCAGCCAGCTGCCTACAGTTTGGCAGTTCAGATCCCACCAGGCTTAAGGTTGACTCAATCTTCCATCCATCCGAGGTGGATAAAATGAGGACCCAAATTGTTGGTGGCAATAGTTGACTGTAAAACTGCTTCGAGAGGGCTATAAAGCACTATAATGCGGTATATACCGTATTTTCCGGCGTATAAGACGACTTTTGAAACCAAAAAAAGACAACCTAAAATCCGGGGTCGTCTTATACGCCGGGTCGTCTTATACGCCGGAAAATATTACGGGCGTCGCCGGGAGACGCTCCTCCCCTTCCCGAAGAGAAGACGGCGGCCGCTCTGCCGGCCCATCATGCTCCGCGGGAGGCCTGGTCGTCTTCCGTGTGTGTGGGAGAGAGACCGAGAGAGTCGCCCTGGGGCTGGAGGAGGAAGGTTGATGCGAGCGCGAAGGAAGATTGATGCGAGCGCCCTGGGGCCGGAGGAGGAAGGCTGATGCGAGCGCGAAGGAAGGAGAAGCATTTACAAATCCTTGCAGCTTAATTTTGAATACCCGTATTTTCTGGTGTATAAGATGACTTTGAAAAAAGTCAACCAAAAATCAGGGGTCGTCTTATACGCCCGGTCGTCTTATACGCCGGAAAATACGGTAAGTCTAAGTGCTATTGCTATAATAATAGATATCTAATTGAGTAATCTATAAATGTAAGTCTAAGAATCCAGAATATAAATAGAAAAAAATCAAAAATTGTTTTTATGTATTTTTTATAATACATCAACCAACAAGTCTACATACAGTAAATTCTAGTAAATTATTTCCTGAAAAATTATAATCATAATTGATACTTGAGACCCAAGACTTGAATGTTGTTAATGGAAATCAAAGATATAACTTCAGTAAAAGAAGAGTAGTCAACAAATAGAAATAAGGAAATCCATTCCATCAATTCAGTATAAGTCTTCAGTAGAGAATCCAACATTGATTTGTAAGTTGAAATCTTTTGAATTCATACAACTGGCATTTATAATTATTGGATAAGCACTTGTTTTTCTTTATTTCCTCATTAACCCTGATCCCATTTAGTTTTATTCATTTTTATTTTATATACAATTGTCTCCACCCAAACTCTTTTTTCTATACTTCAGCTCAAAGTTTCATTGTATCCTGGTACCACCTTATGATCATTTGTTATTTTGATTGTACCTAATCATTATTGCAGAATTTGGAAGTTCCCATATTACTGAAGTGAAAAAAGAACCTGAAATGACCATGCGCTTCCATGGTCTTGTTTTATTTCAAGACATGCTTTATCGTATTTATCTGGTGCTGGGGAAAAAAAGCAGACTCAGAAAGTCTTGAAGAAATTTGGCTCTCCAAGCCCAAGTACAATAATATCTAATGTTAGTGTTATTGTTACGAAAACTGAACCTGCAATATTATTGAATGGTTGGGTTAGAAACTTATTTAGTATTTCATTTTAAAAAATAATTAAATCCAGTCATTTTTGTTTCTGGAGCATTTCATTTTTACTTAGTCCTACTAGTAATAATGGATACCAATTAAAAGTAAGAACAGCTGGCTAAAATCCAGGACTAAGCCAAATAACTGCCTTTATTTGCTTGAATTAAATACTTCATTAAGTACTTAAAAGCAATATCCTGTTTTGCACAGAATATGATGCAGGCTTTAATGTTTTCCAGCATGTTTCCAATTTCTATCTGGTTGGAGCAAAGTTAACTTGTAAACCATACAGACCTTGCTGTTTAATTTGCCCCTTCGGTTGCATACCATCTTCTTTTCCTTACAATCAAGTCAGAGGTGGGATTCAACCAGTGTAACCTCTGGTTCAGTGAACACATACTTCGCTGTGCATGCACGGTGCATTTGAAAATAGCAAGAAAACTTATCTTTTACTTCAGCCCTGGTGAGTAAAAACAGCTGAGGCATGGCAATCCATGCTGCCATACTGATCAGCTGGCTTCAAACAAAGGAGATATAGAACAGAATAGTGCAGGGGTGGATGGGTGAGGTCAAATGATAGCCAGAACTACCAGTTCACCGGAACCAGTCCATACCGGCTGAACACCATCCCTGAATCAAGCGGTCTCTGTTTTTGAAAGTGGAAGGGCACTACAATAATACAGAAGATTTTATTTATTAGATTTATATCCTGCCTTTATTTTGTACAAGCCAGACAGCACGCATAATTTCCTGTTTAATACTTTCTTCATACCAACAACCCTGTGAGTGGATTGGACCAACACAGAGTGACTGGTCCAAAATTACCCAACTGGCATTTACTGTATGCATAAGGGAGGACTAAAACTAGAACTCACAGTCTTCTGTTTCCAGTCCAACTTCTTAATCATTACACCAATCTGGCTCTAAAACATAAATATATCATGCAGGCCTATATCGTCCAACAGTCATATCAAATACGAGTTTCTCTTCAGCTATGCTAAAGGTATGTAAACCACATAGCATCAAAATTCTATGTTATCATGGTCTAGATTTTAGTAGTAATAAATGAGAAGTAAGCCAAACTATTTTTAAACTTCATTATTTCTTTTATCCACATAGCCTAATGCACAGTACGCAACCTGTTTATTTATTTCAATAACCGATTTACAGAACATATAAGCCATTCCAGTCAACTGATTCTTAGCAACCTACAATTCTCCATATTCATATTCAATTCTATGAACTTTTCTGCTTGGTTTTGTTTCCTGAGTCAAATTGAAAGTTTGTCCACCGCATTGTTTATGAGATGTTTAAATCAACTGTGATGCCACAACAATTTGTTTGTTTTTCATTTTTCTAGCCTGCTGCAATCAAAAGATGTTCAGGGACTTATATAAAATAAAACACCGATACAACATCCATGTACAACATTCCATGAAAAACAATCAAACAAACAAATATATAAGTTAAAGAGGTAATGATAAAAATCAGGCAAAGGCTTGTCAAAGCACCTCCCCCGTCTTTAAATCTTCTGAAATATCAACCAGGAAAATTGGACTTGAGGGCTGATGTTCAGATTCTTTAAATTCAAGCAGGGTGCAAATAGCTGCCTAGAGGAAAGCTAATGCTGGGAGCAGCTGTCTGGTTTTTCAGCTGGGTTGGCCATGCCAGTTTCTACCAGGTTTCATGCTGATTGTTTTAGGCATTTACAGTATTGTTTCTTAGGATATTTTTAATATACGTATTATAGTCAAAGAATATTGGGCCAAGTAATTATATGTTTGTAAGCATTCGTTTTATTAATTTTCAAAGATAGATTAACAAATCAGTTGTCATTTCCAAGGAAATGTCTTTAGCATGAAGGCCAGAGGTGGTATTTAACAGGTTCTGACCAGTTCTGGAGAACCAGTAGCAGAAATTTTGAGCAGTTTGGAGAACCGGTAAATCCCAGCTCTGACTGGAGATTTTACAGGATCCTTCCCCTGCCACGCCCACCAAGCCATGCCTATAGAACCGGTAGTAAAAAAATTTGAATCCCACCACTGATAAAGGCCATAGCCCAAGCTCCATTTTATGCCTGTATCTGTGATGATATAAGAAAATAGCTTTTATGCTTCAAAAATTTTAGCAAAGATTTCTCTGCCCGGTTGCTGGATGGGAATGGCCATGGTGGGCGTGGCCTAGTCATCCTCCTGCACCATGGCAGGGCTGGCTCCGGAGGCTTTCCTTTAGCCTCTGGGAGGATGAAAATGGCCTCCCCAGGTTCCGCAGGTCCTCCAGAGGCTAGAAACTGGCCCATTTCCAGCTTTCCTGAACTCCCTGGAGGCCTGTTTTTTGCCTTCCCTAAGTTTCCGCAGGCGCCCTGCACTTGCCTGCATCCAAAACAGGCCGCAGGGGACTCCAGGGAGGGGATGGGAGGGGTGGGCGGAACCAAACAGGAGTGGGATTTGGGGGTTCTCTGAAATGCTCAGAACCCCCAGCAGCCACACCCCTGACTATGTCTGGAATGTAAAATTACTTAGCTTAGTCTTCTTTAACCTGGTGCCCTTTAAATGTGTTCAGCTTTAGTTCCCCAAATCCCACACCAATATCTGGACAAAAACCAGGCTGGAGAAAGTTGACTTACATCGATGGAAATCGGGGAAAGTTACCCTAGCTACTACTTAGCATCCAATTTAGAAGCAGCAGACCTAAACATTCTGATCAAAACTGTTGTTATTTTTTCACTGCTGTTCTTGTTGCTGATTAAGGAACATGCCTTGTCGCAGCTGATTATGTACCATGACACAGTACATGGCACTTAATTAGAACAAACCATTCTAATAATTTATTGGTATATCTCTCGGGAAAGCTATTTAGCTTAATGACAGTGTGTACCAATTCCCTGTTTCTTATTTGAAAGAGCACTGGCATAAAATGCGCCTAATAGAAACTGCTTTGAAATGATAAAGCGATGCTTATTCACATGTGCATTGGGGAAGGTGGGGGGAGGGGAATTGAACTGCTTGGTAATTTTGCAGTTAAGGAGTGAATGCACAAAAAGGCAGCAAAGTGGAGGCACAGTCTGTAGAGTAACAGATGCTGAATGCAGAAGTGTCAAAAAAAAAACACCAAACCACTACTTCCAAATGCTGAATTGCATCTGTCACTTTTCAAAGGTTCTGCCTTACAGCTCGTGGAATTGGAGGCTTGAAGGAATTCCTGCATCAGTAATAATTAAACATTAGATAACTCTTAGATAAACAAGAGATCACGATTCAGCTGGCCCCTTCTGGCTATAGGGACTCAGGAATTACTGGCTATAGGATCTATCAGGAATTGCTGGCTATAAAGGGGATCTATCAGGAATTACTACTTACTGCTAAAAATATTCTATTTCAGATTGTTGGTCTGCTCCTCTATTTCATTATTTATTCTCTCTATACTTGTGGGCATATTTACAGAGATATGAAGGCAATACTACGAAAGTATATTTCTTGGAGCTGCCAAGCAAGTATATCCCCAGTTCATTGATAAGAGTTAGCTTCCTCGTTGGAGTGGGTATTCAAGGTTGATTTTCCTCACACAGATTAACTCCTATGTCAACTCTCTTCTCAGCAAGAACATCTTGGAAAACTTGCATTTCTCCTGTTCAAAAGGATTATGGGAAACTGTTTCAGTAAGAAGTAAGAAGGTAGTTAAGTGTTATTTCAACTCCTTCCCTAAAAACGCCGCTATAGAACAACTAGACACAAGAACAGTTTTTTCCCGAAAGCCATCACTCTGCTAAACAAATAATTCCCTCAACCCTGTTCAACTATTACAAAGTCTGCACTATTACTACTGTTAATCTTCTCATCACTCCTTATCACCCATCCCCTCCCACTTGTGACTGTATGACTGTAACTTTGTCGGTGGTATACTTATGAATTATATTGACTGTTTCCTAGTATGGTTGATTGCTTATTGTACCCTATGACTATCATTAAGTGTTGTATGTCATGATTCTTGATTCTTAACGAATGTATCTTTTCTTTTATGTATACTGAGAGTATTTACACCAAGACAAATTCCTTGTGTATCCAATCACACTTGGCCAATAAAGTACTCTATTCTATTTCAGTAATGATGGAATATGCATTGAAATAATAATGACAATAATGCTTATCATTAATTGATATATGAACTGTCCACTCACCAAAAAGACATGAAGATTAATAATAAATTATGACCGGCCTCAACACAAAGTGAAGGAACAATGAAGGTCCCTCTTCTTCACCTTTTCTTTTTTCTCCCAAGTTTCAATCATAGCACAAATCCTGGACTAATATTTATAGTTCTACTTTATTATCAAAGTTCATAAAAATGAACTTATATAAAAAGTTCATAAAATATTAAAAAGGTATAAAAAAAATTCTAGGCTATAGACCAAAACTTTGTCTAGCCAACAATGTATGAATCATTCACTCACAGTATCTATCTTTCAGAGATTGATCAGTAATTAGAGATGCACAAATATATATATATATATATATATATATATATATATATATATATATATATATATATATATATATATATATATATATATATATATATATATATACTTTGTGTTACAACACCCTGTTAAGCCCCAATTAAGGGAGAAAGCATACTGCTTTCTTTTCTGTCTTTCGGCTCATCACCAGAGACCATACCGACAGAAAGCTATTTGTTTCGTTGTCTTTAGTTTACATGTGTGTAAGGTTTTTGAGCTGATAATTTTTAAATAATAAATAAGGGAGACTAGTATAGATCTATTTCGAGCTAGTTAGCTCTCTTCAGCTAGCCATACCCTTACTGGGATTCGAACCAGGGAAGTATTACATGTGAGGCAGTTGTAATTGCCACTACACCACTGGCTCTCTCCTTATCAGCAGAGGCAGGGGAATAAGTATATACTTTGTGTTACAACACCCTGTTAAGCCCCAATTAAGGGAGAAAGCATACTGCTTTCTTTTCTGTCTTTCGGCTCATCACCAGAGACCATACCGACAGAAAGCTATTTGTTTCGTTGTCTTTAGTTACACACATGTAAACTAAAGACAACGAAACAAATAGCTTTCTGTCGGTATGGTCTCTGGTGATGAGCCGAAAGACAGAAAAGAAAGTAGTATGCTTTCTCCCTTAATTGGGGCTTAACAGGGTGTTGTAACACAAAGTATATACTTATTCCCCTGCCTCTGCTGATAAGGAGAGAGCCAGTGGTGTAGTGGCAATTACAACTGCCTCACATGTAATACTTCCCTGGTTCGAATCCCAGTAAGGGTATGGCTAGCTGAAGAGAGCTAACTAGCTTGAAATAGATCTATACTAGTCTCCCTTATTTATTATTTAAAAATTATCAGCTCAAAAACCTTACACACACACACACACACACACACACACACACACACACACATATATATATATATATATATTTGTTTTCGGAGATTTTCGCGGGTATTTGTATGTGGATCTTTGGTTCTTCGGGTTTTCTCCCGCGTAGAGTTGGAAATATCTAGGCGACGTTTCGATGAAGTCTCATTCATCATCTTCAGGCTTGTGTCTTCGGCCTTGTGCTTCTCAGAGTGATGTGAGCTTGCAGCTGCTTCTTCCTTTTAACTACTAGTGGGGGTGTGACTTGATTGGGTGGGGGCTTGGCTGTGTTCTGATTGGGTGGGGGTGTGTTCTCATTGGTTGGGGGTTTGGCTGTGTTCTGATTGGTTGGGGGGGTTGGCTGTGTTCTGATTGGCTGGGGGTATGTTCTGTTCTGGTGGGGGTTTGATTGTACTCAGGTTAGACTCAGTTGCTGGGGGATTTGAGCTGGTGAGCTGTGATCCTGTTGTTTGGCTTCGCATTCGTGGTCGTGCCACATCTTCATGGTGGGCATCAGTTCCCTTCATGTATGGGTTGGGGGGGGGTTGAAGCAGGTAGTGATGCAGCTGTGGTACGGCTTCTGGTCCGTGGTCGTGTTTCATCTTCTGTGTGGGTGTGAGTCTGCTTTCTGCGTGGAAGTGTGGTGGTAGTTTCTTGTGTGGCCCTCGTGGGTGTGGGTCTGGTGTCCGTTATGTTAGGTACTCTTTTGTTAATGAGGGCGGGTTTCCAAATGGCTGGTAGGCGGGAGGTGTCATCTCGTTTATTCATGCTGTGTGGGCGTTTTTCTATCTCTATGGCTTCTCTGATTATTCTGTTGTTGAAGTGTTCAGTTTTGGCGATAGTTCTGGTATTTTTAAAGTCAATCTTGTGTCCTGTGGCTTTGAGGTGTTGGACCAGGGAAGAGGTCGGTTCTTCTTTTTTGATTGAGTTCTTGTGTTCTTCAATGCGTGCACTTATCCTTCTGTTAGTTTGTCCAATGTATGTGGTGGGGCAGGAGGTGCACGGGATTTCGTATACTCCTTGGTTTTCTAACTCGATTTTGTCTTTAGGGTTTCTTAGGATGGTGGATATTTTTCCGTTTGTGCAGAATGCTGTTTTTATGTTGTGTTTTTGGAGGATCTTGCTGATTTTGTCTGTAGTGCCTTTTATATATGGGAGGAGGGCTTTGCCAGTTTCTTGTTCTCTGTCTTGGATTTTGGTTGGGGTTTCTTTTTGGATTAGGTGAGTAATCTTTCTTCTTTGAAATCCATTTGCTGTTAGTACGTTAGTGAGAGTGTGTAGTTCGGTTTTTAGGTGTTGTTCATCGGCTAAGCATTTTGTTCTGGAGATGAGTGTCTCAGCTACGGAATTGATCTGTGCTGGGTGGTGGTGTGAGAGTGCGTGTAGATAGCGGTTTGTATGTGTTTTCTTCTGGTAGATGGTGTGTCCTAGGGAGCCATTGGATTTTTTGTATACTAAGACATCTAGGAAAGGAAGTTGATTGTTTGCTTCTGTTTCCATGGTGAATTGTATTTTGGGGTGTAGGCTGTTGAGGTGTGTGAGGAAGTTGTTCAGTTTTTCTTTCCCGTGTGGCCAGATTATGAAGGTGTCATCTACGTATCTGAGCCAGAGTTTGGGTTTGTGATCATATTTTTCTAGAGCTTGTGTTTCAAAGTGTTCCATGTAAAGGTTTGCGATGACAGGTGAGAGAGGTGATCCCATGGGTGCTCCTTCTATTTGTTTGTATTTTTGTCCATTGTAGGTGAAGTATGTATTGGATAGGCAGTGGTTGGTCAGATCTAGGATGTGCTTGGGGGGGTTGTATTTATTTTGGATGGCTGTCAAGGCTTCTTTTATAGGCACTTGGGTGAAGAGGGATATGACATCGAAGCTCACTAATAGATCGCTGGGTTGTAAGTTTTGTTTCTTTATGATCTCGATGAACTGGAATGAGTTTCTTACATGTGAGTTGATGGATTCAGCATAGGGCTGTAGTTGTTTGGCGAGAAATTTGGCTAGGTTTGTAGAGGTGAGCCTATGAAAACCAAGGAGTATACGAAATCCCGTGCACCTCCTGCCCCACCACATACATTGGACAAACTAACAGAAGGATAAGTGCACGCATTGAAGAACACAAGAACTCAATCAAAAAAGAAGAACCGACCTCTTCCCTGGTCCAACACCTCAAAGCCACAGGACACAAGATTGACTTTAAAAATACCAGAACTATCGCCAAAACTGAACACTTCAACAACAGAATAATCAGAGAAGCCATAGAGATAGAAAAACGCCCACACAGCATGAATAAACGAGATGACACCTCCCGCCTACCAGCCATTTGGAAACCCGCCCTCATTAACAAAAGAGTACCTAACATAAAGGACACCAGACCCACACCCACGAGGGCCACACAAGAAACTACCACCACACTTCCACGCAGAAAGCAGACTCACACCCACACAGAAGATGAAACACGACCACGGACCAGAAGCCGTACCACAGCTGCATCACTACCTGCTTCAAACCCCCCCAACCCATACATGAAGGGAACTGATGCCCACCATGAAGATGTGGCACGACCACGAACGCGAAGCCAAACAACAGGATCACAGCTCACCAGCTCAAATCCCCCAGCAACTGAGTCTAACCTGAGTACAATCAAACCCCCACCAGAACAGAACATACCCCCAGCCAATCAGAACACAGCCAACCCCCCAACCAATCAGAACACAGCCAAACCCCCAACCAATGAGAACACACCCCCACCCAATCAGAACACAGCCAAGCCCCCACCCAATCAAGTCACACCCCCACTAGTAGTTAAAAGGAAGAAGCAGCTGCAAGCTCACATCACTCTGAGAAGCACAAGGCTGAAGACACAAGCCTGAAGATGATGAATGAGACTTCATCGAAACGTCGCCTAGATATTTCCAACTCTACGCGGGAGAAAACCTGAAGAACCAAAGATCCACATATATATATATATATATATATATATATATATATATATATATATATATATATATATATACATATATATACATATATATATATACACACACTCATGTTGTTGGGTTTTAGCAGGCTTTGTGTTGTGGTTCACCGGCAGCCGGTGCAGATGGCAGCAGAGACGGACAGTGAGGAAGAAAGGGGACCAGGCAGGGAGTCTGGAGAGGATTTGGATGAGGGTCCTGCATTCGATGAAGAGATGGGACCAGGACCATCTGGGAGTGGAGTGCTGCTTTTGGAGCCTTCGGAGTTTGGCGGCAGCGAAGCAGTGGACCCAGGGGAGCTTGTTCCCAGTGCGCATGCGCGCAGAGCTGCTAGAAGGCGAGAGCAGCTGAAGCAGAAGGGGCGACTCGGGAATAAGGCTAGGAGGTGACTGCCCCTCCCTTAAGGAATAAAAGTCAGACCTCAATGACGAAAGCTTTGCAGGAAGCAAAGTAGTTCTGAGTCCTTCTTGAAGTTCTGGTTGTTTTTTTTCTTGGACTTTGGGTTGGTTTATGTTATAATTAATTGGACTTCTGATTTTTGGCAGCATTCTACAGCACTGAAAGGCATACTCTTATCTAGGGGAACTGTTTATAATTAGTTCTGGAAGGAATGAAAGTAATTCCCAGCATTGCATTAAAATAGATTTTGCTTTTACAATAAGTTTGTGTTTCATTAAGTTTGACAAAGCCTGAGTCAGAACATTTTGCACCCATTATATGCAGTATAAACTCGCCTAACAGTCTAATATGCACAGGTAGCCCTTGCCCCAATCTAAGCAATAGTAAGTAACTACTAGACTAATTTTGGAGGTCATATAGCACACTGTAATATTTAATTAGTTACACAAACTGGGCTTTTGGTTCAATGTATCACCACTGGGATCTGTATAGTGAATGTGCTAGTTGAATGCCTAACTTATTTAAAATAGGGCTTGATACATTCTTTGCACATCTTTCAGATATAATCTTTCAAAAAGAAGTATTTTTGATGTAATTCATTTGTCTTCACAGTCTTCTATCCTTCTGGATTATTAAAATAATGAAGAAGCAGCAGCACATTTAATATGATGGAAGGAATCATACTGGATATGTGCCCACTTTCTATAATGCACACAAATAAAATGTAAGCCAGAAAGGTATTATAATCCAATTTTATTATAATACATATAAAAAACCAAATAAAACATTTTTGATTAAAATTATAGTTCATGTAGGTTAGCTGTTTGCCATTATCAATGGGCAAGCTGTAAGAACAGGGAGGTGGGAAAAAAACAGAATATTTCATTGCTACCATCAAAACACATCGTGATAAGAAATTTTCTATTAAATAAAATATTACCTGTGACACAGAATTTGTCATTTACATGATGAAGTGCCCTTGTGGTCTAATATATGTTTCTAAGATGCTTATTGAAGGTCAAAGCACTAGGACACAATAGAACACTGACAGAGAAGACAAAGGTTTGCCTGTGGCAAAACGTTTCATTGAAAAGGAGACATCAAGTATCCTCAAATCGAGATTTATAAGAATTCAAAATACTTCCCCTGCCATACACATACACAATTATACCATACTATAGAAGGCTCCCTAATGCTATTTCCACGGGTATATGCTCAATGCAATTACAAAGAAGCACTTGTAGTTTAAATTGATTTGCATAATGTTGGAAATAAAGTTCAAATGAAGGAAGTCTGGAATAGTAATTTCCTCTAGTCAAGAACCCTGAACAAAATTGGAACTGAACTCACACAGCCATAAACTGCAATCTGCCAGTTATGACTACAGAATGCAGCCAGATTTCCCTGTTCAACCATTGCAGGTCTGTTTCACTGATCTTCCCATTCTCTGCCCTACCTTATTCTGGAGACTTTGCCTCACCATTTCTCTTAATATGCAATAAATACAATGTTAAAATAGACAGACTATTTTAGGTCACTGTTGCATGGGCTTATTTTTCCCCAAAGAACCACGTAGACAAGGTAGAGCAAGACTGTCAAACTCCTGGCCCATGGGCTGGATGCATCACAGGCTGGCCATGCCCACGCTTGATTTGGCAAAGGGGGGGGGAAATCCCAATATGTCACATGACACCGCCGTGACAACATGAGTTTGACATCCCTAAGGTAGAAATTCTCCTGGACCTATCATGATCTGTGAAAGAAGCAACTAATGATAGCATTGCCAGTGGCATCTCAGTTCTTTCTATGTCATTCACCCATACCTTGGTTATATCCAAAATAGGCAAGTGTAATAAAATTTAGTCAACTTTTTCTATTAAATAAGGAATAATAACAATTTATTAAATGTATATGCCACCAGCAGTTCTGGGAGGTTTGTAAATTGTTCAAAACAATTAAAACAAGAAAACAACACAAACAAAAAAAATATTTATTTACATAAATATCCAGTTCAAATTGTCAAAGGCATTTTCAGTAAGAAAAAGAAATCAATGCTGCTTGTTTATCACTATGCTGTTTTAAATACTCTATTATATTAACATATCTTACACTATCACTTAGCTGTCCTTTTAGTAAAATCCACATAGATCTTCATGTATAAAGTCCTTTAAAACAGCTTTCATTCTTTCTATTAAAACTGCTTTGATTTTTCTTTCAATAGACATTATTTAACAGTGAGATTGGATGGCAGTTTTTTGGTAAAATTGGATTTTGACCGTCGTTATGCGTTAGAACAATATTTACTGCTTTCCCAAGATCCTAAAATGATTCCTTTTTGTAAAAAAAAAGTAGCTTATTGTTGTTTGTAGAGGCAGTAGAAATTCATCTTCAAATTATTTTCAATACCTTGTACGTAATCCATCGTGTGCCTGGCGTTTTCCCCAATTTGCTATTTTCTATTGCTTCTGTTTCTATTACTGTTATAGGCCCATTCAACATCTGTTCTTTGTTGTTCTATTGTTTTGGCAGTTTTAACTTTTCCAGATATTTTCTCCTTTTGAAGTTCCTCTACATTACACAAATTTTATATTTTTTTTTCAAATATATTTTGCATTGATTTCTTTATTGTACATTTCAATATCTATTCCCTTTATGCAACTTTAGTATTAATTTTTCTTCTACCTTTCCTCAATTTTATGCTAACTATTTTCCTACTTTATTTGCTGATTAATTCATTTTTGTTTTTGCAAAAGTCATTTTCATTTATATTCAAATATATTTTTTTAATTTTCTGGAGAATATTTAAGTTCATTTCCTTTCTTATCTCAACTAAAATCTTTTGCCTCTTTCCTTCTCTTTTTTTGTTTTTTCATTCTTGTATATTGTTTAATAAATTGTGCCTTCAAATAGGCTTTACTAGCTTTTTTTACTTACATTATTTAATTACATTTATTAAAATTGAGTTTTTAAAAATTATTTTATTTGTTCTTTATAGTATTATATTATTATTAATTCATTATATTCATTTTTATCCTTTATATTTTTTCTTAAAAATCAATGCCCTTGGATTACAATCAGAATTTTTGTTGTTCTTTCTTTTGCATAGTCCCCTTTTAATATTCCCAACAAAAATATTTCAGCCTTAAATTCTTTTATCCAAATTGTAATTTCTTTTATCCAAATTCTATTTTTTTCCAGTATTTTTTTACTTTTTGGCAAAGCCATCAAGTGTGGAAGAAGGTACCCCTCATTTGCTTACATTTCCAGCAAATCGGACTTGAGTTTGGGTACATATTCGCTAACCTTGAGGGTGCTAGATATCACCAGTAACACATTTTATATTGATTTTCTTTATAGACAGCCGATTTTGTTATTTTGTAATTTTGTTTCCAAACTTTTCCCCAATCTTCCAGATTAATGTTATGCCCTACATTCCTTGCCCATGCAATCATTGGGCCTTTAACTATGTCTTCCACCATTCTGAATTCTAACAAGTAATTATACATAATACATAAATATTTAATTCTCCATATAATTACGACGGCAAGAATTGCGTTGGCACAATGCTGGAAGGGTGACCAAATGCCAACAGATAATTTGATTATTCAGAAAGTTCTTGACTGAGCTGAAATGGACCTACTTACAACAAAAACTTAGGGATAAGGAAGACTCAAGATACAGTACAGCTTGGGAAAAATGGTACAAGTGGATCAAGGATAAAAAACCAGGGAATTAAAAAATAAAGATTTGAAGAATGAAGTAGTTAGATTAAGAGCATTCACCAAAAATAGGAAATGAATTTTAATAAAATTGTTTTCAATAAAAGATCATACCGTCTTAGTTGAGTAGAAACATATATGTTTTTATGTTTATTTGTTATGTATTTGTATATTGATTTCATTTGCAATGAAATGTTGTATTCTATGTAATGTACATATTTTTCTTTTTAATCTTTAATAAAGTTTATTTATTTTTTTAAAAAAGATTTTTTTTGGTAATATCTCTGCAAACATATTACATTGTTACATTTTTTAAATAATATAAAAAAAATTTCCTGGCTTCTAGTGAGGTGTCTATGTCCTTTTCTTATTGCTGACTCACTTTTTTTTTAAATTAAATTTTATTTAGTTTTCAACATTTAAAAACATAAAATAAAACTTTATACATCATTATATCAGCATGAAGACATCTTTTACATTTCTTTATCATCTTTCTATATACATATTTCTTTCATTAAACAATTTCTAAATTCTAATTTTGTTTTATAACAACATCTTCTGATGGTATATTTTCCTGCTTCCAAAATTGTGCGTAGGAAATCCTAGCAACTGTTAAGATATGTAGCATAATGTATTTATCTTTTTTTATTATATTTTTCTGTTATTATGCTTAATAGAAATAGTTCTGGTTTGGGTTCACTTTTCTCATTTGTTATTTCTTCTAGCCATAATCAAATTATATTCCAATATTTCTTGACCTCTGGGCAGGTCCACCACATATGAAAATATGTACCTTTTTCCTTTTTACATTTCCAACAGCTTGGGCTTAGGTTGAATATTTTTGCTAGTTTGCAAGGAAGATACCATCTATAAAACATTTTATATAGATTTTCCCTGTATGCTGTGGACATAGTTAATTTGTAATTTAGTCCCGACATTTTTTCCCTATGTTCCAAATCTATATTGTGTCCAGTGTTTTTTTGCCCATATCACCATTGTCTCCTTTACCACCGCCTCTTCCATTTTGAAATTTAGTAAAAAAATTATATATTTTTGAAATCTTTTTTTTCAGTTCCTTGCATAATTATATCTAAATGATGTTTTCCCATATGAAATCAATATTGGTCTTTATCTTTTTTATATCTCGCCTAAAATTATATGTATGGCCACCAGTCTATATTTTGTTGTTATAATTCTTGTATTGTTTTCAGCTTTTCTTGTTCGTCTAATAAGTCTTTATAATTTCTCATTTTGGCCAGATCTCTTGCATTGGGGTAGATTTGTGCTTCCATTGTTGATAGCCAGCGTGATACTTTATCATAATGATTCTTTTTAATTTTATTCCATATCTGAATTAATGAGTCTCTGATAAGGTGTCTCTGAAAATATGAATATTGCTTGCTTTTCCTTTCCCATAGAAAGCTTTGTCACCCTTTTTTCAAATCATGGCCTTCCATCAAGAGTATTCTTTTGTTTTCCAGATTGATCCATTCCTTAATCCATACCATGGCTGCTGCCTGATAGTACATTTCCCAGTCAGGGAGTCCAAAGTCAACCCTTTCTCTTTTGTCCTGTAATAGTTTCATTTTTATCCTACCTTTTTTTCCCCCAAATAAACTTAATTACTATTTTATTCAATTCTCCAAAAAAAATTTTTATCTAATTTCACTGGTATAGTTTGAAAAAGATATAATACTTTTGATAGCATGGACAAAATTGCCACAATTTTCCCCATTAATGATAATTGTAATTTCTCCCATATTTCCAATTCTTTTTTAATTTGTGTCGTTAATTTATCATAATCATCTTTTTTAATTGATGAGCATCTTGATGTTAACCAGATGTCTAAATATTTAAATAAATATCGAATTCCCAATTTTTCTTCCAATTCTTTTTTTTTTTTTCATCTTTTATATTTTTGGTTCAATACCTTTGTTTTATTTTTATTTATTTTGAGCCCCGCAACTCTGCCAAATTCTTCTATTTCTTTTATTAATTCTATTCCTATGTCCTCCGGATCTTCCAAGAAAAATACTATATCGTCAGCCAAAGCTTGTACTTTATAATGCTCCTGTCTCATTAAGGCTCCTTTAATTTCTTTATTTTTCTGAATATTCTCCAATAAGTTCTCTAGCATAAGTATAACGAGTAGGGGTGACTGTGGACATTCCTGTCTTATTCCCTTGTTGATCTTAAATGTTTCTGTCCTATCACCATTTAATATTATACTGGCCATTTGCATCGAGTAAATTGCCAAAATTGTTTTAATAAATGTGTCACTGAACTCCATACCTTTTAGATGTTGTATGATGAATTGCCAATTGACGTTATCGAACACTTTTTGCATATCAAGAAAGACCATTGCCATCTGCTTTTCAGGGTGTGCCTCGTAATACTCTAATATGTTTATAACCATTCTGGTGTTATTTTTAAACTCCCTGTTCAACAAAAATCCATTCTGGTCACTATGTATAATTTGATTTAACATCTTTTTCAATCTTTTTGCCTGTATAGACGTAAATATCATATAATCCACATTCAATAGAGATATTGGCCTATAATTTTGTATTAACTGGTGGTCTGAATCTTCTTTTGGAATTAAAGTTATATATGTCTCTTCCCACGATTTAGGTAATTTCACTGTCATCAATGCTGCAATTGGATTTCTAATTTTTCTTGGAGTTTCTTATATAATTTTTTTCTTTCAATTGCCTTTCTACAAATTCATCTTTGAACTTTTTACAAAATTCTCGCTTTAGTGCAAAATTCAATTTGTATCTTTTTTTATTGTAGATCAAAATAATTCTCTTCATTGTATCCAAACAAAATGACTGCCCTTTCTTTTAAGTTTACACCTGTTGCAAAGGAATAATCTTTACTTTTCCATAAGATTCTATATTTCTTTCAACATAATGACATCTTTATAATCTATCTTGAGTCCTATTTTTAAAATGTTCTTGAAGATTTGATCTCTTATCTTCTTCCTTACAAAGCAAATATATCTATTGGAACATTATTTTTCTTGGCATATCTGCAGTTGATCCATTGCTTCATCCATTTGTTTCTTTTTCCCATCCAAGTAGTTTTGAAATAAATTCCACAACTTTCTTCCTTAATTTTCCCTCCTGTTTCTCCTTAATACATCTTAATATTAAATAATATTCTTTCCAATAGTGTAATTTTATCCAAAGCTCTTTCTTTCAATTTCCTCAGTTTTTTCTCTTATTTTCTAAAATCTCTATATTCTCTCCATTTTTTTCTTTCACAGATATTTTTTCAAAAATTCCATTATTTCTTTTTAAACTTACCCAGTTATACTTTCATCACTTCATTTATGATTCAATAACTGCTTTAATAATACTTTTTTAAAATTTCCAATGGATGAATATTCAATTTTATTTGAGATATCAGATTTTTCATTTTTACTCCGAAATGTTTCATCCTATCATTTTAGTTCATTCCATTTTATGCTTAAACATTTTTTTATATTTTAAAAAGCCTTTGGGAAGCTTTTCTTTGAAAAACAGGAAAATAATTAAAGAAATAAAGAAAATAATAGTAGCATCTAACTATCACTAAGGACCAAGCAAACACTGAAGCTCCTGAATCTATTATACAGTATATTCCACTTCCATTTTGCAAATGTTCTATGGTAATATTCAAATACTTTTCTTTTCAAAAACCATTAATGGATTGGGGGGGACAACTAATAGAAATTGAATCAGGCTGAAGGAAGTTCATTCAACATAATATATTGAGATGCATCTGGTGTTTTATTTGAAGAATTATACATTCTAAGTGTGGGAGAAGCAGGAGTACAAGATGAAGTATACAAGACCATATTTTTAATCCTGTGTAACCATCACTGAAATAAATTAAGTCCCAATTAAGACACAACTGTATAACAGTCTGTAATCTAAAGATTAATATTTGCAGCAAAGCAAAACCATCAAATTCACCATCAAAGAAAGGCAACATAAATAGAGATTCACATTTTGATATTATGGTTGGTCTACAGTCAGCCAAATGTTAAACTGAAATTGGCATTTTTGTCTACCCTTTTGAGTCCTTACTATCAGATCTCGATTAGGAAGATGTAATAATTGTGTAATAATATTAAACCTATTGTTGCAGTCATAGGAAGTGTTAAATTTTTCAACTTTCAATTTTCAAACATTAGGAGTACTCAAAAGTTGTGATATGCCTTGTGGATTGTAAAGATATTTGGGTTACTTTAATATAATTTAGATGTCCTAAATAACTATGGTAAATAACTATTTAAATATCATAACTTTTTAACATTTTATTTGCTTCATTTGCAGGATATAAGCTGTTCCAACTATAGCTGCCTTTTGCAACTAGTAGTAATTTTGTCAAAGTATAAATGATTCAATTTATTATTTCTCTTTCTATCATCTATTATTATTAAAAATAATATATACTAATTATGTATGGATCAGATGTAAAGATAGACCTACAGTATGAGTTTTAATCAGATCTACTAAATTGGGTTTAACTTAAAGGTAAATGTATCTATTATTGCTATCTATAATATTATTATTATTAATAATAATAGAAATTATTTATCTATTGGTGATATATATGTAAAGGTAGATCTACAGTATGAAGTTTAAACAAATCTACTTATTAAATTGGGTTTAACTTAAAGGTAAATTTGATGTGATGTGTTCACTGACAAAGTTCCAACTTTAATGTTTTTTCAAGTCAATATCCATATTAAATTCCAAATGTAAATTTTTCTTAAAAATAATTCAATTTCTTAAAAATAATTCAGTCTTTTACAGGAAACCAAATTTTGTTTTATTGGGGCAATTTCCTTCCACATAGAAAGCTGACATTTCCACTCATTAAACTAAATGGGTATGCCAGTGGTAAATGTCCCAAAAGATTAATAAAATGCCTTCCTGTAATTTAAAGCCACACAGTGCATGGTAACATTAACGGTATTGAACAAAATCCTAGTCTTTTAGATGTACTAAAAATTGAAAGGATTTTTTTTTCCAGCTACAGAGGTAAACCACGTAAGGTACTGTAATTGCTGAGCTATAGAACATTATCTTAAATACGATCTGACACCTTTCTCCAGAATTTTATTTGGGGGGGAGAAAGTAGAGGGCAATGTGTCTCAGGTTTAGTAGCTAAATTCAGTGTGAGTATAGCTGGCAGGAGTAGGGATGGTTTGACAGAACCCTTTTACCCTGGAAAAAGTAATAAAATAAAAACTTCTTCATAGGAAATGGAAAATCAATAGATTCAGATTAAAACCCATAGAAGGTCTTTGCTAACAGTGGGGAGCAGCTGGCCCTTTGAAGAACAAACTAGCCTTAGGTGCCCAAAGGTTGTTAACCTTGTCCCTGAAAGCCAATAGAGGAAGGCAAAAGCTTCTCTCTCTTATTTTTTTCAAACCATGTGTTTCTCTTCCTTGTCCCCTTTAATATATTTGAGTGAATTGAATTCAGTCCTTGAATTGACGGGTTGCACCTGATTCAGCTTAGCTGAGCTGCACACTTCCAGAGTTTGTATTTGTTTTCCCCATTCTATAGTTAACCAGAGCCAGGGTGGAGGGAGGATTTTGTCTTCAAACCTTGCCTGGTTTCCAAAGACAGGAGAGGAGAAGCTGGTTTATAATGAAGACATGGTGGCAGGGGAGTTTACCTCAGAAGCAAAGGACCTGAAGGAATGGGAATGGTTCAGATCCTTACACCAGAGGCAATCCTTGATTTTTATCCAACCTACCTCTAGGAATGCAAGGAAAATTTGGAAAAAGAGATGCTACCCAACTCCTTTGTGCTCCTGAAAGATGACAGAAGTACAACCTAAATAAATGAGTAATACGCTCCACTTCCTGGATTTTCTTTTTCAGAGACTTCATTCAGGAGTGTGCGCACACAAATACACAAACAGAGAAACATGAAAAGGGAAAAGGAGTGCTCCCTTAAAAGGAGAGTCCCTGGCATCTTCAGTCAGGAACAATCGAACAAGAGAGGAAAAAATAACATCTATGCCCACCCAGAAATAATGGGCTAGAGGGAACCATAGCTTGCTGTAGGCCACCATTATCAGAGACATAATTGGCCTCAATGACCATTATGAGCTAAGGTATCTAAAGATTATTCATTATTTGTTAGCCATTTATTGTATTTATGTTTGCTTTCTTCAGAGATCAATCTGGCATTTATGCAATGATGGTATTTGTTGTGGAGCGACGGAATAACTCAGGCAGAGACCAGGTCAAGGCTTTCAACTTAACTCTTTATTTACAGGCAAAGAGGGTTACCGCTACTGCCGCGCTAACACGGCAGCCAGCTGGAGCGGCAACAGCTGATGCCGTTTGACAGCCGCCTTTTATAGCCGGCTGTCAAACGGCTCCAGCCAATGGGAGAGGTCCGTGCTTCCCGCTGGAAGCACGGACCTGAGTGAAGACTCAGTCCATACACAACACTCCTCTCTCCCAGTGAGGAGCATGCGTAGTCCTTCAGATACGCTGGACGCCTGCGAATTCGTCCGGATCTTCTAGGCTCCGTCAAAAATGGCGTCGGGTTGCAGTCTGGTGCCTTCTGCGTGTCTTCGAGCGACGGCGAGGCTGCCGGGCTGTCTGGAGCTGGGTCTGCACCTTGGTCAGCTTCCCCATCTGGTAGGTCATCGTTCCCGGTGGGTTGGAAACTGGTTTCGTCGAATGGTGTGGTTGCTTCTGCAGGGGGCTCGTCTGGATGACCTCTGGGTGCGGTGCTCCAACGCTTCCTCAGGTGGTCCACGTGACGCCGCCAGGTCCGTCCATCAGGTAACTGGACTCTATAAGACTTGGGACCAGTTACTGCTATCACAAGCCCTGGTAACCATAGTGGTTGCCCAGCAAAATTTCTGACAAACACCTTGTCATTTATCAGGAACCCTCTATCTTGGCTGTTTGACCCAAGGGGAAGCAAAGGGGCATAATTTGGGTGCAGCCTGTCCAAAGTGGTCCTCAGCCGGCGTCCCATTAATATTTCGGCTGGTGACCTATTAGTTGAGGCACAGGGTGTAGTATGTTGGCTCAATAGGTATTGGGCTAGCCTGGCATGCCAGTTGATTGGACCCAATCTTTGTAGCACTTCTTTGGCAGATCTAACTGCCCTCTCAGCCAGCCCATTGCTGGCAGGATGAAAAGGGGCCACTAATATGTGCCTGATGCCCAAACTTGCTAGAAACATCTCAAATTCACAGGAGGTGAATTGGGGGCCATTGTCGGATACGACAGAATCAGGAAGGCCATGAGTGGCAAACATCCTAGTCAGTGCTTTGCTGACTGCTTCCGTAGTGGTGGAGTGCATTAGAGTTAATTCCACCCATTTTGAATATGAATCTACTACCACCAGGAAAGTGCGCCCATGGAAGGGGCCTGCTAAGTCTATGTGTATTCTGGACCAGGGTCTGCCTGCTTCCTCCCAGGTCCTAGGGGTGGTTGCTGGTGGTAATGCCCTGGTGGCCTGGCACGCCTGGCAAGAATTTACCCAGTTAGAGATTTGGGCATCCATGCCTGGCCACCATACGTAGCTGCGGGCTAGGGCCTTCATTCTCACAATCCCTGGGTAACCCTCATGCAGCACCTTCAGTATCGAGGTTTGCAATTTGTGGGGAATGACTACTCTGGTTCCCCATAGTAAACAGCCTTGCAAGGAGGAAAGTTCCTGCTGGCGTAATTTGTAGGGTAGGAAGTCTGAAGGATAAGGGGCCGTAGGCCACCCCCTCCCTACCCAATCCAGGACTTGGGATATTACCTGGTCCTTGGCCAAATGGGCAGTGATGTCAGCAGCAGTGACTGGAAGCTTGAGTTCGTTGATAAGAAAGACTGTGGTTGCAGGTGCTGGGTCCACGACTGGCATTGGCAGGGGACAGCGGCTGAGTGCATCAGCATGGCAAAGGCTTTTCCCGGATCGATGGATTAGAGTGTAGGAATACGCAGCCAGGAAAACCGTCCATCTGGTCATCCTTGGGGACAAAATCTGGGGAGTCTGTTTAGTGCCGGATAAAATACCTAACAGTGGCTTGTGATCCGTTATGAGTTCGAAATGATGCCCGTAGAGGAATTCATGGAACTTCTTCACTGAAGCCACTGCAGCCAAGGCCTCCTTGTCAATCTGGCTATAGTTGCGTTCAGTGGAAGATAGTGTCCTTGAAAAGAAAGCTATAGGTGCTTCTGCACCATTGGGCAGTCTGTGGCTCAGGACAGCCCCAATTCCGAATGGAGAAGCATCGGCTGCTAGAATGAGTGGTAAGTCTTTATTGAATTGGATTAAGACGGCCTTTGAAGTTAACAATGACTTGACTTGTTTGAAAGCAATAGTTTCCCTTGGTCCCCAGTGCCATGGCGAATTCTTGTCTAAGAGTCTATGAAGGGGCTCGGCAACAGAAGCTTTATGGGGCAGGAACGAAGCATAGAAATTCAAGAGGCCTAGGAAAGCTTGAAGCTCAGTTTTGTTAGTAGGAGTAGGCGCATCGTGAATGGCCTTGACCTTTGACTCAGTCGGGTGAATACCCTTGGCATCAATCTTGTAACCTAAGAATTCCACTTGTGGAGTGGCTATGGTACATTTTTCCCTTTTTAGTTTGAGACCAGATTGTCTAAAACGGTCAAGTACACCTCTGACCCTTTGTAGTAATTGTTGTAGATTGGTAGCGGATACCAGAATATCATCAAAGTAAGGCACAACGCCTGGTAACCCTTGCAGGATTCGTTCCATAAGGGACTGGAAAATTCCAGGGGCCACACTAACTCCGAATTGTAGGCGTGCGCATTTGAAAGCCCCTCTGTGGGTTACTATTGTTTGCAGTTCAGCAGTTTCATCATCAACAGGAAACTGTTGATACGCCTGGGACATGTCCAACTTTGCAAAAATGGAACCAGGCTCAAAGGAATGGAGTAAATGTTGTATCACAGGGACTGGGTACGCACTAACTTGTAAATATTTGTTTATGGATGACTTGTAGTCTGAGCAGATCCTCAAGCTTCCATCCTTTTTTAACGGTGTTACTATGGGGGTTTCCCAATTTGAGAAGTCTGTAGGTTTCAGTACGCCCTGCTTGATTAATTTGTCAAGTTCCTTGTCTAGTTTAGAACGAATTGCAAAAGGAACTCTGCGGGGCTTCAAACGAATTGGTACTGCCTGGGAGTCTGCCCTGAAGGATATTGGGGTTCCCACGTAGCAGCCTAGGCCCTCACTGAATACGTCTGCATAGTCCCTGAACAGGGATTCAACTTCTGAATTGGTAATTGCGTGGATTCCCCTATGTGGAGGCCCAGGGCTGGGAACCAATCTAGTCCCAATAGGCTTGGGAGGACACCATCCACTATCACTAGAGGCAAGTGACCCTTAAACCCTTGAAAATGGACAAGGAACTTGCCTTTTCCGATGACAGGGATGGTTCTGCCTTGGTAGTCCCGAAGTGTTAGATTGCAGGCTGGAATTTTCTGTCTTGACATTCTGGGGAGTAGCTTCTTTAAGGTGTCCCATGAGATGATGGATAATGCAGAGCCGGTGTCAACCTCCATTCTGCAGGGTCTACCTTCTATAGAAACAGTGACACTAATTTTGTTAGATTTATTAATTTTTTGTATTTTGAACTGATAGCATGTGAAACAGTCCTCAATTTGTCTGGGGTATTGAATGAGCTTCTGTGGCCTTTGTGGCTGGTTGAAGGTTTTCCCTGCCTGACAAATTTTGGCCAGATGGCCTTTCTTTTGACACCTTAAACATATGGCATTCCTGAATCTGCAGGATGCCCTGAGGTGATTTCCCCCGCAGCTTAAGCATAAGGTTTGTAAATGTGGGGTTTGACTTATACCTTGCCTGAACTCTTTTTGATTTGCGTTGGGCTGTCTGAGGCGGTTTACCTCAGTAGCCTCTTCTGGGCCATTTTCTGTGGAGGCTTCCTCAAAATATACTGTTGGATTTTCTAGTCTGCTGGGTTTTCCCTGAATTTCAGCTGCTGAGAGTGCTGACAGCTCAGCAGCCTGGGATTCCTCTATGGCTTGCTTTAGGGTTAGATCCCCTTTGGCTAATAAGCGTCTTTGTAACTTGGGGTCTCTAACGCCACAAACCAGCTGATCGAGCAGCATATCGTCCAGGTAATCTCTGAACCCGCAATGCAAGGCAGCTGTTCTCAGTGCTGCCATATAATCACTAATTGTTTCCCCCTCTGTTTGGATGCGCCTTCTGAAAGCATGGCGCCTAGCAATTCTGGAAGGCTTGGGGGAGTAGTGATTTGAGAGAATTTCTTGCAGTTCCTCCCAAGGGATAGTCTTTATAGATCTAGGGGCCAGTAATGCTGATGCGGTGTCAAAAACCGTGGCTCCACAAAAGGTTAGGAAGTAAGATTTCTTCCTATGCTCAGAAATTTCTGACAGGTCTAAAGCATCTAAAAAGCAGTCAAACCGGTTCTTGTATGACTCCCACGTCTCAGCGGTCGGTCTGAAGGGCGGGAATGCCGGATTCGTAGTCATCTTCTGTCAGCTGTGAAGTTTTTCCTCAGGCAAGTTAGAGACGGCGCTTCGCGGCTAGAGTCAGCAACTCTGTAGCGATTTCAGCTCTCAGCTAGTGATTCGCTCCTTTCTTTCTCTTCCTTGCATGGCTTGCCTTTATTAGTATCCCGTCCTCGTCGCCAGTGTTGTGGAGCGACGGAATAACTCAGGCAGAGACCAGGTCAAGGCTTTCAGCTTAACTCTTTATTTACAGGCAAGAGGGTTACCGCTACTGCCGCGCTAACACGGCAGCCAGCTGGAGCGGCAACAGCTGATGCCGTTTGACAGCCGCCTTTTATAGCCGGCTGTCAAACGGCTCCAGCCAATGGGAGAGGTCCGTGCTTCCCGCTGGAAGCATGGACCTGAGTGAAGACTCAGTCCATACACAACAGTATTCAAATTTTTTTCTACCGGGTCTGTGGGCATGGCTTGGTGGGCATGGCAGGGGAAGGATACTGTAAAATCTCCATTCCCTCCCCACCTCACTAACAGGCTTACCAGTTCTATTCTACAAAAGAAGACCCAGCCAATCAGCTGGGACTCAGGAGGCAGAGAATAGATGGGGGCGGGACCAACCAAAGGTAGTATTTACCGGTTCTCCAAACTACTCAAAATTTCCACTACCATTTCTCCAGAACCTGTCAGAACTGGCTGAATGCCATCTCTGCATACATGCTGATTTTCATTTTATCTCCAAAACACCAGCCCTGTAAGTAGTTAGGTATAGTGTGAATGATGGATCTAAAGGAAGCTCTGTGTCCATGTAGGGATTTGAACCTGAGCCTCTCTGAACCAAATCCAAGATCTTTACTTCTATACTATATTGACAAGCTACAAAATGTTAGCTCTTTTGGCTAAACTTCATCTTGAGGCCAAACATTCCCCTCCCTGCTGTCTATGTTCAGGTGAGTCAGCGAAGTAAGAAGACATTTTTATCTGCAAAAGGATCGCAGAAAATGACAGTAATAGAGAATATTTCAAATACATTTTTTTGCATTTAATGCCAAATATCTTATTAGTAAAAAGATGACCTTCAAGATTACTTTTTTTTTTCTGTCTTCCAAACATTGTGACAGACGCTCTTGGGCTTCTCAATCTTTTCTCTCTCTCTCTCTTTTTTTTTTTTGCTCTCCTTATTTTCCTTACTAGCCATTGAAAGAAAAATCATATGAGACCCTCGCTTTTGCCATTAAAAACATTAGATTATCAAAAATCTTTTCAGCAGATGAAATAAGTACAGTAGATGGAATTTTGCTGTAACACTCATTGATCTGCATCTACCAATAATGGCAAACTTCCTAAAAAGACAAGGTGACTGATAGGCACTTTGTAATTCCTCAATAGATCAGTCAAGCAATTTCAATTATTTTCATTAATGAGAAAATTCTCTTTTGAGTCACCATTCCCTTGAAGTTTTTTCTTTTCTTCATAGAGGTTCCTTCACAACCATTACCATCTGATTTATCCTTTTAAAAATAGGAAGAAGACAGGTCATCTATTCCAAAATATAAAAAAATATTGGAAGTTTACTACAGTCTATAAGGTCAGTGTACCAGAGTGAATATTAAAACATACGACAAAGTGAGAAGTGGTTGAACCAGCCACAGCAAGAAACCATCTACTTTTTTTTTAATCATGCTCTTTGGGCAAGCAGATGGCATGAGGGAAAACCCACTTGCACAGACTGAATAGATTCATTTCCCTGTCAATTGTCTCTATGTGCAATTTGTTTCCTTCATATGCAATCGAATGAAAGCCCACAAGTCTTTTTCAAGTAGATAATTGCACTTCACTTTTCAGTATCATGTAAGAGATTACACTGCCAGGTGAGACCAGGATAAAAATTGAATCTAGTTGCATTGATACATAACTTAGATATAGGTAGTCCTCATTCATTCATTCACTCACTCCATTCACTCACTCATTTCATTCATTCATTCATTTAAAAACACTTATATAGTTCCCTCATCTTTGAGACAGCTCCCAGAGTGACTAAGTGGCTTAGCCACTTGTTCAGCAACAATTCAAAGTTTTGACAGCGCTGAATGAAGAGGACATACAACTGATTTTTGAAGTTGCGGCTGATGCAGCATATCTGCAATCACATGATTGTGATTCAGACACTTAACAACCAGCTAACAAATATGATGGTCAGAGCATCTTGCCATTTGCAAACTTCCTTGTCAGCTTCCTAACAAGAAAAGTCAAAGGGGAAGCCATCAAGATGTTGCAAGTCACTCCTGCAAGGGACTCCCATTCCTGTCACTTTTTCTCCGAAGGAGCCCTGGGTGGCATGGGGATTTTTTTACCCTGTAACCCATTCTCTGTATTGCCTGTGTGCCCATAGCTCTCATCTGCTGGCTTCAGACATGGTTTCATCAGCATATGCAAGAGCTTCTGAATTCCCACCTATGCAGTCACATGAGATCCTTGCTTTAAATGGCAATGGGTCTGCAAGTATTACCAGTGCTAAGCAACATGTTCAAGTTGTACTTTATGACTGTATCACTTAGTGATGGAAATTCTTGTCCCAACTGATGTCATAACCCAAGGACCAGGGGTGGGATTCTACCAGTTCGCACCTATTCACTAGAACCGGTTGTTAACATTTCAAGCAGTTCAGAGAACCGGTTGTTAGAAGAAATTATTGGCCTAATCCTGTAAGGAAGGCAGGAAGGAAACATTCCGGTGTTGCTTACAGAAACTACCTCTCCATTAACCCTTATTACATTCTTGGCAGGACTAGACTTCCTGTCTCAGGAACATCTCTGGAGTTTTTTTCCCCTCCTTTGTGGGTACTTTGCTTGTGTGGAGTGACCATTTAAAGTTACAATGGCACGAAAAAAGTGACTTATGACCATTTTTCACACTTACGACTGTTGCAGCATCCCCACAGTTATGAGAGGCCAAGCGAGGAGATGCATGCCTCAATGTGATATTGAGTTGGGCACACCCAGCCAATAACATGACCACCAAGCCATGTCAACCCAGTCACATGACCACCTAAGCCACGGCCACCACCTAAGCCATGCCCATAGAACCGGTTGTTAAAAATTTTGAATCCCAATTTACAATATAAAGCATGCATCGTGGAAATTCGCATTTGAAAATAAAAAGTTACTGGGAAATGTTCCATGAAAAGAAGAAAACATATTAGAGAAAGCTGCATATAAAAGTGGCTTATACCAGGAAGTTCCATCCTTGCAAACAATCATGTTTTTTTGTTAAAATATCTGCTAAAAGCACTGACATGATAATGACATGATAATTTGCCAGTGCAGCCAACAACATAAGTTGAATTATACTGATTCATGCTTCTTTATTCTCAAAACCTTTCTGAAAATCTTACTATAGAATTTGCCTTTTTTTGTTACTCTGGCAAACCAAAGTGACAATTTTATGAGCCCTGACTCAAAGGTCTCCTCCCGGGAGAATCAGAAGAAACTAATATGTCATCAATGTGCATTAAAACTGTTAAGCCCCAACATAACTTTGAACATTTATATGGAATTTTGTTTGCCTCATTTCTGCTCATATATGCAGCTTCAGAAAAATAGTTTTTAAGTGTTCAGGGTCTCATATTCTAGTAAATGTGCAACTAGGCCTCAGCAATAAAAGATTAAGTTCTCTTTTACACATGTAAATGGTGTATATTGTGCTAAATCTTTTGATATTAATGTATTCTGTAATCCCATACTCACTGATGTCAGAGCCTACATTTGTCTACATTTGAAGAGGGTTTGCTTCTGTAGAAGTTTATTAAAATTGCTGATTAGATCACAGGGTCAAGTCGATACATTAAAGCAAATCTTTCTAGTGGGAATACCATTAATCAAAGGAACATAATATTTCTTTACAACCTGTGATTAAATTACTGAACTTGGGTTTTTTTTAATCATAAATATCTGTTTCACAAAATATCAATCTAACAATCTGCCCAGAAAAGCAAATTAATGCATCTGTTGTCCACTTCCATTTCTATGCTTATCAACTAAATTTCAAGTTTTCTAACTTTAAGATGACAAAAGTGTTAAAAATTTCAGTGTGGGACACCAATTAGACAGCTGGAACTTTTGGGCTGCGTATTTTGAAACATTAATGCTATCATTTTGCATGCTAAAGAAATGAAAATTTGATTTTATAGTGACCACCAAGGATTAATTGGGTAGAGTTTAAATATCCTCCCAGGAGGTCTGAAGGTTAAAAAGTACACTGTGCTTAATATTTCAAATATTTAACCTTTTTAGTTTAATTCAAATGATCCTAGGGAAAACTGTAGCTTGCCTAAAATTTAAGTAGTTCTTTTTTTTTGTAAATCTTGAGGTTCTGTATGTAATGCTTTTATCATTTCTATGTTATCCTTTGTAATAACATTGTGAATCAGACATTGATGCATTTTTCAAAATGCTAGATATGCTTGATGTACAGAAGTTAGGCAGGGATGTTAGGTGTGCTAGGTATGGAAACTAAGTGTGCTATGTGCTATGTGTGGAAACTAAGTGTGTTTCCTGTGTGCTAGGTATACACATGTTTTCCCCAGAATATGACTGGGTCTTATATTAATTTTTGCTCCAAAAGACACATTAGGGCTTATTTTCAGGAAAATGTGGTACTAAATGCATCTGTTTGGCTGACAATTTTAACCGGGCTTATTTTTAGGATAGGATTTATATTACGAGCATCCTGAAAAATCATGCTAGGGCTTATTTTCCGGTTGGGTCTTCTTTTGGGGGAAACACAGGTACTCATATGTGCTAGGTGTACTAGGAAATACATCTAGCAAAGCACAAGAATGCAAAAGTGAAGAAGGAATGGAGAAGGTTCTCATCAGCAGTGGAAGGTAGTGTGCAGGACAAAGATGCATGGAACATACAACCACTTTTGTTTCAACTTAAATAGATCATTTAAAACTAAAATTGTGTTCATTTGATTAACATGTTTGGATGTCACTTTTATTTTCCTTAATATCCTAGGATTTTACAGTACTATGTTTAAAAATATAACAATTTGAAAAATAGTGGACTATGAAAATTATCATCAACCCAAAAAGAAACCTCATCATAAAATAAAGTGATAGTCGTTAAGGGTGGCAATCACACAGTGTACTTAACTGTTATTGACATCTGACAAGATTTGTTTATAAGATATAAAAGTAGGGTGATGAATCTCTTTTCCATTTTCTTTCCCACCTGTTGGCCAAATATAGCCCTATGCTATGGCCACAGTACACCCAGACTCCAATAAGGCACCGAGGCACAAAGATAATTCACTTACAATTTATTTAGAATGTCCTGATTGAAAAGGATTCCTCTCATTCAAAGAGGAAACCCTGATTCTCAGTTTATATTCTGTTTTAGAATTAACACATCAAAGGAAAATACAAGAGAAAAGTTGATTGGACGGGATAAAAGTAACCTCTGCTTTACATAGAAATTCAGTTATACAGAGTTAAACATATTACATTTAACAACACACATGTCCATTTAAACGAACTGTGACGAAAGCAGAAAATTTAAGATGTTAATGAGGAAAAAAAAGTCATAAGGTTGTTTGGAGTTCACGCAGAGACAACCCAGGTACCAATTAAAGCTAACAAGCTGTCTCTCTTATCAGAAGACAAACTCCAGACATCCTATTAAAAACAAACATGGACCCATCCTATCCTGACCTGGAGTTTTTATTTTTACAGTTTAGGAATGTTAGAAGTTATCAATCAATCCATACAGCAATACAATAAAAAGTTTATTACATTCAAGTCTGCAATGGCTTGATAGCATCATTTAAAAGAAAGAAAAATAAGTCAAATTAAAATACAAAGTAATTATGTTACAACAATACTACACAGTCTATGTTGCGTGGTCCTCAGGAGAGCTATATCTCAGAAGTTTACTGGTGGGTTTTTTTGTGAGTAAGATGAAAGTGGAAGGACTTCTAAAAAATAGATCCTTTATTCTTGCCAGAAGTTTTGTAAAGATCATTTGCAGCAGATTTTTACAAACTGTTTAGCGACTTTGTCTTCTGATAAAAACTCTCCACCTATATACTGCTTTAATATTCATTCCACAAACTTTAATTGGATGAAACAATGCATGTTAGAACATCATTTTTTAAAACCAAGTTACCTCACATGTACAGTACAGACTGTATCCAAAATACAGGACCTACAGTATGACCTGGGAGGGAGAGAGGAAAGGAAGGAAGGAAGGAAGGAAGGAAGGAAGGAAGGAAGGAAGGAAGGAAGGAAGGAAGGAAGGAAGGAAGGAAGGATTTCCAATGTTCCTTGTCAGATACTCACAAGGAAACTCAGTGGAGAAGCTGCACAAAGGCACTTCCACACTCACTACTTTTTTGCCCATCCATGGTTTCCCTCTTTAAGTAAGGAAATATTTCTGAAACATCTATCAATTGTCTAGTTTCATCATAAGGTGCTGGACCAGAGGGTTGCTCAAAACACACAAACACACATAGATACAAGCACATATTATATCTACGGATAAAAAATGTGTATATATATACACAGAGAAGATAGATAGATAGATAGATAGATAGATAGATAGATAGATAGATAGATAGATAGATAGATAGATAGATAGATAGATAGATAGATAGATAGATAGATAGATAAAAGTAGACATACACAAAGGAAGTACAGAAAGAAAATATAAAACAAATATTTGCAGGAGTGCAAAATACTGGTTTCAAATTATAAATTGGTAATGTCTTCCTCAAATATTTTCCTGGCTGACTCAGAATATTTTTCTGGCTCAAGAAAAAGAATAGCAGGGCAAGATCCTAAAGGAAGTATCTCCTTGTCAAAACCGATATCAATCATAATGCAAGATTACTGATTTCTCCCTAGTGCTGATATGCAGGTGTTCCAGATGAGTAACTCTACAGATTTTTGGTAAATGTCAGTCCTTAATTTTGATGTCTTTCCAGAATTTCTTGACATAGCTGCTTTTCTATGAAAATGAAAAATAAAGGGAGGGCAGTACTTTAGAGGTATTGATTGAATGTTTCTGCATTTTTGGAAGCATTTTTTAGTATTGTCATTCATAGATTTAAAAAAGGAACCTAAAAGATTAAGAACAATTGTGCTGGATAACAAAAAAAATCTGTCTGTACAACACTCTATTCCTCCAATGGCCAACACATCCTTTAAAAAGGGCCGGATATATCACATGCAGGTCATGTCCACCCCAACTCACAAAGGCAAAAAAAAATTGTGATATGTCACGTGACATCATGTGACTCAATCAAGTTTGACACCCATGTCTAGAATATATTTTCCCTTCTCTTACACTTAGGCAAGAAAAACCAAAAGTACATGTATAGATTGGGAGAAACGAGGCTTAATAGCAGTAACTGTGAGAGGGATCTTGGCGTCTTAGTAGACAACCAATTAATTATGAACTAATAGTGAGCAGCAATGCAATCCTAAATTGCATTAACAGAAGGATTTAAGCAAGATCATGTGAAGTACTAATACCACTCTATAAAGCTTTAGTAAACCACACCTAGAATACTGAATCCAGTTTTCACCACGACATCATAAAAAGATATTGAGACTCTAGAGCAAAGATGTCAAATTTGATCACATCATGTGACATCATGTGACTGTTTTGCCTTTGCGGAACCAGGGTGGGTGTGGCTTGTGTGTGACGCATCCAGCCCGTGAGCCATCAGTTTGACACCCCTGCGGTAGAAAGAGTGCAGATTAGGAAACTGAAGGCTAAAACATATGAAGAACAATTACAGGAACTGGGCATGGCTAGTCTAGTGAAGAGAAGATCCAGGGGATACATGATAGCAGTTTTCCAATATTTGAAGGACTGTCACAGAGAGCAGTGGGGTCAACCTAATTTTCCAAAGCACCTGAAGGCCAGACAAGGAATAATAGATGGAAACTGATTAAGGAGAGATTCAACCTAGAAATAAAAATAAATTTTCTAACAGTGAGAACAATACACCAATGAAATAGCTTATCTTCAGAAGTTGTGAGAATTTCACCACTGGAAGCTTTCAAGAAGAAACTGGACTGGACTGGACTGCCATCTGTCAGAAATTGGTGTAGTGTATGGTCTCCTGCTTGGGCAGGGGGTTGGACTAGATCAGGGGTCTCCAACCTTGGCCACTTTAAGCCTGGAGGACTTCAACTCCCAGAATTCCCCAACCAGCAAGCTGGAGACTAGATAACCTACAAGAGCCTTTCCAACCAGAGGTGGTATTCAGCAGGGTTCTGACCAGTTCTGGAGAAGTGGTAGTGGAAATTTTGAGTAGTTTGGAGAACTGGCAAATACCACCTCTGACTGGAGATTTTACAGTAAACTCAAAATTTGAATCCCACCACTGCTTCCAATCCTGTTACTCTGTTATTCTCACTTACGAGGAATTGCCCCTTTCCCTTTCTCTCAGCATAAGACTTGGGCTGGAGCTGTACACATTATACTGTTGCTCATAAAGTTTTTTTTTTTCTTCCTAGGCCTATCAGGTCTGGCCTGCATAAATCCAGTCATTCAGATAGGCCTACTTTCATATATGTTAACAGTCAACATTTGCCAAGACAGCTGAGGGTAGAGCTAAATACAGGATGCAAGCTAAGCCTAAGAGCTACTACATAATTGAAGGAACATAGGGTAATTGTTTCTTAAATATATTTCCACCCTTTCTGCCAAAATGGTAAGCAGGTTTAAACATCAATAAATCAATTAAAAGAATTAAACATCAATAAATCAATTAAAAGAATTAAAACACATTGGCAAAAAGAAAGCCTCAAATTCAAAATCTTCCCAGCTGACAATCTACTTAATTAATAGACACCTGGGTAAGAAATTATTCCTGTTTGCAGAAGGCAGACTTGTCAGGGAGGTATAAAATCTGGGAGTTTCTAGGTAGAGTCCCTTTCTTCCATTTCTAACAAATAAACTTCAGATGGATTTGAAAGTAAATAACTTCACGTCAAATAGTATGATAGACTTGCAGGGCCAGCGCATTGAGCAACAAGGTCACATAGTGTAATAAGATTGGGACTGGGTTAGTGAGACTTCTGCCTCACTGTGAGTTGTGTTGGTGGCGGGGCGGGTGCACGGAGGGAGCCTCAGCCAATCTCATTGTACATATGTTGCACTCTGACAATAAAGATAATAATAAAAGGTTCTTAGAACACAGGCTTCTCAGAAAAAATGTCTAATCCCATATCATGTAGATATTGACATCAAGAGCCTTTTTATTTATATTAAGAATTTTACATAATGTAAAAGACAAATCAAAGAAGGAAGGAAGGAAGGAAGGAAGGAAGGAAGGAAGGAAGGAAGGAAGGAAGGAAGGAAGGAAGGAAGGAAGGAAGGAAAGGGAAGTATATAAAATACTTCTGACCTTCTCTTCAACAGATATTAGTCTTTTTCCTGTTAGATACTATACAAATTCCTTCAAACCCATAAATCATCATATCACGTTTTGTTCTTTCAACAAAGGTGCCATATAGTATAAGATTTCCAGTGAAACCAAGGATTAAACTACATGTTTAGGAAAAATGGACAGAGGTGTTGCAGTGGTGTACTATACAGGAGAAAAAAATCCTCTATAGTTTTCTTTTTGTACCCAAATGAAACTTGACTTTAAAATACAGATTCAAGTCAAAATGATTTGTAGGTGGATGGCAAAACTGCCTTGTAAAGTCAGATTGAATTGTAGATGGATGGATCAGTAAATCTGAGTTTAACTGCATCAAAAATTAAATTAGATTAGAAAAATCAATAACAATTTCAAAACAATAAAATAAAAATAAATTTTAGTGGATTCAAGTTGGGTACGAGCCCTAAACCTAGACACACGCTTGTATTTTTGTGTTATATTGTTCAAATCATGCCGAGTATCATAGAATGGAAGGACTGGAAAAGACCTGGGAGATAATCTAGTCCACCCCGCTGCCTAACATAGGAATCTACATTAAAGTGTGTCTTTGATTGGATTACTACAAGCAAATAAAAATTCTTGTCCATTAATTTTGTATCTGCAAAATTAGATTTAGATCTAAAAATCTGAATTGCTTCTAAAAATCACTCAATATTAATAAATTATCTATCTATTATGAATAAATATTAATAAATAATGTTGGAATAAATTATAAATATTGTTAAGGCAATAAAAGATGTTCATGAATAAATTTAAATAAAATCCATTCCATTATGGTTTTTTTTCTTTCATGTAATGAACCAGGCAACAATCTTAAAGTGAAGCATGCAACTTATTCTGTATCAAGAGTCAAAAGAACAAATCCACATTAAAGGAAAGTAGTGTTTGACTCTGAACTTCGTATCATTCAGATTCATTCAGTTGCATCAAATCTACATAGCACAGATCTGAAAAGGTGGGTACATGCATCTTTTGCACACCGTTATCGCTGAGTTCCACTGCTAAGTCCCATTAATTAAGTAAAGGACAGGATAAGTCTTCAACAAGTAGTTCCCATACACAATGGACTTGCATTAGTCAGAATTCTTCTTCAAATGTAGCAGTTGTTTGTACATACATTATACTGAGACACACCGTACCGGATCTAAGTTGGACTTAATTTCAAACTACTCTCAAATAAAAGCAGCCTTTGGTAGAAAACAAAATTCTTAATTATCCATTATTGGTAGTTCTAAGCTAACTCCCAGATAGAAGGGTCTGTAATCTCTCAGAATAAGTAAGCCTTGTAGGTTTAGCACTTCAATGTACAACTATATTGTGACTGATTGTAGAAAAGGATTCCACTTCATTGTGTTATAAATATCAGAGAAATTTCAGCTACAGATAATCCTCTATTTTTGGTCATTCTTTTAATGACCATTCAAAGTAACAACACTGACTTATAACTGGTCTTCGCATATATGACTGTTGCTGTCAAACATCAGACACTTGACAACCAACATGTATTTATGATGGTTGCAGTGTCTCGGGGTCATGTGATTGCCATTTGCAACATTTTCCAGGAGGCTTCCGACAAGCAAAGTCATTGGAGAAAACTGGATTCACTTAATGACTCATGATTTGCTTAATGATCACTGCAAAAAAGCTAATAAAATTGGGCATGACTCATTAACAACTGCATCACTTAGCAATGCAACTTCCAGTCCCAAGTGTGATTGTAAGTTGGTATATGATGCCATATCAGATCCACATTATCAGAAATTTATATGGTGGTCTGAAAAGTGATTGAAACCAAGAGGAAAAAGTGTGTATCTTTTTATCCTTCAAATGAAAAGTGGATTTCATATTTCACAAAGCAGGGAATTCATCATTGTTGTTAAACCAGACATAGCAAGTGAGCATTTAATATTGCTTGTTTGTGCAAAAATAAAGGTTTGGTTCACCAAGTTCTCAAGCATACTTCAAGATTTATATTCTAAAATGATTTATTCCTAAAACGGATAAATGTTAGCTAAAGGAAATGATGAAAGGATATTTAAAGACTGTTGAATAAATTAAATGTTATATGACACAGCTAATAGCAATGTATCTGGCTTCAGCTATCTGCTCACAAACTGGAGAAATAAGTAATTCTTATGTTTATTGGAAGGTACTTTCAGAGGAACTTTAAATATTTGTGTCTTGAGCTTCGAAATGCATCTGAAGAGAATTGTTTTCGCAATATTGTGAAACATTAATTTGTGAAACAAACTGATAGCCAGTTTGGTGTAGTGGTTAAGGTGCTGGCCTAGAAAAGATTGTGAGTTCCAGTCCTTCCTTCTCATGAAAGCCAGCTGGGTGACTTTGAGCCAGTCATTCTCTCTCAGCCCAACCGACCTCACAGGGTTGTTGCTGAGGGGAAAATAGGACAAGAAAGGAGCATGTTCACTGCCTTGAGTTATTTATAAAAATATTAAAGGCAGGATAAAAATATATCAAATAAATGGATAAATATTTTTTTTAAAAAACAAAACATTAATTAAAGACAAGGTGGTCAGGATAGGATGTTCTGAAGGTAAGGTGTACCAAATTGTTCTGCTCCACAATTTACTTCTAGCTTTTCCTACCTCAAAATCTACCATTATTTAACTTTTTCAGGTGCTTTGTTCATTTTCTTTGTTTATTATACATATTGGTAGCATCAGAATGAGCTCACAGCTCAATCTGTGTTAAGCTATAAATATTGCTATGCATACTAGAGCGATATCTGGGAATCTAATAGAAATTTTCCATTGCCGTTGCTGTCTCCATTACCAATTAATTTAGGATCATGAATTGAAGTGATAGCATATGGCTAAAGGATGAAGAAATCCATATAAAATTAGGTCTGAAATTAAGTGGTTGAAGTTCATCCCAGCAGTAGCTTGGAAGAAGGTGATTGAATACAAAGATTAACTCATAAATCCTATTTCCTCTTTTTGAGTGGCTGTAGAAACTCTAAAAGACTCATCCATCCTTCCTCTAAAATTCCAAGCTTTCCATTTATCCATG
Organism: Bungarus multicinctus; assembly: GCA_023653725.1. Taxonomy (NCBI): domain Eukaryota; kingdom Metazoa; phylum Chordata; class Lepidosauria; order Squamata; family Elapidae; genus Bungarus; species Bungarus multicinctus. The sequence continues at coordinate 42,232,662 of CM042842.1, read as the reverse complement.
GTGATCTCATATATTAACATCTATTTATCCACGGGGATTAAGATTTGGGGCTATCACCTGAAATACTGCCACACAAACAAAGATAAACACTCTATTAAAATGTTGACAAGAAACCTTGTGAGAAGCATTTTTATGGAGCTGTAATTTTTGAATTGCTGTTGACAATGTGCGAACATGAATAGCTGTTTCCTGACACAAGGCCAGGTTTGTTTCAACCCATTTGTTGCTGTGCAAGAACAACACTGTCAACTGGTGAGGAATCAGTATTGGGGCATGTGATAACACCGGAGGCATTCATTCATTAATTTATTATTAAGTGAATTTATTAAATTTATATACCGTCCACCCAGAGTGACAGGAGTTCCAATGGCATAAAAACATAAACATAAAATACCAATAGCAATAGCACTTAAACTTATATACTGCTTCGCAGTGCTTTACAGCCCTCTCTAAGAGGTTTATTGAGTTAGCACATTGCCCCCAACAACCTGGGTCCTCATTTTACTGATCTTGGAAGGATGAAAGGTTGCATCAAACTTGAGCTGGTGAGAATCGAACTGCTGGCAGTCGGTAGAATTAGCCTGCAATACTCCATTCTGACTACTGTGCCACCATGGCTCATAAAAGCATTAAAATTAACAACAGCTAAATAAAAAGTTAAAAACCGAGATCATGGATGGTATGTTGGTGGAATTTTGTCTCTCATTCAACAAGCCAACCACATCCAGCAGAGCTCCCATTGGAGTCCCAAGCCAACTAGCAGAGACAGGTTTTAAAGCCCTTCTAGAAGGCCAGAAGAATAGGTGCAGATTTTACCTTTGGAGATATTTCAAAGGGTATGGTACCAAGCATAGCTAGATCTTCAATGCAGTCAAAATTCCTTAGCCAAAGGATTCCAAAGAAGTCATCTTCTGCCAGAGTGAATGGGGCAAGCAATCCCATTGGAGTGGGACTGTTCCTCAGACAACAAAGATGTACCTAACCAACACCCTGAATTGGACCTGGCAGCAAACTGGCAACCAATGTAGCTCACTATGACATATACCATCCAAGGGCCTCCAAGAACTGTTTGCACTATAGCTGTCTGTACTAGCTGTAGTTTCCAAATACTCTTCAAGGGTAGCTTCCTGCAGAGTGTATTGCCATAATTCAAATGAGAGATGACTAGGGCACAAGGCTAAGATAATTCTTAATTTAATGGTGATTTTCCTTAGGATTGCTAATGTTTTCAAATACCTTATTTTCCGGCGTATAAGACGACTTTTGAAACGAAAAAAAGTCAACCGAAAATCGGGGGTCGTCTTATACGCCGAGTATATTCCAAAAAACGTTTCGATATGCCGCTAAACGAAAATCGTCTGGATATTGCCACGAAATGAATTTTCCAACTCGATCCTGCACCAATCACTGCAAGGCTGCTCGGACCGCCTCTCTAACTCAGCCAATCCAAGCAGGCTTTTTATGCATGCAAATTATACAATGTTCATGGCATTGCCATTTGTGAAGAGACCTTCCATTTATCGTATCAATGTACGGTATGTTACGGTATGTTCATTAAAAATTTAATTAAAAAAGAACTGGTGTTGCCTCGGAAGTGGGGGGGTAGTCTTATACAGCGAATATAGGCCTAAACCTATGTTTTAACTATAAAATTAGGGGGTCGTCTTATACGCCCGGTCGTCTTATACGCCGGAAAATACGGTATATACATATGTGCATAATTTTAACTTCACTGTTCAAGCTGATTTGGTTTTATAAGTAAGGTAACCGGAATACAAAATATATACTGTAGCAGCACATGTCATTTTCTAAAATTATTAGTACTATAGGCGTGGGGAGAACTCTCACTTCTTTAGGGAACAACTTTCATTCTAGTGGCCAATTATCAAGAAAAGTCTAATTTTTAGCCAGCACATCAGAGATTAGAAACATTCATGTAGTTAAGCATGAGGAATATAATTTTTGCAGTCTCCCAATATAGGAACTGATTCATGAACTGATATATGCATTAGAACACATCAGTTATCCATCAGGTTTTCTAATGCCCAATTGTTTTAACCTAATTATTGGACTAAAAAAACCAGAATACCTTTTGAGATGGATATTTGGAGGCAAACATCAGGGCTGTGCAAATCCTTCCAAAGGGTGTTTTAGAAACATAGAAGCTGAGGATTTTTCCAGATTCATGTGGTTACTTCAGAAGCTGCTCCAGGTTGTCTCTTAATGTGTGTGACTCTTCACTAACAACTTATTTCAGAGGAATTGTACAGCCACCCCACCCCCAAAAGAACTTATCTTGAGAAATACATTTTTAAAGAATGCAAGTTAATATATACACAAGGCAGAATGAATTTAGAGGTGAACACATGCACAATCATATGGAATATTTATTCCTTCATTATTAATCGTATTTATAGACTGCCAAATTCCTAAGGATTCTTGCAGTTTGTGATAGAATAGAGTAGAAATAGTAACGTTAATTCTTAGAAGCTCCGAAAGCAGGATAAGTATTCTGGATCAAGCTTCCCCAGCCTTGTATGCTGCAGTGCAGATAGGCTGAGACTACAACTTTCAGAATTGATATAATGGCCTAGTGTCATGATCACCTTTCAAATTAAGAAGAGGATCAGGAGAAGGCAACTAAAGAAAGAGATTCTGGGTCATCAAGCCCAGCCAATGATGCTGAGCTATGAATCAGTCTCACTCTTCTTACTCTGGATCTAGCACTTTGATCAAAACTAGAAATCCTTTCTACTTCTCCTATAAGAATCTCAAGGTCGGAAAAGAGAACAACAAAGATCAGAAAGGTGTAGCACTACTTCACTATGCTAACCTGCCAAGAAGCCACTTGTTTCTATCTAGGGAGCAATCTACATTTAGTAAGTTCACTGCAACAATGTTCTTCCATGAAGACCCCTCTATGTGTCTTGCAAGTTCCTATATATCAGTGGTGGGTTTCAACAAGTTTTCCTACCGGTTTGGTGTGAGCATGTGTGTGCCAAACATACGCTTTGCACACACACAGTGTTTGCAACTCACCTTTTGCTGCAAGCCCTGTGTATAAAACAGCTGACGTGAGGCAAAGGGCTGTGCCGTGTGAAGTAGCTGAGGCTGAAAAACAGGAAATAAAGGTCAGTATAGAACCAGGATTGGTGGGAGGGCCCAGCAGCTGATCTCCAGGGGAAACCGGTTCGCTCACAGATGCTCGTTGGAGCTACTGGTTTAGCTGAACCAGGCCAAACTGATAGAAAACCACCACTGTTATATATCTTTCAAGACTCTTTCCTAGAAAGATGTCTGAAGTGTCTTAAAATACTCTCTGTTTTACAAATCCATTCTGCCTGGTGAGTTTTCACATATATGTGAAATTTTGAACAGAATTGATGACTCTCCAATATGTTTTATAGATTTACTGCTACAGGAGATTAGAACAACCGTTCATGAGGTCTGAACCAGGGGTGGAATTCTACCGGTTCTGTCCAGCTCTTTAGAACTGGTAACTCTGAAGAGCAGTAGACACAGAACCGGTTCTGTGTTTGCTGCTGTTTTGGCCCACCCACCCGCCTAAGTTCTTACCTGACCTTTATTTCCTGCTTTCTCAACCTCACTGCTTTGCGCAGCATAGCTGCAGTTGAAAAAGCAGGAAAATAGTGCTGTTTCAAACACTGCCTAGAGGTGGAGCTCTTGCCTCACAATCAGGAGGCTGTGAGTTTGATCCTAGGTAGAGGCTAATATTTGGAATAGACTCTCCTGCTCCAGGGGGTTGGACTAGATGACCTCCAAGATCCCTTCCAACTGTTATTCTATGATTCCACCTCTGCGCAGTGCTGCTCAGCTGTCCGGGCAGCAGAGCTGACAATGTTTCAAACGTGCGTGCAGCATTTGAAATTACACAAAAACGTAAATTAGTTACATTGATCTGATCCCACCCCTAGTCTGAACCCTTGCTAACATTTAGCTGGGATGGGATGGAATTCTGCAAACTCTTGTCCAAACAACTATTGGAGACACATCTGCAAAGATTGCAAAAAAAAGATATCATAGTAGATATCACATTAGCCTTCAAAGGTAAATCTTTTCTAAAATATGAACAAGAGCTAAAGGGGAATTAGGCTAGCTCTTAGGAAACAGGAGATTGTTATCTGTGGCTAGCACTTGTTTATAGTTTAGCTGAGAGTAAACCCTATTGGACTCAGCAGAATTTACATCTGAAAATACAGATAGTGAGGGATCTGTTGTGAGTGCTATAATTTGGACGGTCTGGGAATCTGAATGTTGTGAGAATGTAAAGTGTGTTTCTAGTGCTGTGCTATAGAGATAAATCCCAATCTGGAAGGCTGCATTGCATTTGTAGCAGGCACTAAAAGGAGAGAAAAAAAGAGGTGAAGGACACAGCTATAATTGCTCTAAAGGCTGTTGCTGTAAAATGCTATCAGCATAAGAACAAGGCATATGCGAAGATCAAGCTCAACAAGCTGCAAGATATTTAATATTTTCTCAGCGAAACAGATCTTTGTCTAGAAGCAGTAATCTGCTTCACAATCCACAGTGATTTCATCAGAATATTTGCATCACGGAAATATCACACGATTTAAGCTTCGTGTTTTGCTTTTCTTTGTTTTGCCCTTTATTCTGGCTGCATATATCAAGTCAGGATATTCTACAGCATAAGAATAAGATGCTTGTGTTTCACTGAAATATGTGACAGTCAAAGAAGTTTTTTAGCAGGTAATGAATTTTCACAATGAAAAGAGTAATTGCCAGATAATGGGGAAGGCGACCTTTTCATTGAACGCATAAAAGAATGTGAACACAAGAGGATAATGGGTAATAGACAAAAATGATTTTTAAATTTATAAATGGATCGCAACCCACTTTGCTCATTCAAAAAAACCAACAGAGGCTCATCTTGTTATATTTAATATAAATTCTATGGTAAAGAATTAGTAAAATGGCCATTAGCATGTTATTAGTATTTTATAAACTTGCATAGCATACAGTTTTATGGCTGAATAGTTATCATAGGGTCGGGTCAAGAGATCCTTCAGCAGAATTCTGTTGACAGAAGTCTCCCATTCATGAAAAGACAAAGGCAATTTTTTGTTCTGTGTGAACCTTAAAACTAACAGCATGTGTGTGAAACCTGCAGCTGAGGAACTGCATAGGATTTTCATCTTCTCAAACTGCATCCTGTGAAGTTTGATCCTCCTATTTTTTTTCACTGTCCTACTGATGATTTCATCAGTCTGTGAACAAGTCAGTAGGAAATAGATAACTGATTTCACATTATCTTTAACAGCTATCGTAGTTGTTGATAAACAAAACAGCACACTAGTGACTTTGCAGCAGACTGATGTCAAGTCGTACATAGCTGACAAGATTAAGGAACCAAGAACTGGGTTTTAGTAAGATATCTTTAATATTAAGGTAAAGGTAAAGGTTCCCCTCGCACATACGTGCTAGGTGTTTCCGGTTCTAGGGGATGGTGCTCATCTCTATTACAAAGCCAAAGAGCTAGCACTGTCCGAAGACATCTCTGTGGTCATGTGGCCAGTATGACTAAACACCGAAGACGCATGGAATGCTGTTACCTTCCCATCAAAGTGGTCCCTATTTTTCTACTTGCATTTTTACATGCTTTCAAACTGCTAGATTGGCAGAAGCTGGGACAAGTAATGGCAGCTCACTCCAGTATGCGGCACTACAGATTCGAATGACCAAACTGCTGACCTTTCTGATCGACAAGCTCAGCATCTTAGCTACTGAACCACCACATCCCTACATCTTTAATACTAGACTGGGGTAAATGTTAAATATTGGAAAGTGCAATAGGAATTTTCCAGACTCAGTTATAGTGAATTAATAGTACTGCTATATTTGTGTCAGAAGCACCTACCAAGGCACATCTGGGTTGAAAAAAATAGCCAATGACATCACCATTGCCCAGGGAATGCCCAAGGGGGCTCCTTTCATGTCCCTGTTATTTTTCCAAACTGGTACCCATTTATCTATTTGCATTTGCATGCTTTCGAACGGCTAGGTGGGCAAATTGACAGGAATTCATTCCATCATGGGGCTTGCGTTCTTAGGTTTGGAACTGCTGAGCTGTTGACCTCTCAATGGTATTCAGATTGAATCTCCTAACTACATGAGCCAGTGCTGCCCCCCATTAATTAATTGAATTAATTAAAATGTTATTTAAGGAGCTTCTTTGAAAAACTTCTCCTCAAACATCTCACTACCTGAGCTGAGTTGCCATTTATGATATAATCATCAACTGATTTGCCTACTACATTCCCAGCCTCCTCACAATCATAATTGAGAAAAAGGAGAAAGCAGAGCGAGAAGAGAAGGACAAAGGAGCTTTTTTTTTGCTTCACATTTCCTTCCAGCATCCCTGCAGAAAAAAGAAGCTGTGTCAAGGGTGGAAGAGGACGATATCTAAATGGATACGCAGTATGTTATCCAAAAACCTGAGTGGCTTTTAGAGTTTAAATTTATTGACAATTTCTATTCTAAAGTACTTATATAAAGTACGTTACATATTTATAATGCTTTAAGGACCAAACAAATTTCTTCTAATAAAGAAGACGAAAAAGTAAAGAGAAGCCAACAGTAGGAGCATAACTATACATTTTGAATGTCATTCGTACTTCAAGAGTTGTTTGGAAAAGAGTTTTTCCCTCAAAATGCTTCAGGACTGAGACTTTGCAATAAAATTTATGTGTACTATATTTTCACTTTTTCACCTGATAAAAGAGGTCAGTAGTTCCATAACATAAGCCAATATTGTTGCCTGTCAGTCTCCAAAACCCAAGAAAAATATTTTGTGATTCCTCCAAATAGACTTCTTTATTATTTTATACCTATAGACAGAATCTTGCCAAAATGAAGCAGACTACTATCCATAAGAAGCATATACTATACTCTGGGAACAATTAGGGAGAGGCTGTCTTCATCTTCTTTCTCTCACACAAACTATCTGAATTGACTCTTACTCCTCTGAAATGCACTCCCTCCCTCTTGAGAATCTGGACTACATTTCATCACATCACCATAGTGAATCAAATTCAAAATTTTTCTTTTAAGGTATAAATACATCGGAACCATATTACCTGGCAAAATCCTTTTACATGTATAGATCTGGTCAGTGAGTAAGATCTGATCTTTCTACATGTAGCAAAATCAACAGAATAACACCTTGCAGTCATTCATGGGAAGATCTTCTCTGTAGTCCATTATACTCTGGAATACCCTTTCCCAGAAATCTGAGGTACCAACTGTTACCTCTTATTTGAATTTACTGTCTTTGATCACTGTCTTTGCCCAGACTCCTTCTATAAATGTTGGCTGAACGATTCCATTTTATTTGTTTTGTTATTATAGTTCACAGTTTAATTATGTGTTTATATTGTTTTATATTTATAATGTGATTGTAATCATCAATAAACATAAAATATATTTTTTATAATTTAAATAATTTGTTCTTCAGAAAATGTTGTATTTATTGAACTCCTAAAAGAACATTTATAGAGAGATGGATGTTAGATGTTGGCATTGTAAGGTATTTGAAAGTTCTTTAATTTATCTGATCTGATCTTCTCCAGCTACAACCTTCTTTTAGTTTCAAATTATTGCATATATATCTACAATTTTGGGAAGAAACCATATAGTTAGGCCTCTTAATATAATGTTGAATTTTTTTCCTAAAACATAGAATTAAGAGTCTCATGTAGAGCTTTAAATCTATCAAGCTTAAGGTACAGCAAAGAGGATAATTTTATGTAACTAGAAAGAAACTTACTGTCCAAATTTGAAAGACTGAATCCATGATATGACTTTCAAAACTTTGCTTTTTGAAAAATCCCTGTGTTGTGAAAATGAGAAGATTTATGTGTCTATATGATCTAGTTGAATGATAAGTGTAAGGATTGCATTAAGGTTGTACTGCTATCTATATTTATTATATGCATATTTTCCTCTTTTTTCTGTTATCTAGTTTTCTTTTGTAATGTTTATTTTAATCAGTATGATGTATCTAGATTTTCTTTATTGTATAATTCCTAGCTTTTTCATATTTTATTATTGCTGTTGTTGTTGATGATGATGATGATGGTGGTGGTGGCCACAAAGTCAGCTAGATTAGCAGAAAGTTGGTATTTTTATCCACCTTTCAAACCCTTTCCAAGGGATAGGCAGATATTGCTTGAAGATGAAGTAAAGGTATCATTGCAGGACGTAAGGTATCCCAAGTAAAGCTGCCTTTTGCAATTGACTGGTGGGATTTTGTCAATGCCAATGGTGTCCAAGATGATGCTCCGTTTGTTTTGGGATTACACTCAAGGCACCTATTACTATTGGTATTATCTTTGCTTTCTTTTGCTACAGTCATTCTATCCTTATTTGCGGATCTCAGAATTTTGTGGTTTTGTTTTCTTCTACCGTTTTTTTTTTCTTTCCTTATCAACAATTAAGTTTGGTGTGATACGTTTAAAGTCCCAGAACACTGTGGCATCTTTATATTCTATAACTTTATGTTTTGTGTGCCACCAAAGCTGGCTTACAGCCAAGCACTGATATTTCCTGCAGATCTTTCAATATACCATTGTTGCTAGTTTGTCAAGTCATTCTTTGTAGTCAGTCTGTGTGATCTTCTTGCAGCAGCTAACTAAACGATCCATTGCTTCCTCAGCTTCTTTGCAAAAGCTACATTTAGTGTTTGTTGCTGTCTTCTCAATTCTGTTTTGTAGGCATTTGTTCTTCAGGCTTGGCCTTGTGCAGCCAGAGTTAGCTCCTCTGTCCCTTTCTTCCACTTTCCTGCTCTTTGGCTTCTTTTTTCTTATTCTTAATGTCCTGGCCATGTAACACTTTGCCTTGGTATGTGTTTTCTATTTTTCATTTGCTCTTTTTTTGTAGGCAAGTTTGGTCTCTCCAGTACTTAGCAAGCTTTCCCGATACATTAATGCCAGCGCAACTTTTCCACTGTCCTTCAGAAACTCTTCCAATGCCCTCTTCTCTTCTTCAGCTGTCTGGTGTACTTGCAACATTCCATGTCTACCTATTTTCCTTGGCAAGTAGAGTGTACCAACATCTCTGTGGGGATGAAAGGCATGAGTCACTGTCATTAGTTTTCTGGTCTTCCTAGCCAGCTCTTTTTGTTCTGCTTGAGTCCAGTCCCCCATTCCAGCTGTGTATTTAATGACTGGAATTGTCTAGGTGTTAATTCCCTAGACAGCATTTTCTCCACTGAGTGTGAACTTGTAAGCTATTTTGTAATGCTATTATATGGGATGCAGCATATATAATATAACTATAACTACAACGATATAACTAGATGGAGAAATGAGGCATCACAAGTCAGGAAGCTGTTTAAGAAAATAGAAGTTTGCCTGCACTTAGAGTTGCTATTTCATTTTGCCTATAGCAAGCATTGAAAATGACAATAGAGACTGCTGTAATTGTAAGCTTGAAAAAAATAAGAATGTTACTCTTGAAGATAATTATCTATTGTTTTTTAAAAAAATCTTCCATGAAGGATGCTGTCTAATGGTACTACAAATCTATATTATTTAGGACAAAATTTAGGATATTATTTAGGAAGGGGATTACTGGCATTTCTCTATGAAGTAAAAGAAAGAGAGAAGTCCAACCTCAAAAGAATGAAATCTTACTACCACAAATTGTTTCCTTCTCCAGTAACTTGTAGCTTTTAAATCTGACCTTGTGTAAAGGGTAAGAATCTATCATTAAATTCCACAGGACTGGAATGGATTATCACTACACTGGTTAGAAAGCCCATTTGGTTTTCTAGTATCTCCCTGTCATTAAAAAATATGGCAGAAAACCATTTTAGTATTGGTCTCAGCTGGAAATTTGAGGATTGAATATAAGCTTGCTGATATACACATTTCATTTCACACAGAGCATGTGCGTATATCCAGTGGTGGGTGACTGGTTTAACAACTGGTTCTGTAAGTGTGCACTTTTGCACGTGGACAGCATTAAAAAAAACCCTACTAACTTGAACCTCTACGAGGCAGCCCCGGTAAGTAAAACAGCTGAGGCACACGAAATCTACTGTGCCGTGAGAATCAGCTGAGCTGAAAAAGACAGAAATATAGGACAGAATAGGGCAGGGGTGAGTGTGGCCAGCTGATCATCGGAACTATTGGTTCACTAAAACCGGTCCAAACTGGCAGCAACCCACCACTGCATACATCACTCCTAAAAGCACACTTATATGCAAGAACTGATATCAGCTGTGCACAGTCACCTAACCTTATAAGCAGGGGTGGGATTCAATATTTTTAATAACTGGTTCTGTGGGCGTGGCTTAGTTGGTGGGCATGGCTTAGTGGTCATGTGACTGGGTAGATGTGGCTTGGTCATGTTATAGGTTGGGCGTGGCTAACTCAATATCACTCACATCGAGCCACACATCTCCTCACCTGGTCTCTCATGACTGTGGGGATGCTGCAACAGTCATAAGTGTGAAAAATGGTCATAAGTCACTTTTTTCAGTGCATTGTAACTTTGAATGGTCCCTCCACACAAGCAAAGTACCAGCAAAGGAGGGGAAGAAACTCCAGAGAAGTTCCCAAGACAGGAAGTCTAATTCTGCCAAGAATGTAATCAGGGTTAATAGAGAGGCAGTTTCTGTAAGCAACACCAGAATGTTTCCTTCCTGCCTTCCTTACAGGATTAGGCCAGTAATTTCTTCTAACAACCGGTTCTCCAAACTGCTTAGAATGTTAACAACTGGTTCTAGCGAATAAGCGCGAACTGGTAGAATCCCACCCTTGCTTGAAAGGTTGAGAACTCCAGCAACTTATAGATGGGTGGACTTCAACTCTCAGAATCCCCCAACCTGCCTGGTTTGAAATGAAACCAGAAAAATCATCACTCTGGCTTTGAAAGTGTTAGTGGCACTTTGGTAGGCAGCCTCTATGCTTACTTCCTGTAACAGGGCCTATGCAGCTTCATGGGAACCATATTTTAAAAACTGCAATCACAAATTTAACAGAGCGTCTAAAGGCAGCATGAAGTAGGAGAGAGAGTTGTAAATATAGAAAGCACATTAAATTTCATGCTTTTGAACTGTTTCTTTGTTTTTCTCCATCTCCCTCTTGCTCTTTTTACCCCTTCATACATTATCACCCAATTATACATGTACATAGCCATTCATAAATACATATAAATATTTTCTGATTCAATTCAAGTAACATAACTACATGCATCATTGTCAAATACACATGTGTTAGGAAATAGGAAGAAAAGTTAGCCATAAAAATATATATTATCACCTGTGCTTCCATTAGTTTTGTTTTTGATAACTGACTAAAATGATAAGATCACCACCGTGCCTATAAAGTACAGGAAATACCCATCAAGTGCAATTAAAGGGAGCCTTTACTGGCAGTTTTACTTAAAAGAGTGATCATCCCCATGAAAAAAAAATCAAGAAAGAGAAGGTAAAACTGCAGTAACAAATTTACATAACCCATAATGCATTTTAGTTTATGATCCATATATTCATAGGCAGTGGTGGGATTCAAATAATTTAACAACCGGTTCTCTGCCCTAATGATTTCTTCCACCAACCAGTTCCCCAAACTGCTCAGAAAGTTAACAATCAGTTCTCCTGAAGTGGTGCAAACTGGCTGAATCCCACCACTGTTCATAGGTATCTAATAATATTACACAAAGTCTGCCGTTTGGTTTGTCAAATTTTGGTCTTTTGGCAAATTTTGTTTTTTTATATTTCTCCTTCTCTATGTCAATGGTGCTTGGGAATTCTTTTACAATACTGTTCACTTGTGGTTTTGAGCTTGCCTTCTTGTTGCAGGGATTTTGACCCCAATCTCTTCATAGCCTGTCTAGCAATAGCAATAGTACTTAGACTTATATACCACTTCACAGTGTATTACAGCCCTCTCTAAGCAGTTTGCAGAGTCAGCATATTGCCCCCAACAATCTGGCTCCTTATTTTATCAACCTTAAAAAGATGGAAGGCTGAGTCAATCTCGAGCCGATGAGAATCGAACTGCCAAATTTCAGGCAGCCAGCAGTTAGCAGAAGTAGCCTGCAGTACTGCATTCTAATCACTACATCTAGAAAAGGCCCAAGTTATTCTCCAACCCTTCCAACTTCTTTCTTTTACAGTTTAACTGAAGCATGAAAGAGTAAGAGGATTGGCCAAGATTATTGTACAGTGAAAGATGGAGTATTGGTACAAATGTCTCTTGGCCATCTCATAATGAAGAAATACAACAAATGTGAACCCACTCTGAGTATTTCTTTAAAAAAAAATCTTCTACTTTGAAACAAAATAAAATAATTTCTTTATTAAATTTAATGAAAATTGTTAGAGAAAATGAGGAGAAGAAATGTTCTTCACACTAGTAGCTGTTCAGAGTATCTGCTGAATTTGGAAGTTTCACCAAAATGTTGTAATATGTATGGTGATGTTGCACCAAAGTTAAGCAATGTCAAAATGAACGTACAAAAGAGAAAGGTTGCCCTGCAATATCATTATGCATATTTTGTTACATGCTCTTCTTGACCTCTCATATATATCTATAGAGCTGTTACAGAGCTTGGTTGTTTTCTTGCAAACCTTTCATTACCCAACTAGGTAACCGATAATGTTACCAAGTTAGGTAATGAAACATCTGCAATTGAGCTCAGAGAACACCAAGGACCTCACAATTCTTACCTATTCTTGAACTTTGTTAAATTGCCTTGAAATACAATCCTTTTCAGTGGAAACAGATTGTACATATACCCTGATGGTAATTATTATCACTAGTTCAGTGGTATCACCTCACCAATAAAATAACTGTAAGCGAACTGTTCTCACAATTTCTAACCAACTGATGATAAAACAAACTGCACACTCTTAGTAAGTTAATTAGATGCTATTAGAATTATGAATGGTCTGTTTTTGAGCTGGTCAGCTCCTGACATTTTTTTTTTCACAGTTGAAAGTGCTATGAGGAAACAATAGCACTACATATGCTGCACACTCACCTTCTGTCATCTCTTTAACAAGTTTTTAGAATGCTTCAAAAAAGATGGCAAACTCAGTTTAAGCAGTGAAAGGATCTATTCTTGTAAATGGTCTGTGTTTGACTATAATCCTATATATGCCTGCTCAGACACAAAATCTATTAAATTCATTAGGGATCTAAATTAGAAAACTCCGCACAGGTAGTCCTTGAGTTACAACCACAATTGAGCCCAAAATTTACATTGCTAAGTGAAACATTTAAGCAGTGAGCCTGTCCCATTTTACGAGTTGCCTTGCCACAGTTGTTAAGTGAATCATTGCATTTGTTAAGTTAGTAACACAGTTGTTAAGTTAGCCTGGATTCCCCATTGATTCTGCTTGTGAATAGATCGCAAAAGGTGATCACATAATCCCAGGACACTGCAACTATCATAAATAAGAACCACTTGTTAAACACTGAATTTTGATCATTTGACCATGGGATGCTGCAAGTATAAAAAATGTTCATAAGTCATTTTTTTCAGTGCTATTTAACTTAAACAATCACTAAATGAACTGTTGTAAGTCTAGAACTACCCGTATAGAGCATATTTGGGCTATAAGCTCCATTGAATTCAATGAGTCTGTCTTCTGAGTAGACATCCATAGAACTTATTCATCAAGGATTTTTTTATTTTATTTATTTATTGCCCCCATAAAGTTCAGTAGTAGTGAACTTAAGAATTCAACTATGGACATTAGTTGTAAAGATTGCTATTCATATTTTGGCAACTAATTTCAGCTGGACTGTCTTGTATGTATGCAATTAAAAATTGATCTCATATCTGATGTCTTTAAATATTTACAATTTAAAAGTCTCTGCCTCCCACTCTCTATAGGATATATGAGCAGGATAACAAATTCTTAGTCCTGATGGCAATGCACTACCTATCATCTTGCAGATTTTATGTACAACTACTACATTGAAAAATACTATTACTATTATTCCAGGAAATATTAGCAATTTCCCCCTCAATGAATATGAATTAAATCCTCCCTCCCCATTAGTTCCAGGTTGTGTATTTCTATAACTGTGTGCATGAGATAACTCAGTGCCCTCGGCATAACAATTTGGCATTGCTGTCTCTTCTGTCACTTGGCTTTGCATCAGACTATATACCAGCAAGGAAAGAAATAAATCCTATGCCATTATCCTAATCAGGAGTGGGAGGAAATGGAAGCAAAGGAGAAGGCACCCCGTACTAAGCTAGCGATGCTCAATCTTAAACTGAGGATCTACATTATGCATTAATTGGGAAGCATTATAAAACACGATGTCCTTTCATTTATTTATATCTGCTTTATGCCTCTCTATCCCATTCCACTTTCTACATCCTGCCAGTTCTTTCCATCTGGTTCAAGCCCTTTTCCGCTAGTACCAATTAGAGACCAGAAAAACAAGCTTAGACAGAACTTCATGTATCAGGAAGCAAAATTATAGTAATTGATTTTTATGTCCTTTAGAAGGAAGAATGTTGTCTCCTATCTCAGAGCTACAATTATTCTTTCTCCTTGCTCTCTCAAGCCTTTTGGATTTGCAAAGCTTGGAAGCCAACTGTTGAACTTCTTTTGCTGCTCTATCTTAAAATGTGTATCTCTCTTATTCAGAAAAAGAAAAATTGGAATTTATGGTGCAACTTTTAAAAAATAGATACAATCAACCAAGCCAACAATTTAAATGTTAAAGGGCTTTTTCAAAATTTGATGCTGTGGACAAAGGCCAGATATTTATGAAAGAGACATATCAGTTGTGACATCAAAAGAAAATAGTAAAAGTATATAGGGTTCATGGTATAGACACAGAAACCGGTCATTTGAATTGCTAAGGTCAGATCAGTTTTAATATCTGAAATCTGATATTAATGAAATATTTTCAATTTCAATAATTTGATTGTATCTTCTGTTGGAAAACATCTTCAAACTTTCAACTACTTCTGCAATGGGATCTAATATCACTGCATACTGTGGAACAGAAATTTAGCAGTTGTCTAAGCAGAGAGAGGGAAAGAATGAAAGTACATCAATCAGAAATTCCAGAATTAGTTTCACCTGGGACCTCCTGCTGGTTTCATTTTAGTAGACTGATAGGATGTACTTGCACAGTGTTTAGCCTTCATATATGAGAATTAAATATGTGGAAATATGGTTAGAGGAAGTGGCCTTCCTCCAATATAACTGTGTGCATCGATACTTCTAAAGGGGAAAAAATTAGAAACATATTCTGTTCAAAGCCCCAAAGGGGTATCCAGCCAGTTTAAGGTAGGAAGATCTAAGGGCTAGAAACCAACAGACCAAGGGTCTTCAAACTTGGCAAATTTGAGACTTATGGACTTCAACTCCTAGAATTCCTGAGTTAACATGACTAGAGGAGGAATTCTGGGAGTTGAGGTCCACAAGTCTTAAAGCTGTCAAGTTTTAGACTGTGAATTCTAGTCTCACCTTAATCACAAAGCAAACGAGGTGACTTTAGGTCAGTCACTGTGCCTCAGCCCTGCATAATACAGTTAGCAAGATAGATGGACATTAGTTACAGTGGTGATGGTGTACCATTGGAAGACTTGAAAGATTATGTTAGGAATAAATCATCATGGACAAAAGCTTTCTAATCAGTAAGAGTCTAAAAAGACATCAAGTAACTGAGGTCACTAATCAATCAATCAATCAATCAATCAATACATGGAATAGGTAACTAAAATATCACTTGATATCATCAAAATTCTTAACCAGAAGGTTTCTGCTCTAGGGTGCGATGAGGTATGTCAACTTATTTCTTTGAGCATACGCCGAAGCTACTAGGTTGCATAAAAGGTTTTGCAGCTGATCCTGAGCATAATTCTTGCCATGTCACAAATGTGCCTATAGTTCATCCTTGACTTATAACCATTTGTTTAGTGACTGTTCAAAGTTACAACAGCACTGAAAAAGTGACTTATGACAGGGTTTTTTACATTTACATCTATTGCAGCATCCCTGTGATCACATGATCAACATTTGAATGCTTATCAACTTGCATGTAGTCATGACATTTGCAGTGTCCTGGGGTCATGTGCTCACCTTTTGGGACCCTGGTTACAAGCAAAGTCACTGGGGAAGCCAGATGCACTTAAAAATCATGTTAGCAGCTTAACTGCAGTGATTCACTTAACAATTGTAACAAAAGAGATCATCAAAACCCACTTAGTTACTGTCTTGCTTAGCAACACAAATGTTGTGCTCAGTTGTAGTCCTAAGTTGAGTATTATTTGTATAGATGTCAGTGCCAGAAAACTTCTGCAAGGCAAAATGCACCATTTTCCATCTTTCGGTCTGACCTTCTCCACTTAAACAACAACTGAACACCATCCTGACATCCTTGTTTTTACAAAGCAGATATGTCTTAGAAACCTTTGCAGATAAAAAAAATTAAAAACTAAAAGAAGGCTGCTGCCATCTTCATAAGGATACATTCGGAACTACTGCAAGGATTGTCCATGAGCCTCAAAAGGCTCACAGTGGCCACTGTTTTAATTCTCTAGAGATTGTAACACATTTTCCAATGAGAGTTTAGCAATATCTCAAGAGGAGAAATGAATACTTTACAGGCCTCCGGCTTATTAGCTCAGAAGATATTTTTTCTTCACATATTCCCACAGGTCGTCCTCAACATATAATCATAATTGGGCCAGGAATTACAGTTGTAAATCCTTAAGTTAAGGCATCATGTAACTAGGCCCATTTTTTTTGTGGTGATCGGTAAGCGAATCAGTTTTTCCCAATGGGCATTTTTTGCTGGAAATTGGAAGTAAACCTCGGAAACCTGCAAAAAAAAAAAAAAACATTACAAATCATAGTGATGTAGGGGGCATTGTGGTCATTGTAACTTCAAAAATTGCATTTATCAAAGCCTTTGGGGGGGGGATCTATAATAACTTTGAATGGTCATTAAGCAACTTATCTATAGAGCTGTTCCATATGTAGTAGCTGAAACCAGCACAGTCTTTTTATACCTCCGCAATGCTCTGGGTTTTCACCCATCTTTATATGTAGAACTGATTAACTTTGGAAATTAATTAACTCTGCTGCTGTTCCAGAGGAAATGCAGCAAGGGTAGATATGAACTCATCCTTCATTGACTTTAGAATCAGACTTTGTGTTGCTTTCTAACATTCCCTGGATGCTTTCAAAAACTGGTTTTGCCCAGTTATATGCAGCAGTGGGACTGAGGGTGGGGAAGATATTTTTTAAATTATTATTTTGACCACAAGAAATATAGCAAGAGAAGAGCAAGGAAGAAGTAGTTTCTACTTTTAGTGCTCTTCTGTTGGCCAGCTTGAAGGAGCAAGAGCCATCACAAGAGGGAGAAAATTTAAAGGGCAGAACATAGCAAACCCAAAAAAATGCCTCTTGTGAAAGCCACTGGCCATGAAGAAAATACCGTATAATCAGGTGAGCCACATTAAGCCTATTTAGTGGATAACCAGACAATTTTCCTGGCAATAAGAAGTAATGAAGCACCCTTATTCCAAATATACTCCTCAAATATGCTCCAAGAAATATTTTGTTATTTGACACTAAAGGCTTCTCAAAAAAAAAAAAAAAACTATGGAGAAGGAATTGGTAAAGAAAAACAACTTCCCTTCCATTCCAAGCTATAGAAACCTCAGCTGGATTGAAGAGCTATCAACAGAGGAACTTCTTTAAATACACTTGAATACTTTGAATGCACTCTTGACCAAAAGCAATTGGAAAGGGCATTGTTGGTGAATTAGTCTACGCTATACATGAGCATCAAAACTAAGGATCATCACTTTTTCCCCATCTTTTTGAGGAACACAGCATGCAATCTTCCTTAAAAATGGGGTGTTCAATTCTCACTCTCTGGGTCTCTTTTCCTCTCTGTCACTTGCTGAGAAGACCAACATGATAGGTCTTTAAAGAGGACAATGTAACGTGGTTAATTTTGCTTTACATAACTACACCTCATTTCAAGAAGCTCAAATTAAGATATTTATAGCTTCTTGGCCCCGACTTTATCTATGCAGTAATATCCCCCCAGTGACCAACTATTTGTAAGGCCACTGACAAAAGGACAAGCTCTCTGAAGGACAGGAACCCTTTTAAAATGAATTTATGTGTCCTTGTTTCTCAACATCTTGCATGAGGAAATAAAAAGGAATCACAGTCACAAATGGGTAATAAAACAAAATGACCATATTTCTATTTATCTAAGATGGCTGTAAAAGGTAGCCAAGTGGATTAATCCCCGTGGTAATGCAATAATTTAAATCTAAAGTGGATTATCAAGTAGAAAAGAACATCTGTAGCTCAGGGTTGAACTGAGGTCTCCTTGGTGCTCTCTGAGCTTGGATATTTGCTTGCAGATGTTTTGATATCTAACCAGGTAACATCATCAATGCTGGTAAGCCTTTTTCTCCCTGATTGTTCTTCTTGGACTACTATATCTTTTGGTTTACTTTAAAATATTTTGGAGAGGGTTAGTGATGTTGGTGGTTGTAATAGCCTTTGATTGTTTCTAAGATGTTTTTGATGTATGGTAGTATTACCTTTTTTGATACTCATACTACTTTATTAAAACAAATGCCTGACTATTCAAATCACTATAGTACAACCAACATAAGCTATGAATAGACTAACATTTGAATAAAAAAAATGCTAGGGAATTCCTGGAAGTTTGACAAGCACTCCAAAGGGTTAATGTCATTGCCCAGAAGATCATTGGTTGCCCTCTCCCCTCTTTGGAAGAGCTCCTTATAGCTCCTGCTGCCTTAAGAAAGTTCAAAACATTCTCAAAAATCCATCTCATCCTGGAAACCCTTTTTTTGAACTATTACCATCTGGCAGACGGTACAGAATAATAAAAACAAGGACAAATAAGCTGAAATACAGCTTCTATCCCAGAGCAGTAGCTCTTTTGAATTCTGCTGTATAGTGCAGTGTTGGTGTGGTGTCGGGGGTTTCCGGTTCAATGTGTGAAGGATGAAGGATGTGTGTTTGTGTTTATTGTCATGGTCATGATGTGCACTGAAGATGGTGTTTGATTTCATTGTACGAGGTGCAATGACAATAAAGTAAACTAAATTCAAACAAATCAGTCATTAATAGACACATAGAGATAAACCACATTTATACACCATTCAAAAGAGACCTATTATCCAAAAATTGGGGAGCAAAATGGGCACAAGCATTGATAATGCTACCTGATTAGGTAATGAAAAGTCTGCAAGCAAATAACACTTGTGAATGCCCAGATAAGTAGCGATTAACACCAGACAAAGAATCAAGGAGAAAACAATACCATAATCAAGGAACTAAAAAGTAGAAAACCACACATCTATTGGGCAAGCTATTGTATTAAAAGAAACAGGGAGTAAGTCTCACATTCACTAACACCGATGATTTTTTTCTGCTTGGGTAATGGAACATGTATAAGCAAATAACTAAGTTTAGGGATTAGCTTATGACTTTCATTCTATAGTGGATAGTTAAGGTTTGACAATTGACTGAAGAGTAAAAGTGAAACAGGAGCTCATTGTGGCTTCAAACTATTAGAATTCACTGCAGAATTTTTAAAGAATATACAAAAGAATATCAGTGAGACGATTTTCAAAGCTTAAGTACTGGGATAGAAAGTAAAAATGCATGCACAAGATAAATTTCCCCTACTTCCACTCCAAAGTTATTTTTCTCTTTTCTTCTTAAAACTGAACAGCAAGCCAAGTAAAGTATATAAGCCACTTGAAATTATTCTGGGCTTATACTTCCTGACTCAGCATAAACTAATCTAAATCACTGGCTCTTCTACCACATTTAACTAGAATGTCACTAAAAGGTAGGAATCTTTAAATTCTCTGCAGAGTGGTGAAGACAAAATACCTATAAGCGGTAGACGTAATCTGAATACACATGTTGTGTACAGTTTGATCTGAAACAAACTCCACTTTAATTCTGCATCATCATCAAATCGTTTTATAGTTCTAGACTATCGTAAACAATCCTGCAAGTTTCTGGTATTTGGGGAGGGGGAAAGAGCACAGCACTATTTTGAAGACAAGTTAACAATAAAAGTTCTACATCCAACTTTTAAATAATAGACGTCCCTATAAAATTGCTAACATATCTTCTCTGTTTCTGCAGAAATACATACAAGATGGTTATGGATTCTCTTGTAAGACAATAGAGGATGATTGTATACAGGGGTGGGCTTCAAAAATTTTAGCAAAGGTTTCTCTGCCCGGTTGCTGGGTGGGTGTGGCCATGGTGGGCGTGGCCTAGTCAGCCTCCTGCACCACAGTGTGTGTGGGGGGTGTTTTTGCCCTTCCCGGGCCCTGGAGGCTTTTCTTGAGTCTCCGGGAGGGCCTCCCTGGGCTCCAGAAGCTCTCTGGAAGCTGGAAACCTGCCCATTTCTGCCCTTCCTGAACTTCCAGAAGGCCCGTTTTTCACCCTCCCCAAGCCACCACGCATTCCCTGCACTTATCTGCATCCAAAACGTGGGGACTCCTGGGAGGGGTGGGGTGAGGTTGGCAGGGCCAACCAGGAGTGGGATTTGGAGCGGGGGGCTCCGAACTGCACAGACTCTTAGCTAGGGGCTCTCCTGAACCCCTGCGAACCCACAGCAGCCCATCCCTGATTGTATATGATTAATACATAAATGATACGTTAGAGCAGATTGAAGACCCATTTAATCACACATTCTGTTCCATAGAAATCACCTAGATAACAGGAAGAATCTCTCAAACACACAAAAAGGCAAGCTCAAAACCACTGTTCTGCAGATAATTCCCAGCAACTGGCATGAAAATATCATCATTTTTCATGTACCAGAAGGAATATATAACCATTCTGACTAAAAATCATTGGTAACCTTAGACTTGTCAAACCCCTTTTGAAACAATCCACAAATTGCATCTATCACCATATCTTGTTTTCAAGTCTTTCAATAACTAAGAACTAGGACAAAAGGACCGTGGACTGAGCCAACCATCAGCCTTCCTGGTCCAAGCTTTCTATAAAGATGGGTGAAAGGCTCACACAATAGTTTTTCCCCCAGCAAAAGGTTCACTGACTGTGCAGGGAGGAAGTGTGCCCAAGGAAAACAAGGAATGATTTGCAAACAGATGCAAGAAATAACAGAAGAAGAGAGGAACTCTTTGGTCCAAAATTTAACAAAGGTAATGTTATTGAAAGTTGAAACCATTTAAGAAAAAATATTATGCATCATCAATTTGTCTATCCTTTTTCCAAGGTGTTTCATCTTCCCTTGCAACTTTGTGGATGCCAGGCCCAAGTTCAAAAATGACACAGTGAAATCTAATCAAGCCCAATCTTTTATCTGCTTGCACCTAATGGATAGGCCAAACTTGCCAAACTAAAGCTCTAAACTTCTACGTTGCTAGATATAGCTTGAGAGATTCTAGGGTATGACTGTCCTGAACCACTTCGCCCCTTACACATAAAGCTCAGCACTGCACAATCTCTTAAATTGCGTTTCTCTCTGATGGAATGTACTCCATGGGAAAACTCAGTGCTATGGAAACTCATCTGCACTGCTTCTTCAAGTGCACATTCCATCACACCTGTAGATATAGGTTTAGTTTATATTCCTGTGTCATGGAAAGGCAATTTGATGCCCTCCAAGGATTGGCCTGAATTCACATCCAGCACAGTGAAAGGTCAAAAATGATGGGATTTGTTGCTCATCCATGGGGGGGGAGAGCTAATAACTAATATAGCTAAGACTAATATAATGACAATTCCTGACAATTCTTACCTGCCAGTCCCAACTAGCAATATGAATAAATTCTCTTCCAATTTTCTTAAACTTGATGAGAAAGAGAGATGGTAGCTCTCTAAATCATGATAGCATCATTGCAGTTGGAAACAATCCTATTATTATTGACCAGCAAACGAAACAAAAAATGGATCCCTGAATTATAAAGCACCCCCAAGTATAAACAGCTATTTTATATTATTTGTTTGTTTATTATAAATTATTATGTGTGGAATTTACAAATATACAAAAATAAACAAGTTCAACATTTAAAAATGCACGTAAACACTTTCCAATAATACTATTTTAGTAATGCTGCTTAGCATTCTGGAAAGAAGAAATGTTATGGATAAAGCAGTAAGAGCTCAAATCATGAAATAATTGTAAGAAAACCTAAAAGACAGGGTTGACTCAACCTTTTTATATATCGGAAAACAGGATACACTACATTTATATTTTTATTTATTTTCATTGCTGCTGCTTGGATTAAGATTTTTATTTGGCCCTATATATTATCTCAAATAGTGTCACAGGTTTTCTTCCATCTGGGTTCAAGCTAAATTCCAATATAATGGAAGCAAAATAATCCCTAGATACTGAAGTCATTCTGGTGTGAAGTTCAAATGGTTACATAAATATAATATATGTAGGATGGAGATATAAATGCATTTTGGCTCTGTAAGTTTGATATCAACAAAACATGCATGTTGTGCACAGCCAGCTTGTCAGTTGTTGCAGACAGTGGCACTTGTCATAATCTCATTTGGTTGAAACACAAGTTATCCACAAACACTGCTACTTTTCTGCAGCCAGTGCTGTACTTTGAACATTGGCTTGGGTGAGCAACTTAATTGAATAGAAACCAGTGATGGAAAAGATGCGGTATTTTGTAAACTGAGCTGACATTTTGCACTAGGAGGGGAAGATACTGTCAATAAAGCAGGATCCGAACACTGGAAATCGATAGAAGAAAAATGTGAGTAGCATTAAAATTGTGCACTGCACAGAGATATATCTGATTTCTATTGAAAATGAAAGACAAATCATTACTCTAGGTATGAAACTGTCATGGGGCAGTTTGAACCATTGTGGTCAAACTAAGATGATATATTTTCTTGTGTTCATTTTGCAGATGTTTGCCACTCTAGAGCTACAAAGCATACGCTGAAATCTTTAGATTGGATTGGAATATTATTACCTCCACCCCAGAAAAAAAAAACACAAGACATAAATCTGAAATATATAAAATCACCTTCTTTCATTGTTAAAACTGTACTCAATAGATTAATAAGCAAGCATTGAACACAGAGTCAAAGACTGACTGATTGTGGCTTATCCAAATGCCTCAGATAAACTCCGAGTTTATTTTCCTCTGTGCTTGAGGCAAAATCTAATGACCATTCAGAAATGTAGAAGCCTTAGACTCAAGATATGTCACACGTGTTATCAAAATTGCTCCTCAAAATCCTGAGTCACACTCTTCCACAAAAAAAAAACAACTTTGCCATATATGGTGATTTGCTACTAAGCATATATACTCAACTGGTTAGCGTTTAATTCTCATTCTGTGTTCAAATTTATAGTGAATAGAATTTATTATTCTCTCCTCCCTTGGATTTCTAATTAAGTCAATGTAATTCACAATTTGTCAGAATTACACAAACAACTGATTTGCAAACTGGCTTGCCACTGCCTACAGTTGGGTGAGAATGACTAGCTCACAGTCACCCAGCTGGCTTTAGTACCTAAGGCAGGACTAGACTGCTGTTTTTTAGCCTGATGCCTTAAGCATTAGACCACACTGCCTGTCATGGAATAGTGGTGTGTGGAAAATGGAAAGATTAGTAGATCTTACAAGTAGGTAGAGCTGGTTCAGGCATTTATACTGCAAAATTTTGTCTTGGTTCTACTTTGCAGCAGCAGCAGCAATAAATATCCTTATTACCAAAATGTTTATCTGGCCTTTCTGAAGAGAAGTCAAACTAATATTCTCCATCCTGCAGGGAGAAGAAATGGGTGAAGCCAAGTCAGAATGATGTTGGAACATGAGGAAAAAAATATGATTTAAAATGAGTTTCATGTTTGCAGACCAGTCTTTTAGCCATTGTGCTAAATAAATATTTAATAAAAGGTATCTATTTTTTAATGGCTAAACACAAAGGAAGAAATTAAGAAAATAAAGCCTAAATAAAAGCAACCAGGCTATCTTTGTTAAGAAAACCTTTAAAGATATACACAGGTGAAATGACTTTGCAGTTACATTCAGTTGTTCTCTAGGTAAAAACTGTTCTCCTATGCTAATAACACTTCTGTGATGTGCCTGGAATTTGTAAACTATTTCTGGTCATTTTGCAATCTTTTCAAAGCTTCTCTTTGCCTGGTATGTCAAAATGGCTGAAGCAAAATCTGACAAAACTGGATGACATTCACTGCTTGATAAAAGTAAGAGCAACGGTGGTGAGGAAAGAAAAGAAGAAAATCTCCAGAGAACATTAGTAGCACAAGTCAAAGGTTTTGGAATGAGATACCCACACGTGCACACACAGAGAACTAACGCTTTTCTTCAGTGCCTAATTTGGAATGCCATACATTTTTTAGTGAAAAAAAACTATATTTTAAAACTGAAGCTTCCTCCCTCGCACAAAGATGATTTGTAATTCCATTTTATATCTTGAATGGTCACAAATGTGCTGTCACCATCATTCCAGTTTGAGAGCCAGCTGGGTATAGAGGTGAAAGTTCCGGCCTAGAAACCAGGAAATTATGAATTCTAGTTCTGTCTCTGCATGAAAGCTGATTGAATAACTTAGGGCCATTCGCTTCCTCTCAGCCCAACCCATTTCTCATGGTTTCACATGGTTGTTACTGTGGGGAAAATAGGAGGAAGAAAACTCAAGGTGTATGTTTATCACCTTGATATACAAAATAATAAAGGTGGGCTGAAATGCTAATAAATATATTCCATAGAATTATATTCCAACTTGGTATTTGTTGTTAAATGGCTCCAGGAAGAGTGACAAGTACTAAAAATGATAAGTACCAACCAAACCACATGATTTACCATGTGACCCTTTGTGTCTGCCAGGAAGAACTTCCTGCCTGTCCCTTTTCCTATTTCAGTGAAATTCCCAGCACAGCCAACTTCCTGTCCAACCTCTGCAGCCATCCCCCCAATTCCTTTTACAGCAATCTTCTTGGCATGGCTGATTTCTTATTTGTTCTCCATGGCTGCTCCCCTTCTTCCTATCGCAACATGTCCAGTATCAAACAAACAATACTGGGACAACATTTTTGTGTCAAAATGTGTCAAGTACCAAATTCGACAGGTTTTGAAGCAGTCAAGTATTGAGGTAGCACTGTACATGAATTTTATGTCTACTGCTTGCTCTCATTTCACAGTGCTAGAGTATAAAATACAGGCTGTGTAAATGTGTTGGGAGATGTGCTAATAAAAAACTTTCAGAGAACTGTGTACAAAAGGATCTTGCTTGCTCATACTGAAGACTAGATATGGTTGGTTTATAACAGGGACTGGAAAACTGTGTAGACCATAGTTGTTGCCAGATTAAGGGCAATCACACAGATATTCATTTATCCCTCATATGTGTTATTATATATATTTTCTGAAAGGCAGCTCTCCATCCTTCCATGAACCTGCAGAAGAACCTGATTTTCCATTTCCATTAGCAGTAGAAAGTAATCATTGTAGGAAAGATTACTATAAGAAGTCTCATCAACCTTTTTTCCAGCAATCCTACTCAAAATATATAAACCATTTATTGCATGTCTATGAACAGAGAAGCAATTAATTTTATTTCAGCATTGAAGATATCATAATGTCCTCAATTATACTGGGCTTTAGCCTGTACCTTTTTTGTAGTGGCCTCTATTTATTCATTTATCTCTCCATCTATTTATTTGTTATATTTTTACATCCTCCACAGACACATGGTGATGTAGAATAAAAACTACTCATCATAGAAATATAATAGTATGCCAAAACATTAGGAGAAAAAATTATTGAATCATTCCCCCCAGCTTATTGAGTTGATAGATGCCAATGAGAAAAAATTAACCAAAGACATATCTATTTTTCAGTTTTTCTGAAAGCCAGAAGGGATGGCAGAAGATGGATTTCCAACAGAAGGCTGTTCCAAAGAGTAGGAGCCAATTCACAAAAATAAATTCCTTGATTTCCTCCAAAACTCTTGAAGACAGAAAGGAACTCTATAGATCTTCAATTAGGACATACACACTGAACATATAGGACCCATTTGGAATAGATGATCCTGCTTTGTAGGACAGGTAAAAAGGGTTTTATAGGTCAAAACCGTCACTTTAAATTATACTTGGAAACTTATTGGTAATCAGTGTAGGCTGATGCATACTGGATCAAGTTCAACTTCTATGTAAATTTCAAAGGAAGTCCAACATATAAAACAAAACAATATTGTGGGAATTGTTCTGAATGGAAATTAATTGTTGCTGGGACTTTGGCAACACCAAAATAAGTGTGGCTCATTATTTTATTGCAACTATGTAAGCTGAAACATGAACTCATGCGCATATTCAATCAAGTTTATTACTGCTCATATTCCAACATGCTTGGCATCTCTTTTACCACTTTATTTCTCAAAGCTTTTCAGAAAACTAAGGAGTCCCTCAGGATCAGCACAAAGGTAAAGGTCATTTGGAAACAATCTTATCCACTTTCTCCCTAACTTTTTCCATCCTCAGAGTGCTATAACAACTCAGCATTATTCACTTGCTAAATGCCAACTTTCCAACATCACTACCCAGAAGGACTCAATGATAGTAGTGATGGGTGCACTGACGGAAGACCTAAAAGGCCAAGTTGGAGACAGATCATCCTGGAGAAAGTCTTTCCTTGTGGTCACTAACAGTCAATAACAATAGTACACAATCAATGGATCAATCAAACTAATTAACTAATTTGTCTTAGAAGGTAAAAGGAAGGTCTGTTCTTGAGAACTTCAATTCCAGGGAACAGTGGGAAATCATGGTGAGCCATGTCCTTTACCATCAGGTACATATTTTGTTTCAGTTTTGCCATTTTAGTCTTGTCTTGCTTAGAAATGCTTCCCTCTTTCATACCCTTTTCACAGTAATTCAGAGATGAATCACACAGATATAAAAATGCTTTTTGTAAATGTAATCCTACTATGCTGTCAGCCCTATTAGGCAGTTCAAACCATGAAATCAGCTCCACGCAAGATGTCTACAATTACTTTTACTGAGATTGGCCATAATAGCAAAATCCTGAACATGCCACTTCAGAATCTTGTCTAAGCCACTTCTGAACATTAACTGGACATTCTGTAGTTATGCTTTAAAATGCTTTAGCTCCCATTGCTGAGGCAACAGAACATGTGTATCTTGGTCACGGTCATCTTCCTTATAATTTATACCTGCTTAATGAATGGTGACTAAAAGGGCAAAATGAGATTATGGTTGAAGTTGTGAAATTAATAGGAATCCTCATTAATTATGCAGTGGCCTACTGATATACATAAACACAGCTTTGCTATGAGCGTATCTATGTGTGAAACTTCCTTAAAAAAGAAAAAAAAAACAATAAATGTCTACCATTGCACAATAGAGGAAAATATAGGAATCAATATGGAATTTACTTCTACTGTTTAAAGCAAATCCATAGGCTAGGGATGCCATTGATTTTTACAGTCCTTTGTTAAAAAAATAAACAGAAGGAAGATATGCATATTTTTCTTACTAAAATTCAGACACAAGATCTATTTTCATCTGATTTGATTTGAATGAAAACTACATTTTGGAACATGTGATTTGCAAGTAGAAATTTCTCGCCAGTTTAAAGTCTTGAAAACCAAATCAGGCCAAAACTACTTTTTACTAAGTAAAATGCCTTTTCAAAATAAGCAACAAAAATATTTATATTATTTTTATACCTGTAAAGAGCATGCCACAGAACATTTTCTGAAATTAAATGTACTATCAGGATTTTAGCTATCAGCATTTTATGTAATGTGTATTTAACTTTGATCCATGATTCAAGGACAGGGCAATAGCATACTTAGTCTCTGCAGATGCCCCCTGTAATAAGTTTTCACAAAGATTAATTTAGTAGCTTTAGTAGTAATCTGTCCATAAAATATTGTCTGGGATTAGTTAAAATCATATTATACATATAATCAGTTAAACTGAACTTGAATCAAATCAGAAATTGCATACATGCCTATTTGTCATACATGTTAAGAACAATTTTGGAAAAGCAGTCAATCTAGCTACTTAACTTATTCCAGTCTTCTCTGTGATTAAGCATACAAATATTGCTATTGTAAAAGATTCCTTTTTATTTTTGGGAGAAGATATGCTTAGGGTTGAAGACCAGGGCTATAAGCCTACCAGATGTTTTAGAAAACAATTCCTATCATTCCTGACTTTTGATTATATTTATTTATGCCTTTATTATTTCTGCAATAACTCAAGGTGGTAAACATATCTAAAACATCTTCCTCCTCCTATTTTCCTCACAACAACCCTGTGAAATGAGGTTGGTTGAGAGAGAGTGACTGGCCACCCATCTGACTTTCATGGCTAAGGCAGGATTAAAACTCATCGTCTCCTGCTTTCCAGCCTGATGCCTTAACCACTAGACCGACTGTCTCTGATTAACTGGGACTGATTGGAGCCCTGGAACTCCCAGAAAACTGTGGGTCCCTATCTCTGGAACGATTATTAGTCTATTAAAATAACCCCAATGGTGATAAAATACGTCTGTAGATAGTTCTGTATCACCAGCTGATTTCAAACTAGAGCTGATAGTTTTCATCTGAATATAATGCTTATGTGCCAACCTTTTTAAAATACACCAAAGTCCTTTGGAGAGTTTCATGCCAACTTTTCTTTATAAGCTTTCATCTCCTGTATCTGTTTGAAAAAACTTGTAGCCTGGGCTTGGGACAAGCATAATCATCCTAAAAGGAAGGCATAAGAAGGGTTAGTCATATTTAATCAAGATTTAGTCATTCATTCTAGCTGAATAGAAAGCATGCCACGAATGAAGGTGAAATGAAAGCATGTCAAACAATTGTTGCAAATACCTAGTGGAGGGGCAGAGGATTGTTAAAGTGGGAACTAATAGTAATGCTTTTGCACGTTGTCCTTCATGTTTATAGGATGCATTAGTGTAGAAACGAGAAATATAGAAAGTAATGCTACATTGTTATTGGCCATCTATTGTAAGTTCTATTTATGGCTGAATAAGAGTGAATTATATTTACTGTGATGTTAAGAGCATGTTTATTATTAAGTACGTACTTAGAATAACAGAGGTTTGAAAAAAAACATGGAGACTGTAAAAAATAATAATAAGCTCATCTCACACCCTTGAAAATTAGGGACTTTTTACTGTTTTGACATTCCGTAAAGATTTTCTTCAGATGCATCATTATCTATCCTTAGAAGGGTAAGACTTGTTCTCATCATCTTGACTTATCAGAATTTTCTCTTGAGGCATACTAGGGTAGGAGCTGTGTTTATCAGGAGGGATATAGTAACAAAGTCTTGTTTCTCTGTGCTAATTTGCTGCTATGCTGTAGTGGACATATAGCATAGTGACATAGCAAGAATGGAGTAATTTTATATCAAGCATTAAGAGAAGACTGAACAAGAAATCCATCCAACACTGGTATTGGTGTCATTTAGTATTTAAGACTTAAGCAAAATATATGTCACATGCAAAATTTATACCATATAACTTTGTCAATGGTAGGATTCAAAAATTTTTACTATCAGTTCTGTGGTGTGGCTTGGTGGGCGTGGCTTGGTGGGCGTGGCAGGGGAAGGATACTGTAAAATCTCCATTCACACCCCACTCCTGGGGGAAGGTTACTGCAAAATCCCATTCCCTCCCCACCCCACTAACCTACTTTCCAGCTTCGTTCTCCTGTGCAGGGCAACCAAAAAAGACCCAGCTGGGACTCGGGAGGCAGAGAATAGATGGGGATGGGGCCAGTCCGAGGTGCCAGTTCTCCGAATTACTCAAAATCTCTGCTACCAATTCTCCAGAACTGGTCAGAATCTGCTGAATACCCCCTCTGATCCTTGTCCTCAAATGCATTTCCAAAAAAAAAGATGGACATTGGGTTGTGTCAAAATATTGTTTGTATGTTTATGGATCAAAAGATCTCACACATCCGTGCTGTATATGACTGAAATTGTGCTGAGAAACTGGATATGGTAACCTAATGCCTGCTTAAGAGAGAATTTGAAAGACAGATTATGTGGTTTGTTTCTTGTAACAGCTCCTGCCTAATGCCCTTGTTCTGCAGGGACTTTCATTAGTGTGTGCCCTGATCTTGTCCTCCAAACTGTCATTGCTTTAGACAAGCAAGGATTTAATTGAAAGAATACCATGCTGTGACAGTGGCTCAGGTGTGAAGGCCATCTCCCTCAGCAGATTAAATCCAGGCTAATGACTGAGGATTTCTTTTATTTTTTTTTTAATTCTCATTTCTCGTGTAGGAAAGATTTAATGCCACTTATTAATTACCATTTCCAACTGGTCATTTCTTCAGAGATGGGGGGAGGGAGAGACAGAGAGAGAGAGAGAGAGAGGGAGAGAGGGAGAGAGGGAAAGAGGGAGAAATGCAAGCATGCAGTACCCCATCTAGATGTAGAAAGTCTGAGGAAGAGATAACTCAACCAGTTAGGGTACCAACTGCATCATTTACACATTAAATTGAGTACAGAGGTTTGATTTAAAATATATTGGGTAAGAACAAACCTCTTAGAGCTTTGGAGATTTTATTGACATGAGTAGAAATTAGAATGATGGTTCTTATTAGGTAAGACTGATGAACTAAATATCTTAACATAAAATTGCTGTGAGTATAATGGGGTTGGGGATAATTTTGACTCAAGTAGTTAGTAGTACTTAAGAATGCAAAGGAATTGAAATGTTCGTGGCCCCCTGTAAACAATGAGTATTAGACAGTCCAGGGAATAGCTATGTTTAACAGGGCCAGTTCTACTATTAATTAATTAAGTTGAAACAGCCTTCAGGAAGTCCTCAGTTTATGACCAGTCATTTTATGACCGTTCAGAATTATGACAGGCTCAGAATGGCTGCTATGAAGCTCGTGAACACTTCTAGCCGACAAAATATCAGGCCCATTGTCATCATGTCAATCATATGATGTTGTTAGTTGGTTTTGATGTCATGGTTTTGCGTTCTGGTATTTCTGTCTGGCTTGGCACTTTTTCTACCTGTTCATTATTCTGTTGTAGAACATTTTTTAAAAGATTAAAGTGGAAATAGGCTTCGTATTTAAATAATGCTAGAATCTTGATATTGGAGAAAGGAAACATAGGCACACAATAAATCATCATAAGATGCACCTTAGTGAATGTTTTACCTTAAAAGTCAGAGCAGATACTCTTAAAACTTGATTAAGCGAGGATAGGTGTTTTAGAAAATGATTAGCATCAGGTCAGACTGGTTACATTTCAGATTGTTTATATCAGCTGCAACATTTTGTTTTTACAGTAGGATTTACTAACAAATAAAAATAAGTTTGGCATTGCCCTTGGTAGAAATCAGTTTGTCTCAGCAGGAATTTATTGTTGGAAGGAGAATTCTAGGTTCTTTTTTTCCTTTCAATTAATATATAATATTTGAGACGGCATATAAAATGTCTTTGTATTTTCCCCTTAATATTTTAATACTATACTGAATGTGAATATTTCACAGTCAGGGGTGAAATTTAGTTGTTTATCTAACAATTATGGGGAAAAAAACATTTGATAGTGGCATTTTTGAATTTTTTTGGAAAATGAAAATAAGCTGAACTGCTGCTTATTCTTGGGTAACTCCTCACACACAATTACCACTTTTTTTAACAGAAAGAGAGGGGAAGGAGGATGAGATATTTGCCTAACAGTTATTCTGATCTCTGGAAATTTACCTATATTCTTAAGGCAATTGTTCTTATGCACACTTGGCATAAAATTTACTGATCTTGCTAAAACTTACCTCTAAGTAAACATTCAACATTAGTAGTGGTATTATATGATCTGAGAAGAAAGTTTGCATAAACTCATACTGTTACACATGGTAATAAAACAGAAGCTGGCCTTTCCCTTCATGCTTTTCTGCAGAGTTTTAGATATGTTTTCCTAGATGTAAATGTCTACTAAAACGAATAGCATAACCTCCCCAATAAGTGGACACAAAATTGTAGCTTTCACTCTCTTAGATTCCTCTTGCTGAGCAATTGTAGGATTTGACATCTTGAAAGTACACTACATCAGTATCAGCAATGTGCCAGCAAAGTATTCTTCTACTCTACAAGGATCTGAGAGTTCATGTTTTTTTTCTCCCTTGAATGTGCATTTTATTATTGGCAGTGTGATTTGAAGGTTTTTCAGAAATTTGCATGGTATATACTGAGTTTTATACTTAAATGCATTTGAATGTGTGAGTTATTTGCATGCAGAACATGAAATGCACACATACTGTATTTATTTGCATATATAGGTGTATATGTGTGTCTCTGCATGTGTGTGTTATGTATAACCATTTGTCCTGTCATATGTACATTTCAGATAATTCTTATTTTAAAAAGTGGCCATGGAGACACAAAAGATTGAAGCAAAGAGTATATGAGAGAAGCAGATGTTTTAATTAGAGAAGCGGGAATGTCAAAACTAGTGTGATCAATATGCTACCTAACAGTAAGGAAACCTGAGTTTTGCCTTAGACATAAAAGCCAGTTCAGTGACTTTAGACAAACCTCTCTCTCTTTCTCTCTCTTCCCCCCTAAGAAGAATGCAATTCAGTGGTGGGATTAAAAAAAAATTACTACTGCTTCTGTGGCGTGGCTTGGTGGGCATGGTAGGAGAAGGATACTGCAAAATCCCCATTCCCTCCCCACCCCACTAACCTGCTTTCCAGCTCCATTCTCCTGTGCAGGGCAACAAAAGAAGATCCAGTCGATCAGCTGGGACTCAGGAGGCAGAGAATAGATGGAGGCAGGGCCAGTTGGAGGTGGTATTGGTTGGTTCTCCAAACTACTCAAAATTTCCGCTACTGGTTCTCCAGAACTGGTCAGAATCTGCTGAATACCACCTCTGAAGCAATTGCACACCACTTCAAGAAATTGTTGCCAAGAAAACTGCAGCAACTTGTCCATGAAGTTGCAGGAAGTTGAGACTGACTCAAAAGAATTAATAATATTGCAGGGAAGCATCAAATCTCCCTTCAAATCCACCTTCTCTTAGTGCTTATATCCCATTTGTGAGGTATTATAATATTTCCTCTACATACCGATAATAATCCCCAAACTCTTTTCCAGAGTTTTCATATGTCAGAAGCCTTGAGGTGTCTCTGAACATGCTAAGTTCTTCTATTTGTTTATCCCTACTGTGTTGGTGGAGTGAATGCAGAGTGGTGATACAGCTGCAGATCCACATACTCTTTCATTAGGCAGCCTGAACAAATATCCTAAATAATATAACTTTATTTGCAAAGATGTTGATATACCAGTCTAATAAATTAAAGCTCCAACTGGTTTCAGACTGAAATTCTGGAATCCTAGATTGACATCACATAGTGCTATATGAGAAAACAGGGTTTCCATTCCATTGCATCCCTGTTCTGATTCAGCACCCAAATATGACAAACCTTCTGTAGTTAAATCAATGATTCCTTTATTAGGAGTGCCAGCAGCCCGGGAAAAAAGTCTTTCTCTCTCTCTGATAGCAGGCTAACAAGTCTGTCCAGTAGGGAGATGAATAGATGTCTGCCACACTTATTAATCTCCACCCCCTGCCTTCTATCCCCAGAGCTAGAGTAGGGCTTCATTAGCAGCAGTGGCTCTTCCATCCCAAGGATCAGACCATAGATTTCCACTGCTCTCCTCTCCTCTGCCTTCTGCACATCCATGCGTCAAGCATTGGACCCAACTGTTCCTCATCATCCACCTCCAGCCCTGGGAGCTGTTGACTCTCCATCTGAGGGCTGATGGATGGCCCAGGCTCCGCCTCTGTCTCTATCTCTGATAGCTCCATTGCCTCTTCCCCCTTGGAGTTGTCAGGTTGCCTTGATGCTGGCCCTGACTGCCATGCTGCCTCCTCATCTGATTCCACTGCTGGAGGGATTGGTGGCCAAAAGACCACAACACCAGGTCTATATGGTGTTTCAATATGATCCTGGAAAAAAAAGCTGCCGTAAAATAAATCAAAAACTTTCAATCTTTCACATTCTCTAAAGCATCTTAAGACTCTAAAGTTCTGCATAATCTAATAGAAAGGCCATAGTCCAAATGACCCAATCAAATGATTATATTACAACTTCTCGGTGGCTCTGACAGAGAAACCTGAGCTGAGCATTTAATAAGAATGAATAAATAAAAAAAGAACATACAAAATTAGGATTGTCTGAGCGATCCATTTGCTTTTTGTATTTAATGCTAGTTTAAGTTATTATATAATACATTTGCATTAAAAAAAACACCCAAACACATACAATATACAAAGAAAGACCACCCACATATTCTAGTGAGGAAACTCTGGGGTGAAACTCAGGAGTGAGCATCTATTTGTTCACAGAAACTCTAAGGTCTCTAGCATATTAGTGTATTCTTTGGATTGAACATCCACTGACCTAGAAAGAATAATGAAGAAAATTATGGATTTTGTTTTCCCACCTGCCAGAAGCCTCTTTATTCATATCTTGATCAACACTCCTTTCTAGTTTATCCTTCTTGCAATCTTGCTATTTGTATTCCTTACTTTTCCCACAGAGGATCACCTTGAGTACAAGTCAGCATCCTACTAATTTTTTTGTGCTCTAAAAGAGCCAGAAGGTCAGGTTAAGGTTACATGATCTTCCCACACTTATTTGCCTTCCATTTTTTGTTTCTCTCTGTTCTAAATTCCCATCTTGAACTAAAAAGCCATGATGTTCACCAAACACATACATGCATCAGAAATTTTTCAGACTTAAGACAAATCCTTAAATGTTTGACTGGCCTGAAAACTATATCTTTTTGCATATTTGCAGTGAAATATCATGAGGATTTTAAAAATGCAGGTGAATCTTTGAAAACATGTCTGAGCACTTCATATGCAGTTTTAAGTTTTCTATCACCACATTCAGGTTACGCAAAGATAATCTTGAATCTTCTGTCAAGATTGAAGATATCTTTGGGCAAAATTTGCATAGGGTCATTGCTAGAAAATGATTAGGCTAGTCATTTGTGGAAAATATTATAAAAGCATGTTGTTGTTCAAATCCTCAAATCAGTGTATCAGTATATTGGCATAAATTCCTAAATAATTGAATTGGCATGTTTGCTCTTGATACAATTACTGTGGTTTTTTTGCATTAAAAATTGACCATTTTGTTAGCTTATTAGGTTAAATGGATGGTTACTATTTATATGTACAACAGCAGGCAAATTTAACAGTTTTAGAATCTGCTTAGTGACCATCTTTTCAAGCAGGAGGGTCAGAAGACTGCAAAATTTTGCCTTTTGGAGAGTCTTGAAGGACTGTATGCCTTTATCTTCTCTGGGTTGTGCACTCCTGATTTAGTTGTTGTAATAGTACTCCTTGTTATTATTGTTATTATTTCATTAAAGTTATTATTGCCATATATTCCAATAGACTTTGAGTGGGCTACAAAATCTAATACTAAGATAAACTTAAAAACATACACAAAACAGCTCAAACTAAAAATTCTCATGAGTCAGGATTCAGACTCTGAAGAAGTGTTCCAGCTGAATCAGGATCAGTCTCAGGAGTCATCAAGCCAGGAATCATCTCAGGCTGACCAAGCAGAAGTATACCATTGAACAGGGGTGGGATTCAAAACTTTTAACAACCGGTTCTGTGGGCATGGCTTAGTTGGTGGGCGTGGCTTGGTGGTCATGTTATTGGTG
Organism: Bungarus multicinctus; assembly: GCA_023653725.1. Taxonomy (NCBI): domain Eukaryota; kingdom Metazoa; phylum Chordata; class Lepidosauria; order Squamata; family Elapidae; genus Bungarus; species Bungarus multicinctus. The sequence continues at coordinate 42,196,904 of CM042842.1, read as the reverse complement.
GTTATGGCCAACTCAATATCACTCATATCAAGGCACGCATCTCCTCGCCTGGCCTCTCATGACTGTGGGGATGCTGCAACAGTCGTAAGTGTGAAAAATGGTCATAAGTCACTTTTTTCAGTGCTATTGTAACTTTAAATGGTCACTCCATACAAGCAAAGTACCAGCAAAGGAGGGGGGAAAAACTCCAGAGAAATTCCTGAGACAGGAAGTCTAGTCCTGCCAAGAATGTAATAAGAGTTAATGAAGAGGCAGTTTCTGTAAGCAACCCCAGAATGTTTCCTTCCTGCCTTCCTTACAGGATTAGGCCAGTAATTTCTTCTAACAACCAGTTCTCCAAACTGCTTAGAATGTTAACAACCAGTTCTAGCGAATAAGTGTGAACTGGTAGAACCCCACCCCTGCCATTGGAATAGCTGGAGTAGTCAAATGATGACCTAAGGACTCCCAGGTACTGCATCCAGCAAGTAGAGTGAAAAGCAGAGCAAAGACATTCAATGAGGCTCCTTGCCAAGCAAGGAAGCAACTCTTTTGATTAAAGACAGCTGGCTACAGCCTGATTTAAGAGCCGGTCCTCACCCCTGTTTCCCCATTGTGAACAGCAACCTGATTTCCTGCTCTGGTGTCTTATTTCTGTGAATCCTGCTTGTGAAACTTTTACCATGAACGGCTGACAAACTTAACTTGGGACTCTGAACTTTGTATGGATGTTGACAATTTTTCTACATGCTTTGGTTGAAAGTGAAACCATTAAGGCACACTTTCTTTCTCTGAGACTTTGTTGATTTACATTTCTTCCCTTATCGGTGTTGTCTGCTCAATCTTGAGTAAATTGTTTTCCTCACCTAGCAATTGTGTGTGTGAAAGTTCGAGATCTGAAACAGGACAAAAATACACTTTAATTCCTCCCCTTATTAACCCCAGTCCTGGGACCAAAGCCAGGTTTTTAGGGCTTTAAGAGGACACTGGTATTCAGCCACTTCTGACAAGTTCTGGAGAACTGGTAATGGAAATTTTGAGTACTTTGGAGAACCAGTAAATACCACCTCGGTATTTGGCTCCACCCCCATCTATTCTCTGCCTCCTGAGTCCCAGATGATCAGAGTCCCAGCTGGAGAGCAGATTAATGGGGTGGGGAGGGAATGGGGATTTTACAGTATCCTTCCCCTGGAGTGGGGTGGAAATGAAGTTTTTGCAGTATCCTTCCCCTGTCACGCCCACCAAGCCATGCCACACCCACCAAGCCACACCACACCCACCAAGAATTGGTAGTAAAAAATTTGAATACCACCCCTGAGAGGACACCATCTGTATCTGTGTTCCAGAGAGTAGAGGCTTTGACAGAAAAAGCACATCATGTGGGTCACCCAGGATGGTACCATTTAATTGAAGGCATGTGGAGCATACCTACTCTGCTCAAAAGTATCAGGTGGGTAGAAACAATGGGAAAGAGGCAATCCCTCAGAAATAAGTGAGGGAGCTGAAACCAATGGGGTTTGATAATGAAGAGTGAAGTCAAGCAACCCCAGCTTATCTTTCTTGGTCTTCTCTATTGAATGGATATTTTTATTTCTTTAATGCCCATAATTTAAAAAACCTCTTAGTTCTGAATTGCTATCCAATCATTTATTTTATTTCTATCCTGTTGCAATCCAAAATGACTCTTGGCACCTTATACAATTTGATGATGATATGGCATCAAGGTAGTGTCAAGTGTTGTGGTTTGCCAACAGCCAGTGCAGACGGCAGGGAAATCGAACAGTGGGGAAGAACAGGTACCAATCCAGGAGTCTGGAGAGGACTCAGACGAGGGTCCTGTATCCAATGCAGAGATGGGGCCAGGACTATCTGGGAGTGGTGTGCTATCTCCAGAGCCTCTGGAGTCTGGCAGCAGTGAGGCAGAGGACCCAGGGGAGCCTGTTCCCAGTGCACATGTGCACAGAGCTGCTAGAAGGCAAGAGCAGCTGAAACAAAAGGAGTGACTCAGGACTAAGGCTGGGAGGTGATTGCCCCCCCCCCCCCCATCAGATATAAAGGTAAAGGTAACCCTTTGCAGGAAGCAAAGTCGTTTGCTCTGTTCAGATTAAACCTTGAAGCTCTGTGTGGACTTTGTACTTTGGTTGGTTTTTTTATAGTTCATTTCGCACTTTTGTTGTTGGCAGCAATTCAAAGGGGAGAAAGCTGGGTGCTTATCTCGAGGGACTATTTGAGACTCATTACAGGCTGAGAATGAATATAATTCCCAGTGTTGAAATAAAACAAGAGTTGTTTTAATTAAGCGTGTGCTTAATTATGGTCTCGGGAAGCCTTGGTCAGAGCATCAATCCTTAGCAACTACAAAGATTTTCTTTGGGATGATCAGTAACCTAGTCTTCCAATGGCAAATCTATCACCACTGTAACTGAGTCCGACCACTTTGTTGCTGGTTATCCTTTTCTTCTCTTTCCTTCTACTTTTGCCATATTTTGAGCCTTCTACAGAGACCTGGGATAATTTAAGTATGAGTTGGATAATTTAAGTATGATCTCTAGATTGATTTGTTTGACAATCCACTGCTTTATATCTAGGGCTATTCATGATATTCTCAGGGATCTTTTTCAATACCAGTTCAAAAGTGTCAAGAGACTTCCTGCCCAGCTTCTTTAGATCCAGATTTCACTTCCGTACAAAGTCCCAAGGAATACCATGGCTTGCATTATTTTGATCATTGTCAGTATAGACATACAGTGGGTCATGAATATCTTTATATACAATACAAAAAAAGTAAAGGAGTCCCTGCAGATTTTACTCCACTAGTTGTTGCCAACTATAGGGGACACTGCTCATCTCCATTACAAGGCTATCGAGAACAGCACTGTCCAAAGACATTTCTGTGGTCATGTGGCCAACATGATATCCTGGAGTGCTGTTACCTTTCCATTACTATAGTTCCTATTAATCTACTTGCATTTGCATGCTTTCAAACCGCTAGGTTGGCAGGAGCTGAGGCAAGAACAAGAGTTCAACCAGTCACTTGGCATTCGGGTTTCAAACCCGAGCTGCTGGCTTTCCAGCTGATAATCCAGTATCTTAACAGCTGAGCACTGTGCCACCCTTATATACAATAGGAAGAACATTAAAACTTCCATACTAGTAAAATAAAGATAAAGCTTCTTTTAATAACATGAATTGACATAATCACAAAAACAAGATAAACCAAAATAAAAAGGGTTAAACTATAGCCAGGATTGACTAGAGCACTCTCTGTTCAGTTTTTCAGCATCCTCGTGGTGGCGCGGTGATTAGAATACAGTACTGAAGGCTACTTCTGCTGACAGACTGCTGCTAGCAGTTTGGCAGTTCAGTTCTCACCAAGCTCAACACTGACTCAGCCTTCCATCCTTCTGAGGTGGGTAAAATGAGGGTCCAGATCATTGGGGGCAATATGCTGACTCTGTAAACTGCTTAGAGAGGATTGTAAAGCATTGGGAAGCAATATATAAGTCTAAGTGCTATTGCTATTGTTATCCTCCTGATTGCTATCAGAGAGGGGGGTCAGTCTGATCCCTACTGGGAGACTGTCCCAGAGAACCAATGTTCTGACTGAAAAGCAGCATATGCTGGCCCAGCTCCCTTTGCTTCCCAGAATTAGAGAGCTTTCGCCACCCTGATAGATAGATAGATAGATAGATAGATAGATAGATAGATAGATAGATAGATAGATAGATAGATAGATAGATAGATAGAATAGATAGGTAGAATACTTTATTGGCCAAGTGTGATTGGACACACAAGGAATTTGTTTTGGTGTAAATATTCTCAGTATACATAAAAGAAAAGATACATTCATCAAGAGTCGAGAATCATCAGGTACAAGACTTAATGATAGTCATAGGGTACAATAAGCAATCAAACAATACTAGGAAACAGTCAATATAAATCGTAAGTATACAAGCAACAATAGTTACAGTCATACGATCACAAGTGGGAGGGGATGGGTGATAAGGAGTGATGACAAGATTAACAGTAATAGTAGTGTAGACTTTGTAATAGTTGAAGGAATTATTTGTTTAGCGGAGTGATGGCTTTGGGGCAAGACTTCATACAGCTAGCATCTGTCAAAAAAAGGCAGCAGGGAAATCTGACAAAAGCATTGATCTCTCTCTCTCTCCTATTCTATTCTATTCTATTCCCACCCACTTTGCACATTCCTTTCTCTTATATAATGCCCAATGTTCATGTTATTCACCAAGTGTAAATGCAGCATGCATTCCACCAACCCCTCCCCCATGACCAGATTCAAAATCAGAGAATAAGGAAGCTCAAGGACCACCATACACTAAGAATAGCTGAGGAGGATTCTAGATGGTATTTGTCTGACATGGAAGAGCAGACCAGAATATCTGGGAGCTCTCTATGTCCACAAGAATGTAAGTATGTGTCAACAGTCAGCCATAAATCTTTGAACCCGGTTCAGGGGAGAAAAAAATAAAAAAATAAAATTCTTGAATTGAACTGAAGTGAACTGAACTAGAAGAAGGACAAGGGAATTTTGCACAAAAGATGCCTCACAAACTTAGTTGAGTGTTGGAACCAATACAAGTCTTGATATTTCTGTCTTTCTCCTAACTCATTATCTATAGGTCCTAGAATCTCCATAGCTTGCCTTCCTGGTTTACTTTTGCCTTCTGCTTACACTTGGACTGTTTGCAGACCACTGTGCCCTGATTCTGATTCCTGCCTGCAAACTCTGGCAGAGATATTCAGTTTTGGCTAGGATACCAACCAACTACTAGAGCAGGTGTTCTGTCTTTTCTAGTGATTAAAAAAAACACACTAGAGTCAGGAGTTGGTTTTTCTGTTGTTTGAGGTACTGTCTAGGAAAACTAGCTTCAGTGAGTCTGCAAGAAGCACTACATATGCAGGCAGGCCAACATAATCAAGCAACAATAGGAAAAAAGGCCAGCATGCATGGTCAAATAATTGATCGATCATAATTAATCAAGACCCAATACAATTCATGGGCAACTTTGGACCTCAACATTCTATTAATAGAACCCAAAGCAATCCCAGAGTGGTTGTACATGAAACATTCAAGCTGTCTTTATTTTATATTTTTGGGATTCTAGGTGTTCTGACCAAGGCTTCCTGAGACAGTAACAATCACACACTCTTCCCAAACCCCTTTTTAAAAAAATTGCAACGGCTGTGAATTATATGCATTCACTGGCCATAACGAGTCCCAAACAGTTTATGAATAGTCCAACAGAAGTCTGCCACAGTCTTTCAGGATAAAGCTGATAAGCACCCACCTTTATCTCCCTTGAAACGCTGCCAACGATGAAATTGCCAATTAGCTGTACAAGGCCAAATGGAGCACAAAGCAACACGGAGCTTCAGATTTTAAACTGACCAGAATGAACAAAGTTGCTTCCTGCAAAGGCTCATGTCCCTTTGCTCCTCCTTTATGTCTTATGGGAGGGCCAATCATCTCCAAGCCTTACTGCCGAGTCGCCCCTTTTGTCTTAACTGTTCTTGCCTTTTGGCAGCTCTGCACAAGCGTGCACTGGGAAAGGCTCCCCCTGTTCCTCTGCCGTGCTGATGTCAGATTCTGGAGGCTTCGGAGTCAGCACATAACTCTCAGATGGCCCAGGCCCCATCTCTGTGTCGGAAGCAGATCCCTCATCCGAACCCTCCCCAGATCCTAGGACCAGTCTGTGTTCCTCCCCACTGTCCGACTCGGCTGCCAGCTCTGCAGGCCGTCGGCGGACCACAACACTAGGTGTTGAAATGGATGTTTTAGGTTTTAAGACATTGCAAGAGTTCAAAGACCAGTTTTGACTCTTAACTCTTCCCAACCCATCTAAATAATCCCCCCTCCCAAAAAAATAAAATCTCAAACTATTTCAGCTATACTCACTTCGGTGACATCATCATTATGGGTCCTGTGGTTGCCTAGCAGGACACAGAAAAAAAAATGCTGTACCCAAAGCTAAATTGATTTTCTACCACTGTGCAACATAAGCTTTTCTTTCTAAAGCTGCAAATCAGCTCAGATATTCATATTAATAAATATTTCTTTCTTAAAAAAAGAGGAATGCCTATTTTTCATTGATCCTGTTAAAAGTACAGCCCCTGCTTTGTGTGAGGGTCTTTTCTAATTAAAATAAAGTATTAAAATGGTTTCCTGTGAACTCATTGCCTGTTAAAAGTTAGATTCCTGGGCTGAAAATTTGACCCCCTAGTGAGAACAGCCTCTAAAACGTATAGGCATTTGTTTTACAACCCAAGTGTTAAACACAAATGGCTAAAAGTTCCAGTCCTTCACAGGGAATAAAGCATGATTAACTTACATTAAAACCAATCCTTGGTTTTGTATGAGATGTAAAGGAGTAAAGGAAAGTATATTCAAGGGAGATTAAAGGAGTGAGTGGCCAAAGAAAGTGGAACAGGGCAAATGAGGATATTTAAAATCTATTCTATTCCTAACAAAATGGCCTTTTATCTAAGCCAGAGTTATAACTATGCTTTGGGAAATTTCAGAGTTCATGTACAAATCAAAAATGAAAAGGTACAAGAGAAGCTTTAAGTGGGAGGATGGCTTAAATCCTCTCTTGCCTGTCAGTTTTTCCTTCTCTTCTAACTGCAGCTGTTGAAAATCCTCTGAAATTTGTGAAACAGGAACTTCAAAAATAGCATGGAATTTTTATTTTAGTTTGAACTCACTGGTGTCCTAAAGATGGAAAGGTCCCCTATTAAAAATTGTCACATCAAAATAATGTTAAATACCCTTGAATATTTTGGTTCAGCAGGAATCTTTAAATTAACAAGAAGCAAAATTCAGGAGCAATACTATTTTAATCCTTTAGCAAAACATTTACTTGCCAAATATGCCCTACCTTACTCTCATCCCACTCTTTCCTACAACTCCAGAATCTAATGACACTTCTATCCTGCTGCTTAGAAATAATGCAGCCACTCAGTTATGATAACTGCACACTGAAGGCAATTTCTTCAGAATTTATTTTTGTTGTTCATATGCAAATAGAAGTTTCTTCCTGCTTCATAAACTGTTTTCATGAGACAAATAAAAAGCAGATTGTGAACTGCATGATAATTGAATGTGAGGGTGGGAAGTTTACAATAGATAACTCTTTCTGAAGATGTGTGACTAGATGGTCTTTAAAAGTCAAGCCATTCAAGGTGTCATTTAAAAAAAAACCAAAGAAGGATGTATATTCAGAAACATGGCATTACCATATTTATTAAGATATAATGTTTTTCCCTACTAAATTATTTCATTTCTTTACATCCTGCCTTTACTGTTTTTACAAATAACTCAAGGGGTTGAACATATCCAACATGCCTTCCTCCTCCTATTTTCCCCTCAACAACAACCTTGTGAGGTGAGTTGGGCTGAGGGAAAGTGACTATCCCAAGGTCATCAAGCTGGCTTTCATGACTAAATCAGGACTAGAATTCACAGACTCCTGCTTTCTAGCCTACTGCCTTAACCACTAGACCAAACTGCCTCTAGTAGTTAATTGTATCCAGAAGAGCGACTCAGGCATGAGAACTTTAGAATAACATAATTCATAATATCTTGGACAACATAGCATTCAGCTCCCAGTTAACACAGAAAAGAACTGTGAGTAAACAGTCAGGTCATCTAGAGAGGGGTGCATCTCCCATAACGGTTCTTAAACTGCAGTGACTTTATCATGGACATCTTGGTCATGTGCTAAGATTCCTCTGGATAACATTTTAACAAGGGGATGAATCAAGATCATAATTTTAGGCTGAAAAACAGTTTCTATCCCAGGGCAGTAGTTCTTTTTAATTCTACACCAGTGTTGGTGTGGTGTTGGGGGTTTTCGGTTCAATGTGTGGAGTGTGAAGGATGTGTGTTTGTGTTTATTTTCATGGTCATGATGTGCACTGAAGATGGTGTTTGATTTCATTGTACAAGGTGCAATGACAATAAAGTAAACTAAATTAAACTAAAGATCATGTGAAGTGTTAATACCACTTTATAATGTCTTGGTCAAGCCACATTTGAACGCTGCATCCAATTTTGGAAGCACAATATTAAAAAGATGTTGAGACTCTAGAAAGAGTGCAGAGAAGAGCAACAAAGATGATTAGACCAGATGCTAAACATAGAACTGTAAAGAACAGTAAGGAATTGGGTATATTTTGTTTAATGAAAAGGAATAAGGATGACATAATAGCAATGTTTCAATGTCTAAGGGGTTGCCATAAAGAAGAGTGGGTCAACCTATTCTTCAAAGCATCTGAAAGCAGGACAAGAAGCAATAGATGGAAATTAATCAAGGAGAGAATCAACCTACTGTACTCCTAAGGAGAAATTTCCTACCAGTTAGAACAATTAGGAATGACTTGCCTCCAGAAATTGTGGGTGCTCCAACATTGGAGGTTTTTAAGAAGATATTGATTTATCTACAATGGGATAGGGTTTCTTGACAGAGTAAGGGGTTGGACTAGAAGACCTCCAAGTCCCTTCCAACTCTGCTATTCTGTTATACCGTTAATTGTAAACCATGGATCCTAGACGGGTCATCATTTTAGTAATTTTAATGGCACTACTATGCCCCTTCCCCCAATGAATAAAGTATATTTTCATTCAATTGGCATAGCTAAGTATTCACTAGCCACAACTTTAGATATCTACATCTATTATCAAGGATTTCCACAAGGAGCACTAAATATAAAAAGTAGTAAAGAGAGGAGCAAAAGGACTGAATTTCAATGGTGGAATTATCAGCCCTTGGAGATTTGCCAGGGTAGGAAAGAGACACTATAAGAACTAGAAGAATTCTACTTTATTGTTGTAGGATGTAATCTTGAAAGCCTGAAGAGTTTTACACCAAAGAGGTAGGATTATCTTGAATTTCTTTCTTACAGCAGAGTTGGTGTTTACACAATCTCTCTTGCATTTCTATTTCAAGGCTATCTCTCTATTCCTTTATAAGAATTAAACAGTAATTATGTCTAAGGTAAAGTGATACACATCATGGATAGGTGTGGATATGATTTAAATTTAAGAGGGGGAACTTATATTAAATGGAAGCAAAATTATTTGTGCTATCAATAACTGTCAATCAATAATCACCATATAATTGTAAAAGGCGGTTTTATTTGGAGCAGCTTACACGCTGTGACAATAACTTTAACACCATTAAACATCTACCTATCCCAGATCTCGGTCTTGAGAAGGACTCAATGGGTAGATAAAAATGCCAAATCCAGTATAAATAGTTGGCTGACTATGCAAGAGTCTATAATAATAGAAGGTGTCAGGATTCCGCCCAATGCCCTAATAAAATTAAGAGTCTCAAGCCATATAGCAGAATAATCCAGATGTTTATTAGGAGTACCATGTTAGCAGTACCTAGGTGAAGCCAGCTCTGACTTCACCCAATTTTCACCTTGCCTCTGATCTGTTTCCCCCTCCCCCAGAGTGTGTTACCAGTCACATTGCACAACGAAGCAATCTCACAGGTTGTAGAAATCACTCCCTTCAGCCATTGTGGGTTTCTGTGGAGATGTCCTTGGCTTCAGCCAGCTAGGCTGTGTCTTGTTTTGACTGAGGTGTGCATTCCTTCATGCAGCTGCAAGGCACGATTCCCTTTCCCCTGCCTATGGCAACTCAGAAGCCAGTCAGGAAAGCTTCACGAGTTGACATTCGGCTTCTCTCACTTCTTGAAGGCAACCTGTGCAAAGCAAAAACAATTTGAGTACAGGTACATCACTTAAATGTGTGACACACACACCCAGTTTTGGTTGGGTTCATGGAATCTGGCTATGAGGCAGTCAGCTTGGAACTTTCTGCTCTTTATCCAAGGTGCCTCTGATAGAGAATAACCTTTCCACTTGATTAGGTAATGGAGTTGTCCCCTGTGCCACCTAGAGTCGAGGATGTGTTGTACCTCATAATGAGTTTGACCACTGGATCCATGGGCTCATGGGGTGGTGATCTCAGGGTTGAACCGATCACATGTTTTAAGGGACTACTGTGGAATATCAGGTGTAATCTCCCCAGAATCTGAGACAGCTTCAGTTGCATCATGACCAGGTTGATAATCTTTACTGTGGGGAACAGCCCTATGAATTTAGGTCCCAGCTTCTTGCTGGGAAGCTTTAGCGTTAAGTATTTTGTGGATAGGTAGACCTTCTCCCCTACTTGGAATGGCCATTGTGGGTCTCAGTGTTTGTCTGCCTGCTGCTTATAGGTCTGTATCACTTTAGCTAGTGCTTTCTTGACATTTTCCCATTTTGCTTGAGCCAGTTGGTCAAACTGACTGAGGAGGGGAGTTCCCTTGGGTATTCCAGCATTGGGATGAAGTCCATACCATTTATTACCTTGAAAGGGATTAATCCCATGTTACTGTGAACTGCATTATTGTAAGCAACCTCTGCAAATGGCAGAAGGTCCACACAATTGGACTGTTGGTAGTTCACATAGCACCTCAGACACTGTTCTACTATGGCATTCAATCTCTCTGCCCACCATTGGTTCTCAGATGAAAAGCTAAGCTAAGGCTCTGGGATGATCCAATGGACCACAAGAACTCCCTCCAGAACTGAGCCATGAATTGGACTCCTCTGTCAAGTCAGCAGCAGGTCGGGAAAGCTTCACGAGTTGACAGAAGGTTAGAAATGAATTTATCATAAAAGTGTATTATTAGATGAGTGTATTATGTTGGAATGAAGGCCAGCTGTTGTGAATGAGTTGCTTATGGACATAGGTTACCTATAGGTGACCTCAATGTAATATGGAGACTGTTGTATAAAATTTTATCTATATGTATAAAATTTTTGCTGTATCCTTTTTCTGTCTTTCATTATTGTTTTGATGCTTTTCTCCATGTTGCTTCTTTAAAAAAATAAATAATAAATAAGCCTAAAGAAAATGCTTGGTTTTCAGAAGGGGGACTATCCACTTAGAATAATGCAGACTCATTAGCAATGCTGAAACTGTTCTGATAAGGTTTGACAGATATTAGAAGTGTCTGCAGAGGTAATCAATAACATCAAAATAGCAGGCTGGACCAAATAATTAAAGCCCTCCCTCCTTTTAATTAACATTGCCATCATTGCAACTACATTAAAAGGGGCAGGGCTTTAATCACCCTAGTTGTGCTATACATTTTGATGCTATTGACCCTCACCCCACCCCTGGCTGGTTCAAAAAAAAAAATCTCTGAAAAGAAAAACGAGAATCTGTGTAAGTCTGCCTGTTTTAGTCCACTCCTGGAATTGTTGCAAATCTCTCCATTCACAATTAAATTGATCAACTGAGATGAAAAATAATATAAAAGTATAGAATATTTTATTCCCTGAGTTTTCATTCTGCACAGTTACTACAATTAAATATAGGAAATATCAAGCCCTAATGGCCACATAAAACTAAGTAAGTAAGATTCACACCAGGTTTCATTAATTAGGACAAAAAAGGGTACAGATTCTTTGAAACTGAACAAGCAAAACTCCAGCCCTCATTTATTAGTGAATTCATTAAGGCAGAATCTCTACGATCTGTTTGAACTAGTTTCTTCCTGATTGGACTAATGGGTCTTTTTAGCAGAAAAGACTGAGAGGTCCACCTGCTCTTTATTTGTCATGTTTTGAAATATTCCCTCTTGTTTTTTAGCCATCAAGAATTATCTTGTGCCTAATCTTATTAGAGCTTATGGTACATTGGAACAGAGGTCCCTATTCAGGAGTGGGATTCAAATTTTTTAACAACCAGTTCTGTGGGTGTGGCTAGATGGGCATGGCTAGATGGGCATGGCCATATGACTGGGTGGGCGTGGCTTTTTTGCTGCACCCTCCCCTCCATTATTTTGGCCTCTTGAGCCTCAGGGAAGCCTCCTAGTGGGGTCTTTTTCTCCCAGGAAGCTTTCCTAGGGCCCAGGAAGGCAAAAAATGGAATGTGGGGGAGTCCCACAGCACCACCACCACCACACTCCATTTTTGGGCATCCTGGGCCTCAGGGAAGCCTCCTGGGTGAAGCAATATGACAGTGAGGGGGATACCACACAGCTGATCATCAGCACAGCTGATCATCAGGAGGGGGGGGGAAGAAATACCTTAAGGAGTGACTGGGTGAGGGAGAATGCAGTCAACAATGTTGGGCATGCGCGATAAGGACTGACTGGATGGGGAGGGGAGGGGCAGGCAGAGAGGGGCGGGGACAGCGAGGAGCAAGATTTGCCGGTTCTCAAACTACACAGAACCAGGAGAATCCCACCCCGTCCCTATTCTTTCAGGCTCCAGGGATTGGTTTTGGAAGAAAACTTGTCTTCCATGAACTGGGGGTGAGGGTTCGAGCTTGCAATCTAGAGATCCTGTGTATGAGCAGCTGAACCTTCACTCGCTTGCCTACTTCTTGCACAGCCCCATTCCTGACAGGTCACAGACTAGTACCAATCCATGACACAGGACATAGCGTCTCCTGCTTTAGAAATTGTTCAACTGCTCAATTTTTCATTACTAGCCAGGTAACTAGAATCCTCTGTGTGTCAGTCAAAAATAAGTAACTGAAGTACTGAAAATGAATATCAATTGAAAGTCCCTTACTTTTGCATTCTATAAATGATTTTTTTTTCTTTATCCTTTTTTTCAGTATTTGAATTTATTGTTTCTTACCAGATAAGCTGAGGTTAGGAGCCAGGTTGATAGGGTAGTTAAAGATACGGTGCTAGAAACTGAGAGATAGAGTTGTTTCTATTTATTAGATTTGTATTCTCAAATACAAAATAATGCATAAGTAACATCTATGTATTTACCTCAGTTTATATGTCATTTGCTTTTGTTTCTTTCCTCAATATGTATTAGCTGCTCAAAGCCATAGTTCAGTGGAAGAACCAATGTGGTGCCCCCAAATTTCAAGTTCATTTCCAGCATCTGAAGAAAGCGTCCAGCCTGAAATATTGAGAAATTAATACTGAATTTACTGAATTAGATAATAGAGCTATGTAACTCTCAAAACAGGTTTCATACATTTCTGAAGGTTATGGAGCACCTTGTTCAAAGAAGTACAGATAGTCAAATAGAAGAAGACATCTTCTTATGTTTCCATGGTTTCCTAAGGGGGAAAAACACAGAATGAGACAGACTCACCACTTACAAACTAAATTGGGACACAACCCAGATTAAAGTTAATATTGTCAATCCTTATTACAATAATTAGTGATCTATAAGTGGGATTACAGCATTCAAACAGAGCTGCAACCATAAAAGTGAGACTTAATTTCACTCTTAATTGACTTATCCTGTACTTTGTGATGTCAGAATCCCATCATTTGTTACAAGTAAGCAAGCTGTTATAGTTTTGATAAGAAAGAAGAGTATATATAAACATACTAAAATATGGCTGGGTATGTCTTGCAAAAAGACAAATGAGTGAAAAATCAACTGCATACTGTTTTTAGTATATCAACTGTTCATATACAATTGATTTTGCCTTCTGGGTTAGGCTAAAGATAGCAGGCTGAGGAGAACCCAAACATGGGTTCAAAGCAGATTTAAGAATGAAGAAAGGAATCAAAGCCATAAGACTCCCAAAGAGCCATAGATGAGTCAAAAGTAAATGGTAAACTAGGGCTGAAAAAGAAATCAGAAGACAGACTGAAAAGCAATATAGAGATCAAAACAAGTGAATTGCTAATCAAATTGAAAAATCAAACCAAAGATTGCATCAATCTAAAGTGGAAGAACATAATGTCAGAATCTGGGGAACTTCAGCAAAGTGGTCATATTCAAAACTATACTTGTGAACATCTCTCTATACACTTTCCAGGTTTCATACTTATTTTACTTTGTGGCCAATATAGCCTATTCTGTGATGGCAACAGAACCTACATCTCTTTGTCAAATTTCAAGTGTGTTTACAGAAATAAACAAACAAACAAACAAACCAAATAAATAGTACTACTGGGATAACTATACAGTAAGACAGGTAATTAATTAATTGATTCTTATACATATACCTATAATGACTATATGTCATTTATTTCAGCTTTATTTCAAAAAGCTGCCCTTTAGATTTAATTTAATTATCTATTTTCTTGGTTTTGCTCTTGAATTTTCCTTTGTAAAGCAGTTAAAAATATAAATTCATTAATTTAGTTTCTTATCCTTAATAAACTCTTTTTTTAAATCCCCATGAACTCTTTGAAATTTGCCCTTTTTTCAGATTTGTCATTTATTTTTTCCAAGAAAATATGGTCCAATTACTGTACATATATCCCATCTTACTCTAGGTAAGATCAAGGCAGTGTATAAACCATACCCTCCTATAGTCTTTCCCTGAACAATTCTGATGAAAAGGACACTGTTTTATATATTATATTTATTTGATTTGTCAATCGCTTACAAGATAATAGGTATAAGTATATATAGTTATGAATACATGAAATGGGTACATATAAGAAGAATAAAAGAAACAATAGGACAGGGATAGTAGGCACATTGGTGTGCTTATGCACGCCCCCTGTTCCACCTACATCTCTATTCCACGTTGGCTCCTATCAAATCCAGAATCAAGCATTATAAAATGGTACTACTCTGAGTCTTAGCATTGCCCATGTTTACTGTTATTGACTGATAATGAATCTTTATTATTTTATTATGTGCACCATCATGCTCTGCAACACACTTTGGGAATGAGTTATGCAACACACAATGCAGCTTTTAAGCCAGAACAATATATTTAAATTATGCAAGATTCATGAAGATAGAAGGGTCACACTGTCAGATCTTTCAGGTAGACCAGACTAAAAGTGAGACTTTTAGTCTGGTCTACCTGAACCATAGTTATAAATACTAATACTATTTTCAATGTAGGGATTCCACAAGTCTGAAAATGATCCCCATCAGCCTTTACATCCAGAGAGGGTCAATGATGTTGTCTCAAATTACACAAACCAATCTTTAGATACAACCCATTTGAGGACAGCAGCGAAGAAATTTTTAAAATATGAATTAGTTGCCCATCAAAGATACACCGATGGTCAAATTACAGAAATGTTAAAGAAGAGATTGAAAGTTTTAGGCTGGTCTTAAATTCTAACATAGAATAACCAGTGATGGTTAGCATCTCTGAGCACAGACGGCTATTTACAATTTCATGCAAAAGTTTGAACATCCTTAATATATAAAAGGGATGTTCAAACTTGTGTGTGTGTGTGTGTGTGTGTGTGTGTGTTGGGGATTGCTTGCAAAGGAACATTTAGGGAAAGAAATCTTTGTTGACAGTAGGTTGAAGATAAGGTTAAGGCTAAACTTCTTGAAATCTGTGGTTCAATTCAGCTTGATAGGTACGGTGGAGGTTAGTAAGAAACCAATGAAGGATTGCTAGGGAATGTAACTGGTCTTGGGTCTTTCTCAATATATTCTATCTCTTTCTTACTCTCTGTCTGGATCTTCAGGAGCATGATCAGCTTAAATTGCTGCAATTAAAAAAAACTTAATTACAGTCCATGCTCTTCTGTGCTCAGCTTGATAGTGCAATCAAGGTCAATTCATTTCCGTATTAAAATTGCCACCTCACATATTACATTTGGTTCATACTTCTGGGATCAGCTCCCTCTTAAGTTATGGCTGAAAACTACCTCCTTCATTTCAGGATCATTATCTCTCTCTATATATATATTATATAAGTTATTTTCCTCTTCAATTGTACTTCATTTTAATCACTCTGTGTGTGTGTGTGTGTGTGTGTGTGTGGTGTGTGTATTACCATTTTCACTGTATATGCTAAAATTATGTTAATAGTAGGCTTTCTTTACAAAACGTCTTAACATTATTACATTGCTTTATTGTGATATTGATTTCTATAGTATATAGTTTGATTTACTTGAATTTCAGTTAGCTATAAGCACAACTAAATAAAATGACTACCACTGTTTCTAAACATAGCTTCCAAATACTTCTACTAGTCAAATATTTCTTCTAACAGCTAAGTAACTTTCTGTTCAACTATGCAAAAGAAAACCTTGGTAGACCTGAAATGATTTGGAACAAAACACTTTTGACTGAATAACAACAACAACAACAACAACTGAATAATTATGGGATAACCACACAAGATATTATTGAGAACAAAAGGTGAATTTTTTTTTGTGGGGGAAGGCACATTTTGCCACCCATTAAAGAAAGGGGTACCTTTATTATGCTTGCAGGTTGCATGGCAATCAATCACACAGTAGTGGGATTCAAAAATTTTTACTACCAGTTCTGTGAGCATGGCTTGGTGGGCACGGCAGGGGAAGGATACTTCAAAATCTCCATTCACACCCCCACTCCTGGGAGAAGGTTACTGCAAAATCCCATTCCCGCCCCACCCCACTAACCTGCTTTCCAGCTCCATTCTCCTGTGCAGAGCAACAAAAGAAGACCCAGCCGATCAGCTGGGACTCGGGAGGCAGAGAATAGATAGAGGGGAGGGGGTCTGTCAGAGGTGGTATTTGCCGGTTCTCTGAACTACTCAAAGTTTCTGCTACCAGTTCTCCAGAATCTGTCAGAATCTGCTGAATACCACCTCTGCAGTCACATAGATAATATGTCAGTTTGGAAGAAACAATTGATTCAGCTGAATATCAACAAGTCCTAGAAGCTCATCTCTTAGTGAAGGCAATGATAGTGTAAAGATGTTGGATTTTTCAGTAAAACAGCAATCTGAAAGATACCTTTACATTATCTATGACTCAGAAAGCTTCTATTCGCTTAAGGATTTATTGAAGCATGCAATTTGACAAGGGATGCCTAAACGTCACATGCACCTATAGGTAAATATTCTAAGTAACATGAAAAATATCAGCCATTGGTTTCACAAGCTTTAAAAAAAGAGAGCGAAAAAGAGTTGAGAAGATATCGAGTATGCAAATAGAAGAGAAGAAAAATGGGAACATAAATCTTTGGACAACTAAAAATCATATTATCCACTATGACATATGTTGAATAAATGAGCCATTATTCTTACTCAGAGAACTATAGAAGCGAGGGAAATATTTGAAGAGAGTATAATAAAATGTAGAGGGCAAAAATGTTTCTTTTTTAGAGCTGAGCTTGAAAATCAGACTTCTTGTGAATTCATGGATCTTCAACAGATCCATCTTCTTAAGAAAAACAGCTTAGTCAAAATGAACTTGGCAACTGTGCTTTATGTCTTAGTAGTTTCTAATAACTATAAACCTATCTTTGGAACCTGATAACTACCTAGAAGTTTATAATAATGCAGTGACTTAAATTCCTTCATGATTTGGAATCAATAGATCAATTTCATAGACCATGCTTCCAATTTGGAAGCATTGTAGAATGCCTTTTTGTTTTGTAGAAGCAAAGCAAAAATCAAAGTACTGTAACTTTCCTTTTTGAATACACCATCCAAATATCAAGTAATTCCGCTGATTACTTGATATGAAAAAGGAGAGATAGATCAGGACACCTGAGAAAATTTCACTATAGCAATTATACAAGTAGCCTCTTTTTTACATTATAATCCCAAAACTCATTCATTCACCAATCATTTGTTTGTGAAAAGGAAAGGAGTCCCTGTGGATTTTACTCCACTAATTGATGCCAACTATAGGGGCATCATCTCCATTTCAAGGCTATCAAGCAGTGCTATCTGAAGACATTTCTGGGGTCATGTGGCCATCATGGAGTGCTGTTTCCTCACCACCAAAGTGGTACCTATTTATCTATTTGCATCCTTTTGAACTGCTAGATGAGCAGGAGCTAATCAAAGACGGGTGCTCAGGCCATCGCATGACACTTGAGTCTCAAACCTGGACTGTCAGCTTTCCAGAAGACAAGACAAGCATCTTAACCGCTAAGCCATTATGCCACCCTGTTTTTTGTGAAAAGAGAAAATATATTATTCAGCTGTAAGGTGACTATTATTGCTATTCAAATCTGTATCTTTTTCACAAGACCATAAGAACTCCAGTTCGCTAGACTAAGGATCCATTGATTCAAGGCTTCTGTTTCTCTTTGTGATCAAGGAGTTATCTCTGAAAAATCCATAGGCAAGGAAAGAAGGCCCACAATCTTCTCTGTTAAGTAGAAATTACGTTTATGTACTGTACCTTGGTGGTGATTGATACTAGTTAAATTTTTTTCTACCTAAGTTTGAAATTCTTTGAAAAGTATGAATAAAATTTTATTTAAAACTTCACATGCATTTCTCCTAATAATATTATCTCTTATTTTGGAGATAATTTTGTCATATATACTGTATTGTGTAAATATATATATATTTAGAACTAGAAACAAATACACACACATACACACATACATACACATACATACACACAGTTTGCACATAAACACACATATATGAGTCAGTTTTGTTTAGTTATTAAGGTGTTGATCTAGAAATCAGGAGATGGCGAGTTCTAGTCCAGCCTTAAGCATGAAAGCTGGCTGGACTTTCAACTCACCTCACATGGTGGTTGTTGTGGGGAAAATAGGAGGAGAAAGAGGTATTGTATATGTTTACTGCCTGGAGTTACTTATAAAATCATAAAGATGAGACAAATAATAAAATAAAAATATGTACATACACTTATACACTTTTATCAGCATTCTTGGATTGGAATGCTGCAATACTAAATCCACTGAAATGCAAAGAAATATTTATGCTTGCATACATTTTTGAATGTTTGCAATTATAAAAACCACCTTACGTTATCTTGAAAAATAAATTAATTAAACTTTACTGAACAAAAAGCCCAAAGCTAGGAAACATAATAAATAACTAAGAAACACACACACAAAAAACCCATGCAATTTGATGGTAGCATTAAAATTAAAGGTAAACAAAATATATTGTGCTTAAATTCAACAATACATAACAGTATTTAATGCCCACAATAATAGATATCTTTTTTTTTATATTATCCAGAAGCCTCTGCTTTGAATGTTCTTCATGATGATGGAGATTATATAGAGCTTCTAATGAAAATCTTCTAATGAAAATCATGAGCAATACCATATGGAAACAGAAGTCCTTAATATATTCTAGCCACAAACCATTTAGGATACTATAAATCAAACCAACATGTTGAAAAGAACTAGAAACAAATGTGAAGCCCATGAAATTTTCCCCAGACTGATTCAACTGATATAGAATGCATACTCAACAAAAAATCTAGCCACAGTCTTGGTTGCTAATGGTGGCCTTCAAAGACAATTTTTACTCTGGTGTTATTATACTGGTCAAGTCTAGTTTTTGTCCCTAACCATATAACTGAGAAAAGGTCCACTGCTTAGGGACAGCTGATCAGGAATTTGAAAAGAATAGATGTGCTATTTCTTCTTAGTGCTACTAACTTTAGGCCATGCAGCATCCCAATTGGAAGCCAAATAATATAGTATGATATGATAGTATTCCTTTTACCAAACTCCTCCAATATTCACAGACAATCAGAACAACAAAAATATTGACCAAGGACTCAAATCCTGAAAGTAGGCCACCTATTGGTGCCATATACATATACAAGCATAAATTACTAATGACAAAAACTTTCAGATTACCCCATCTACTTTCCTACCTATTTTCCCATATCAAAAAAACTATTATTTAAAATTAAGAATCTGGTTTTTTATTCTATAAACAATTGTATTGCATAATTTTTATTGTTGTGACATGGCCTAAGCCACTGTGAAGAATCAGAACCAGAACTTAAAAAAAATGTATATGACATCAATAGGCAGCCCACTTCATTACTTGAAATCAGCCATTGAAATCACAATTAGTTGTCAGCTTAATTGGCTTAAAACAAGCACCAGGAAAGCTCTTGTCCCAAAAAGGCAACCCTGAGACATTTTATTGATCTGGAAGTTTTCTAATGCAAACAGAAGAATGCTGAGTTAGCAGAACTATCTCCAGCAGGTTATAGTTTACAGCAATAAAATTCCCAGTTCCTAGGAAGCAGAATTCAATCCTACCTTTGTTAGAGAGTCTTTGTCTTTGCATGTGACAAAGGTAATTTAACATTCTTACTTTGTCCCAGTTGCGGGGGGGGGGGGGGGGAATCTTTGACAATTTGATTATAGTTGCTTGTCAGCTTTCATGATGAATACATTTTGAGATTTTTGGGATTACAAATACATTTTGATTTTTAAAAATAACAATAACGATACCTCTCGGCGTGCAGTAGAGAAGGGAAATAGTTATGTTTATGTTTTTAGAAATTGATTTCTGATCACAAAATTTTCTATCTGATCAGCATAGATGAAGCTGTTTCAAAGGTCCACAAGCAACCATGGACCTCTATGCATGCATGCTCTATAAAGAAAAAGAAACTGTAATTATTCTAAAAATATTTGTGGAGAGAAGATAGCTTTAGAAATAAAAACGATCATTATCCCTGCCGCTTATACAAATAGACTTGCTGGTCTCGGTCCAGTTCCTGCAGGATAACAACATGTATTATGAATATATTTGTTTTCTAAAATAGAGGCCAAATTTTTATAAGTTATAGACAACTTTCTAGTACTTCAAGTCCTGATCTCTTGGAGGGTGTGTGGGTGGGTAGGTGGTTTTTCTCTGCAAGGTTAAAGAAAAGGAAGTAATTCTGTATGCAAGAATATCATACAGTGCCTAATTAGAAAATATAGAAAGTGATACTACATAAATTATTCTTACTACAAGAAATTCCTTGAATTAACTATGCATCACCATTTTATCTTCTCATCTGCATTTTGTCACACATCAATAGCGTCTTTAAATGATCTCTGTGCTACATTTTTCCCACTTTAATGTTTTCTTTTGCTTTCATTTTTTTTCAAGCTTAAAACTCTTTGTCATGAAGAAAGCATTTTTTGTGTTTCACAAATGCATGATTCAATTTGTATATTTATTCCCACTGCAGGCAAATATGTTAATTTCATTATTGCTCAGTTCTATTTGTAAAGATTACATTGTCTGTACACATATATCTTATTACAATTTGATGTGCCTCAGGAGGCAGACCTTTGGGTCAAAGCCCCCTGCAATCTCAGTCACTATATCAAAAGGAGGACTTTCCTTTTGTTGTTTGTTACAATTGACACTACATTGTGACAGATACATGAAAGAGAGCAGGAAGATCACCGCTATAAAGAAGAAGTGCAAGATATAATAGACACTAAGGTTCATGGAAGAATATATGAAAACAAAATGTTGAAACAAAAGTATGTACTGTCCTCCTATCCAGAACAAGGGATTTACAGTAGCTCTGCATTTATTGATAATTTATATGAGCCTAGTAACATATGCACATAACCACTGCACAATCAATCAACCTATCTGGAAATTCATCAACTCAGCAATGTCTTTTTCAGGCATAGAAAGAGTTATTAAGGTGCCATTAATCAAGAAGCATCCAGCTAAAAGCCTGAACTTCTAAAAAGAGAATCTGTGCTTGCTGAAATATCATCTCAGCCTACCCAACTAGGTATCTTCCCAATGTGTAGACTTCAGCTTCTACAAATCTCAGCAATGGTCACGCTGCCTGGAGAATTTTGAAGGGAATCATTTTGTCCAATAGAAGCTACCATCCCTTACCATATGTCTAGGGCAGATCGGGAATTAGAAAATGGATGTGCTATTTCTTCTTAATTTATTCTTCTTAACTCTAGCCCAAATAGTATCCCTATGTGAAGTTAAATAATATGTTATAATATGATGATAATATTTCTTTTATCAAACACCTGCCATTCTTCTGGCTACTATTAAGTCCACAACCAAAGTGAGGAACATTTTCCAAATATAGTAGAGACATAATAGCAGACACATATCAGCTATCCATTCATAGAAATCCATTAGTTTTTGTTTTTTTTCAGTATCGTGTAAAAATTTTGGGTCATTCCCTTTACATAAAAAGTCCATCATTCTTAACGTCTTGATAAATTCCATCCAGATACTGGGAATATAGCCTTGAAGGGCATATGTACTTCCTTAATCAGTAATAGACTAAAATCATTTTTAGCAACAAATGCCTTAAAATCAAGAACAATACTGTAGGATTCAATCCTTAAAGTGGTGATAATGCGATCAATCCAGGCCATGTGAATTTAAGTTCCATTTACTGAACTGCATCTCCAGCAATAAGAAAATTGCACTAATTAATTTTTTGAGATGCCCAAACTTAAATTTTTCTTAACTAATGATTAATTCATAGTAATTTCATTTCATTTGTTTTATTTTGATTAATTAATTGGCATTACATTTAAGATAAATATATTAAATGTTATATATCGGTAGTCTTCGACTGATAACAATTCATTTAGTGACAGTTCAAAGTTACAGCGGTACTGAAAAAAGTGACTTATGACCATTTTTCACACTTACAGCTGTTGCACCCCTAATGTCATGTGATCAAACTCATATGCTTGGCAACTGACTCATATTTATGACCGTTCTGGTGTCCCAGGGTCATGTGATCACCATTTGCAACCTTTGACCAGTAAAGTCAATGGGAAAGCCAGATTCACTTCACAACCCAGAGGTGGTATTCAGCAGGTTTTGACCAGTTCTGGAGGACCAGTAGCAGAAATTTTGAGTACTTCGGAGAACCAGCAAATACCACCTCTGACAATATCCTCCCCCTGCCATGCCTACCAAGCCACGTGCACAGAACCGATAGTAAAAAAATTTGAATCCCACCACTGTCACAACTTTGTTGCTAACTTCAGAACTGCAGTGATTCACTTAACAACTGTGGTAAGAAAAGTCATAAAATGGGACAAGTCTCACTTAACGAATGTTTTACTTAGCAACAGAAATTTTAGGCTCAATTACTCTTATAAATCAAGGACTACTTCAAGCAACTTTTGTCTGGTATACAAGAATGGAATAGCCGAGTTTATTAATCCAAAGTTTGTGTAAATAGCTTAAAGCAACTTCAAGATAGTTAAAGGTTACCTTCACCAGAAGAATTTATTTAATGTCATATAAATTTATTTAAAGTATTGTGGAAAAAAATAAGACAGACTTTTAAACTGAAATCAAATTAAAAGTAATCTTAATCACATATATTTTACCTCCAATATCCAAATGAATTCTTGTCCATGCATTTTGTACATTCTTCTTGTATCAAAATATAGGAAAATTTAAAATAAATAATGAAATATCCTTTAAAACATTTACCAATATAAATAAACAAAAGAAGAACACAAACTATAATCCTAGTCCCTATACTGTACATGTCAGAATTATTACTGGAAGCTGAAGGCATCAACTCTAATTTACTTAAGTTTGCAGAAAACCAAACAGGAGAATAAACTTGCACTAATGAAATGAGATTGGGAATGCTAATTTTTTGTATTATATATAAAGCATTAGAATATAATCCATGAATAAAAACTGTCTCCCTAATATTTCCAGAATTTTTTAGCACAGGCAACATATTCTAAAGACAAATTAAGAAGCAAGGGAACAAGATACATTTGAAATAGAAGATTTGCCATTAGTAATTACATACATTTTAGAGACTGAATAGGACACACTAAGTATATAATTTGAGAAAACCCAAAGAAACTTAAAAGCTACTTTAAAAAGCTTCAATAACGTACACCAAATCTTTCTGCATCCAGAGAAGTAGATTATCTCTAAATTGAGTTAAAATAGGTACATACTCAAATATTCAGAATACTTACTGACTAATAGAAATCCAGTCAGAACTGATACACAAGCAAGCTGTAATCTACAAATCAAAATATTTGTTAAAAACCTAGCTTCTATATGTATTATGGTTCTAATAATTGGAACAGTATTGGAACATATAATAACCTTGTTCAGTGTGGACAAAACTATGCCTCATTAAAAGTACTGGCAGGAAGGAGCCTGTTCAAAACATTTCACAAATATTTGAAATAAAAATACCATTTAAGTTTTTCTTTTTGCAAAATATTGTGAACCTGAAAGTACAACAGTATAATGTGGATGTGGAGTGAGGCATAATCTAGAAAAAGATCCAGGCTTTTACTATATTCAGATTTCCTTCAACTATTAAATGATTCAGTGATTTGTTGTACAAAAGATGAAAGCAGTTATGGTTTGTGCCAGAGGTAGTATTCAGCAGTTTCTGACCAGTTCTGGAGAACCGGCAAATATCACCTCTGACCAGAGATTTTACAGTATCCTTCCCCTGCCACGCCCACCAAGCCACACCCACAGAACCAGTAGTAAAAAAATTTGAATCCCACTACTGGTTTGTGCATATGTGTGAGAGAAGAGAAGAGAAGAGAAGAGGAGAGGAGAGGAGAGGAGAGGAGAGGAGAGGAGAGGAGAGGAGAGGAGAGGGAGGGAGGGAGGGAGGGAGGAAGGAAGGAAGGAAGGAAGGAAGGAAGGAAGGAAGGAAGGAAGGAAGGAAGGAAGGAAGGAAGGAAGGAAGGAAGGCTTTAAAAGTAGGATGCCTAATTGGCAACTTGGGCCTACAAAAAGATACAATGGCAGAAGAGAGAAAATTGTCAATTCTCCCAAAATTTAAATTAAACTAAGCAACAACATATGGTTCCCTTTAGGAGTGCACTAAAAATAAATGTAATACACTGTAATATGCATACAACAGTGACTGAGCAGAAACATCTGCTTTTCACAGATCTTTGTCTGAAAACAACTGTGACACAAAAGGAAGGGTATGATTTTAGGATTTCACGAATGGAAGAAATTACTGTTTTCTTGCTATTAATCCTGCAACTGTAGTAAAATTTTGAAAAAGCATAAGGACTGAGCTCAACCATATTACTAAAGCTATTTGTTACTTTGGGGGATATGATTTTTTTTAAAAACAACATCAATGGCACATTGGATATTATGTAAACAACAACAACATCAATGCCACATTGGATATTATGCTCAGAGCACAATTTCAGTTCTCATACTATAGTACATTTTTTAAACACAGGAATTAAAATTAGATGAATGTTTATTGATATTAACCTTCAATTTTAAGTATAGATTTTAACAAGTGAACAGTGAAGACTTCATGATAGTTTTCAGAGAGTTTAAAACTCAGTCATCACTAGGTTCCTTACTGTTAGTGAGTGAGCATGTACAGATAAACCTCATTTGAGGTTCTTGCTTCTCATCCAAGAAGTTTTTTTTAATTCTGACTGAATGTTGGGGAATGGAACGATTTATATTCTTTGCAGTCATCTGATCGTTTGCACTCTGAAAGGCAGTCTTAAAGCTGTTGAGGCCCTTGGTGGTTTTCTGTATCCTCAAGGTCACTAGAATCAGAGTGCAAATGGGTATGGAACAGAGGTGGTATTCAACAGGTTCTGACCAGTTCTGGAAAACCGGGAGTGGAAATTTTGAGTAGTCTGGAGAACCAGCAAATACCACCTCTGACTGGAGATTTTACAGTATCCTTCCCCTGCCATGCCCACCAAGCCACGCCCACAGAACCGATAGTAAAAAAAAATTGAATCCCACCACTGGTATGGAAGCTTCTTGGGATTGCAACAGTGCCTATCTCCTGTCTACAACACAGTCCTTTCAACAATTCCAAGAAGATTCCATACCCATTTGCACTCTGATTCAGCTACGGGTAAATCTCCAAATCTGGCCTCAAATGATTCTCAGATTCTCCGAGAGCTAACAACCAGCCTTCAGAGTGCTAACAATTAGATGACGTCAAAGAATATAAATTCTTTGATTCCCCACTTTTCAGTCAAAACTGAAACTGAAGCTTCTTGGATGATAAATGAAATGTTTATAAAGAAAAAAAAAAGCCAAGTAAATCCAGTTGCCTTTTGAAAAGCACCTTTGGGACAACCATGATCTGGATGATTGAGAATTTCCATAGATATTGAACAGAAGAAAAAAAAAACCCTCATTTTACATAAGACTTGGTCTTATTCTACATAAGACAAAGTCTACATATAAATTTAGCAACTTGGAGTTGAGAGTTAGGTCAAGCTTTTTGCAATGTGATGAATCCCTTGGTCTCTGCTTCCCGTATACTTTTGGTAGTTAAGAGAATATTTTCCGCAATACAATCACAACACTTTCCCAACCCATTTCAGCTCTCATAGACATTATATTCACATTATAAATGAAGGAAATGTATTTTGATAATTGCAGCAGGTGTGAAAAAAAGAAAACCTATTTATTTATGTAAATAATTAAAAATAAATGTCAGCCATGCTCCATTGTCTGCTCTTTCACGTCAATTTAATGATACATAAAATATAAAAGAAGACTCCAGGAAAGGTCTCTAAAGAGAAAAGTCCAATACCACTAAATAAAGAAAGATTATCATGCTGGAGCAAATATGAAAGGAGATGGCATTTATATAAAATGCAATTTATTTTGACAGTAATTTTCTGTATTTCCAGCACTATTATTGAAGATATATGTGCTTGAAGTAGAGCATTTCCTATCTGAGGCCAGCTGTTCATTCTCTTTGGTCCTAGAGTGAAGTCACACTCTTCTTTTAATGGTTTCACAGTTTGCAAGCTGTGGGAGAAAATAGGTATGAAGTCATACATTTTTATTTTCTTTCTCCTTTTCCCCCACGTCTTTTTCTTTCTTGTTCCTTACCTCATTCTGGCACTACAGGGCCTGCCCTTGAAAGAAATAAATGGCATGTGGGATAAGATTTGTTTTTTTTTTAATGATTCTCTTTCAAAATAGGACATTGATAAGGAAAACTATAAACAAATGGACTGGAAGGCTGTATAGATATGGGTGATTTTTGAAAAGCGGCTTTTCAAAAATGTTCTTTATCAGTAGAACTGGGAATACTTTGTCTCACAAAGTCACTCTCATTGAATCAGTGGTCTTCTTTTTGTCTGTCTCTTCAAAGGAGAGAAAAAAATATTTGTGTAAATATTTGCTCCAATTTCCCAATACCTCTTTCAGTTTTGCTATGCTCAGATCTCTTATGTTTGCCCTTCAAAACAGGCTTCTGTTCCTGGGAGTATTTGTGAGGAGAAATGGAAAACGGTTGCAATGTATATGAATAAGCAGACTGGCACCAATTAGTAATTAATGGAAGAATGTATTTTCATAGTTTGGTTTTTGAAGAGGCATCAGAATTAATTTCCTCCCATTCTCCAGTTAAAGTTAATAAGGACCTGTCAATTCAACTGGTCTTGTAAATAGCCAGATATATGTCATACCAGTGCCCTGTCACTTTTTAGTATTTGGTCTTAACAGCAAATTGTGTTCATAATCTATTTTTAGTTGAAAAGAAGAATGAAGAAACTAATTCTTCAGATGTAGCAAAAAGTTGACAGCCCTATTTGC
Source organism: Bungarus multicinctus (assembly GCA_023653725.1). Classification (NCBI taxonomy): domain Eukaryota; kingdom Metazoa; phylum Chordata; class Lepidosauria; order Squamata; family Elapidae; genus Bungarus; species Bungarus multicinctus. The sequence continues at coordinate 42,169,654 of CM042842.1, read as the reverse complement.
AAATGTATTTGAAGTCTAGGAATAGTGAATTTTTAAATTAAATTCTTAGATGTATTCTGTATCTTAATCCTAAGGCTTCTGTCCTTCTTGGCGACACTATTCTCTATCCTGCTTGAATTCTGTTTTTAAAAAAGTTAAATGCTTTTTCCTTGTTTGAGATATGAGGTTTGAGTTTCTGCTAAGGCATATCAATATAAATGATAGCTAGAAAATTTCCTTAGGTAAGACTGAAATGATCTCCAGAGGCTGACAAAGATAGGTCCAGAAGGACTAGAAGATTTCCCGAGGCTACAACAAAAATATCAATTAACATAGGGCAGCTCTCCCAAATCTTATGAGAAAAGATGGAGATAAGATGAATTAAGTCATGGATGAATAGTTTAAAAAAAAACAGTGGTGATTCTTTCTTTCTCTAGTCTTTCTCTATGGTTTTAAGCTTTCCTCCAGAACCTGTTTGTGCTCTGAAGAAGGGAATACATGGCTCAGCTTCAGTATATTTATGTGTTTATGTGATGTGTGTGTATCTGTTCAATTTATCACAATCAACTTCATAAATGGTTATATTGATTTGTTATTTAATCATACAATTTGTCTCAATTAATATTTATAATACTTTCTCAAACTTACATGATTTCATTTAACAAAATTAATGAATAATATTAAATTAATTTAACAAAATTAATGAAGAACATAAGCATTCTTCTAAACATATATAGTAGTAGTAGTAGAAGAAGTAGATGTAGTAGTAGAACAAATGGTAACATTATTACTGGTACTATTTTACAACCCATTTAGGGAGACAAAAGAAAGAGCTTTCACAGTGGTTTTAACTAAACTCTGGAACCTTCTACATCAAGGCTGTCAAACTCCTGGCCTGTAGGCCGGATGTGTCATGCGCTGGCCGTACCCACACCCTGTTTAACAAAGGAGAAAAAAGTCCCAATACATCAAAAGACCGAGATGGTACCCTCTCTGGTAGCATTCTGCCTATAATTCAAGATCTCCTGTTTTTAAAAAGCAAAGGCAGATTTTAGAAGATGCTATGCTTTGATTCTGTCTATTTATACAGTTTATTAGACATATTTGTAATTGTTTTTATAAGGATTTTTAGTATTGTCTGTGTTTAAAATATTGCACTGAATTGTAACATTGCAAGTAATTCATTCATATCAGAAGCTAGGCGGATATATGTTTAATAGAAATAAATATTTGCAGAAACGATTCTTACTTCTGTTTTAGTGCTATTTTTTACATCATTTTGATTGAGATTCATGACCATGGTTGGTTCAGACTGATTGCCTCTATGAAAACATGACGTTATCATGCACTATCTGTGAAACCCACACTTTGTATTTCTATGTACTAAAAGAAAGATGGGAAAAAACTCACAATTTTGAAGGGCAATAGACAAGAGGATATATTCCATAGAGAGATAAAATATGTGACTGGCAGGAGTTTTTTATGCCATTTGAAAGCCCATCTTTCATTCTGGTAGGATATTTAGCATATCTTGTGTGAAAACATATACTTTGATGCATATATGCACGCCCACTTATGGAGGATAAGAATGGAAGAAGAAATTAAACATGATGATAAGCCATGGAATACAAGGTAGGGTAATGAAAATTCTAGTCTATCAAAAGATTGCTATGAGAAAGTCTTTCCTCAAATAATGGATCCCAGGAAGCCATTTAAAAAGGAATCATAGCAATAGCACTTAGACTTATATACCGCTTTATAATGCTTTACAGTCCTCTATAAGTGGTTCACAGTCAGAATATTGCCCCCAACAATCTGGGTCCTCATTTTACCTACCTCTTAAGGATGGAAGGCTGAGTCAACCTTGAGCCTGGTGAGATTTGAACCGGCAGACAGTTGGCTGTCATCAGAAGTAGCCTGCAGTATTGCACTTTAACCACTGCACCACCGTGGCTCAGTCGTAGATCTTAAAGAGAAAAAAATAGCAATAGCATTTAGACTTCTATACTGCTTAATAGTGCTTTACAGCCCTCTCTAAGCAGTTTACAGCATCAGCATATTGCCCACAACAATCTGGGTCCTCATTTTACTGACCTCAGAACAGTGGTGGGATTCAAAAATTTTTACTACCGGTTCTGTGGGCATGGCTTGGTGGGCATGGAAGGACACTGTAAAATCTCCAGTCAGAGTGGAATTTGCCGGTTCTCCAAACTACTCAAAATTTCCACTACCAGTTCTCCAGAACTGGTCAGAACCTGCTGAATACCACCTCTGCCTCAGAAGGATGAAAGGCTGAGTCAACCTTGAGCCATTCAGGATCAAACTCCTGGAATGAGCAGTGAGTTAGCCTGCAGTACTACATTCTAATCACTGCACCATCATGACTCATATAGTGACTATGACTATAAACATAAATGACCAATGAATTGCAAGAAGGCAACAGGGTCAGGTATCATACATGTTTCAAACAAGAGAACAAGGTGTGTGCCAATCTATGCCCTAGGCACAGTAATGCCATGTGCAGCACATGGGCTATGAAATTATTTTCAAAAACGTTATTTTTTATAAGCAAATCTGACTCAGAATTGCATTGTTGCAGTGTTACAAGTAGTTTCCATGGATTAGAACTGCACCCTGTAACTCATTTGAGATGTTGTAAAGACAATCTTTAGGGTGTTTTAATAAGGCAATATATTCAGCTTTAATTTAAATTTCAATAACCACATGTTTATTGGAAGACTAGTAATGGCATATTTTTCTAATGACAGCTATCAGCAATAAACTTCACTGGTTTAATGACAGAAAATATGTGGCACTTATATGTTACTATGAGGAAAACATTCAGATTCATTTAATGTTTGATAGTGCTATGTAGTATTATATAATAACAGAATGGTCCACCAAGATCACCAAGAATACGAAACAGAACTTGTTGACCTAAATATTGCACTGATTATGTTGCAAAAGGTTAGCTGCTATCTTTTCAAAAGACACTATTTAATACGTAATATTTGTTAGATAAAATGTTCTCAAGCTATTTTTAATTGGAAAAACATGAATTCATAATTTTAAAAAACCAAAAAAAATTACCTTAAGATAATTACAGAAGATGGATACAGGTAGTCCTCGACTTACAGCCATTTGCTTAGTAATCATTCAAAATTACAACAGCATAAAAAAGTGATTTATGACCATTTTTCACACTCACAAAAAAATTGCAGCATCCCATGGTCACGTGCTCAAAATTCAGATGCTTGGCAACTGGTCCGTATTTATGATGGTTGCAGTCTTCAGGATCATATGATCAAATTTTGTGGACCTTCTGACAAGCAAAGTCAATGGAGAAGCCAGATTCACTTAACAATCGTGTTACTAATGTCATGTCTCCAGGGTGTGCTGGAGCCGTGACACCACGCATTGTGCCATGTCAGCCTATGCTATCAAGGGGGGAAGTGCTGTTAATCACCCAACCTGGGGCTTTGACTGTTCAGCAAAGATAATGAGCCTTGCTGACATCACACACTTAGCTGTTACAGCCTGTGGGCAGTTGTAGACAAAGTGATTAAGATGCTGCCTGTTGAACTAATGATCTCGAGAGGGGTGGAGGGTCACTCCATAGCTGTAAATACAATGATGGAATATGATATTTGTACAAATATAAATAGGGGTGGATTATTGATGGATAAAAGCACAGTGTCTAGGGTATTACATGGTGATCGGATGTGATGTAGTAGTGCTCACCGGATGGTGGATAAACTCATTAAGTTGTTAACTGGTGTACAAATACAGCTCTGGCTGCGAGGTGCGCCAGAGCTGACTTTTATTCCTTATGGTTACTCGGTGTTACCTGAATCCAGAGCATTGTATGGACGAATAAAGACTCATTTGATCATTACCTTGAGACCTTTGTTTCCCTTTGTTTCCGTGAACTGTTTGGTGTGCTGCGTTGGGGAGCATTGGCGGAAGGCACGAACATGGATTCAGTTTTGCCATTTGCATTGGAGGTGGATGTAGAAGAGATTTCTCTGGGGGATGGCGGAGTGCGTGAGTCTACAGAGGGATTTATAAGTGGAGACACGCCGTCTGCTGGTGATACTGGGGATATTCCCAAAGATGTACAAAAAACTACGTAAGACAAGGAAAGATCGGAGGAGTGATTTGGAGTTCCAGGAGGAGTGTGGGGGACGAGGCATTCATGGAAAAACCCTTCTTTTGCATCTCTCAATGCTGGAGTATTTGAGAAGTGGAGGGAAAGGAAAATAGTTGAAGAAGATGCCTGGAGTACCTCCACCTCCAGCTTGGGAGCCAGTACTATAGAACTATTGAGAATAAAGTATGGAGATCTGAGTATACAGGATTCCAGCCCAAAAGATGGGAGGGGTCAGGAGCTCGTACTGATATGTCATATTTCAGTTCTATCCCTAGGGAGGGGAGAGAATGTAATAGTAAGAGGACTGGAAGTGACTTGACACCTGGATTTGATATGTCATTAGCTGATGTTGCCGGGCCATCAGAACCCAGGACAGGGGGGACAAAGCCGATGTCCTCTAGTTTAGCTCAAAGGGAGTCACCACCTCGGCGTAGGCAACATGAGGGTTCTTGGGGTCATCAGGGAATGTCTGGACAGTGGCCACAGCATATGGTATGGGGACCACTACCCTTGCAAACTACATTTGATGGTAACCCAGACCGTATCGCACTGTTCCTAAGGCAAGTGGTTAATCACCTGGAATTATATGCATCTTGCTATCCATCCCAGTGGTCCATAGTGGTGGCTATCAAGGGAGTTTTAACAGGGGATGCAGCGGACTGGGTTGCAGAGTTACATAGTGAACAGGCACAAGAATTGGTGTCAGATGTCAGTCTGTTTCTGGATTCACTCCGTAATCATTTTGAAGATAGATCCCGCATCCACCAAACTCAGGAAGCTATAATGACGTTCAGGCAAGATGGGAGATTGGCAACTGAATATGTACAAGATTTCCGACATTTGGCTGGGAAGTTAAGGTCTTGGCCTGAGCATCTGTTGGTCCGAGAATTCCATGCCAGCTTAGATCGTGGTTTAAGACAGGCTTGTCTATATAGAGGAGTCTCTCAACATTTGACAGAATGGTACAGAATGGTAGTTGAACTAGATGTTGGGCTAAAGGAGTTCGGAATCAAGCCTGATTCCTTCCAAAAGGTACCCAAAGCAGATCTCAATGTCATGGAAGGTTGGAGCAGACCAGGAGACGGTCCACCAAGTGGCAAGGGCCGCCCAGCTATTCGGTGTTTCAGATGTAATCTAGTAGGGCATAGGGCGTTAGAATGCCCCGAACTTGCCAATGAAAGTATGAAACAAACAGCAAAGGCACCTCTGGGAGCAGTGACAAAATTTGGTTTTAGGAAACAAGGAAGTAGTACCGAAAGATCACAAGGATTGGTTTAGAAAACAAAAGGGGAAGCATCATCATCAAGATGTCAATCGGATGAACGTAGTCAACCCAGAGCGGTGTCAGGGTTGGATGACAGTGGTGAGGAAAGCCACGATGATACAATGGTGAGTGCGCCAGTTCACCCTTTCATGATACCAATGATATTGGACAGTGGGAATACGGGACTAAGGGGTAGATATGGGGCCCTGATAGACACAGGATGTACCAGGTGTTTTATTAGCCAACGAGTAGTAGATGAACCAGGTGTTTTATTAGCCAACGAGTAGTAGATGAACTGAAATTACAGGTGGAACAATTGCCCACACCAATGAGTCGAACAGGTGGATGGGTCCCTGCTTGGGGGGTCCCCAGCTATGACAATGACTACTCCTATTAAACTTGAAATTGGAGCTCATTGGGAACAGCTATGATTTATTGTTGTCCCGCATATGTGTGAGGCACTAATACTAGGCCTCGTGTGGTTGGATAAGTGGGAGCCCGTTATATGGTGGGAAGGTGGTTGTCATCATTTACGACTGGTGGTAGGACCGGATCCCCCTCAAGCAAATCCAGGGGAGTTCACGCATAATTCATGAAAGGAATTAGCAACCACCATATGTGAACATCAAAAACTCCCCTACCCAGCTGATCTGGATCTCGCAAAGGTGTTCAGTGAGAAGGAATGCGAACACTTACCACCCCACCGTAAAACCGACTGTGCAATAGAATTGATCCCAGGGGTGCAGTTACCTAAACCTCATATGTACGCAATGACTCCCAAGGAGATGGAAGAGATGAGGAATTATTTAGATAAAAACTTAGCCCGTGGCTTCATCCAGCCTGAATGATCGCATATAGCTGCCCCAGTATTGTTTAGAGAGAAGGATGGAAACTTGTGTTTGTGTGTGGATTTTAGAGGGCTGAACACTGTATGCGTAAATAATGTATATCCTCTGCCTTTGATCAGTGACTTATTGGCCACTTTGGCCACTGGAAAAATCTTCACAAAGTTAGATTTGCGTGAAGTATATTACAGGATACGTATTAAACAAAGAGACAAGTGGAAAACTACCTTCAATTATCCCCTTGGTAGTTTTCAATTTAAGTGATGCCTTTTGGGCTTAAGGTGCCCCTGCAATATTGATTCAGTTGATTAATGAGGCGCTGCATGAACATTTATATTGTGGAGTACTAGTATATTTAGATGACATCCTAATTTACACACAGACTTTGGATGAACACGTACAATTAGTGTCTTGAGAAAATTGTTAGATGCTAAATTGTATGTGAAATTCACTGCAGTAAATCGGACTATCTTGGATATAGAATTTCCCATGATGGCTTGGAAATGGATCCCAACAAAGTCACCGCTGTCTTGGAATGGGAAACCCCACAAACCCCTAAACAATTGCAGAGTTTCCTTGGTTTTGCAAACTTTTATAGGCAATTTGTACCAGTTTGCTAGCATTGCATTACCATTAACCCAACTACTAAAAACAAAGAATCAGAAAACAAAGCCAATGCCTGGTCAAAAACTGAAATGGTCCGCCGTATGTCAACAGGCGTTCGACAATTTGAAGACACTGTTTTCCCAGGCACCGATTCTAAAACATCCTGACCCCATGAAAAAATATGTGGTTCAAGCTGATGCCAGCAATGTCGCTGTTGGCACTGTCTTTTTGCAAATAAATGAACAAGGATTGTTACAACCTTGTGCTTATACGTTCCAGAAATTTACCCCAACAGAGAGAGGATAGGCAATTTGGGAAAAGGAAGCATTTGCGGTGAAATGGGTGTTAAATACATGGAGACATCTATTAGAGGGCACCAAAGAAGTTTTTGAAGTCTGGACAGACCACAAAAATTTGGAAGCTTTACAAACACCCTGCCGGTTATCTCCCAAACAGGTTAGGTGGGCTATGTATTTTAAGCGGTTTAATTTCCATCTGTGCTATGTACCAGGCGGTCAGAATTTTATGGCGGATGCTCTGTCCTGACTACCACAATACAACAAACCTCGAGATGTGATTGTTCAGCCTCTGATCCCAGAAATCACACCCAAGAATATGGGACAGGCTACACAGTTAAAGGAAATAAAAGAGGATAAGTTGCGGGAGGCAACTCGGACAGATACATGGCTTACCAGTAATACTGACTTGGTTTCCTATAGAGATAATTTGGTGTGGAAAGGAAACAGGATTTATGTACCGGAAAAATGTAGGAATCACATTTTGGAAAAATGTCATGATGACAAACAAACCGGACATTTCGGGTTTTTAAAAACCTTACATTTAGTTCAACGCCAATTTTGGTGGCCGAAAATGAGGTCCGATATAGAACAATATATTAAAAAAATGTCATGTCTGTGCAATTCAAAACCAAGACTAGGTAAGCCACTAGGATTATTATGAACAGTGTCTGAACCACAACATCCATGGCAGGATATTGCCATGGATTTTATTGTGGAACTGCCAACCAGTAACGGATATACAGTTATATGGACAATCATCGACTTATTCTCGAAACAGGCACATTTTGTGCCTTGTAAAGGGTTTCCATCAGCTAAATCGCTAGCCAATATGTTCATACAACATGTGTATAGATTACATGGAACCTCTTGACGAATAATCTTTGATAGAGGAGTACAGTTTACTGCTCAATTCTGGAGAGCATTCCTTCACTTGTTAGGATTGTCCTAGGGATTAAGTTCAGCCTATCATTGAAGCACGAATGGTGCCGCAGAAAAAGCGAATGCCATGGTGGAGAGATATTTAAGATCTTATGTATCCTATCAACAACAAGAATGTGTGGAACTGTTACCGTTTGCAGAAGTTGCGTACAATAATGCAGTACACAGTAGTACAGGATACAGTCCATTCTATGTAGCTAATGGCATGGAGTTTAGTCCATTACCAGATTTGAATAGCTATCCCAATGACCCAATCAGTGTTCAACAGTGGGCACGAGTACAAGCTAGTTGGATACATGTAAGAAAAGCCCTGGATAAAACAGCAATGGATTAATAAAATATATGCAGTCAAGAAGCAGCAAGATCATAAACCTTTCCAGGTTGGGGATAGAGTATACCTGTCAACAAAATATATTAAGTTGAAATTGAACAGTAAGAAATTAGGGCCCAAATATCTGGGTCCATTCCTGATAACAAAAATCATCAAACCTGTCACAGTAGAGTTAAAATTTCCATCATTGTTGGGCCGTATACACCCAGTGTTTCATGTCAGTTTATTAAAACCCGTTGACTCCCAAGTCGAAGTACCTGAAATAAAAAAGGGTTATCAACATGATACGGATTACATTGAGATAGCTGGGATCCTCGACTCACAAAAAAGAAGGAATATATCCAATTTTTAGTACATTGGAAGGGCTACCCTTTATCAGAAGCATCCTGGGTGAAGGCATCAGATATATGTGCAGATCGTTTAGTGCATCATTTCCATAATACATACCCCGACAAACGTGGGCCCACGTTGCAATTAGAGTAACTGCCATGACTGTAATTAATAATAATGTTTTTCCTGTGTTGCAGGCAGAGTCCTGGTAAGAGGGGCCACCTGTCATGTCTCCAGGGCGTGCTGGAGCCATGACACCACGCATTGTGCCATGTCAGCCTATGCTATTGAGGGGGGAAGTGCTGTTAATCACCCGACCTGGGGCTTTGACTGTTCAGCAGAGATAACAAGCCCTGCTGACATCACATGCTGAGCTGTTACAGCCTGTGGGCGGTTGTAGACAAAGTGATTAAGATGCTGCCTGTTGAACTAACGATCTCGAGAGGGATGAAGGGTCACTTCATAGCTGTAAATACAATGATGGAATATGATATTTGTATAAATATGGTAAATGGGGTGGATTATTGATGGATAAAAGCACGGTGTCTAGGGTATTACATGGTGATCGGATGTGATGTAGTAGCACTCACCAAATGGTGGATAAACTCATTAAGTTGTTAACAGGTGTATAAATACAGCTCTGGCTGCGAGGTGCGCCAGAGCTGACTTTAATTCCTTATGGTTACTTGGTGTTACCTGAATCCGGAGCATTGTATGGACTCATTTGATCATTACTTTGAGACTTTTGTTTCCTTCCTGTCTGGAATTCAATGAAACAGCTGAGAACTAACTTAACAACTGCAGTGATTCACGTAACAACTATGGGAAGAAAAGTTGTAAAATGGGGCAAAACTCACTTAACTGTGATGACCCAGGGTGGGATACAAAATAAACAAAGTCACAAAAGCAGGTAAAGCCTCTTTTATTCCTTCAACTTGGCTTCAAATATCCAAATATCCTTGACTGTAGACAAAAAAACTCCCCCATAAACAGTTACGGAAAGGAAGAAATACCTTTTAAACTAAAAATGCCTATACATTATAAATAGCAAAAACAACACAAACCACACTGAAGCAATTAAAGGAACCAGGCAAGATAAGGTCTTGAAGATGTCCACAGAGATTGGAACACACACTGGGAAGGACACCAAACTGAAATAGGAATGGACAGACTAGAGATATTTTCATGCTTTGTTTCCACCACTGGCCCATATGCATGTCCATCCTTTTAAACAGTTCTCACAGCTGCAGCCCATGAAAAGGATCAAGGCTCTTTCCTTCCCCGTAGACCAGTGGTAGTCAACCTGGTCCCTACCGCCCACTAGTGGGCATTCCAGCTTTCATGGTAGGTGGTAGGGGTTTTGTCCCCTACTTTATAAATCACCATTACTGTGGAACCGGTGGGCGATTAGAGAAAATTTTACTACTAACAGAGATACAAAAGTGAGTAGTAGATATAAAAAGGTTGACTACCCCTGCTGTAGACCATGCCATTCATGTCTCTCCCTTATCCTCTCCTCCCTGCTTGCCCTAGGATGGAGAGGGAATGGGCCTGGGTCTTTCTCTGCCTGCCCAGCTGGCCACTGCCCTTCCCCAGCTTCCTCCACAACCTCCAGAGCCACACTTCCACTCCCTGTTGGATGTTCCTCCTCTCCCTCAGAATCAGACTCCAACTGAGGCATGAAACTTAACTGTCTCACTCAACAATAAAAATATTGGGCTCCATTATGGTTGTAAATCTACGGTATACTAATTTAATAATATCAAAAATTGGTCACAAATGAATGAATGTGTTCTGCTATTTCTATGTCTAATGCGAGAAAGACAAGAACATGAGCATGAATACATATTATGACCTATTGAACTATGTACTAGAATAACTCGATAATTTGTCATGGGATCCCATGGCATTCTTGTGCAGTTATTTAGCAGAATATGTGTCATCTCACATAGAATCTTAGATGAGATAAGGTTCATAGGTGTACCTACATCCTTGTTAGTTGTATTATTTGCTTTAGATCTTTTGTGGCCATTGTACTCTATGGAAGAAGCCTACATGCAGATTGCACTTGTGAGTTCTGCTCCATTCTGTTATTCTATTCTATTCTATTCTATTCTATTCTACTGTATTTCATATATGATCAAACAGAATCATATCAAGTGCAAAATGTAAAAAGGTGGGGAACATGTCATCCTTCAGATATTGCTGATTTCCAGTCCGCAGCAATTCTACAGAATGCAAACAGCTATGAGATATGTTCTCAGCTGTTATTCAATGAGAAGAGGTAGTCCTTGCTTAACAATCACAATTGGGATTGGCAACTCCATCACTAAGCACTGTGTCCACTGAGTGAAACATCCCATGATCCCCGCAGACTTATGATGTCACTTCCGTTTCCATTGTTAAGCAAATCACTGCAACAGTTAAGCAAAACATTACATGACATGACAGTGAGTTGCAATTTCTCTTCCAGATTCTGCATTAACTCTGCTTACCACAAGCTGGTTAAGAAGAATGTAAAAGGTGATTGCGTGAATGTGCAGCACTGCAATGGTTGTAAATCAGTGGTGGGATTTAAAAACTTTTATCATTGGTTTGGTGGGCATGGCTTGGTAGGCGTGCTTTGTGCATGTGCAAACATGCACCAAACACTTTGTGCAGATACCAAACACTTTGCGCAGACACAGAGGCATTTGCACAGGCACAGAGGTGTTCTAACTCACCTCCTGCAAGCCTGCACTCTCCGGTCACTTCAGCAGCTGCCGCACGCACTCTTCTGTGCCACGCAAAGTAGCTGTACTTCAAAAGCAGAAGATAAAGGTGAGTACAGGAGCCTGGGCAGGCGGGTGGACCCAACAGCAGAGTGGTGGAGAGAACCGGTTCATGTCTCTCCCTTATCCTCTCCTGCTCATCCCCACTACCAGCTCGACAGAACTGGGCCAAACGAGTAACATACCACCACTGTTGTAAATGTGTGCTGGCTGTAAATAGCAATCACATAATCATGTGACTTGGTCACAAAGCTTTTTCCCCGCCAATATCATAATTTTGGAGGAGCACAGATTTCATAAGAATCCATATATTTAGAGAATAGCATAGGCAATTTTAGAAAGAATTTTAACTAGAATCAAAGGTTTTGGGCCTAGGAAAAACCCTCTTAAACATAATACATACATGCTTTCCTTTATTTGTCTGACTGTACTTTATCTTTAATCCGAGCAAAGGCCTTAATTTAACCATTAAGAAAAAACTTTTTAAAGGTCAGTAAAAGAACTTTTCAATTCAGTGTGCATAACTAATAGAACTTTCCTCAGCTGCAGATTTTAATATGTCTTTGTGTAATTATTTTATATTAAACATTAATTCCAACAATATCTTTACCATGTTCATTCTTTATCCTTCTTCCTCTTATTGCTGGAGTTAAAAATTGACCCAAATCCTAATCCTAACCAACTGTTTAGCAACTTTCTTTTCCCCCACATACAGCAGTTTTGAGTCTCACCTGTCATTCTCTTCACATTGCCTCTTTCCTTCCTTTCAGTTATGGATCAGCCCTTTCCAAACTGATTTCTCAACTTACTTTTTGAAAACATATTATTATTACCTTCTCTTGACGCAGGCTGTTTTTCCTGCTAAATCTAGGAACATCCACTGTTCATCTGCATAATTTTCATCACCTTTCTTCTTTGTCTCACATCTGCTATCACATCTCTGACGGCATCGTAAAAAACAGATGGGATACTTGCTCCTAGGAATAATAGATTCATTAACAAAACACACATTATTATCTTTCCTTATTTTTCAGACTCAATCACAAGAGCTGGAATTTCGGGCTAAGGCAGAATTGTCAAAATGAGAGCTTTAACTTATTTCCTTGCTTCACTTCATGGAAGTGAATTCCATTGCTAAGGAACATCTTATTACTCTTGAATATTTACCATGCGGATAAGAATTAGACTCCAACAACATCTGGAAAGCCAGACATCCCCTTCTTCTGCATTATTCAGTCAGCCAAATTCTCTTCAGCCCCAGAAAATTCTTACTACTTATAAACCTTTATGTGAATCCTTATTTTGCAGAAGGCCACTCCATTGCGCAGTATTGGCTCCTATGTCGAGAAGGACACTGTTGGGATAGCTCAGTTATTGCATGTAATTTTCTGGTTTTTTAAGGCCACACCTCTTCCTTGTATACCTTCTTTAAAGTTTTTCAAGGACTTTGGCATTTTAGTGCTATGAAATGTGCTATCTATTTTCAGCCACATAATTTGAGCTATAGAGAATCCAGCCACTTCTGCCATTTTTAGCAAGAAGCTTTAAAAACAGGTGATGCTTTCTAGACCCCATTCAGCTTTATATTGCAGTATGCCACATTCTGATTACATTGGTTAGAATAAGAGATATTGTCAGGGAAATACCTTACATTAAAACATATGTATTGACAGTCCTGTTCTAATTATTTCTGGAATCATCTTATTTTTTGTTCTGATTATCATCCAGTAGTCTGAAAAGGCTGACTTCATTTAATTGAAACTCTGAATCCCATATGCTCCTAACAATTAACATTAATATTTATTTGAAAAGTTACTAGCAGAGTATACATCCAATCTATGCAATTAGAATCCAAGGTTTGTTCATTCAGTACAAAGTCATGTAACAGTTTCGTTTTATCCGAAGGCAAAACATTTGGTAAAGGAGACTGGTTATGAGTTTTCCCCAGAGATTACAGAGCCCTTCAGTTTGGATAGCAATAGCACTTAGACTTATATACTGCTTTACGGTGCTTTTCAGCCCTCTCTGAGCAGTTTACAGAGTCAGTATATTGGCCCCAACAATCTGGGTCCTCATTTTATTGATCTTAGAAGGATAGAAGACTGAGTAAACCTTGAGCCAGTGAGACTTGAACTGCTGAACTGCTGGCAGTAAGCAGTCAGCAGAATTAGCTTGCAATACAGCATTCTAACGATGGCGCCACCACAGCTATAAAACATTATAAAGATCACCGGTGTGATATTCTTCACTTCGACCTTCCAAACACCTCCAGAAAGCAACTGCTCTCCAGTGGCAGATGATTCATCAATGCCCCCCCCCCCGCCCATTCAGTTTGCACCTGGACTTTCTTTAATGAAGATAAGAAATGTTTGGTGAATTGCACATGAGTAAAGAGATATATATCAACTCAACAGGAGTCCTAAATTGAGGCAGTGCCAAACATGCTTCATTTAACAAAGCAAGGTAAATTCAGTTGCAATTCTCAAAGATAGACACTCATTGCTAGATTTCAGCCTGCCGGACATTTAGTATGTCTTCTTTACTGAATGTATGTTCTAACAAAAGTAATTCCAACTTGGATTTATTTACTCTTGCTTGTTATTTACCCTTGCTCAATAGAGGGTTTTGATGGTGATGGCAATCATACTGCTGTTGTTATTTTCTCCATCAATTCTGCACAGGTCAAGTTATACTGATGAGAGAATATTTACTTTGGTCAAAGTAAAATTATAAACCAGTCCACAGTGTGGCTAGAAGTGGATGCATCTATGCAGGTTTATTTCCTCTCATATTAAAAAAAAGTGACTAAATGAGCACATAGAAAAGTAAATCAAATGTGTATGTGTTTGTATAGAGTTTATCAAAATCATTTTTGGGAAAAACCAGCCACCCACACAATTGTATTCAAACAGAATACTGGGATGTTAGCTAATAACAATACTGATATGGATATTTTTGAATATCTAGGTTCTGTGCATCCAGAATCATCCATCTTTTGAGATGAACCAGGGAGAGTGGTAAAAGCTGAAAGAAACAAGAATATCCCTACAATCAATCATCAAATATGAAAACAAGTCCACAGTGACTTCGAGGAATTAAATGCACTTTGGTAGAAGCTTGGCACAAATTATATATCTTTAAAACATTTAATAATATTAACAATGATAATCCAAAAAAAGCATTGTGATGATTTGCTCCAGGTAGATTTGGAGTGTGAAAAGGGATAAAAATACGCAAACTGATTAAAAACTATGCCACAATTCAATAAGATCCTCAGTTCAGTTAAATTTACCTGCAATTTATCTTATAATTCTCATATCTTTCCATGTTATTATGACTATAAAACCAGCACTAAGGTATGAAGAATACATACATTAAATTCTTTAAGACTGTGTTTTCCAAACCTGGGTAAATACCCAAAATTGGAGGGGAAATAGTGTTCACACAAACCATAATAGGAACCTTTAAATTGATTTAAAGTATTTTATCTACATTGGGTAAAAAGAGTAAAGGACTTTATGATAAGTGGTTAGGGGTAATTGAAGGACAACATTTGGAAATAATGCTTTAAGGTAAGGTAACCAACCGCCCTCCTTTAGGGAGGACAGTACTTCTTTTGTAAGTTCTGTCCTCTCTCGAAAAATGTCATCCTATATGTCCTCCTTTTTGATATTTGAAGACTAATCTGTAAATCTCTGTATTTGATCGATGCTGATCCAATCCATTGTGTGTGATGTGACGTATTTGTATTTGACATGGCGATTCGTCAAGGCTCAGTACAGTGCCACGAGACGTGATTATGAGATGCATGCGCTCCACACAGGAGAATTGTTTTGAGAGAGTGTTCCATGCGCAAGAGTATACTGCACACAAGAGTGCACTGCGCACAAGAGGCTTTGGGTTTTTTTTTTCAATTTATTTGTGTCCTCCTCCTCATTGTAAAAAAGTTGATCACCTTATTTAACAGAAAGGAAATTTCAGTTGTGTTCATTTATACATTAGTCCCAGCCACTTACTAACTAGCATTTAGATATATAGATCTAATTCAAGTTTATCTGAACTTATAGTAGTATAGGTAGTCCTCGACTTACAACCATTCCTTTAGTGACTGTTCAGTAACAAAGGCACTGAAAAAAAGTGACTTATGACCATTTTTCACACAACCATTGCAGCATCCCTATGGTCATATGATCAAAATGTGGAGGTTTGGCAACTGGTTCATATTTATGATTGTTGTAGTTGTCCTGAGATCATGTGTTAGCGTTTTGTGACCTTCTCACAAGAAGTGTCAATAGGGAAGCCATATTAACTTAACAGAAATGTTATTACTTTAATGATTCACTTAACAACTGTCGCAAGAAAGAGGGCAAAACTCACTTAACCACTGTCTTGCTCAGCAATAGAAATGTTGGGCTTAATTGTGGTCATAAGTTGAGGACTACCTGTATCATAGGGAATATTCCTTTCTTCGTCTTTACTAATAATTGCGTTCCCCATATTGTGAATAAAAAAATATGTTCTTGAACACATACATGAGCTATGACTATCTCGATGGACCTATTTTCAGACAGCTTAAAAGCCCTCTATTTTATATGGATGGATATTGCAGATGATTTTGACAACAAAGGAAATGCAATTAATGCCCTGTTTTAACAGCTTGCCATAGACAGCCATGGTTTAAAATCAGAACATGTCTACTGTCAAAATTATCCCCACTTAGCCTGCAAACCTTTGGTACAGAAAGCATTGTCTAAATATTTTATGGGTGATTAAATGCAAACTTCATAAAAACAGTGACTGTCGAATCATTAGAAATTATATGACTCATAATGAAGCTTGTGAAAAATATTTAAATTTGCTGGTGAAACAAAATGGGATAATTCATTGCTCATTTAAAATAGTAGTAAAATATAAGCTTGGTTCTTGGTATATTTATTGTCTTTATGCATATCTGAGTTCTAGTCAAATGGGATTTTTTTCACCCTTTTTATAAAGCTAAGCTTTCATGTATAGCATTATGCAGTAAATATGCCAAGTAGCTAAGGGTCATTTCTTTGAGTGATTTCCCCAAAGACCCATGAAAGAGAGAATATAGAAAAAGTTTAAACAACTTGACATTGAGAATTGTTTTATGCCATAACAGCTACCATGATTTTTGTTCACCCAGGTACAGTATTTAAATTCTGAAAATCTTCTCCTATTTTATTTTAATATTTTAAGTGCTCATTCTATAAGTTAAAATGGCATACGATTTGAAGCTTGGTCTGGCTCTTGGTTAAGAGTTCTGGATATAGTAGAAGAAAATACTTTTACTGTCCAACAAAAGAATTCCTAGATTAAAATTTAACATTGAGGACAAACAGCAAGCCGTTTTATTTGTACTATCTTCTTTTATCTTCTCAAATAAAAACGGCTGGCAATTTCAAGAAACATGGACCCTAGGTCTGATCTCGCAATGCTCTTGTGCATTTAGGCTTAGTGTATGCTCCAGTAATCCTTCATCACATCAGCCAGAAATAAAAAGGGAAAAATCGATAGTTGAGACTCACCTAGACATCAATATTTATAGATTACACTAAGGAGAACTGCATATTCCAAATATGCTGCTAATGTAATTGTTTCCATTACAGGTAGGCCCAAAACATAAGCTATGTTCCTTCCTCCTTACCCTTTTCTGAAGGAGTTTCTCTCAACCAGGATCAATGACTGGCTTATTTCTAGCTATAGACTTTTAACATCTTCACATTCAATTATTAAGGCCCATTTATCATATTTCTCAGTATGGACCCTGCATGAATCTATTCATAAGGGTAGGTCACATCCTGTTCCTCCCCAGCTGTATGTTTTTAAGATAAATAGATGCATAGGATCTTCTCTTCATATCAAATAAGGGCCAAGATGCTCAATACCTTGATTGTTTAATTTCTCCAAAAACCTGTAACACACACTGACAAATTAATTAGACAAGCATGAGTCCTAATCAGCTTCATTTCCATGCCACTGAGGCTTCTGAGAGGGAAAAAAAAATCCAACCTCCAGTCAACTGCATTGTAGGCTAAAAAGATTAAAATATCCAACTTAGCTCTCACAACTACTTCCTACATTACTATTTAAGTCCATCTCTAATTCTTATTTTTAGAAATGATGCTGTTCATTATGGAGAATTTTAAAAAAAAACATCACAAGGGAGATTGACAAAAAAGAGAGATAACCAAAATAAGTCCTGAAAAATTACCTCATACATTTTGAAGGATTTCCTTTTTTTTTTTTTTTTGCCCTTCTTTGGATCAATTTGTAAACACACTGAACGTTTCTAGAATAAATGTTCTTATACAATTGAATGAAAATTTTCCTAAGATTTCACTCTTGTGAAGAGTTTTTTTGGGGGGACACAATTCTGACTGACATCAGAAAACAATGGTGGATAAACAGTTCCCTATCCAACACAAAATAATAGAATGTTTTTACAAAATCCCACCACCAAATACCCACCTCCGGGCCTTAGACCTGTAATAAACAATGAGAACATTGCCAATGTTAGCCTTTAGGGAAGCCCCCAGATGCTGTCACCTCTTCACACCGTATCTATCAAATTGTATTCCCTATTCCAGGTAATGATAGGAACTGTAATTTTAAGACATCATCCATTTAGCCCTAACTGTAAAACAAATGTATGTAAGTTGTAACATAGTTTATCTATTTATTTATTTATTTCAAACATTTATATACCGCCCTTCTCCCGAAGGACTCAGGGCGGTGCACAGCCAATTCTACCCCAGCACATGAGTACAAAAATTAAAATGAGATTAAATAATTTGGGCTGTTAGATTAAAAGTCAACCCTCCCCACTAATATATTAAAAAAAAACAAATTTAAAATCCAAATTAAAACAGGAGACGGTTAAAATCTCATATCAGCCCAGGCCAGCCTGCTCGAAGAGCCAGGTCTTTAACACACACCTGAAGGTTCTCAGGTCCGTGCTGGTACGTATCTCTGGTGGCAGACTATTTCAGAGGGCAGGGGCCCCCACAGAGAAGGCCCTATTCCTGGGGGCCGCCAGACGACACATAGAGGCCGACGGCACCCGGAGAAGGCCCTCCCTGTGGGAACGCACAGGTCTGTTGGAGATCACTCCAACAGTTGAAGAAGGCAGGGGAGGGAATTCTTTTGAAAAAAACTTAATATTCTTACATTAGCCTTCTAAAAGGTGCCTCAGCTTTTAGATTATATCATAGGGTCCATCTTGCTTGGAGCACCAAAGGCTCCAGAATTTAGCTTGTTGACTATCTAAATAGAGAATCATCCTGTTGAGCTACAGACATTTTCGGACTCAGAAGCACTAAACATACCAGTATGAATAATCAAGATTTTATTTCTAGGCTACATGAGAAATGAAGAAAAGAAACAATGGAACCCAGCTTACAAAAACTATAATGTTTAACATTTAAGAAGCAATGGAATAGTATTATAAAGTCACTGTGAGTGAGTGGGTGGTCACATAATTTTTTTAAAATAAATAAATAAATTGTAATCTTTGTAAAATACTAACAACCAAGAAAGATCTTTTTTAAAAAAATCCCTCACATCTCTTCTGCCAATCAACAAAGCCCTGAAAATGATAGCAGGCTGCTGCCTTCTTCAAGCTGGTTAGAATGCTATACTTTGCAGATTAGGTCTGCCCTACAGTGTCTTGTGACTGATTTATATTAATTATGGTATAAAAAATTGGCAATCACACCTGTGCACACCTCCTCATCTTTGCCAAAGATAGGAAAGATAGGTGCAACTTATCAACACTCCACCTGCCTTTGCCAAGAACAATTAAGGGAAGCTTATTTTGTCTTATACTTGATATCTAGATATTTAGCTATTTATGGACAGAAGCAGAGATGGTATTCAGGAGGTTCTGACCAGTTCTGGAGAACTGATAACAGAAATTTTGAGTAGTTCAGAGAACAGGCAAATACCATCTCTGACTAACCCCCTCCCCTCCATCTATTCTCTGCCTCCCGAGTCCCAGCTGATCAGCTGGGTCTTCTTTTATTACCCTGCACAGGAGAATGGAGATGGAAATCAGGTTAAGGGGGTGGGGAGGAAATGGGATTTTGCAGTAATCTTCTCCCAAGAGTGGGGAGGGAATGGAGATTTTGCAGTATCCTTCCCCTGCCACACCCACCAAGCCATATCATGCCCAACAAGCCATGCCCATAGAACCAGTAGTAAAAAATTTTGAAACCCACCACTGGACAGAAGATTATGTATCCTTCTTATACCAAGTAGTCTAGCTGAGAATGGCTTATACCACCTACCCAGGTGTTTGATGTAAGAACAAGATAATCAAAGAGAATAGATGTTGGAGGTTAAGTGATCAAGTATGCTAATATTCAACTACATTTTACTGTCCAGCTATTTGTGGAAATATAGAATTTTATTCCCCCAAAGAAAAGAGTCACAAGCACCACTGTCCATTTCCTCACCAAACTTCCAGGAAAGCTATCACCACCATTACAAAAGGACAGACATTTTCCAGCATTGTATACATTCCCATTATCGCAAGAAATTATTTAGATTATTCCATTCTTGATTTCCAAGTATTTCTTCAACACGTAGCCATTCAAGCTGAACTAGCAGAGTTATTCTCAGCATGGAGGAGACCTCTGAATACCTGTCTGTTATATAACTTTGCAAGATGAGAAACCTAATAGAAAAAAAGAAGTGGCAAGTATAAATCAATATAATAAATATGGTTCAATACATAGGACTTCACACACTGATTTCTTTGACTTGGGTGGATGGATAAATCTGTCTATGCTGAGGTTTTGTTTTTTAAAAAATAAAGTTTTATTATACGTTTTTTTCATTTTGTATTACAGCTTCAATTTTACAACCGCGATATACTGGTTGTATCAACATTATACATTATGCCTTCTATTATACCTCCTATGTTCCACCATTTAACTTTTCTTTATACAATACTATATTTATCTTTCTTATTCCTAGTTCTAACCGGAGTTTCTAACCGGAGTTCTAACCGGAGTTTTTTTATATATATATATACTGTATTTTTAACTATCATTATACTCATATTATTTCTTGTACTTTGACCGTCTTTCATTGTAGTTTTCTAATCTTTTCATCTCTTATCTATTGTACCATATGTCCCAAACAGAATAATATTCTGATTCCCCTTTATCTTTAATTTCCATCGTCAGCCCGTCCATATCAGCACAATCAAGTATTTTCCTTATTACCATTTCCTCTGTGGATATATTTCTGTTTTTCCAATTTTGTGCGTAGCTAATTCTCACCGCTGTTACATGAAGCATCAAGTACTGATTTTCTTATTATATTTCCCTGTTAATACGCCCAATAGAAATAGCTCTGGCTTTAAGTCTACCTGTTGTTTTATCATCTCCTCCAATCAATTTTTTATCTTTGCCCAATATTTCCAGCATTCTGATGGACTATTTGGGAACATTTGTGCTAATCTTGCTGGTGGTAGATGCTGCGGGTTTTTAATCACATCCATTAATTTACACCAAGACAAATTCCTTGTGTGTCCAATCACACTTGGCCAATAAAAGTATTCTATTCTATTCTAATCTGTTTTTAAAATATATCAACTGAATTTTCTTTATAAAGCCGTTATTTGATTCTGAAAAAATCTTCAGATAAGAAGTTTTTCCAGCAACAGAAATGTGTGGCAAACTTGGGTGGCCCGGCAACTGATTGATATGTGGTTGGTTATTCATATGGTAATTTCAAATGCCCCTTGCCACTGATCTATTCAGATTTCTGAATAAAACAACTTGTTTCTATATCAACAAGGAGCGGGCAGAAGAACAGAAATAGTGGAAAAAGAAAAAGAGGAGAGAATTCCCCCCACCCATTCAGCTAATCAAAATAATAGTAAGAAATAAAATGCAGTCAAGTCCAAGTTTGAGGTTGAACACGAATGATGGATGGGGTTAATTTGGGGACATTCCCGTTTCCTAGAAGTAATGATGAGACAGTCGACCTAGACCTAGGTTTAAAATAAGGGAACAACTGTAAATTATGCCAATACCTCTTGCCATTACTTTTATTATCTCAGTATAAAAGAAAAATGCCTTTTTTAAAAAAAATTTAAAAAACAGATTTTAGGAAAAACATAATAAAAACAAAGGAAGGAAAGGGGAAAAGAAAAAAAATGAAAACAATGGTTGTTTTGCTTTTGTCTTGATTACTTTTGCTAAATACAGCCTTAAAAAATCAAAATAATAACAGTGTATTGTTGAAAGAAAAAAAAGGAAAGCAGCACAGGTAGTTCTCGACTTATAGCAGTTCACTTAGTGACTATTCAAAGTTACAACAGCACTGAAAAAAGTGACTTATGACCATTTTCCAGATTTATCGCCGTTGCAGCATCCCCATAGTCACGTGATTTTTATATTCAGATACTTGATAACTGACTGACATTTAAGATGGTTGCAGTGTTCCGGGGTCATGAGATCCCTGTTTGCAACCTTCTGACAAGCAAAATCAATGGGGAAATCAGATTCCCTTAACAGCCGTGTTACTAACTTGCCAAAAGCAGTGATTCAATTAACAATTGGGGCAAGAAAAGTCATAAAATGTTGCAAAACTCACTTAACAAATGTTTCACTTAGCAACAGAAATGTTGGGTTCGGTTTGCGGCCATAATTTGAGGACTACCTGTACAAAAGAGGAAAGAAAAAGAGAACATGCCTTGTTTATCAGTATATTTATGAATTGGAATAGAGCTTGGTAACAAGGTCAGCCAATGAATAGGCATAGCAACTGTCAGCCAATGAGGACTGTTTTGGAAACTGAAACTAAAAATAGCCTAGGCGTGGCTCTGTATTATTAAGCTCTGCAACCCTGCAGCTATGTTGAGCTCTGAGTCTGTCTATTGAAGATGAAACTAACTTGCTTGCTTGCTGAAGACTGGAGCTCTGCTCTGAACTTGCAACGTTTCTGTTTGAGTTTGCTCCATGGAGAAATCTACAACTGGTTTGTAAAATCTACTTATGTTTATAAAGATGTTAAATGAAGCATCAGCCATCTGTGTTTATTTTTCTGGCACTGGATTATCATTGCAAAACTCTCAATATTGTTTCCAAAATCATTATAGACATCCAAAGAGTCCAAAGTAGTGGCCATCCCTTCATACTTGATCAAACTAATTAGACCTGCTAGGAACGGAAGTGCAATAATATCTGAAGGGCATATACAATATTCTCCATTTCAGAGTATACATGACTGTGTCCTCGTCCACACTTAGAGAGTGTGTTCACCATAATTGGTGAACAACATAATTCAAAGCAAAGCGCATTATAACGAATAAAACTAAGCAGATGAAGATGAATGCCACTCCTCAGTAATATTAATTGCTCTACATTTAGCCTTTAAAGAAACACTTTGTGGGCTTAAGTATGTTCTGATATATACTGACACATCCAAGAATAATCTATGTGATTTCTGTGTAGGAGGAAATTGGTGGCAGTCACTGTGAATAGCCTAAAATAGCTTTCAAGGCTGTTAGCATTTCAAAGGGTCAGCTGGTAAATACATTCTGCTATGTAATATGGCATCACTATATCTCTGTTGATAATAACTTTGCACTGTGTGTTACTCGGTGCTTGTACTAATATGTTTAGCACTTAGGTTGACACAAATAAAACTATATATAAAAATGCCCAGCAGAGGAACCCTGTTGCTCGTGAGAGAACATTCAAAGACCCACTAAAGCCAAAAATAGCATGCAAAGCCTGGGTGTATTTGCACAGGATTTTTGTTGTTATTTTTATTTGTATAAATATGTTACTATTGGCCACTATGAAAAGTAGATTTATGTACATCAGTTCTGGGACTGGAGTCTATTTCAGCTTATTTATATATTTGTGGAATGTAAAGACTGGATGCTATAGAGCAGTGGTGGGATTCAAATTTTTTTACTACTGGTTCTGTGGGTGTGGCTTGGTGGGCGTATCAAGGGGAAAGATATTCTAAAATCTCCAGTGAGAGGTGGTATTTTCTGGTTCTCCAAACCACTCAAAATTTCTGCTACCGGTTCTCCAGATCTGGTTGGAACCTGCTGAATACCATCCCTGCTATAGAGTCTGTCAATGTAAGTCTTCTTCGGTCTGTTTTCAAGATCTTCATAGTTCTTTTTTGCTTCTATCAGCTTTGAAAAGCCAACATTAGTGAGACTCAATTATACTTTGCTGATTGATTCTATTAAAAAATCTAATTTATAACTATTAAAATCTTTCCCACAGTTAGTAAATAAAAGGTTTTGATAAGAACCTCTTGGCCTCCAGGTGTTGCATTTTTACAAACAAAACCTTTAAAAAGATCTTATACCTGGTTGTAAATTCTTTCTATTTTTAACAGGATTGAACAAAAATTGAAGGTGTGCTAAACCTTTCTGAGTCTTGAAAATGCCAAGTTAAGTGAAGGACTTCTGAAACTAGGATCAGTTACATTTATCCTCACATTGTGCTTTGATCTTAAGGAATGTGCCTACAGGATTCTTGTTTTATGACAAAATTTATGACAAAAATATGTTATCATAGATCAATTACTATGTTCAATAAGAGATAAAACCTGGCTAATGTATTGCAGATATTTATTTATTTTATTTTTTAAATTTAATTTAGTGGACCACTAACCACTAGGTGGTTCATTTAACAACTACATTATTCATTTAACAACCACTACAAAAAAAGTTCGGTCAGATGGGTGACCTGGTTTACATCTGTCAAGATTTACAGCAATGATAGGCTGGCTCTTTTATGATCGCAAGTTGAGAACTCCTTGTATCAGTGGTGAAATGCTACCAGTTTGGCCCGGTTCACCTGAATCGGTAGCAAAAATTGCTACCTGTTCAGCCGAAAGGCTAGTTAAAAGAAGCTCCAACGATCAGCTGAGAGGAAAAAGAGAAAAGTACAGGATCAGCCCTCCCACCCACTCCCCTGCACTTTTCTGTTCTTTATTCTCTTAGCTGATTGGCATAGCAGAGCCTCAGCTGGTGTTTGGAAAGCTGCGGGTGTGCGGGAGCAAAGTGCGTAATCACCAAACGGGTAGGGAAACTAGTAGAATCCCACCACTGTATAATGCTAGATGTAGGGTCCCTCAGGTCAGATGGCAGACAACAACTTACTGAGGAAGACCTGAGGATCTTTCAGAGTCCTAATAATGTTCATAATATGGTTCAATGAAAGCCTTTGAGATGTGTTGCTGCCATGTTGACATGAAAGGGGAGGAAATCCAAAGCTGCAAAGACAAAATGTCTGTGGGGACATGGAATATAAAAAGCATGATCAAGCATGATCAAGATATTCAAGGCAGTGAAGGAAGACATGATTTGATTCCACATTCACTCTTTAGGCATTAGCAAATTGAAAAGACTGGAAATTGATATTTTCAGTCAAATAATCATGCTGTTCAGTACTCAGGACACACACACACACAAAAGGGAGTAGCATTATTTTCATAATCAGGAAGGACAGAGCAAGGACAATACTTGAAGACAATGCAGTAAATGACTAAATGATATCAATTAGGTTGCATAGAGAACTCCTTAATATCGCTTATGGAGATAGTGGGGTGACAGATAGAAGATATGAGAAAAGTAATTTATCAGCTTGGAGAAAAAGATACAACGGTCGCCAACCATTGGGCCACGGCCCAATGGTGTGCCGTGAGAAAATTTTGGTGGGCCGCAGAGAAATCTCACCCCCAGAGCACTCCCCCAAAGCAATTAATCTAGGCTGTGCAGAAACACAAGGCTGCTCAGTCCACATGACCCACGGGAACCCTCCCCACCCACTCATTCCTTACCCGGAAAACTTGTCTGCTAAGTTACTATTTTTCCTTTTTCTGACCATCATCTGTTCTGCTGTGCTGGGAGATTTAAATTAGCTAGGAAGCAGGAAATGGTTGGATTTCTTGCTTTCCAGCTAAGCACACTGAAGGACTGAAGGTTTGCTTGCAATCAAATTCAGTGCAGACTCACGGCAAACAAATTTGAGAGACTGAGCTAGCCGATGGCAGATAGATGGATCACTCAATGATTCTGTGAGCAACTCAACCTGCCTGCTTTGCCTGGTTTTGGATAAAAGTTGCCTTTTTTATAAAAAGATTCAATATTTACAGACATGGAGTGTTGTGAGTTAATTTTATGAGTTTCCTTGCTAGCAAATGTTATGAGTTTGCTTGCAAGCAAATTTTATGTGACAGACTGAGCTAGCCAATGGCAGATAGATCGATTTCTGAATGAATCTGTGATTCTGTGAGCAACTTAATCTGTCTGCCTGCTTTGCCTGATTTTGGGTAAAAGTTGCTCTTTTTTTATAAAAAAATCAATATTTATATAAATATTTATAATATTTACATACAAGCCATGCCCAGCCAGTCACATGACCACCAAGCCACACCCACAAATTAGGCCACATCCACAGAACCAGTTAGTGGTCTCTGGGATCTAAAATTATGAGTTTCGTGGTCCCTGAGGTCCAAATTGTTGACGACCCCTGTCCTAAGACACTACAAACTTCTTACAAGGAAAGTAGCATCTAACCATTGACTTGAAAAATAAAACTCAACATCCCCCAACACTGTTATCTACATATAATTTTTAGATTGTTTCTATCTTTAGAAGGGGAGGTTGGTGGAAACCCTGGAAGACCATGTGCAAGTGACTGTCCCTCAGGGGCTGTAAACCCTACTTGGATTTCAGCAAGGATGATTTTCAGCTCCTGAACAGAACAGAACAGAATACTTTATTGGCCAAATGTGATTGGACACATAAGGAATTTGTCTTGGTGTAAATACTCACAGTATAGGCTCTCTCCCCACAAGTCACCTCATGCTTCTTACCTGGGACTCTGTCAGTTTAACAACCTGCACAATCACGTACCAACTGCAACCAGGAGTGCCAGGATTGCAGTTATTGAGCAAAGCAGTCACATGTGATATCTCATTGAACTATTGCTTTATTCAACCAGCAAGAGTCCAGGCTGAGTCATGCTTGTAAGTTAAGGACTTCTTGTTTCTGAATCTTCTGTGTGGAAATGTTTCAGAACTTGCTGAGTGAACCAAGAAAAAAATGCTCTTCAACTCTGCTCAAGCAACCATCTCATTTATGGAACAGTAGCAGTGGTTTAGGGAGGGAAAAATATTTCAAAGAACTTTACAGGATATCTGAGTAATGAACTCCAAAAGCCAAAATAATGTGTAAAGCAAAACCTCTACTACTTTCCTCTCATCCTTTTTCTATATACCAGGGAGCATATCACCAGAGTCAATGTCCTTTCAAGGGCTTTCCTTTTGAATCTCTACTTGTCTGTGGGGAATAGGGAAATCATGCTTGATCTATCCAGTATTAGTCAAGGGAGCAGAAAGAGGATTGCCCTCCATTAGTAGCAAACTATCTCCTTCCTAATTTACCTTATCTTAGCCTAGCCAACTCAGGCTGAGATGCTAATGACATTGCTGAAGCAACCACTGATCTGGTGCCAATACCATAAAGCATAGCTATTCTGGATAATTATCAATTACAGGATTAAATAAGTCTTAAATATTATTTTCCTTCACTATCAGTTATATGTAGCTGGCTGCTACATCCAAATTTTGAATTCTCTTAAAAACTGGAAGTTAAACTTTTCAATTTGGATTGCTTGTTTTTTATCATATAGATTTCTTATTTAACCTAAAACCCTTTTACTAAACAAATAAGCTGGTTTTTAAATATAAACAGTTTTTAAAATGGTCTCAAACTATCTTGATATTTGTTTGAAACTAAGCTGATACTGAAAGATAAAGTGAAATGGTTTTTCTAATTGAATATTTCCTACTTTCTTTACATTTTGTTTTACATTATTCTACATATTTCACTATGCACTAATGTATATGTTCCAGAGGTGGTATTCATCAGGTTCTGACCAGTTCTGGAGAACCGGTAGCAGAAATTTTGAGTAGTTCAGAGAATCAGAAAATACCACCTCTGACTGGAGATTTTACAGTATCCTTTCTCTGTCACGCCCACAAAGCCATGCCCACATAACCGGTAGTAAAAAAAAATGAATCCCACCACTGATATGTTTGTATGTTGTAATTTGTATTTTGTACTTTTTGTCTTTTTATTTATTTTCTTCTTTTTAAAAAATAAGTAAATAAATAAATAAACCCTGTATTGCAAATTACTGACTTGTTAACTTATTGAATTTCTTCTGAGTGTTTCTGAATATGCTGGCTAACCTGGGTGATTCCTTTGCATTCTGAAATCATTCACAAGCCACTATTATACAAAACTTTTCCCTTCCTAAGCTTAATCACTCAGAAATATAAGAGAGAGAATGTCACATTTCTGTTGAAAATTAATACAGATGTATTCATTGTCTCCTCCCTCTAATTTTTGTTTTATGTATTGTACTTCAAATGTAGACCTGAAATTTGGGGGCTGAGGATAGTACTTGTATTACTTATTAATTGAGAATTCCAAAATTGATGAATCTTTTCATTGTTGACCTAAAAATCTACAGGCTCTCTTTATAAGATGACAGGTGAAACTTTCTTGGAAGCCTAGGAGCAAATACACATAAAAACATTGTGTCGAGTGGAGTTGGGCAGCTAATAAGTTCAAATAAATAACAATGATAATAACAATGCCCATTAAAATCTCCAGGTCAACCTTATACATTTGTGTGTGTTGTAAATGTGCAAGTCATTTTACAAATTCTAAAGAAAAAATGTGAGGATAATGTAGCATAGATGTGAAAGTAGTATGTATAATCATATTCCAGTTTCAAAGGATTCCACGTACTTCACTATAATGGGGGTCAATATTAACTCCACTTGCTAATGGATTTCAGACTCCATGGTCTGATCTCCCAGCTTCAAGGTGGTAAGCAGCTAAAAGCTTATTAATTTGTGAGGGAGAAAAGGAGCATTTAATTTCATTTAATTTCATAGAAGGGAAGTATTTAACCTTATACTCCTATGCATTTTCAATATGTAGAAGGAGAGCTTGCTCAATGATTTTGATTTTTTTCCCCAAAAGCATTATACACGTAGTATTTTGTCTATTCTGTTTGAAGTTGGTAATTGATTTCATAGATTTTTATGTATCTTTAGGTGCTTGAATCATTAGATCAACTATTTAAAAAAAACTTAATTAAAATTATAGAAAGCTAAATTATGTTGTGTTTCAGATCTTTCTCCACTACTTTCTGAGCTGTTGTAACATTGATTTATTAGCATTATTTTTTGCAACTTGGATTTCAATAATAAGACCGTATCATATATGGCAAAGATTTCTCAACAAGTTATAAACTTCTATTCGCCAGCATTTATGGTAATCCTTCCAGTAAAGCAATAGCTAATTTCTAACAAGACCTTGGCATGAAGATTAACTGTCTGTTTTCTCAGAATTTTATGGGAAATATAAAATTAATGACTGCAATATTGAAAAATCTTTTTTTATACCAGTCTAAGTTACACATCGTTTCATCATTTGATCATCTATGATATGCAAACAGCCATATTAAATATAGCTGCAAACACTTTTGTTATCCAGGATCCATATTCTTAGTTTATTGCAACAAGAAATATGGTTTTTGCCATCCAAAGACAGACATTAATAAGTTAAGGAAACTGCCTTTCTGATACACTCTTTATGTACTCTACAGCTTTTGTGCTTTTCACAAGCTAATACTACACATTTTTCTTGCCTTATCCTGTCATCATTAGTGGGCAGCTGGACACTTTGAGAAAGTATGCAAGCAGAAATGAAATGCTGCTTGTGCTCATTCAGTATTCAAAAAAGTGACATGTCAGCCATCTTTCTCTTATTCTTCTCCAAAGTCATTTGCTCTCTGTTACACCTCTCCTGTACCTCATCCAATGCTGGATGCATCTGCAGTCATTACATTGATAATTCTTTTGTTTGTTCCTTTAATTAAACCAAATACCCGACTCCCCCAATGCTAAATGTATAGCATGTTATGCTATACATAACAGGGATTTTCTTGGGTGCCCATTGGGCCCATTGTTGCCCAATGTCTGATTTTTTTCAACATAGACCACCCTGTCCGTAAATGGCTGGGTGGACTGGACATTAACATTTGAACCACTGTAAGTCCATGTGCTTGCCATACGCTAAATAAATAAATAAATGCTATTAAGCAACTAAGGAACTGTGAACAAAAGATATAAGGGTGGATCTTAAATTTCCATCCAGTAAAATGTGTCACTTCACTTCAGGCATCTAGGTAGTGTTTGAAGATACATATTTTTTTCTTTCTTTTGTTAAAATCATAAAATCAGCTTAAGCACACAACTAGTTTATTTTAAAAAAAAATAGTATGTGTTTTATTTTCCTTGAAATGAATAGCATTGACTTTTATAAATATAATACTCTCATAACTTTTTAGGACATGTTTTCCCAATAAAAAAGCTCATATGTTCATAATCTTTACTAGCACCAGCACTTCCATCTCATTCTCCCTATTTTTCTATTGAGTCACTTCTTACTTACTCTTAACTACAGCAGGTGTGTCAAACTCATGGCTCACAGGCCAGATGCATCACGCATTGGCCACGCCCACCCCTGGTTTAGCAAAGGGGGTGGAGTCATGATACATCATGGGATAACAATGTGACGCTGTGAGTTTGATAGCCCTGAATTACAGTGTGTCAGGATTCCAAGTAATAGACCCATAGAAAGCTTGATGGCAAGATACTCTGCATCTATCAATGAAAATTAGAATGGACTCTCTGAAATATAAATTAAATTGATAAACTGCTTCACAAAAACAAAAGATACCAAGAACAATTTCTCCCCAATCTTTGTTTAAGATCCTCTTGGTTGACCTAACATTAACAATAATTTTAGTCAAGGAAAGAACAACATTAACTTCTCAGGCAATTGTTTTCTTTCTACTTGAAAACATTTTTATTTGTTTGTTGAGTGCAGGCGTTGGTCATCCTTTTAGCCTACTTTGATTAAAACTTGGCAAGACTGCCAAGCACTAGAAAACATTGATCTAACAGTGGAGTTCATGAACAAACATACATCAGGCACATTTCCTGCCCACCCACCCACCCACCCACAAAAAACAATTCAAAGAACAAAACTGAAAGTATACTTCTTACAGGTTGCTATATATTCTTCTTGAATAAAGTTCTTAGGATGCTGAATGTATAGACAACTAGAACAGATAGGAAAATTCAAAAGCCAGGTGTTTGACTCCCTAGAAAGTGTACTTTCTGAATGCTTCCTGCCATGTATGTTGGCTCAGAGATGCTAGACAGAAATCCTCCTATGCCGCTGTTTCCTTTGATGTGTTCTTTTCTTGACAGTTTATTCATCAAGACACTGATTGTCTCTGGGAAGTTGGCCTTGCATTTACTTGTAGTCATCAGTCAGAGTAATTCTTCCATCAGTCAAAAACAGGAATGTTATGATCTAGCTTGGGTAGTAGCACAATAATACCAGGCCAGAGATTCTTGATGCTACTCATTTTGCTGTTGCACTGTCATTTGTTTCCTGCTGCTACCTTAAGCAACAACATCTGATATTTATAATCATAATCTCTTTGCATATTTTATACCTCCAGATTTGTCATTTCCTCTTCTGGAAAAATGTATTTCAGGCAATATCGTCACAGATGAGTTTCTCCAAGTCATGCTAGGATAATTGTTACCAATCCACTGTCAGAAACAAGCTTATTCAATTGTATCTCATACAACATTAATGGTGATTATTAGGGGTCAGTATTTAAACCAATGACTCTTCCTTGTATATGCCATTCTGGCTCATCAGGCTCTATCAAGAAAGGTAAAGAGTTGAATAATCAGGAACAATTGTCAGATGTTGACAGATGTTTCTCAGCAACAAATTCAAATCTTTATTGTCAATGCACAACCTGTGTACAATGAGATTGGCTGGCCCTCCCTTAGTGCACCCCTACAGAACACAAATACATCTCAATAGCTCACAGTGAAAGAAAGAAAATCCCTTACCCAGTAAATCATACTAACAAACAATTTTGCCCACAGTCATAACCCAACCACTTATGACATTTCTTGAGTGTTAATTGTGTTCATTCTTTGTTCAACATACCATATAATGTTTACAGTGATCTGCATTAAGCAGCTATTCTGAGCACACCAATCAAGTCTATAAAAATTATTTCTGATGGAACTTCAATCGAAGAATGTATATATTATATGTTTATATATTATTTCCTCTACTGAACTTTGCATTCCAGAATTTGCTTACTTAAATACTTAAACTATTGCAATTGTAGACTGTAAAATATTGAAAATGTTAAGGAAGGACATTTGAAATATATAAGATGGGGAAATTGCAAAATTATTTTCTTCTTTGTATTTTGTAATATTTTTCTCATAACTTGCTTGGTTATTTTTCTCTGTTTAAATGAAACATGTCTCCCCTAAGGCTTAAGTGATACCTTACCTTTTTATATTGCATACATTCATTAAAAACTTCCTATTTTATCAGGCTTCTAATTTCATCAGATTGGTTGTGAATATCCACTTGTAAATTTGTTAGCACATTTTTTTGTATAGTGTTCTGATTTTCTTTGTCAAATTTTTGTTCTTTGTATAGTTGGAGTGGTTAACAAATATTGTGAGTGCAAATACACAGCATTAATATTCTGATGGTTTGATTGCGTGGAAATAAATTATCCTGTAGATTATTGATTAATTGATTGTTTGAGTGATAGATTTGCTATTTGAAAAGAACTATAATGATAAGGTGGCTGTTGATGGCTAAAAATATAGAATAAATGAAGTCTTCTTAGAGATTAAAGTGCCTCCAAGATAGATCTCAGAGTATGCCCAGATGTCCACTATGGAAACTACTGAGATGGGCAGAAATAACTAGTAATACCTTTATCTTTATTTATATATGTACATAAAAACCATATGACTATAATATCTTGCTAAATAAGATTAGTAAGAAGGAAAAAAATCACAGAAAAATTCAGACCCAAGTTTCTTTGCATAGAAGCAAAGGCAGGATGCACACTAAGGATTGAATATCCAAGCAATGTTCTATTTCCTTTCCCATTGTCTCCAGCATTGAAGAATCCACTTGAAATTATGTTGATTTTTAAAAAGTGCTTTATGTCTCTAGTGCCCTGCATGAAATATGAAAACATGGGCATTTCCCAACTTTGGAGCTGTGCTAACATGAGCTTTAGTGAAGGTGTTGAAGGGAATAAAAGCTAAAGCAACAGTCCACACGCATCACCCATCTAGAAGAAACAAGTGCGGTAAAGTATTTCACACCATGCAAAACTGCCATTCACAAATATGGAATTGTCTTCATCAGGACGGCAAGGCAGAAATTAAGTGCCTCCATGGACTAACAGCTCGTCCAATTTGACCTACATATGGAGCAAGTGAATTTTGCAGACATACTAGGCAGTTGTCATCTCAGGATAAGCTCTCATGTCATTTGACACAGAAATGTTTGGCATTTGAGAGCCAGATTGGCCTAGTGTTTAAGGCCCAGGCTAAAAAGTGGGAGATTGAATTCAAGTCCCACCTTAGCCATGAAAGTTGGCTGGGTTATCTTGGCCAGTCACCAGGGGTGGGATTCAAATTTTTTAACAACCGGTTCTGTGGGCGTGGCTTAGTTGGTGGGCATGGCTTGGTGGTCATGTGACTGGCTGGGCGTGGCCAACTCAACATCACTCACATCGAGGCACACATCTCCTCTCGTGACTGTGGGGATGCTGCAACAGTTGTAAGTGTGAAAAACAGTCATAAGTCACTTTTTTCAATGGTCACTCCACACAAGCAAAGTACCAGCAAAAGAGGGGAAAAAACCTCCAGAGAAGTTCCAGAGACAGGAAGTCTAGTCCTGCCAAGAATGTAATAAGGGTTAGTGGAGAGGCAGTTTCTGTAAGCAACGCCAGAATATTTCCTTCCTGCCTTCCTTACAGGATTAGGCCAGTAATTTCTTCTAACAACCAGTTCTCCGAACTGCTTAGAATGTTAACAACCAGTTCTAGTGAAATAGGTGCGAACTGGTGGAATCCCACTCCTGCCAGTCACCATCTCTCAGCCCAATTCACCTCACAGGGTTGTTGTTGTGGAGAAAATAGGACAAAGAAGGTGTCTTGTATATGTTTGCCACCTTGAGTTATTTGTAGAAATAATGAAGGAGGGATATAAATAAATGAATAAATAATGACAGAACATCAGCAAAATTACGATTGATTAGCTGTTGTCACATTAGTTACTGCCCTTATTCAGATGCTTGAATGCAAGAAAATTCTGGTTCATCAGACATTCTCAAGATAACTCACAGTCATGATGAGATTCTTCTTAATGTCCAATCCTTTGTATATCTAACTTTCTGGGTAAAAAGATGGTTATCTCTTTCATCCCATATCGTAGAAGCAGGGGGTAGAGATCCTACCATGAGCTGTGTTCAGGCAAGAGAGAAGAAACCTCCCCCAGCCCACCAAGGGTCAATTCAGTGACCAATCAAGGTTACAGATGTGGCCACATGACATGAACTACATTTCCCAGGATACCTTAATTTCATTTACCATGATGCATTCCCTTAAGGGGACAGCTTTCAATTCCTAACTAACTATCCCAAATCCCATTAACTCTAAACTGTCTGGACAGCACACTCCCTACCTGGAATTGTAAATTCCACTACTAAAGAGCAATTAACTATATAACTAAGATAAGCAGTAAACAGTAATACTAACTGAATAGCAATTAACTATATAACTAAGATAAACAGTTAGCTGTATAACTAATAGAAACAGTAAATAGTAATAAAGCCTCAAACAAAGCAAAGCATGCAAAGCTTGAGGTTCAATCTTCAAGTTCAGCTTCTTGGTGAAAGTCTGCTGGTCACCTCTGGCAGCCGTTTAAGGTGGACAGGTACTTTTTTGCAAGAGCAAAATCTTGGCTTCAGGATCTAGATCAGGAAAGTAATGAGCCATATGCTTCAGGTGAGGTATGTTGCTTGCTACTTCTGGTGTTGCAATGTGGCTGCGGTCATCTGGTATCCCATCCCATTCCAACACGGGCGACAGTAGGAACTGGGAACTTCCATCTAATGACTCTATACAGAGTCCAGTAGCTCTCCTCGCCACTGTGCATCTTGGTGCGGTGCACATTGATATCATGAAGTGCACTTCTTCTTTCTGAACATCAAAGAGGTTGAAGAATGCGGACCTGGCTAGTGAGTGATTGCTCTGAGGATCTAGACTGATATACATCTTCACTGCTTCTTTTGGGCGTCCATCGAGGTAGACCTTGGCTAAGCAGATCTGATGACACAAGCAAGGGGCTGGTGTGTTATCGCACATCGCCGTACAATTGACACTCACCACTGGCTCAGATTGTGCTTCCGTTGTGCGCTAAGGCGCATAGTGTGGTTTCGCAGCGCGCTAAGACTCATAGTGTGCTGTCGCAGCATGCTGAGGCTCCTTGTTCAAAGGAAGGTTAGGAGTTGTCTGCTGTGGTGGCTCAGAGTCTGGGTGCAGAGCAGTTGGGTGCTTGTTGCTGTTGCATAGATGGCTACATACCATTCTATAGAAATCGTCTGTTTTGAGGGGGGAAATGCATGTATTTTAAATTTACTAATTTTCCCTTGCATTGTAAATTGCTTTGTGTAGTTGTTGCATGTCCAGGCATATTGCATAACGTCTGTGGAACAGTTTGGGTATATCTAGACATCCTTAGACTGGTTGGATGCTGTCTGGAAAGGATATAAAAACAGTTCACGTGCTTGGATAGTACTAATTTTGTGGATATCAGTCCCCATGTGCTTTGACGTGATTGTTTCAAGGCATAGCATTGTCTGTGTGCCTGTAATTTACTTAACGTAACAAATAACAAGTAAGCCAGTTATAGATGGTTCGTGACAGTAGAAATGCCTTGCCAGTGTTGGAACAGCCATAATATGTTTTGCTATATTTGTGGTAAGTACAAACCTCAAAGACTCACCATGGGCTTATTAAAAAAGCACATGAACTGTACCTTGTAAGATTGGTGATCAAGACAAGGCCTGGTCTCCTCAGAGTTGTTGTGCAAAATGTGATGTTCATCTTAGAACCTGGCTCAAAGGAACTCAGAAATCAATGCCATTTGTTGTCCTGATCACAGCCGAATGATCACATGACAGACTGAGTTTTTTTTTTCTGACTAATATTGCTGGTTTTTCTGCTAAAAATGAGAAATCTATTAATTACCCCAATGTGCCTTCAGCCATGAGTCCAGTGCTACATGACAACAACCTGCCAGTACCGACGCCACCAAACAGATGAAACAGACAAAGTTGCTGCAATGCACCAGCCAGGCACGGACAGTGACAAAGATCTAGATTTTGAACTCTGTATGCCTGGTGAGCCTCATCTCACAACACAGTCAGGTGCAGTGAGTAATGAATGTGGTACAAAGTTTCCCCAGGACATTGCCACAATGGAAAAACAGTATCAGAGCTATTGGAATCCATCAGTGCATCAATCCATCAATGCTGGATGACTATTGTTGGATATTGCAGTGAAATGCATTGGACAGTAAGTAGAAAATGAAAATCAGCAACACAAAACACTTCTGGCCATGTTGAATTCATGCAGAATGTCAGAAACATTATGTGATTAAACACATTATAGTTATTAAACGTTAATTTCATATTGCTCAAGATTCCTACATCATTCAGTCATTCTTAAATTGTATTTGTGTTCAGTTTGAAGGATATATAATAATCACCAAAATTTTCAGGAAGCATAATCTGGAAAAAAAATTGCTGTCCAGTGTTATCAGTTGCATGCATTGACAATTTCTGAACAGATCCATTTAAAGTAGAATTTAGGAATGGAGCAAAGAGGGTAGTAGCTTGGGGGGGGAAAGAATCTACACAACTGAGAAATTTCTATTTATTTGTTTGTTTGTTTGTTATATTTTACATTTATTATTTTTTTTATAAACAACTCAAGACGGTGAATATATCTAATACACTTTCTACGTCTCATTTTCCAAACAACAATCCTGTGAGGTGAGCT
Source organism: Bungarus multicinctus (assembly GCA_023653725.1). Classification (NCBI taxonomy): domain Eukaryota; kingdom Metazoa; phylum Chordata; class Lepidosauria; order Squamata; family Elapidae; genus Bungarus; species Bungarus multicinctus. The sequence continues at coordinate 42,133,070 of CM042842.1, read as the reverse complement.
GGCCTGAGAGAGAACCACTGGTCTAAGGTAACCATCTGGCTTTCATAGCTAAATGACACTAGAACTCAGTCTCCCAATTTCTAACTTAGTGCCCTAACCGCTAAATCAAACTGGCTCTCTTAAATAACTTTGCTAAAAGTACTTTCTGATTCTCTTCATTATTGTCAAAACAATTGCACCCAATATTTAGCATTTATTTGCTACCCGTGCCAACTCATAGCATGCCAACTATAAATGGAGGGTGCTATAGTTCCATATATTCCGATGGCACAGGGTGGGAAGGATTGACAAATAAGCATCATTAATAATTTCAGGATAGTTGTGGTGCAGCTAGAGATAAAAACTCTCATATGAGGAATTTGCACACTGCTGAGCCTAATAATGATTGAGCTAGAACATTCAAATCTTCATTTTTGTTCAGAAATAATCTATACAATAATCTAAATAGCTATCTGAATTTTCTCTATCCCCCATGAATTCACTGGAGTAAGAAAAAGAACTTCAAAAAGAAAATTCAGGACCATAAATACATTTTACAACACTATGTCTGCATGATATAAATGACAATCCAATTACATCAAAATCATCTGTGTATATTTTCAAACTCAGATCCCACAACCCACAGTTCAACTATGAGATCTGGCAACGATAGAGTAAAATGTCATTTAAATGTAGTAATGGATTCATTCCCAAAGGGTGAACCTACTCTGCAAAATTCTGCCCATTTAGTGAAAAAGTTTTTTTTAAAAAAAGAAGTGGATTGTATTGTAAATCAATCAGTCTGACTGAGTAACATCTCTATGACAGTATGCGTTTGCCACTGGTCTGCCTTCCAATAATTATACACTTTAGTGCAGGGATGGGCAATTAATTTTCCCAGGGGTCACATGCAAAACTGGGACTGTTGTGGAGGATCAAATCAATAGGGCAGTCAGTGCTTCAGTCTCTGCCACTCTGCGGCCCCCATCACCTACCACCCCTGCCGTGAGATACACAGGAACAGCCAAAAAGCCAGATGGGTTTTTGAACATGGGCCATAGAATGCCTAAGTCTACTTTAATGTAAAATGGGACTTGATCAAAAAGTCAAGATAACAATGTCATCAAAGCTCCATGTGTTTTTATACAGTACTTCTTATGTCAACTTAAAGTGTCCACAGACTATGGTAAAATATCAACAACAATAGAAAAGAACAATCATGTTCACAGCTAAAGCCTTTAGTAGCATTTTATAGCAGGTAAGGCTTCTCTTTCAGGAATTCTGTAGTTTCCTTCTGTGCATGTCTGGCTCAAAGTACAATTGTGAGAAGAAAAATAATTCCATGAAAACAATTGCTCTGCATTCCAGCATCTATTAACTTACAAGGCAAACTTTCATGGCAAAATATTGTTGAATACATAGAGCAGGGGTGGTCAAACTGGATTTCTTCGAGGGCCGGATCAGATTGTAGTTCTCCTCTGCAGGCTAGTGGCAGGGGCAGATGGATGCCTCCTGCAATACCCTGCTACCCAAAACAGGGAATGGGGTCCATGCGTGGCACTCCTGCACTTCGTTTTCACCCTCGATGGCCTCCTGCAGCACTCTACTGGCTGAAAACGTTCAGCATGTTTTTTGGGCATTTTCAGCTCGTATTTCAGACCGGTTTCAGCTTGTTCTGGGCCTGGTTTTCAGCCAGTTTTGGGCCCAGTTTTCAGACCAGTTTTGGCCTGGTTTCAGCCAGCAGATTGTTGCAGGAGGCCATGGAGGATGAAATGAGGCGTGGGAGGCTGCATGCCAGAGGCACCATGGGCCAGTCTCTTGATATTTCCAGGCCGGCCCCGCAGGCTGGATTTCAACACCCCGTGGGGCCAGCGTGGAAGGGCCTTGAGTTTGACACCCTGATATAGTGAGTTCTCTCAGTAGAAACATCAAGTAATCTTAAAGTATAATAATTATTTTGGGTAAGCATTTTGAGGTAAGAAAAGAAAACTATAGGCAGTTACTACAGTACTTGCAAAACAAAATCAATGGCTGCTCAAAATCTTGAATGTGCTAGCAATGACATGAGAGATAGGAAAGGAAGCTACAGATCCAAGAAGCGTTTTCCTTTTACACATATGAGGCTGTTGATCAACTATGAAGTCAGGGAACATTTTCAGTATGAATCCAAAACAATGTATATGCCATCTTTCGTAAACAAAGGATGTCAACTCAGATTCAAAGATCTGCTTTTCGAAATTTGCCTTCTCACGCTAACCTCTCTGAAGCTCTGAAAAAAGTACATCAAGTAACAAAGGATTTGATTCTTTCTTTTAAAAACTACAGATCAATGCAGAACCTCCACACCAAAGTTTTCTTCTGTCATTCCCATCATTCATTAAGTCATTAAGTCATTCTTTTTACATTTATCATTTGAGAGAGATCACACGAATGAACAGGGTGATTCACAAAAATGCTGTGAAAGAAATTGGCCAAAGTACAGATGGGGACAAGGCATGGATAGTGAATGCAGGAGAGGCTGAATTCTTAAGTTTTCTGATTTAAGACTTTGCCAAAAACTGTGCTGAGTATTTGATTAAAATCTCTATGTTTATACTAGTCAAGCCAAATGTCTGAGAGATGTCAGAAAAAAGGTCTGATTAGACTGCTTGAATTTCTGTGATGGCTTTCACACATCCCTTGCTTCTGCCAAAAAAGAAATTATAATCAAATCTGGAGTCTCTCTTCAGTTAATAAAACTTTCAGCAGTGTTGTGGATAATAAACAGAGAGTCGAATTCTGCCTTATTATGGAAGATAACAAAGCAGCAGCTTCAAAAAGTGGGCTAGGATCAAGTCAACATTCCATGCCTCTCAGTCCACTTCCCCATAAATCAGCAGTCATGTCTTTGCAGCATCTGCAGGGCCTCTTTCTGTGGAACAACAGATAAGACAGAGGTTCAGCTCTCTGAATGGCTTCCTTCTCTAATCCATTGCTATGCAAAGTCTTGAAAACAAAGTGCAAGCACTGTTAGGTTCCTCTTCTTAGTCCCCACTTGGAATAAAGAGGAACAGGGTATTTTCTGATATAGCAACATATAACACCACTATTGTGCCATGTGCATTGGTTACCAGTTTGCTTCCAGGTCCAATATAAAGTATTGGTTATCACCTTTGAAGCCCTTTATGGCATGGGTCCAAGCTACCTGAGGAACTGTCTCACCCCAATAGCATCAGCCCACTTGTCCTGACACAGTTCCCAAACACAATAAGCACACTGTTTATAGCTAAACATTCCCTTTATTGGGAGCGTCAGCAGCCCCGGCCAAGAATCTCTCTCTCTCTCTCTCTCTCTCACACACACACACACACACACACACAAACAACAACAGGCTAACAAAGTCTCTAAGTGCCTATGGAAAGTGAAGCTCATGCCCTTTCCCCTGAAATGGCCTCACACACTAGGATTGTCTCTCTGTCTACACTCATAAAGGAAGTCCTGGATGGTGTGCTTGCTCTTATCCAACAGCAGAGACACACACACACCCTTGCTTAGAAGGCAGGCCCGACTCTCAGAATCGCAGATTCCAAGAAAGAATTCCAATAAAGTTTCCAACAGGATTCAGAAGTTCAGAATATAAGTAGCTGACCAACAGGGAGATAAATAGTTGTCTGCCATACCTATTTGTCTCTGCCCTCTGCCTTTATCCCCAGAGCTAGCATGAGGCTTAGCTAGCAGCAGGTGGCTCTTCTGTCACAAGAACCAGCCCATAGCATCCTGCTGCTCTCCTCTCCTCTGCCATCTGCACATCAGGCACCTGACACTAGCTTATCCTCCTCTTCCTCATCAGCCACTTCAGGACCTGGGGGCTATTGCCTCCCCATCTGAGGACTGATGGAAGGCCCAGGCTCTCCTTTTGTCAGTTCCATTTCCTCTTCCCCCTCAGAGCTCTCTGATTGCCATGATGCTGGCTCCACCTCCCACTCCACCTCCTCATCTGATTTGGCAACTAGACGGACCAGCAGCCAACATGCCTCAACACCATCATCACTCATTCTGGCAGAAGGACGGTTCTGTAGACCCATCGACCAAATAATTTCAGCAGGAAAGGAGTCTTTCCTGCATGTAGCTCCTGCCCTTTAGAATATCTTGCCCAATGAGGTGAGATCTATTCCACCTTATTAGCCTTCCAAAAGGGCCTGAAACCTGGCTCTGCCATCTAGCTTGGGGCCCTATTGGGGTGATCCACTAGAGAGATGGCTAGTAGTTTAGGAGAAGTTCCCACCCCGTTTATCCAATCTTTGGCTAATTTTTAATATTTTAATGCCTAATTTTTTTAATTTTCTAATTGTTACTTATAACATTGTAAGCCATCCAGAGTTGTTTGACAGCGAGATGGACAGCATATACTGTATATTTAATAATAATATGTACAATGGTCATATGTCCTTTATTATAAAAACTAATCCTTTATTTCATGAAACATGTCCATTAGATTTATTTAATAGTTTATTGTCTTGGTTTTGCTCTTAATTTTCCTTGGTATAACCAAGTCATAAATATTTTTAAAAATTGTCTTTATGAAACTCTTGAGTTATGCCCCCTTTTCAGGTTTGTCTTCTTATTTTTTCCAAGAAAATTTGGTCACTTTATGGATAAGTCACACAGCAGACACTATGTTACAGCATAGAACCTGAGCATAGACCATAGGTTTTGGTTCCTACTTGCTTCAGTGTATGGGATTCTTTATGTCTGTATATAGAGGAAAGTAATGAGCTTGTTAGACATGAGTCAGAAGAGAGCAGAAACAATTTTACTTCTTTTCTAGTGAGAATGCCATAAAAATAATCTTAAATATCCCGGGAAAGTACAATAAGGAAACGATGCACAAAATTGCAATAGCAAGCCGTGATTCCACAAACCAATTTATACATTCTAAGCCTTCAGTTTCAGACTAATCCCATACCAATATATGCATAGGCTTGCCCACTTTAGAGGTAGAGGAAAATGTTCTCCCTATGGTCAACCCGTTCCTGTTTTGGAGCTGGCAATTTTCATGTATGATCTTGTAAGACAGTTTATAGTAAAAGTACTCTTTTGTTATATCTGCCATGTAGAGATAACCAGAAAACTGAACCCATGTCAAACTATGACAATCATGTCTACCTAATTTGTCTTGGGGGTTTTAAGTCAATATTTATTGGGAATCACTCCTATTATGGGGATATATTTCTTTGCAATAGATATTTCTTTGCAAAATATATATTTTTGTGAAAATAATCAAATTGCCATCACCATCCAAAGGTAAACAATAATAGACTTCTGTTTAATAAAAAGCTATATTAAATGATGGAAAATAAGGAGAGAGGGTCTATTTTTATTACTCTATGGTTTCTGCCAACCATTACATTAATAAATTGAGGCATTCTCACTTAACATATTGTAATTGTATTTTTTTCCTGTCATTCCTCATGCATATATGTATAGAAGCAGTAATCAAGCTATTGAACTAATTAAGCTGCTGATTAAGCACTGCAACACTTAACCCTGAACTAGTCAACAAGAATTGAAATTATTTATGCATCAAACAATAAAAGTATTAATTGTAGAAAGTTTTACTCTTGCATTGCTATGTCAACTTTTGCATGACTCAATTCAGGGTATCTTCAAAATATATAGATATTCTTTTAAAACCATAAAACTCACATTTGGCAAATACAAGTTTTTGAATTAAGAGTTTTTGGAATTACTTTTTTAAAAAGAAAGTTAAATCCCAAACTCTCAGCTCTTTAAATCAGCTCTGCAAAGCAGGTTGGAGGGAAGAGAGAAGCAACATCCATCATAGGGGAAAGGTTTTGTCCCAGATTTTGTCAAAAGACAAACACAAAGTTTTCAGATTGAGTAAGACTCTGACGTGCTTTGCTGAAAGCTGAAATAACTCTGCTGAAATTCTTCACTGAAGAGAGGTGGATCATTATATGGCTACTGAATTTTGCTGAAAGCAATTTCAAGGCAAATTTAGACAGCATATATTAGTAGAGGGTTTTTTTTTCAAGAACAGTAAAGTTTTCATAAAAATAGTATATTCTCCATTTTGAAGAAGAGCAAATTCTTCAATCACTTGAATTTAGTGATAAGCTGCAAATAACTTCAGTGCAAATACAAAATGAAGAAAAACAACATAGTACTGTTTTCTGTAATATATAGTTTGTTTCTTCAAATAACCAGTTTGTTTCTTTTAAAAGTTTCCTTCTCAACCAGGACAATTCACTATGGTAGCTGTGGGATTCTGGATGCTGAAATCTGCAAAGGTAATTGTCCTAGTTCAGAAATACACTTCTACAAGGATATCAACATGTGTTGTTAATAGTTGCCAAATTATTTTAAGATGAATGGACAAATCTTTGACTTTTAGGCTTGCTCATCAAAAATATATTTCAATATTAATCATAATCATTGGATGTATTGCCATTCTGCATTTTTATGCAATCCAAATTCCTTCTGTAATGGTTTTAACATGTGATAACCATTAAGTGAACTAAACTAAAAAATGGTATATAAAGTAATAAATACTCCTATTTTCCTTAAGTACTTATATGAGAGAGAGAGAGAGGTTTAAAGTGAGAATATCTCAGAATGTAAGCTTATCATATAAATAAGGGGAAACATATTTTGCATATGTCCTAGCAAGTTCTCAGGATGTCCTCTTTGTTGTCAAAGGTTCATGCACTTAATACATTCTACAAATGGAAGATAGTTGTCATTCCAGGTACTGTGGCTGTTAAGGGTCAGAAAATGGTTTGAATCTATTTCCCCCCCAATATTGTTGTTCAGCTAGAATTTGCTGGTCTTTAATCATTATAAAGGTCAAGTGGAAGGAGACCTCATTGATTTTTGGTGTCCCTTTCCTGTCCTCAGCATGTTAAGGTTTGCAAAAGTAAAGAATAATGGGAGACAGATCACCAAGTGGAAATGAAGTACGAACTGTACTGTATCAAATTATCCCACGAAAGAAAATACCTTGTTGGCTCAGATCAAGATTTTTGGACTGCTCCAGAAAATTAACCCAAGTATGTCATGCTACTTGTTTTATCCACAGAATGAGAAGAAAGAGCTGGATATATTCTTTGGACCTTACTGATACAAACAAATGAAATTGGTAATGTCATTTCTAACAATATGAAAGGATTTCCTGCACTGACTGATGTTTTGGAAGGTTCTTCCAAGAAAAGTGCTCCAATTGCTACGCATCAGACTATAAGATGATAGTGGAGTGTTGATCTCACAGCAAATGCTGCAATCACTGAATTCATAGATGGAAGTTGGTAGACTGAAACTGACATCTGTTGCTAGGCAGGATTAATTAGGTATTATTTTAAATGATTAATCCTGGCTCATTCCCATATGAACAGTTGGTAAATGCTCTGTTCTAATCAGAGATTTTGAAGATAAAGATTTTCTGCTACAACCCATGTGGGTTACTAAGACCTTTATTAGTGGCATAAATGCTCTTATCTGTGTAATCATCCTATATTAGCTTACAAGTTCTGTTAACTATGCCACATTCACCCAAAAGAGCAAATTCATTCTGAGAAAGATTAATTTTTTTGGGGGGGGATCACCTGCTGATATTTCTATTACAAATTGCTTCTGTGTTGTTGTCTCATTGGTGCCTGCAAACTTAAGTTTAACACTTCTTCAGAAGGGTTTGATTTTCTGCAGTGTGCCAAGATCAAAAGCATTTTCATCACCTGTTTTCTAAACTAGAGAGGGTAGAGATATCAGCCATTTTATTTCAACTTTCCTTTGAAATGCCTGGCTTGTTCATTCTTATTAGTGCACGTCCTTTTTAAGATTCAGCATTGCAATTCTCCCCCGTAACTGGAGATCTGAGGCTGCTATTTTTTTCTCCTAGAATTTCCTTTCTTTGGGACTTCTAGACCAACTCTCTTCATACTCTACATAAATGACCTCTGTGATCATATTAAGAGCAACTGCGTTCTCTTCGCTGATGATGTAAAGCTATTCAACACCACTGACAATACTGCTACCCTTCAAAAAGACCTCGACTATGTATCAGAATGGTCAAACAAATGGCAACTTCAAATCTCAACAAATAATGCTCTGTCTTACATATTGGCAAAAAAAAATCAGAAAATAAAATACAAGCTGAATAGTCAAGACCTTGTTAATGATCCAACTCTGTCAAGGACCTTGGAGTTCTCATCTCTAATGATCTAAGTGCTAGAGCCCACTGTAACTACATAGCCAAGAAGGCATTAAGAGTTGTTAACCTAATCCTACATAGCTTTTTCTCTGGTAATATCACACTACTAATTAGAGCACACAAAACATTTGCTAGACCAATACTTGAATACAGCTCATCAGTCTGGAACCTGTGTTACGTATCTGATATTAACACAGTTGAGAAAGTCCAGAAATATTTCAGAAGAAGAGTTCTCCATTCCTCTATTCGTTGCAGAATACCTTATGCCACCAAACTTGAAATTCTAGATCTAGAAAACCTAGAACTACACCGCCTTCGGTCCGATCTAAGTATAGTATATAAAATTATACATTGCAATATCCTACCAGTCAATGAATACTTCAGCTTCAACCATAACAATACAAGAGCACACAATAGATACAAACTCAAGGTTAACCGCACCAAACTTGATTGCAGGAAATACGACTTCAGCAACAGAGTGGTCAATGTCTGGAATACTCTACCTGACTCTGTGGTTTCTTCCCCAAACCCCAAAACTTTAACCTTAGACTGTCTACTATTGACCTCACCCCTTTCCTAAGAGGCCTGTAGGGGGCATGCATAAGCGCACCAACCGTGGCTACCATCCGTGTCCTATTGTTTCTTTTTTATTTTTCTTATATGTATCCATTTCATGTATCCATAACTATGTTTGTACTTATAACTGTTTTCTTATAATTGCTTGACAAAATAAACAAATAAATAAAATAAAATAAAAATGACAACTGCCAATAGGCCAATGCCTCTCAAAATGACTTTTTCTTCCATTGCTAAATATTGGCTTACTCTGTGCTTTAAATTTCAGAGAAGCCCCTAGAGTATGGTCCAAATAATATTTATTTAACTTTAAACAACAATTAGAAGGCAAATGATTAATCAACTAAAATCATTTCACCAGTTGACAATACTAATTATAATGCAATTTGTACTTACATTATCATGGTATCACTGCTCAATACATTATTATAGCCTAGACACTGAAACATTTTCAAACAAGAAATAACTAAAGCAAATCTTGTATGTAGAGACAGCTATGTTTGGAGTAAGGACACAAATGTGGCAAACACAAAGGCCATCTTTAATGTTCCAGGTGACCCCAAATGATCTGATACCATATTGGGGAAGGAACTTAGTTACTCTGCTTTGAATGTACATACAAATTCACCTTGGTATCCCCAGCTGGATATGTAAGAAGTACAATATACACTATTCTTTCTTTTCTCCAAAACAAGATGGTCAGTCTTTTTTTCCCTTGTACAATGTTCCTTTTTGCTTATTCCATTGTTCAATGCGTGGGTGAGAAAATGTCTAATTTACAGGATTTTTCTCTAGCAAGATCAATTTTCTCCAAATTCATGTTGAAATTTCACTTTAGGCAAAATGTAATAGCAATGCTAGAACTCATATCTTGCCTAGAATACATTTCTTCGTGAATGACAGAAGAAAAAGGTACCTGGGTTGTGGTATTTACTCAATGCCATCATCTAAAAACATAGTTCTTTCTACAAAACCTAGGCTTATTAAAAAAAAAAAAACATGGGAAGGAAGAATTCTCATTTTGTTCTTTATACAGTATATCATCTGCTTTCAGAGAAGGCAAAGAACATATTGCAAATGAGTTGCATCATTATTTGCATATAGAGAGATCAGCTTTCTTTAGGAAAGTATACTAGAAGCCATTATTATATATTACTATTGTTATTCCCTTATTTTCAATCAATTTATGTGTCTATCCTACCCTGGCACCTGTAGGATTGCATTTTTGGGTGCTCAGCAACCAGTTTACATTTATGGCCATTTGCCATAATCACGACTATGATTTATGACATTTTTTTTGCTAGAAAACAATGTTTCCTTCCAGTGTCCAATAAAAATTGCCCTTTGGATAAAATGGTTTTGCTTAATGACCGCTGCATTCATTTAACAACTGCAGTGATTCACCTAATGATCCCTGCAAAAAAAAAAAGTCACAAAATCGAGCCTGATCATATGGTGACCTGCATGATTTATGCCCACAATTCTGGATTCAAGTCATACATCAAGGACTACCTGTAAAAAAATGGTATCATGGATGAGTCAAATAAAAGAGGCACATAAAGTTTCTGGAAGCTGAGCTGACTTAACATACTTGTGAATAGTGGGGAAGGGGTAAGTGTGGTGATGATTTTCAGGGATTTGCTCTTAAATGTCAGTACAACTGTCTTGAAGAACGAGACAGTCCTAAAAACTGCATAGTAGTCCAATATCTCCCGATAGCATTAACCTACCCTGCTTGAGTTCCCGTTATATTTTAACCCACTGTATTATTAACCGAAGCCTGATTTACTAATTTACCCAATTTCCTGACTTTGCACTCTTTCAGTTACAAATGAATGTCACTGACAGAGTCCTCACAACAGTCTGAACTGAAAAGTAACCAATCACATTTCAGCCTATAGTGTTGTGTGAAACAGCCACTGATTGGCAGCCATTTTGCAACATTTCAAGTAAAGATGTTTTTTAGTCCTTTCTGAAAATAGGAGGATTCAAGTTTGCCTGATACATGTTATTAAATGCTAGAAATTTCATTTAAGAATTTGTGAAAGCTGCAAATATCATGGTGATAAAGACTCTTTTATGGTGCAGAGGATGGAATTGCTACTTATGAGACAACAGTAAGAAAAGAGACACCTCCTGAAATTAGTTTTCCACACCATGATTAAAAGAACAGAAGGCTTTTCTTTCCCTCTGTTCTTGCTCATCAGAAATTGGAAGAGAGATTTTATTGATATAAACTTATTCCACTCTTTTTAATGAATCTCAGAATTCTGGCAATGAAGAATTACCTAGTAATAGAATCAAAGGGTGCAGATAGGAAGAAATTTTTCCAGTCTTCTGAAAATCTGGAGTCGAATTTAGAAGCCAAAATGGATGTTGTTGGACACTCAAGTCTCGTGCAAAGATCTAGCCTAACTCTTTGGGATGTAAATTAATAATTATAGTAATTATTATAATTTATAGTATAATTAACATAACCACCTGTTTGGTGTAGTGGTTAATCTGCAGCCTAGAAACCAGGAGATTTTGAGTTCTAATACCACATTAGCCATGGAAGACATCTGGGTGACTTTGGGCCAGTCACTCTCTCTCAGCCCAACCTACTTCACAGGGTTTTTGTGAGGAAAATAGGAGGAGGAAGGAATATTTGTGTATTCACTGCTTTGAGCTATTTATAAATATAGTAAAGATGGGATATGAATGAATGAAAGCACTCTCAGTCAAGTTGCGTGTTTCCTTTCCTTTTTACTTTAATTCGTTTCTCACTGTAGACCTTACAGGAAAGCAACATTGGACAGTGAATGTTTCTGTTGGGGCTGTTTTAAGAAGGAAGCAGTGTCTTGAAATAATGGCCTATTTAACTGGATGCAAGAGTAGGCTGTCTCCTGTGTAAAGCCTTAAGCTTTTGGAATGCATGTTCCCAGGAGCAAAGTTTGGCTCTTATTTTCTTTGCTCTGAGAAGAGCAATCATTTCTTTGCTAGACTTGCTAGTTAAATTGTACCTTCTTTTTTCCTTTTTAAAAATTTCTGTTTCATATTCTTTTTAACTGTGGTTAGCCTCCTTGAATATTCCACTGAGTTTAAAGGTGAGATATACCCTAATTCTAACCCCCCAAGAAAATATTATGAATTCTGACCAGCTTACCAGACAAAGAAGTGATTCTATAATTTGTTCTTATATAACCAGAGTCAGAGTTTTGCTCTTCCTTCAGGGCCTCACTGTGTCTCTGCCACTTTAATATAGCCACACAATTAATCTAGCACATTGAGAACATTCAGATATGAGTATAGTGCACACCTACTTAGCTTTTAACCTATAGGCTGCTTTCACTCCCCCAGTCGCATTTCTGTGGTTTGCAGAGCACAAATAGACCATGCTCTTGATATTAATCAGTGCAATGTTATTTGTATTTTATTTGTTTATTAAATTTATATAACCAGCCATCTCACTAAGGACAACTCTGGGTGGTACACAGCAGTACACAAAACAGATATAAAATATAAAAACAGCAAATGCAAATATAAAAATCAAACTAATAAATATCATAAAAACCAAAAATACAAACTATAGATAGAAATAGAAAAGGGCCTTAACAATGGAATCATCTAGGTAAGTCTCTGTTTCCATGGGAACCCAATCCTAATAACAATACCAGGCCTTCTAAAGCAGCCAATCTAATTGCGGGACAAGGTTGTTCATAGGTGGGTGTCATAGCAGAGAAGGCACATCTTCTGGGACACCTCAAATGTAGATTGCCTAGCTGATGTTACCTGCAACGTTCCTTCTCGGCCAGATTGAATGGCGTAAACCAATATTAAGCAGGGAGAGACATCTTAGATAACTCTCTCCCATGCCATGAAGGATTTTAAAGATTAAAATCAGCACCTTGAACTGGATCCAGGAGCCAACTAGCAACCAGTGCAGCTTGTGGAGAAGAGGCATAACATGCACTCTTCTAGGAGCACACCATGCCACTGCATTCTGTGTCAGCTGAAGCCTCTGAATACTCTTCAAGGACAGCCCCATGCAGACCGCATTGCTGTAATCCAACGTGGAGGTTACTCGGATATGAATGACTGTAAGCAGGGCCTGCTGATCCAGCCATGGGAGCAGACGGCGCACAAAATAAAGCTTTACAAAGGCCCTCCTAATCATGACTGCCATCTGCTCACTGAGCAGGAATTGGGAATCTAGGAGGACCTCCAGGTTGTGCACTGGATGTGTCTGGGGTGATGCAATTCCAGCCAGCATCAAAAATGGCATAGTTCTGGAATCAGGAATCAATCCAAAAACTAAAGCCCCGCAGTCTTGCCAGGGTTCAGCTGAAATCTGTTGTCTCCCATCCAGACCCTCACAGTCTCCAGGCACCCATGTTTAGTAAACAATGAAAGGGGAATTTTCCACATTTTCCCCGAGAGGCAAAATAAAAATCTACTGCAGCAATGCAATATGTCATCCATTTATTTATTTATTTTGCCTTTTCTTCCTCCCAACTCAAAAACATATTAAAAAGGCCTAGAATATTTGATGGGTTCTTTAGATGCATTGGAACTACAGCTCCCCAAATTCCAATTTCTTGCTCTTTTTCCTTCTGTCTTGGATTCTGTTACTATACTATGCGAGATTGGATGCCCTTACTGATTATCTCAAGGGGTTGTGACATGATCTTCAACCAGCATAAGATCAATGTTGTTTGTATCATCTACAATGTTCAGTGGATCTTTTGCTAAGGTTTTGATGCATTTCCTTTTGCCTCTCATTTGTCTTCCATTAGTTTAATGAGAAAAAATACTAATAACAGAATCACACAGCTACTGCAACAGATTCCATTTTGAAATCTGTCTATTTCCACCTGCACCACCCCCAAATCTCTGGTTATATGAATACCACAAGCAGCTAAGATATTGGAGAAATATTGCTGGAGATGCATCTTTTGTTTCAAAACAATAAGAATGTGTTTCAGTAAAGCAAGTGTGAGTTGCTCACTAGGAAACACTATATTCTGTAAAGAGAGAGAGAGCGAGAGAGAGAGAGTTGTCTATTTGTTTTTACTGATAAGATAGGATAAGAAAGCAATTTCACTCAAACAAAATGGACAGATATACTCTCATTATGTTATTAGTTATTTGCTTATTTGTTGTTTTGTTTGGTCTTTTCAGAAGTAGAATTGCAAAAAGCACAAGGCCCAACAAATGAAGGGTTTCAGTAGGCACAGTTTTAGTAGTTCTCATATACAGTCTGTCTCCCTAATCTAATATTAATTCACAAATATTATGGAAGTGAGTACAGTATGCTATTCTCTATGTAGGACAATTCCCTCCTGTGTAACAAAGATTGATTTATGACACCCCTATGTGCAGGTTTTCTGAAGAAAGATTGAAAATGGTAAAAGACACTCGGAATAATTCGCTACAAGATGGGCAGCAAGTAAATTCAATAGATGATAGAAAGGTAGATAGATAGATAGATAGATAGATAGATAGATAGATAGATAGATAGATAGATAGATAGATAGATAGGTAGGTAGGTAGGTAGATGCTTCCTGCTACAAGTCATATCATTTTAGACAATAGGATAAAATTTTTCATTGCTGGTGATAAGCAGAAAATCCTGAAAACAAAGTCTTAAAGTATTCAGTTTGTCACTGGAACATCAAGGTAAAATTACAAATATAATTTATGTGTGTACGGGGAATAGATAACTGGTGGGTGTACTGCTTAAAAGCCACTTCTACTGTTCCACCAATTGTAGGAAGGTCAAGCTGTAATAAAGCTGAAGGTGGAAAATATTTTAAAAAAATGTTAACATCGTTTATGCCACACCATATTTTCATCAAATGCATATGTTTCCTAGAATTTCTCTAAAGTTGTCCCATGAGTAGTCAAAAACAGTGGAGGCTCTCTGCCTCCTGAGTAATATTCTCTTTTTTAAATAAATGTTTGAGAAATTGTCTATCACTTCAAAAAGGTTTGTTTCAAGAAATAGTGACTTTTCATGTTGTTCAGTCGTTTCCAACCCTTTGTCACTCAATGGACATGGATGGTCTCTCAGTGACTACTTCTTTGAGTTCTCATAAATAACATGTTTGTGTATTCGGTGATCGTATCAAGTCTCTTTGTCTCTGGCTTCTCCCCCACCCCTCCACTTCTTTCAATTTCCCAAAGCGTTAGGATCTTCTCCAGTAGACTTGAATGACGTGTCCAAAATATTTAAGTTTCATTGCAATGCTTCCAGTGAGCAATTGGTTTTACTTCCTCTAGTATTGAATCAACTTGTTCTTGCAGCCCAAGATATTCCCAACAGTTTTCTCTAGAAGCACAAAATGGCAATTTCTAGTTTCTGCTAAGGACAAAGTAGACAGGCTTACCCAACATGGTGTCTTCCAGGTGTATTAGCCTTCAGTTCTCATAATTGACCCGGGGATTAACCATGTTGGTTGGAGGATTAGAGGAAGTGGATCAATAAAGTTTGTGGTTTGGGAAGACTGCAATAGACACTTCAGCTGTAACTGTTGTTTAACACATGCTGTTTATTATGGTTGTATTTTCTTTGTTATTCTCTTGCTATTTTTTCTTCCTTATCTTTCATTCCTTAGCCTTTTTTTTAATCTTAAAAAGAGGAAAGACATTGCAATTATAAGAGTTCAGCCTCTTCTAACAAACAAATCAGCCGACAATTTATTGTTGATTTGAAGTGTAATATGTTTGTGATTTACAATTTCTTAGTATAATTTCTTAGGTATATCTATTTTCTATTTGGATAAATAATGTATATGTATTTTAGAAAGCCAAAGAAGCTTATATATAAATGGATGTCCCTGAGAAAAGGCATACTGTCTAAAATCAGAAGACACAAATTAGTATCTTTCCTCATGATCACTCATGCCTGGGCCATTTCTAAGTGCCTTTATTCACTGCAAACCAGAGGTGGTATTCAGCAGATTCTGACCAGTTCTGGAGAACCAGTAGCGGAAATTTTGAGTAGTTCGGAGAACCGGCAAATACCATCTCTGACTGCCCCCACCCCCATCTATTCTCTGCCTCCCAAGTCCCAGCTGATCAGCTGGGTCTTCTTTGGTTGCCCTGCACCGGAGAACAGATCTGGAAAGCAGGTTAGTGGGGTGGGGAGGGAATGGGGATTTTGCAGTATCCTTCCTCTGCCACACCCATCAAGCCACACCCACAGAACCAATAGTAAAAAAAATTGAATCCCACCACTGCTGCAAACCTTGCTTTAGATATTTTATAAACATTTATAAACATTTGTTCCTGACTCTTCTTCAGAGTAATTTCAACCCATCACCTCTCATGAATCAGAACACATCTAAAAACTGTAATCTTAATTAATTATTTCATTATGCCTTATAAGCCCATCCATATGGGAATTTTGTACTTTGATTTAAATAAGCTTTGCCAATGAAAGCACTAAAAAGTATGAAATGTAACTTGCTGGCTGGCATTTTTCTCTAGTTTTTTTTTGTCAAACTCATAGTTCTTTTCTGAGGCCAGTAAAGTTATCTACATATAACCAGAAATAGAGTTGTTCTTTTTCATTGGTAGAAATGTGAAGCAACAGTTGGCTTATCAGTATTTCTTCTCCCCTCACCCAGCTCATTATGGAATTAAGAACTACCTAAAGAGTGCGGAAAGAATGTCTACAGAGCACAATTTAATTAATTAAAGATAGGAAAATCCATGTAATTCCATAATCAGAAAAGCTCATATTTGTATCCACTGTGCTGGATCCCCATATTAACCAGCAGACTTGCATGAGAGGAAAATTGTATTTTCTGTCAAAAATCGATGTATACATATATTCAGACTTCTCAAGCTATTTTAAAACTGGGAATATATGCTTTCTTTGAAGCTTTCTTTGAATGTCAATGTACATTTTTCTTTCAAACAGACAGTTAAATACCTTTGATACATTTACATTTTTAATATTTAATGTTTTGTATTTTTTGTTTTTATGATGTAAGCTGACCTAAAGATGAGATGGATGGCATATGAATTTAATAATAAACAAACAAACAAATTGTTGAGGACTTCTGCAAAGAACATGAAATCCAACAAATAATTGAGATCCAATCTGCATAAAATTCTGATTCTGGCTTACAACTGTAATAAATTCTAAACTAATACATTACTCCAAGAAATGCAAATGATAAATAAGCTTTGTGACACTAAGGACAGATATTAGAGGGACCTAATAGTCACAAACTATATGCCCAAGTAAGGCTGAACTCACAATTCACTAAGATGTAATTCCTAAAAGAAAAAAGAAAGATTTCTGACTAAAGAACTTTGTCAAAACAGAAGACTAACGTATGAGAAGTTATGTAAGAGGAGTTTTATGGTTATGAGCAGATGTGGTATTCAGCAGATTCTGACCAGTTCTGGAGAGCCGGTAGCAGAAATTTTGAGTAGTTTGGAGAACCGGAAAATACCCCCTCTGACAGGAGATTTTATAGTATCCTTCCCCTGCCACGCCCACCAATCACACCCACAGAACCGGTAGTAAAAAAATTTGAATTCCATCACTGGTTATGAGGAACTATAGAAATGAGACCTTGAGAAAAGATGTAGCCAAATCATTGGAAAGTCAAAAGGGAGGATTCAGGGATGTTGTAGAGCGGCGGTAATCACTCAGGCAGACACCGAGGCAAAGGTTCAGCTCTTACTTTATTTTAAAAAATAAAGGGTTACCGCTACTGCCGCACTAACACGGCAGCCAGCTGGAGCGGCAACAGCTGATGCCGTTTGACAGCTGCCTTTTATAGCCGGCTGTCAAACGGCATCAACCAATGGGAGAGGTCGATGCTTTCCCGCTCAAAGAACGGACCTGAGTGGAAACTTCAGTCAATACACAACATTCCTCCCTCCCAGTGAGGAGCATGCGTAGTCCTGTAAATATGTTGGGCGCCTGCGTAGTCGTCCAGATCTTCTTGGTTCGGTTGGAAATGGCGCCGGGTTGTTGCCTTCTGCTTGCTGCATGGCTTCCATCGGAGGTGAAGCTGCTGGAACGTCTGGAACTGGGTCAGGACCTTGGTCAGCTTCTTCTCCAGGTAGGCTGTCATCCCCGGTGGGCTGGAGGCTGGTTTCTCCGGGTGGTGGTGGTACTTCTGTATTGGGACCGTCTAGATGACCTCTGGGTACAGTGCTCCAACGTCTCCTCAAGTGGTCCATGTGGCGCCGCCAGACAGGCCCATCAGGTAGCTGGACTCTATAAGACTTAGGACCAGTTACTGCTACCACACGCCCAGGCAACCACATTGGTTGCCCAGCAAAATTCCTGACATACACTTTGTCATTTACTAGGAACCCTCTGTCTTGGCTGTTAGACCCAAGGGGAAACATTGGGGCATAATTTGGGTGAGCATGTCAAGAGTGGTTCTCAGCCGGCGTCCCATTAACACTTCAGCTGGTGACCTATTTGTGGAGGCATAGGGTGTTGTATGTTGGCTCAGCAGGTAGTGGGCCAGTCTAGAATGCCAATTAATGGGTCCCAATCTCTGTAGAACCTCCTTGGCAGATCTGACTGCCCTCTCAGCCAGCCCATTACTTGCAGGATGAAATGGGGCTACTAATATGTGTCTGATGCCCAGGTTTGCTAGGAAGATCTCAAATTCACAAGAGATAAATTGGGAACCATTGTCAGATACAATGGAATCAGGAAGGCCATGCATGGCAAACATCCTGGTCAGTGCCTTGTTAACTGCTTCAGTAGTTGTGGAGTGCATTAAGGTCAATTCCACCCACTTTGAAAATGAATCCACTACCACCAGGAATGTGCGCCCGTGGAAAGGGCCAGCCAAGTCTATATGGATTCTGGACCATGGGCTGCCTGCTTCCTCCCAGGTCCTAGGGGTGGCTGCTGGTGGGGATGCCCTGGTGGCTTGGCATGCCTGACAAGAATTGACCCAGCTAGAGATTTGGGCATCCATGCCCGGCCACCATACGTAGCTGCGGGCGAGGGCCTTCATCCTAATTATCCCTGGGTGACCCTCGTGCAGCACCTTTAAGATCGAGGCTTGCAACTTGGGGGGAATCACTACTCTGGTTCCCCATAGTAAACAGCCTTGCAATGAGAAAAGTTCCTGTTGGCGTAGCTTGTAGGGTAGGATTTCTGATGGATAAGGGGTTGTAGGCCACCCCCTCCCTACCCAGTCAAGGACTTGGGAAATTACCTTGTCCTTGGCCAAATGGGCAGCGATGTCAGAAGCGGTGACCGGCAGCTTGAGTTCTTCAATGAGGAAACGGCAGTCGCTGGCGCTGGGTCCTCGACTGGAACAGGCAGGGGGCAACGGCTGAGGGCATCAGCATGGCAAAGGGTTTTTCCAGAGCGGTGGACTAGAATATATGAATATGCAGCCAGAAAAACGGTCCATCTGGTCATCCTTGGGGATAAAATCTGGGGAGTTTGTTTAGTTCCAGATAAAATACCTAACAGTGGCTTGTGGTCTGTTATGAGTTGGAAGTGATGACCGTAGAGAAACTCATGGAATTTCTTTACTGAAGCAACTGCAGCCAAGGTCTCCTTGTCAATTTGGCTATAGTTGCGTTCAGTGGAGGACAGTGTCCTTGAAAAGAAGGCTATAGGTGCTTCTGCACCGTTAGGCAGTCTGTGACTCAGAACGGCCCCTATTCCGAAGGGGGAAGCATCAGCTGCTAGAACTAGTGGTAGGTCCTTGTTGAATTGAATTAATACAGCTTTGGACGTTAGTAGTGACTTGACTTCCTTGAAAGCAAGACTTTCCCTTGGTCCCCAGTGCCATGGCGATTTCTTGTCTAAGAACTTGTGAAGAGGCTCAGGAATTGAAGCTTTATGGGGCAGGAACGAAGCATAGAAATTCAGGAGTCCCAGGAAAGCTTGGAGCTCTGTTTTATTAGTAGGAATGGGAGCGTCATGAATGGCCTTGACCTTTGACTCTGTTGGGTGAATACCCTTGGTGTCAATTTTGTAACCTAAGAATTCCACTTGTGGAGTGGCTATGGTGTACTTCTCTCTTTTCAATTTAAGACCTGACTGTCTAAAACGCTCAAGCACACTTCTGACCCTCTGTAGCAATTGAGTTTTGCTGGTGGCAGATATAAGGATGTCATCGAAATATGGCACAACGCCTGAAAAACCTTGCAGAATTCTTTCCATTAGAGATTGGAAAATCCCAGGGGCCACACTAACTCTGAATTGTAGGCGTGTATATTTAAAAGCCCCTCTGTGAGTCACTATTGTTTGCAGTTCAGCAGTTTCGTCATCAACAGGGAACTGTTGATAAGCCTGGGACATATCTAATTTTGCAAAAATGGAGCCAGGCTCAAGGGAATGGAGTAGATGTTGCACCACGGGGACCGGATAAGTGCTTACTTGTAAATATTTATTTATTGAAGATTTATAGTCAGAGCAGATTCTTAAATTTCCATCCTTCTTTAGAGGCGTCACTATAGGGGTCTCCCATTTTGAAAAATCTATAGGTTGTAGTATGCCTTGTTTAATTAATCTGTCTAGTTCCTTGTCAAGTTTAGGACAAATTGCAAAAGGAACTCTGCAGGGTTTTAAATGGATTGGTACTGCTTGGGGGTCCACCTTGAAGGATATTGGGGTTCCCACGTAGCAGCCTAGGCCCTCGCTGAATACGTCAGCATACTCCCTGAACAGGGAGTCAACTTCTGAACTTGCAATGGCGTGGATTCCGCCTATGTGGAGGCCCAGGGCAGGGAACCAATCTAATCCCAATAGGCTTGGGAGGGCGCCATCCACTATCACTAGAGGCAAGTGACCCTTAAAATCTTGAAAATGAACTAGAAACTTGCCTTTTCCAATGACAGGAATGGTTCTGCCTTGGTAGTCCCGTAGTGTCAGATTGCAGCCTGGAATCTTCTTTCTTGTTACCCTGGGAAGTAGTTTCTTCAAGGTGCCCCACGAGATGATGGATAGTGCAGAGCCGGTGTCTACTTCCATTCTGCATGGTCTACCTTCTATAGAAACAGTGACACTAATTTTATTAGAACTACTTTTAGGTATCTTAGCTTGGTAGCATGTGCAACAATCCTCGATTTGTCTTGGAAATTGTATGGCTTTCTGAGGCCTTTGAGGCTGGTTAAAAGTCTTTCCTGCCTGACATATTCTTACCAAATGACCCTTCTTTTGGCATCTAAAGCATATGGCATTTCTGAATCTGCAGGATGCCCTGAGATGGTTGCCCCCACAGCTTAAGCAGGTGGGTTGTATTCGTGGAGGTTGATTTGCAACTTGCCTGTATTCCCTTTGATTAGGGTTGGACTGTCTGAGGCAGTTTATCTCAGTAGCCTCTTCTAACCCTTCCTTTGTGGAGGCTTCATCAAAATGCACTATTGGGTTATCTAGTCTGATTGGGTTTCCCTGTATTTCAGCTGCTGAGAGTGCTGATAGCTCAGCAGCCTGGGATTCTTCTATGGCTTGTTTTAAGGTTAGATCCCCTTTAGCTAGTAGTCATTTTTGCAATTTGGGATCCACAGACCAGCTGATCTAACAGCATATCTTCTAAGTAGTCCCTGAATTCACAATGTAAGGCAGCTGTTCTTAGTGCTGCCATATAGTCACTAATGGTTTCTCCCTCTGACTGAATGCGCCTTCTGAAGGCATGGCATCTGGCAATTCTGGAAGGCTTAGGGGAGTAATGGTTTGAGAGAATTTCTTGTAATTCCTCCCTTAATCTTAGTCTTAATAGATCGTGGGGCCAGTAATGCTGTTGCGGTGTCAAATACCGTGGCTCCGCAAAAGCTTAGGAAATAAGACTTTTTTCTATGGTCAGAGATATCAGAAAGGTCTATAGCATCTAAAAAGCAGTCAAACCGGTTCCTGTATGATTCCCATGTCTCTGCCGTCGGTCTGAAGGGCGGGAATGCAGGATTCGAAATCATCTTTCTGTCAGCTGTGCTGCTTCTCCTGAGGCGAGTTAGAGACCGCGCTTCGTGAACAGTGACAGCAACTCTGTAGCGATTTCAGCTCTCGGCTAGTGATTTCGCTCTTTTCCTTTTGCCTGGCTTGCATTTATTTAGGATCCCGCCCTCGTCACCAGTGTTGTAGAGCGGCGGTAATCACTCAGGCAGACACCGAGGCAAAGGTTCAGCTCTTACTTTATTTTAAAAAATAAAGGGTTACTGCTACTGCCGCTCTAACACGGCAGCCAGCTGGAGCGGCAACAGCTGATGCCGTTTGACAGCTGCCTTTTATAGCCGGCTGTCAAACGGCATCAACCAATGGGAGAGGTTTGTGCTTTCCCGCTCAAAGCACGGACCTGAGTGGAAACTTCAGTCAATACACAACAAGGGAAATAGTATTTGTGTGCAGTCACGCATGCATGGCTAAATGTATACCACCTAGAACTCACTTGCAACAGGACCAGAACTCCTTAAATTCGTGATCTCTCCAGCCAAAATCATCAAAGTGCTGATAGCCTAACAGCAGCCTGAGAACTCCTTAAACAAAAGAAAGCCAGTTTCATTCTTACATTTCTGCTTGGGCCGCCACCAGATCTTTATGCATCTGAGAATGTTAAATTAAATTAAGTGTATAAATTAATGGGGTTCTAAATCCCAGCGAGAGTAAAGGAAGATTGCCTAATTGTATCTGGCTGCTACCACACTGTTAGTTCTAATGCACATTTAGAAAGGCGGGGGGGAGGTAGCGACGACTGCCAACAACTTGAAAAATTGGCAAAGGACCCATCTGCTCCCTGCACCCAATTGTGCTAATTTGCACAGCAGAAGAGAGAAGTAATAAACATTTCTTGAAAACTATGCCATTGTGCCACAAGGTATCCCAGCTTATTCCAAAGCCAAATACAGCAACCATAAGGTAATCTTGGCATTACATCTCCTTATTCCTGTTCTACAGAAGACATTGCTTGGGTCCCAAGATAGTGAAACTGGACAACCACTGTCTGTACCAAAGAGAGAGATTCAGAGACTCCAAGATTTTTCATTCTCTTCCCTAAACTGTAAACTAATCTGGTTCTTTTCTCCTCACTTGATAAGAATTTTAAGCCACTAGTCTTTCTACTATTAATAAATGTATTTCCATCCATCTGAAATGGCTATCTTATGCATTTTATTTCATTATTTCACTCTATTCCAGGAGTGTCAAACTCCCGACAACACATTGTCGTCATCTGATGTATTGCAACTTTTTTCCCCTTCGCTAAACTGTGAGTGGGCATGGCCAGCATGTGGCCCATCCAGCCCATGGGCCCATCCAGCCCATGGGCCACGAGTTTGATACTCCTGCTATATTCTAACAGTATAGGTAAAGATAAAGAGTCCCCTCACACATATGTGCTAATCGTTTCCAGCTCTAAGGGGTGGTGCTCATCTCTGTTACAAAGCCAAACAGCCTGTCCAAAGACGTCTTCGTGGTCATGTGGCTGGCATGACTAAATGCTGGAGGTGCATGAAATGCTGTTACCTTCCCACCACAGTGGTCCCTATTTTTCTACTTGCATTCTTACATGCTTTCAAACTGCTAGGTTGGCAGAAGCTGGGACAAGAAATGGTAGCTCAGTCCATTACACAGTGCTAGGGATTCAAACCGCCGAACTGCCGACCTTTCTGTTCGACAATCTCAGCATCTTAGCCACCGCGTCCCTTTTATTCTAACAGTATATCACCTGTTAAAATTTGCAGTGTTCTGCTGACTCTGAATCAGTTACTCCATGGGCCTAAGATGAACCTCATGCAAAACTTATATCTCCTGAAGTTATTATCTTGATTTTTAATTACATAGCAGCTTGAGGAGAGGGGTGGGAAGAGATACGCAGGCAGGGTTTTAACTCTCTGTTTCCATTGTTGCAGTTCTAGTGAAGGCAATGCTGGAACACAAATTTTAAAGTCTTTTTCAGAAATAGGTATCAATGAAATACTTGCTCTAAGTCCAGAACTGAGTTGAGACATCTAAACTATGGTTCAATATTGGAAATGGACAGACTGTGTACATACGTGTGTGTGTGTGTGTTTGTGTGCGTGTGTTTCAAGGTCATAAAATTAATCTGATGATATATAAACTATCATTTAATATGATATGATTTTTCCATACACTACTGGCTAGTTAGCTGTTAGTAAAAGTAGTTAATATAAATGGACATTCTGTTCTTGACTTCAACCTTTAAGCAAGCTCCAGTGTTTTTGCTTCAAAACAGCTCTACAACTAGTTTTAAAGTTAGTGCCTTCTCTTTGGGAAAAAAAATGAAGCAAATAGTAAGGGAAATAGAATGAAGTCTAATAAAGCTAGAATTTTTATGTATGCGGGCTCTGCATATTTCTAATGCCATCTACATTTCCATATGTCATATTTCAAAACTTAATTTTAAACTCATATTTTAGCATTGGCCATCAGTCTGAAATGTTAATTCTGTGACTGTCTTAAGAGAAACCAGAAATAAAGATCTAAGTTAATAATGAGTGCATAGAGGCAAAGTATAACTCACGCTCTATCACTAAGCATGCAAGGCAATAATTACTCCAGTCCTAGATAATGATTTGACTTCCTCATGGTAAAAGAACTTAACAGCCTATCAGTGCTATTCTGCAAATAATATTTTAATTACAACCTATAAAGCCTAGATAACTCCTGACTATTTGAAAGATTTCTTGCGGGACAGTTGAATACCAAGTTTGCAGGAAAGAGGGGATGAAAACAATAATGTAATGTCCGTCCCAAGTCATATCTTTTCAAAGTTCATACAACTCTCATAAACTATCTCTCCCAAGGAGATGCATGTGATATGACCAGACCACAACTGTGGTAGAACTATTTTCATGGGGAAAGGCTCTTCAAATGTATTCAGGTACATGTAGACTCCATACCTCTGGAGATACACGTATGCACTATATGGCATGACATTTCCCTCAAGAGCTGTGATGATGCAGTGGTTAGAATGCAGTACTGCAAGCTAATTCTGCTGACTGCTGAAGCTCGGCAGTTCGATTCTCACTCGCTCAAGATTGACTCAGCTTTCCATCCTTCCGAGGTCAGTAAAATGAGGGCCCAGATTCTTGGGGGCAGTATGCTGACTCTGTGAACCACTCAGAGAGGGCTATCAACCAACTGTGAAGAAGCATATAAGTCTAAATGCTATTGTCAGTGTTGTCTATGGAGATTCTCAGTCATACAGGTCATGGTTGTCCCAAAGGTGCTTTTTCAAGAGGCAATTGGACTTTCTGGTTTTTCTTTGAAGACATTTTGCTTCTCACCCAAGAAGCTTCTTCACAGCTGAAGAAGTTTCTTGGATGAGAAGAGAAATGTCTTCAAAGAAAAACCAAAGTGTCTGATTGCCTCTTGAAAGAAACAAAAAAAAAGGACCTTTGGGACATTGCTAGGGGTATTAAGCCAATATTTGAACCATTTTCATTATAAGTGGGGATGGTTTATGATGAGCCAGAGGAGCACCTATAGCCTCATGTACCCATGCATCATCTCTTTTGAAAGAGTGGGTTCCAATGAATGACATCATTATTATCACCATCATCATTATCAAATGTGAATAACTCACTTACTGATTTTTCTATACCCAGACACTGCATGATCTCAAATTCCATCTGTTATAGTAGCTGATGAGCAGTGCGACTTAGACTGTAGCCAAACAACTTCATTCAGAAATCAGATAGTACTTCTGCAGAAAGCAGCTTCTTATATTATTAGTATCCATCACAATATTAGAACCCATGGGAAGGAAAAAAGCATCTGAGTTACAACTTTCTCACCTTTCTGCCTTCCGTGAAGCAACAAAGAATTGTATTGGCAGGCATTCAGGCTTAACCCCTGGGTGCTTTATTCCACAGACACCCACTAGTTTCAGTTTAAGTGCCAAATTAAAAATACACAGACACATCCTGTTTCTTCAGGCATTAAGTGTTGGTGGTTTCAAGTGCCAACTTGTTTCTTTTTTCTTTTTCTTTTTTTGCTGTTTGTCTGTTGGCTCTCTGTGGTTCGTTTAATTTGTTATTATCTTGTTTCTTGGTTTGGGTAATTATTTTTAACAGTTTTAATGAATTGTTGGTATTCATGTTTTTAATCATGCTGTGAGCTGCCTTGGGGAGCTGTTTGAGGAAGAATTGTGCGATATTAGCCCACCCGTGCATTAAAGATTGACACTGCATCAGCCGGTTGGAGAATTTAGAACAGCACCTGGGATCCTGCTTTATGGCATGATAGTAAGAACTGTTCACCTGGCAGGCAGGGCATTTTTAATGTTTATTTATTCTCCACTAGAGATTAGAAACATGGAGTTGGCAAGTGCTATGGCATCTGAGGCACTCTGAGATGGATCTATGTATTCCCCAATTAAATAATAACTTTTTAAAAGACTGAAAGGTCTCACAGCTGGCACATCTCTTGAGATGACAGTATTCTGACACAGAATGAGATCTGTTAGATTTCTTAAATCAGCATTGAGATCTTAGCTTCTGACAGTGAGATAAAAGCACCTATCAAGAACAAGAAAGAAGTCTTGGTCATGTCACTCGCCCCATGACCCAGCATTTTGGAAGTGCAAAGACCAACTAGGTTTCATTTTTCATCAATTGGGGGCAATTGCCTGAAGAAAATTAGTGGGAGCTTTGAATCTGAAAGTTCAGCTGCGATGCTGAGTCAGGTTCATTAGAAAGGCAAGTTGTTCCGATGCGAAAGCCGGAAAAGCCATCATTTGCACAAATTGGATGCAAAATGCAGGAGCTGTTCAGGGATTAATAAGAGACATTAAATCACATTTGGCTGAAAAAAGAAAAGAAAAACCATATTTCCAAGTCACAAGCTATAGCAAGCAGTCAGTGAAAATTTCAAAATTTCCCATAATAAATATCAATTGACCTCCCCACCCCCTTATTTTAATAGTCTGCAATTTGGGTGTGTATATGTGTGTACACACACACAGAATTGATAGTTACAGCTTCTAGAAACAACTCAATTTCTTTCCCTGCAAATTATATCCCGATGAGCATCATCTGATGCTCCTCTATGCCTTATTATCAAGTCATTTAGGAAATCCTTAGGGATGTTTTGAAAGGGAGGAGGACTCTTGATGGTGTTATCAAGGACATAGAGGTATTTGATACATCCAAAATGGGAATCTCATGGATTACTTCATAAAATCAATCTTTAGATATTTTTTTCATTAACGATACATGAACTACTGTATTTCCTAGTAATGCATTTGATGGATATAAAATCTTGCACCATTAATTTCATCTCTTGGTTAAGTAGTTCCACTTTCTTGAAACTGTTATTTACATCCATGTTCCGTCATAAAGAGATGTGTTCACAATGATTTTCTTGTATACATCTAGCAATGGATTCATAATAGGCTCAGGTTATTCCCCACATTCCTTAGGATATAATAGATGTATGAATCACTAATCCTAAAGATCCTAAAGATAGCGACACGTAGCTACCAACTTTTAGTCTAGCTTTGTTCCAGACTATTTGAAAGTAATAATCCTCCTTAACTTGACCACTTTGGATAAAATCACATTCTGTCCTCGCAGAGGTGACAACGAAAGAAAATAAGCAGACCAGAGCTGACAACATCCTTTTCCTTTTGCTCAGATCACTTGATATGGTGGCTTCCTTTATCTCCTCATGGAGATTTTCAAGATATGTTCTTGAAAATCTTAAGAAACACTACCTCTTTCATCCATTAGAGCCGGGGGAGGAGGTAAAAGCAGCTCTCTTTATCATTGCTATATATAAGCTCTTTGGAATGAAGTTTGGAGTATGACTCAATACAGTTACAGATTGTCTTGAATGTTCATCGATTTGGACTTTGAAATATATTTCCCTCATCCCTACCTCCAAAAATATATGCTTCTCCATCTATTTCACAATTCCCTCTTGCTTCTGTAGCATTTTTCTTTCTTGCTACTTCTTTATCAAGGCATGATTTTGGCCATTCAAGAATCAAGTGGAACATGGCAGGTATAATGAATTTCCAGATGGCCAGTCTTTCCATCCAAGAGGCAGGGACTGAGACAGCTGTAATGATTATTTTAAAATACCCAGACGTTGTATAGATATATGCTAGTCTTTTATGAGTATGCAGCACTGGCAAAGAATTGTTAGCCAGTCATAACATGTCAGTTATGAATACAGAAATGTCTCAACTAATCATTGCTTAGCTATTAGTTGAAATTTGGTATATCGCATAGCCCTTTCAGTTTCATACTAAAAAGCAAAAAGGAAGGAAGGAATCATGATACCATTTATTCCAAAGTTATACTTCTGCATTAGGATTCATTTCTACAGCCTGTCATCCTCCTACTAAATATGGGATATGGGTACAAATCAGTCTTTCTTTCCAGTGCTTGCACAGATCACCTTACAAGAAGGACCCCCGGTTCACATCTCCAGCACATTAGTTACTTCTCAGTTTGCACTGAGCCTTATGACTGTAGCAGGAAAAAGCAGGACCAAGAAGGACCACAATATCTAGCAACTGCCTCAACAGATCAGTGTGGAGGCTCAATTCACTTCATGAGCAGATTTGAACTTATATCTGGTGATATCCAAGATGCAGCCTATTCAAGAGAGGATTATGGAATTTCTCAGACTGCAGAAAAGGAAGGGAGGAAGATCTTGATAATAATTCCCCATTGTCATTACCTACTTAGGGTAGGTTCAGCTTTATGAAAAGTATGCTAGAAGCCATCAAGTTCTTTTCCTCCATAGACAGAGAAGTAGATCCATCCTCACGAGCCTTCCTATTGTAGATTCTCAGGTGTTTATACTGTTGAAAGGAGAGTATACTGAGAATTGAAGGAGGCTTCAGATCAGCCAAATGCTCAGATTCCCTGGGTTTCTGAGGAGGAAATACATTAGACCTCAAGCCGGATTTTCAATGGCAGAGCATAGCCCTTTGAAAAGCCCACCCACCACATTTTTGTCTTCTCAAGGGAAAAGGAATTTGGAAATCTGAAAAATGAAAAGGCGGGAAAGATTGAGGGGAAGGGAATGTCATTATTTCCCGCCTCCAAGCTGTTATTATGAGCCCAGCAAAGCTTTAGATCTGGCAGTTTCTCCACATTAGATTCTCTCTTTCTTCTGTCCCAATGGTATTGTACTATTAATATCCCATTTCTTCCATTTCTAACAGCTAATATCCTTTTTTTAAAAAAAAATGAGAAAGAAGCTGAAGATCTACAATATCTTATTTAACCAGGGCAGAAGATAAGACTGTTTCTTTGAATCAATCACAAGCACAAAATTAAGTTAACAAAATTAATTTTACAGCAATGTAGTCTCTCTATATTAAAGTATTCAATTATTTTCCCTGTTCCTTCCTTCTAATGAGAAAAAAAAGATTACATTCTGGTATAAAAGAAAATCTGCAAGAAAATATTTTTTGTATTCATTGCATGGCATATAGTAGCAAGAAACGTAATTCACATATATACCAAGGAAGGGTTAGCTCCTAAAAATAACTAATAAGGGTGAAACATAGTTCTCAGGGAGAATGGTGCCAAGACTTGCAACTTTCTTTATCTTCATTATGACACAGGTCAACCAGATATTAATATAACAAGAAGGCGTTCCTGCTGTAGAAGAAATGCAACTATGGTGGAACCCAGGAAGTGAGAAGTATTTCCAAAGAATTAACTATCAGCTGGGGGTCTTCTTCTTCTTCTTCTTCTTCTTCTTCTTCTTCTTCTTCTTCTTCTTCTTCATTTTTGTCTCCGTCTCCGTCTATCATTAAATTCAAATTATCTCCATCAAATATTATCAAACTTCAAGGGGTTGTGCAAATATATTGGGAAACTCTAACTGCTATAACAAAGGGATTATCTGCTGAACACATATAGTTGTTTGTTTTTCACCCACATCATGTTGTTTTCCATTACACAAGGTACCTTTTAAGCTATATGAACTCCTATTGGTTTAATTAAGAAAGGTATGCTCATCTTGAGTTTATGATTGAGGCTGTACTTAAGTTGTTCTTCTAAAAATGGTTGAAAACCAGAAGTGTTAACTAATGAACAATCTCATGACCACTTGAATCAAGCACCGTACTCTTTGGCACTATGTAGATTAAAAAAAAAAATACTGTGAGAGACTGAGAAACTTTTTTTTTTAAAATCAGACTACTAATTCACAGAATTTATTAACAATGTTACATATGATTTGCACTTCTTCTCTGCTTCCAAAAGTGTAAATCATGATCAGGCAATTCAAAAAGTGTGCTTCTGGTGAGTAGCAGATCTGGATGGGTTTCAGAGAGAAATTAGGGATTATCCTGGGGCAGTTCAATCAACATCTGGAAGTTCTGGAATACTCAGTGTGTACTATTTGGTGTGTCTGTTTTGGTTAGGATATGTTTGTTTCCCCCACTATATATTTCCCCCCACTTTATATTTTACTTTTTGTTCTTTTTTTAGGTACTGTATATGTTTTTAACCTGTATGCCATCCAGAGTAAGTATTGAGTTGAGTGATCTTATATATCAGAATTATGTATTTATTTAAAAGGGTTATATGGCCACCGACTCATTCTCAGTGACTTTTGGCAGCTTACAAGCAATTTTAGAGAAATAGACTATTATTAATATGTGAATTGGTTTTGAAGACTTAATGTGGTGTTATGGACTATACGGACAGATGTGCTTATATGATGACTCACAAACTACTCCAGACCTCTTCTATTTCACTTAGGTTCCATCCTATCTTAACTGTTGGAATTAGTTGTAGAGCAGAAAAAGCAATGAAGTTTCTCCATCACTCCCAATGGTTCTTCTTAAAACAGCTAGTTTCAGCTCTCATTGACAACAAAGGCAAGCAATTTTGAGAAGGCTTGCTGCAAGGGCTGTCGATAAACTGACACTTTTCATAACTATTTACATAACTATACATCATCCAGTTGCCACTGCAAATGACTATTCAAGGTTTTTTTATGTAACTGTATAATCGTATTGTATATATGCAGCCTATAATCAAAGTGAAGCATTTTGAAGTTCAGTGAATTCAAAATTCTGGGGGAAAAAACTTGATAGCCACAGGTAAATCTATCACCTCTGCTTCAGTCTCTTTTCTCTTGCCCTGACTTCTAATCAACATACAAAATTAAGTAACCAGGATAGTTCTTGAGTTGCCATAATGGTATGTGGGAATGACCTTGGGAGACTGGGCCCAGAGACACTATTTATTGAACAGTCAAATAAAAGTCAGCATAATCTGCAGTTTGATAACAGATGGAACAAGAAGCTCAATACTTCCAATTTCTTGGGAGTAAAGGAGATGGAAGGAGAATTATACCTTAAGACTTGCAAGATTCTGTTGACTGTATTATTAAACCTACAATAAGGTAGAATTAACTGATTGTGTTTCCTGTCTGATCTACCTGGTAAGGTTTACAGTCATAGCCCTGGTGCCAATGGTTTAGAGGTATCTAATCCTTAATTAACTTGATTCTGCTTTCAAGTTGCAGCATTCATTTAAGGCCCTAATTCAAGGATATATTTCAGCATTCTGGATTTTTTTTAAAAAAAGAAAAATGCTTAAATCTGAATCTTTATCAGAGCATCACTAGCAGTTAAAATGGCATCTATATGCTGAAAATTACTCCTTTTTGGAGGAACAATGTTTTGGAAAATTAATCTACTCAACAAACAGGATAATTTATAACTGAAGAGCACACGGGGTGGCTTTAATCTCAATTTGGCAATGCCTTCTGAAGTTATTTATATAGTAGAGTATTTGGATGTTGTTCAAGTCATCATCCACATACTGTGTTAATTGAAAAAAATAATAATTTCAAGGATAGGATAAAATTGAGGATAGGATAAGAACTCTACAGTTCTTTGGGATGAGATTCAAGAGAGTGCTGCAGGCTGACTGCCAGCTTCCTAAAATTAAGACTCCTTGTAGAGGAGATGCACAGCATAAAAATTAATTAATTAATTAAATTTTACCTGCACATCAATTTATCTCACTTCCTCAAAGATTGATAGAATAATTACCCCTCTCTTCACATTTCAACTTATTTCAACAAGAGAGTTAATGACATAAAACCTACCCATAGAAATCAATGGGAAAGAGTTGGCTTCTTTGTGCATATGATAGCCATCCTGATCCAATGGAGAACCATAGACCAATTACAATTGTTCACCCTTCTTCACCAAAGTGGAAGGAAGGAAGGAAGGAAGGAAGGAAGGAAGGAAGGAAGGAAGGAAGGAAGGAAGGAAGGAAGGAAGGAAGGAGAAAACTAAGGCATAGAAAGAGATTGATTCTTCTGAGGACACTAGCTTAAAGTCAACTACAGAAAAGAAATACATATAAAGAAGGTGCAATCCAGATGTTTGGAGACAAAATTAAACTCTAAATTAAATAATGAATCATATAAACATTTTATGTAAGTTTGCCACAGATGCTGAACTCTGCTCTAAATTTTTTATACCAACGTTACTATTTATACATATGTAGCTGGTGTAGTTGCATAGCTGTGTGTATCTTCTGTTTTAACCTTCCCTCCTCCTTTCTATCTAGCTATCAAATAATCATATTGCTATGTATATGTATAGATTCAACCATTCATTCACTTAGTATATTTATAGTATATTTTATACACCTTGTCAAAGCATCTCCAGGCAGTACATAATATTAAAAGAATTTAGATATAACATAAAGTCCAAAAGAATTCTGTGCTATTCTGTGCATATTTTCATACTAGCTTATTTTCATGGTACATTTTTCTTTGTACCTAAAGCAATTAATATACCATAACTCTGTATTGATCCAAATGTGGGAAAATGTCCTGGACAAACGATGGAATTATTCGGTGATTCTGTAAGCATTCTTAGATAATTTGATGACAAGATAGGCTAATTTATTTTAAATAAATAATCAAGGTTTGCCTGCGTTGATAGAACTGCATCTGTTTTCCTTTTTCATCTGATGCCTTTGATTTCTTCAGCTTGCTTACCTTCTGATCATTCCCTAACCTTTCTTATCCTGAAGGACAATAGCATAATAAGTATGCATGTATGTACATTAATAAATGGGTCATCTCCCAATTTTGTACTGTATTTCATAGAATGACATATATTGTTCTGGTGGAGAACATAATGCAGTTTTAAATCACTTCTTGATAGCAAAGGATATGGAAATATGCTTCAAAAGGGGAATGCAATGTACTTTTAAACTGCTTAAGATCAGCAAATGACTCCCCAATAAAGCTTATACTTCCAAAACCTGATATTTTCTTTAGGAAACATGATGCATTTCTACATGAGTTTTAGAGCATTTAAACACAGTCACGTCTCCCAACAAAATCTCTTTCCAGTGCTGCAGTCCTAAATATATTCTCCTGGGAGTGATTCCCACTGAGTTTCTTCTAAGTAAACAAGAGGACTGTTCTATCAGGAGAAAGTGTAAAATCACTTACAGGTGTAATCCATTAGGGCCTGAACATAGACTGTTAACCCCAGGTATTTCTTTTTTTCCCAACACATTTTATCTTGATAAAAATCACCTTCAAAGATTACTTTAATTTTAGTGTGACTCAAAGACACATTTTCGTCAATCGGAAATGGCTGGCCATCTTTTTATTTTTCTTTTCAGCTTCTCACTGCAGACTCTGTTCATAGCCTGAACTGCTGGACTAGCAAAACAGTGAAATGGCTCAAAAGCAAAGCAGGGGCATAAGGAGAAGGATTGTCTTTGGATTGTATGTATGTGGATGAGTTCAGAGGTGGACCGGTTCAGGTGAACTGGTAGTTCCAGTGAGTATTTGGCCCTACCCAACCACCCCTACTCTTTCCTGTACTTTATTTTCTGGTTTTTTAGCACAGCTGATTTGCACGCAGAACTGTTTGCTGTACCTCAGCTGTTTCAGTCACCAGGGCTGCAGTAGAAGGTAATTAATTCAGTTGAAAATGGGCTTTTTTAAATGTAGTGTCAGGATTCCGGCAGTTACCCCAATTAAATCATGAATCTCAAGCCAAACTTCCAAAGGATTTATTGGGAGTTAAAATGTCCATCACTGCCTGGGTGTAGCCTCTGGTTTTGCCCCACCCCCTGGGTGTATCATCATTCATATTCTCCAATGGGACACATCCATAGCCAAGAGTCATCAGTCATGCTCTCCAGTTAGAATTTTGTGTGGCAGAAACTTCAGTCACCTACTTACTATCTTTGAAAACTATTTATGGAATGCACTTTCAGTTTCCAAGCTGCCACACTGCTACCCCCTCCCTTTCTGTTGGCAGCTCTAAAAAGACCATAGAAATATTTTATGAGTTGACACGTAGAGCACGCGCACAAAGCATGTGTTCGGTGCGCGTGTGTGCGAAGCGTGTGTGCAAGAGCCAAGTATGCGCTCATTGAACCTGTTGTTACACCAGTTGAATCACACCACTGGATGAGTTACTGCAAGCGTACATTCAGAAGTAAAGCAGACTCCAAACTCTTCCTAGCCATGATAAAGAAGAGCAAATAAAAATCATCTACCCCACTAGCACTAATGATGTTACCTGGTTTGGTAATGAAATGCCTGCAAGAAAACAACCAAATTCTTTCAGGCTTTGCAATAAATAGATCTATGTTCTGCTCATCTGTGAGAATTGGGCACCAGTTCACCAGTGAAACACCCATCAGGAGCATGCAAATTTTGCCTTTATTGAGCCACGGTGGCACAGTGACTAGAGTGCAGTACTGCAGGCTACTTCTGCTGACTGCTGACTGCCTGCAATTTGGCAGTTCAAATCTCACCAGGCTCAAGGTTGACTCAGTCTTCCATCCTTCCGAGGTCAGTAAAATGACCTTTCCCCCAAATTGTTGGGGGAAAGAGGCTGACTCTCTAAACCACTTAGACAGGGCTATAAAGCACTGTGAAGCAGTATATAAGTCTAAGTGCTATTGCTATATCGCTATTGACCATTCCACCTGCATGACTGGATCTGGGTGCACTTCGCCCAGTCACTTCTGCCCTCGTCATTTCCCATCTAGACTATTGCAATGCTCTCTACATGGGGCTCCCCTTGAAGAGCATCCGGAGGCTCCAGCTGGTGCAGAATGTGGCCGCGCGGGTGATTCTGGGGGCTTCTTGGAGCTCCCATGTTACACCGCTCGTGCGCAAGCTGCATTGGCTTCCGGTAGCCTTCCAAGTGTGATTCAAGGTGTTGGTGGTCATCTTTAAAGTGCTCCATGACTTGGGACCCGGGTACTTACGGGACCACCTTCTGCCACCATCGGCCTCCCACCGGCCTGTGTGCTCTCACAGGGTGGGCCTCCTTGGGGTGCTGTCAGCTGGACGATGCCGGCTGGCAACCCCGAGGGTATGGGCCTTCTTTGTGGGAGCATCCTCCCTTTGGAACGAGCTACCCCCAGAGATATGGACTATCCCTGACTTGCAAACCTTCCGACGTGCATTGAAGAGTCATCTTTTCCAACAAGCCGGTCTGGCCTAGTAATATTGGCAGGTTTTAAATTTGTTATTTTTTACCCTGTTTTTATTATTTTATTGTTGTCTTACTTTCTCAGCCATAGATATAATCCATTTTTAATCTGTTTTTAAATTTTATATCTGGTATTGTATTGTTTTTAGTTGGGCTGTGCACCGCCCCGAGTCCCAATTTGGGAGAGGGGGCGGTATATAAATTAAATAAAACTCTAAAGTGATGACTGATTGATTGATTCAATGATACAAGATGTTGGTTGCTTATCCAAATAGAAACCCCGTGTTCTATCCAGAATGAAAAGTAAAGAATCAATTAAGAAACTATCAAGAAACATTTTTTTTTTAAAAAAGAGCGGGAACAAGAGATGGAACAGCTGGGGCATTGTTCAAGCTTGAAATTTGGGACAGGGCTTTCTTACATTTCCAGCATGGGGCTGGGGGAGGAAGGGAAAAGCAGCTTAAAACTTCCATGTGGATTTGCCTATAAATCGCAATCCATATTGGGACCTGCTCATGGAGAAAGATAAGTTTCAGCACTTTGCTGATTAGGAGCGGGGCTTTAAGTATCAGCTTCCACTCTGTATTATTCTATATATAAATTTCTAATCAAATTCCTTAACAAATTGGGGGACAACCCACCTGGGGCTCCGACCTGTTCACAGTTAGAGCGCAGCCGGAATGGTCAGGATTCCGACATGGCTCAATTGAGGATGGGGGGTTATCCAGAAGAGGGTGTCATCAAATCCATTAAAACGGTGAGCGGGAGAGGCAGATTTGGCGTCTATAAGGGGCCACATTCTGTTTCGGGAGCGCGTCTCCGCTCTCTATCTGCTGTGACGCGCTCCGACCCCTTTATCACTTCCCGTTCTCCAGGTGGTCTGAGTGTTCGGGCCCTGGGCCTTCGACTGATGTTGTGTAACGCCAGGTCCGTCATGAACAAAGCCCCTCTCATTCATGACTTGATCTTAGAGGGGGGGGCGGACCTGGTGGGTATCACCGAGACCTGGCTGGGCCCAGAGGGGGGTGTCCCTCTGGTCGATATGTGCCCGGCCGGGTTTCGGGCTTTTCATCAGCCGAGGACCCAGGGAAGGGGTGGAGGTGTTGCGTTAGTTATCAAGGAAGATCTTTGTCCGAGGGAGTCCACTGTTTCTCAGACGTCTGGATGTGAATCTCTTTTCGTGAAGTTTGGTTCCAAGGTTCAGAAGGGCTTGTTGATCGCTTACCTGGCTCCCTGCTATGCATCATCTGCCCTGCTTGAGCTTCTTGAGGTTATTGCTGGCATGGCGGTTGAGACCCCTAGGCTTATGGTCATGGGTGATTTCAACCTTCCCTCTGCCGGCGGTACCTTGGGACCTGCTCAGGAGTTCATGGCTTCCATGATAGCCATGGGCCTAACCCAATTAATCCGGGACCCTACTCACATCGGAGGTCATACCCTAGACTTAGTTTTTGTCTCTGATCAGTGGCAGAGTGATCTGGGTGTAGGGAATATAGTCATAGAACCCCTGTCATGGTCAGACCACTCACTCCTAAAGCTTGACTTCCGTTCCACACCTCTTGACCGCAGGGAGGCGGGGCCATTAAAATGGTACCGCCCCAGGCGCCTGATGGACCCTGATAGGTTCCTGATGGAGCTTGGGCCACTCCCCGAAACTCACACACACAACTTGGTCGAGGACTTGGTTGCCGCCTGGAATTTGGCGACTGCTAAAGCACTTGATCGGGTTGTGCCCTTGCGGCCTCTGACCCGGCGCCGCTCCCAGATAGCCCCTTGGTTCTCCGAGGAGCTGAGGGAGATGAAACGCCGGAAAAGACGCCTAGAGAGTAGTTGGAGATCCACCCGTTCTGATTCTGACCGAACACTACTACGTGCTTATATTAAGACGTATTTAGTGGCGATAAGGATGGCGAGGAGAACTTACCTCTCCACCCTTATTGCATCCGCAGAAAACCGCCCAGCTGCCTTGTTTAAGGTGACTCGCTCCCTATTAAAAGTGGAGTCACAGGATGACCCTTTGCAAGGTCGAGCTGAGGAATTTTCCATATTTCTCCAGGATAAAATCGCTCAGATTCGGAACGATTTGGACTCCGACTGGTCCTCTCCAGATGAGAGGGCGGGATCAGATATCGGTGAGGTCAACTGGGTTGAGTTCGACTCTGTTACCAAAGAACACGTTGACAGAATACTGGGGGGACTGAATGCTACCACTTGTTTATTAGACCCGTGTCCCTCCTGGCTGGTTCTAGCCACTCGGGAGGTAACACGAGGCTGGTTCCAAGGCATTATAAACGCTTCCTTGAGAGAGGGGTTTCTACCCACTGCTTTGAAAGAAGCGGTGGTTCGTCCCCTCCTCAAGAAACCGTCTTTGGACCCAGCATTACTATCCAATTATCGTCCTGTCTCCAACCTTCGCT
This sequence comes from Bungarus multicinctus, assembly GCA_023653725.1. Classification (NCBI taxonomy): domain Eukaryota; kingdom Metazoa; phylum Chordata; class Lepidosauria; order Squamata; family Elapidae; genus Bungarus; species Bungarus multicinctus. The sequence goes on along the minus strand of CM042842.1, from coordinate 42,095,481 downwards.
TTGTAGTGAAGGTTATAGAGACCGTGGTGGCACGTCAGTTCCCGCAGTACCTGGATGAAGCGAATTATCTTGACCCCCTCCAATCGGGCTTCAGGCCTGGGCACAGCACTGAGACGGCATTGGTCGCGTTGATGGATGATCTTTGGAGGGCACGGGACAGAGGCCATTCCTCTGTTCTGGTCCTCCTCGATTTATCGGCGGCTTTTGATACTGTCGATCACAGTATCCTGTTGCATCGGTTGGAGGGGCTAGGGATTGGAGGCACCGTGCTTCAATGGTTCTCCTCCTTCCTCTCCGACCGTTCGCAATTTGTGTTGACAGGGGGACAGAGATTGACCCCGAGACCCCTACTCTGTGGGGTGCCTCAGGGGTCGGTGCTCTCTCCCCTGCTGTTCAACATTTATATGAAGCCGCTAGGTAATATCATCCGTGGCTTTGGAGTAGAATTCCACCAGTACGCTGATGATACTCAGCTGTACATCTCCACTCCAGACCACCCCAACGAAGCCGTCGAGGTGATGACCAGGTGCCTGGAGGCCGTACGAAATTGGATGGGTCAAAACAGACTCCGTCTCAACCCGACCAAAACCGAGTGGCTGTGGTTTCCTGCCCCCAGATTCAGTCAGCTTATTCCATCGCTGACCATAGGAGGAGAGACACTATCCCCTGTGGAAAGGGCACGCAACTTGGGTGTACTCCTGGATGTGCGACTGTCTTTGGAAGACCATATTGCAGCCGCCACCAGGAGTGCTTTTTATCAGATTCGTCTGATCTACCAATTGCGACCCTTCCTGGATCTGGGCGCACTTCGCACAGTCACCTCTGCTCTCGTCATCTCCCATTTGGACTACTGTAATGCTCTCTACATGGGGCTCCCCTTGAAGATTCTCCGTAGGCTACAGTTAGTTCAGAATGCCGCCGCGCGGATGATCATCGGCGCCTCTCGGGACGCCCACATAACACCTCTTCTCCGCCGGCTGCACTGGCTTCCTGTAGCCTTCCGGATTCGATTCAAGGTGGTACTAATAGTATTCAAAGTGCTCCATGGCTCGGGACCTGGATACTTACGGGACCGCCTTCTGCCACCAACAACCTCCCGCCGCCCAGTACGCTCCCACAGAGTCGCCATGCTCGGGGTCCCACCACTAAATCACTGCCGACTGGCAGCCCCGAGACTACATGCTTTCTCTGTGGGAGCCCCATCCCTCTGGAATTGTCTCCCCTCGGAGACACGAGCCATGTCGGATATCCTCACCTTCTGGCATGCAGTTAAGACCTTGTTGTTCAAGCAGGCCGGTCTAGCCAATTGAATCATTCGGGTTAAATTAAATTTTAGATAATCTTTCTGTTGGGTGTTGTTCTTAACCATTTTAGATTTTTATTTATTTCATCTCCGTTACCTGTACTGTTTTCATTGTTGAATGTGCACCGCCCCGAGTCCCTTTTTGGGAGAGGGAGCGGTATAGAAGCATGAACAAATAAATAAATAAATAAATATATGAGCAGCCAGAGCAGGGTTTTTTTTAGCATCACTCCATTCTGTAAATAGCTGGGGCAGGGGCCTTGATTTAGATCAGAATTACATAGGGGGAAAATAATGTTTCTCTCAAAATCTCCCTCTCTCCCTTTCCCCCCCACTCCTCCCTCTCTCATCTGGTGAGGACCATTGCAGCATTTAACTTTTTAAAACCAATCATTTTTGGCTTTTTGCACAGAAACTCCCTTTTTCTTTCTTTTTTAGTTTGACTGAGGATCTCAGATGAAAGAAGGCAGGAAAGAAGGTAGAATCCAAGAGTGTTTGACTGTGCCCACCAACCTCTATCTTTGGAAATACTAGTTAAAAATAAATAATTAATAGAAGAACTCCTCTACTCGTTGCAGAATACCTTATGCCACCAGACTCGAAATTCTAGACTTAGAAAACATAGAACTATGCCACCTTCGGTCCAATCTAAGTATAGTATATAAAATCATACATTGCAATGTCCTACCGGTCAATGAATACTTCAACTTCAACCATAACAAAAGGGCCTTGGTGGTGCAGGCTGTTAATCATCTAGCACTTAGTGCAAGCTGCCTGCAATTAGTGCAAGCTCGAATCCCACAAGGCTCAAGGTTGACTCAGCCTTCCATCCTCTCGGGGTAGGTAAATTGAGGACCCAAGATTGTTGGGGGCAATAAGCTGACTTTGTAAAAATGCAACTTGGGGGGTCCAAAAGCCCTACTAATAAGCAGGCATATACAATGGAATGAAGGCTATTGCCGAGCACTTAGCATGGTGCTCCATAGACTGTAAGCCGCCCTGAGTCTTCGGAGAAGGGCGGCATATAAATATAATTAATTAATTAAATAAATAAATAAATAAATAAATAAATAAATAAATACTCTCTCAGGCTTTGCTCTACTCAACTGTGACTGTATTGGATGTCCTGCCTGAGAAACAAGTTGGACTAGAAGATCTCCAAGGTCCTTTCCAATTCTATTATTCTGTGTGACAACTAGGCACAATTTCTTGGTATTTACAAACCATATTTTCAGCTTCCTACTTTTAATGCCCTTGGAAGAGAACCGCCAGCTTTGACAATGGAGTTCTTACCAATTCTAATGAGCAGTTCTGTGGAATTTGCTTCCACTAAGAAGGGCAATATGTTAGTTGTCTGCTTTTGCTACAAGTGGCCTTCCAAATGAGCTGCTGTCCTCCCCACTGGCGATACAATGCTGATCCTGACATTCCTCTGAGCTGAGTGCAAAGGACTTTCAGTAGTAGATAGGAAAATGGACTAATTTGCAGGAGGTGATTGCCAAGGAAGCAGATGGGGAACCATCAGATCCATTTCTTCTCAACAGATGCCCAAGCCTTAAAAAAAAAAACTAAAATATGAAACATTTTGGCATGGAAAAGGCAGACCGTTCCGGTTTCACTGAGAATGTGTATCAGAGTATCACTTGTGACGATCTTTCATTTCCAGGGGTACTAGCTGTGCAATTTTGAGTGGGAAGGTAAGGGACACTTTATGACTTGGCATCAACCAAATGGTGCAGAGGCTCATTGCTCTACAGTGTGTATTCAGACCCTTTGCTGAAGCTGAGATAATGCTTCTCTGGCATCTAAAAAGTGCAGAGATGGGGATTGAAGCTTAACCTTTTCAATCATGGAGAGTGAAAACCCACATATGTAGAGGGCATGTTATCTTGCCTGCCAAATCATCACAGGGGAAGTGAGCAAAGTTGCTGATCATTTCCTAACTTCACACAAGTTCCCTAGGAGAGGGGGAGGAAGAGAGAGAGAGTGAGAGAGAGAGAGAGAGAAGAGAGAGATTGTGAACGATTGCATGAATTAAGGGCAAGATGCTACATTTTAATGTATACTTGGCACAGACGATGTTTTGGAATGTTATTCTGAAGAAAAACTCCCTTGCAACTCTTAATATTGATTTTTCATTTCTGGCTTAAGATCCAAGCTTGGTAATCATGCAAGACGACTTCTATACTTTTTATAATCTGTATCAATAGCAATAGCGCTTAGACTCGTATACTGCTTCGCAATGCTTTACAGCCCTCTCTGAGTAATTTACAGAGTCAGCCTCTTGCCCCCAACAATCTGGGTCCTCATTTTACCGACATCGAAAGGATGGAAGACTGAGTCAACCTTAACCCAGTCAGAATTGAACTGCCAAATTGCAGGCAACCAGCAGTCAGCAGTCAGCAAAAGTAACCTGCAGTACTGCATTTTAACCACTGCCCCACTACAGCTCATCTTTCATCTATGTACCTATTTATGCATCTATCTTTAACTGCATAATCACAGAAATAACCTTTTTGGGCAATATGGGAATAAAGTGCTGAATCAAATGGGACATTGGCCCAATGTACTGGTTTTCAAAGATCAAAGCCATTCTCTTTTTAAGCAGTTCCTAGGTTTCTTTTTGTCTTTTCTCTTGGTTCCTTCTTTCATTTCAGTCCCAGTTTCCTCCCCCTGGTTTTCTTTGGTTTCATTTCTCCTGTTTTGAGCCCATATCCTCTCCTAAAAATGTTTCCCAGGGCCTCCTAACTTCCGAAGTCCCTATTTTCTTTCCTACATTGCTGATTCTTTTGCTCTCTCCAATGACATTTCAATCTTCCATGTTCATCTCTGTGGTCATGAAGGGGAATTTAAATTAAAAAAACCCTTGCCCAAACACACTTTCCTAAGGGAAAAAAGTTTAGCTGTAAATCAATTAGATACAAGGAAAACTTGATTGAACAAGTTGACCCATCAAATTAGACAAAAATGTTCTCTCTTTCTCCTACCATCCCCAGGTCCTAGAGAACCTAAACTGCCAATTCACTCATCAAACTTTTAGAAGGTCAAAAAATAGGAAAGGATACTATACCAGGAGCCAAACAAAGGTTAAGGAAACAAAAACAACATAAGATAAAACAACTCTCCAGAAAGAAATTATCTTCATGAAATACTGTGTCTTTATTTTTCCCCCCAAAACCCCTATTGTCTTTGTAGAGAGTTTGGTATAGTGGTTAAGGCATCAGGCTATAAACCAGGAGACTAGTGAATTCTAGTCCCAAAGATTAGGCATAAAGCCAGGTGGGTGATTTTTGGGCCAATTCTTTTTGTCAGAGGTAGGAAGAAGTCAATGGCAAATCACTTCTGAAAATCTTGCCAAAAGAATTGTAGGGACCTTCCAGGCGGACCAGGGATCAACAATGATTCCAAGGTATAAAAATTATCCTCATCCTCACTATCCTTGTAGTCCTGCCCAATTAACACTCAATGTAGAGAAAAGTAAAATCCTACACTTAGGCAAGAAAAACCAAACATACACATATAGATTGGATGAAACAAGTCTTAACAGCAGAAACTGTGAGAGGGATCTTGGACTCTTAGTGGACAACCAGCTAAATATGAGCCAGCAGTGTTCAGCAACAGCTAAAAAAGCTAATGCAACCCTAAGTTGCATTAACAAGGGATACAATCAAGATCAAGTGAGATACTAATACCACTCTATAAAGCCTTAGTAAGACTATACCTAGAGTACTGCGTCCAGTTTTGGTCACCACACTATAAAAAAGATTAGACTCTAGAAAAAGTACAGAGAAGAGCAACCAGGATGATTAGGGGACTGGAAATTAAAATATGTGAAGAACAATTACAGGAACTGGGCATGACTAGTATAGTGAAGAGAAAGACCAGGGGAGACATGATAGCAGTGTTCTAATATTTGAGGGGCTGCCACAGAGAGGAAGGGGTCAAGCTATTTTCTAAAGTATCCAAAGGCCAGACAAGAAATAATGGATGGAAACTGAACAAGGAGAAATTTAACCTGGAAATAAGGAGAAACTTTCTGACAGTGAGAACAATCAACCAGTGGAACAGCTTGCCCTCAGAAGTTGTGGAAGCGTCATCACTTGAGGCTTTCAAGAAGAGAGAAATGGTGTAAGGTCTCTTGCTTGGGCAGGGGTTGGACTAGATGACCCACAATGTCCCTTCCAACTCTGATAAGTAAAGGTAAAGGTTTCCCCTGTCTGATCATAGGTGGTGCTCATCTCCATTTCTTGGCTGAGGGAGCCAGTTTGAAGACACTTCCCTGATCAATATCATATGCCAAAGTACATGGAATACTTTTACCTTCCCACTGAAGTGGTACTTATACAGTTCATGTTTTTGAACTGCTAGGTGAGCAGGAGCTGAGGCAAGTAACAGGAGCTCACCCCATCATGTGGTACTTGGGTCTCGAACCTGGGCTGCTAGCTTTCCAGCTGAAAGTTCAGCTTCTTAAACATACTATTATAATTCAATCTAATACAATCCGCTGCTATTGCCTGCACTTTTGTGGCTGTACCCCAATCACATGTACACATCTATTTAAAAAGGACTATAACCTGTCTCCTCTTTGAGCCTGTCTTTGCCTCCAGTGCTGATCAGTAAACCTATTTAGGCTTCACTGAAGGTGCGCTAGTCTCTGGTGTAAGGAAACTCAAAAATTCTCCTACAGTCACAAATGGCAAGCAGAGGCATATTATGATCACAGCTATTCAGTCAACAGATGCCAGGAGCTGCTTGCTTATCTCTCCTGTGGTGAGAGAAAAGGGAAAGAGAAAAGTCTTGTGGAAAAAGATCTTTAGTGCATTACACTATATATCATAGTATTACTGAACCCCCATGGAGTGGTAATTCCAAATAATTTAGAAGGGGATGGTTTCTGTCATATGAGAAGAGCAAATAAATAAACCAGTAAACCCTATCTAAAGCACCATGCAACTTGACCTTCTACAAGAAAAGATCAAACTAGCATATCTAACTGTAAGACAAAATAGATCGTCCAAGATAATATTCCTGAGGAAACCTGGAATCAGCTCAGTTTAAAATTTTAACGAGATGTTTGAATAGCTCCTATGTACTGATATATCACATAACTCCAGTGATTGCCCCTATCTGCACTTGGTTTGATCTATGTGCTTTATTTCTATTGTGAAACTGGAAGATAGGAAAATGTCATTTACAAACCAGATGGTTACTAGTCCATCTACTGAAATCTGATTCAGTCTTCTACACAGTCTGCCAGGGCTTTTCACCATTTCCAAAGAAGTCTTTCCAAATCATCATCTGCCAAGGATTTAACCCCAAAACTTAGTCACACAAAAAATGTGTACTATCTCTGATCCAAGTTTCCTTTGTAAGCCTTTCTTACTGAGATTGTTCCAATCAGATTCTATTTAAACTAGATTACATCATCTAGTCCCTGCTTAGTTAATATGACAGTTGCTGCTATAAAAATAAATTTCTTCCTACATCACCGCCTACTTGTTTTTCTTCTTGACCTTATAGTAAAATTTCAATACTAAATTTGCAATTTCTATGTTTTGGAGTTCTATACAGCTCAGCATGACAGCAATGATTAAAAGTATTATGAAAATGAAGAGACAGTCTTTCAACGCTAGATGCCAGAGACATGATGTGAAATATGTGTCAAATAGTATTGTGAAATAGAATCACGGTTTGGTTTTTTTCATAGAACAGCATTGCTACAAACTTTCATTTAAAAGCAGCTTGGTCCATGTTGCTCGTTGCTGGGAAAATGAAAAGTGCCCCCTAACTAAATTTAGTGGAGACAGATCTGTTGGATAAAATATAAAATAAAAGTTTGTCTGTTTGTTTGTTTATTTAATTTATTCATCAGCCATCCTGCTGTCATGCAACTCAAAGTTTATTTGCTGATGGAATCATTAATCATTTGGAAGCATGTTAGCTATAGCAGGGTCCTGTAGCTGCAAATGGTGTGTTTCTGTTACCGTTATAAGAAACAAATTTGCAAAAAAAAAAAAAATCTTTTAGATCTCAAATTAGCAAGAGCACACCATCCTTGAAAGCAAAAACTTGGGGAGACAGAATCTTAGCTGGATTATACTTAATTATACTTAACATTTTATTGTGCTTTATTGTTCAATATAATTGAGGTACATTATCTACAATTCTTACAACAGGCTTACAGCCATAGCTATCCATAGGCACAGGAAGGCAAGTAAACATCGTGTATATCATAAAGCCATCACATAAATGATGCAAATTACACAATTCACACCATTTGCTCAATTATGGGCACATTATCGTGTCTTGTTTGATGATACCTTTGTATGTAGCTCTGTTTCCAAATGAAAGCCTTACATTCCATATCTGAAGATGAGCCTGTGTATATGAAAATGAATCTGTGTGTGCGTGTGTGTGTGCGTGTGTGTGTGCGTGTGTGTATGTGTGCGTGCAAGTTCTTGAAATCTGCAGACCCATGAGGCCAAAAGCATTTGCTTACACATGCTGTAAAGCCAATCAATATTGGTATCTCCGTTTTAAATATTGTATGCAATGACTTTTATAAAGCTCTCTAGTGAATTAATAGCAAAATGAGATTCAAACATAGATGACCTGATTCATTGCTTGGTCTCTTTACTTTGGGTACCAAAATGATCATTCTGTGTAGAAATTCCAACTCAGTGTTCCAAAACAGGTCTGTGTTCAAATGCTGGAAATGAACTTCCCGGAATTCCCTGCAAACACAGCTTGAATTGCTTTCTTAACACATTTAGGGCCTCTGGGTTAAAGAGCAGAGGTGGTATTCAGCAGGTTCTGACCAGTTCTGGAGAACCGGTATTTTGAGTAGTTCAGAGAACCACCTCTGACTGGCCCTGCCCCCATCTATTCTCTGCCTCCCGAATCCCAGCTGATTGGGTGGGTCTTCTTTTGTTGCCCTGCACAGGAGAACGGAGCTGGAAATCAGGTTAGTGGGATGGGGAGGAAATGACATTTTGCAGTATCCTTCCCCTGCCATGCCCACCAAACCACACCGACCAAGCCACGCCACACCCACCAAGCAATGCCCACAAAACTGGTAGTAAAAATTTTTGAATCCCACCACTGTTACAGAGGATAGTCTTGGATCAACCACGAATGAGGTTGCCAGAGCACAGAACTCTCCAGATCATAGCAAGGAATGGTGTTAACATTTAATCCATGAAATAAAAATAGATAAAAAGCAGTTAGTTCCTTTCTGCACTTTTACACATATCTTTTAAGCCCTATCAAGTCCTGAAGCTATTTATCTTTCTGGGACTTCTTGTATGTACAAAGCAAATAGGTACATACATACAGATTACAGCCTGCAGCCCAATTCTTTTCTCCAAATTGGTACATTGGGTATATCCATTCTCAGCTCTTTGCATTTATTATGAGTAGGGCCTTTTTCTTATGGCTCTTGGCTAGTTTTGTGTTGATGTGAAATGACTGGAACCACAAATATTTTAAAAATAATGTTGTCACAAAGTATCAGAGGAACTGAAAAACACTGCCAAGGACTAGCCAGGAATGACACATTGATAAATAGTTATTGACAGCTCTTTTAAGGAGCCATGCATTCATAAAAGCTGTCAGGCCATTTTTGCCACATTTGAAATGAAACAAATGAAAACACCACATCTGCTTATGTAGAGTTGTAATCACGCAAGGCAAGAGGAAAAAATAAATAAATGGTGAAAATTTGCTAAAATGATCATAGTCTTTTCCAGCTGTCCTCTAGAGCAGGGGTGTCAAACTTGATTTCATTGAGGGCCGCATCAGGGTTGTGTTTGACCTTGGGGGGCTGAGGTGGGCGTGGCCAGGGTGGGCATGGCTAGCTTGATGTCACTCATGTTGGGGGCACCTGGAGCACTCTGCCAGCAAAAATGGGCTCATGAGTTCTATTTTTGGCTATGACGGCCTCTTGCAACACTCTGCCAGTGAAAACAGAGGCACACGGTCCAGCTGTTCACTGTTTCCAGGGCGGCCCCATGGACTAGATCTTAGCACTTCATGGGCCTTGAGTTTGACACCCCTGCCCTAGAGAAAGAATTATGAATTTCAAAGGAATAGTTGCCACTGTTCTCTTTTCAAAGAGTTCCCTTCACTGAGTTGCTCAGTAAAATTGCAATTACAGATAAATAGAGATATGGAGGTACACCTATGGATGTAATCACCAAATTTAGGGCAAGATCCTGAAGGCATTAAAAATGCAAACTCCTACATTTATCAACCTGTGCCTATGTCGTATAGGTAGTCCTTGATTTATGACCACAATTGAGCCTAGAATTTAGGTTGCTAAGTGAGACATTCATTAAGTGAGTTTTATCCTATTTTACAACCTCTCTTGCCACAGTCTAAAAAGAAATTGGACTGCCATTTGTCAGAAATGGTGTAGGATCTCCCACTTGGGCGGCAGAGGGATTGGACTAGATGATCTACAAGGTCCCTTCCAACTCTGATTATCTGTTATCTGTTAAATTTGTTAACTGTGGTTAACCACATTTAACTCTGCAGTTGTTAAATTAGTAACATGGTTGTTTAGTTTAGTTTAGTTTACTTTATTGACATTGCACCTTGTACAACGAAATCAAACACCATCTTCAGTGCACATCATGACCATGAAAATAAACATGAACACACATCCTTCACCCTCCACACATTGAACCAAAAAACCCCGACACCGCACCAACATTGCACTATACAGCAGAATTCAAAAGAACTACTGCCCTGGGATAGAAGCTGTTTTTCAGCTTTTTGTCCTTTTTTCTATTATCCTGTACCGTCTGCCAGATGATAATAGTTCAGAAAAAAAAAGGTTCCCAGGATGAGATGGGTGTTTGTGAATGTTTTGAACTTTCCTAAGGCAGCGGGAGCTATAAAGCTCTTCCAAAGATGGGAGAGAGCAACCAGTGATCTTCTGGGCAATGACGTTAACCTCTGGAAGTGCTGTCCTATCTGCCACTGTGCAATTGGCAAACCATACAGAGGTGCAGTAAGTTAAAATGCTCCCTATGGTGCAGCGGTAGAAGGCCACCAGCAGTTTTTCATTCAGTTGTTGTTTTCTGAGAAGTCTCAGGTAGTATAATCTCTGCTGGACCCTTTTGATCAGGGCTCCAATGAGGGCACCCTAGGTCAGATCCTCTTAGGGTAACACCCAGAAACTTAAAACTGGCCACTTGCTCCACTTGGTCTCCATTGATAAGCAAGGGCTGGATGTCTGATCTGTTCCTTCTATAGTCCACTATAAGCTCCTTGGTCTTATTGGTGTTGAGGACCAAGGTATTGTCTCCACACCACGAAAGCAACCGGTCCACCTCATCTCAATAGGCAGATTCATAACAGAATCTGGCTTCCCCATTGACTTGGCTTTTCAGCACATCGCAAAAGATGATCACGTGAATCTGGGACACTACAACCGTCATAAATATGAACCAGTCGTCAAGCATCTGAATGTAAATCACATGACCCTGGGATACTGCAACGGTCATAAGTGTGAAAAATGATCAGTGTCACTTTTTCAGTGCCGTTGTACTTCGAACTGTTGTAGGTCTCAAGGACTACCTGTAATTCTTTGGGAGTGCACAGAATAGTTTCTATTCCTTGAGTAAATGGGCTTTCTTTTATTCCTTTCCCTTTCAAAGCATTAAAAACAACAATTAGTGTGCTTGAAAGTGTGTAGGCATTGCCAGATGATAACATTTCATCAGAGGGGTTGGTTGTGGTTAACTGAAACTGGAGCTTCCATGCCTCACAGAATATCTCTTTGCATTGACTTGGAAAACAAGGCTGCTTTTCCAAATAAATCACGCAAATGTTCTTTTTTTTTCTTTCTACAGAGTTTATAGAGTCTTGGTGGTGCAGTGATTAGAGTGCTGTACCGCAAGGTACTCCTACTGCAATTTGTCAGATCGAATCCCACCAGGCTCAAGGTTGACTCAGCCTTCCATCCTTCCAAGGTGGATAAAATGAGGACCCAAATTGTTGGGGAGACAAAAGGCTGACTCTGTAAACCACTTAGAGAGGGCTATAAAGCACTATAAAGCGGTATATAAGTCTAAGTGCTATTGCTATTATATAGGTTTGAGTTGCTGTGTTTGTCATTCCTCCATTTTTATCTTCTTCCCCTGAATCTCTGCAAGCTAAATCCGAAATGGAAAGTGGATATATTTGACAATGTTGACAATGCACAGGCTGCAATATTATGGTGCTGTAAAATCGTGAACTTGCCCATTCAAATATTTCCAAACGTGCATGATTTTCTAATATATATTTTCTAGTATATGCTTATAGCATCTATTATTCTATTTAAAATGTAAAAACTTCCCTGACTGATAAACTACATGTGCACAATCATGTAATTTGTTTAGCTGTAATATAAAACCACTTTGTAGTTGCCTTCTTTCCAAAGTATCATTCATCCAAGTACAACCAACTTGCTTGACAACTTGGGAGAAGAAATAAGTATCTGCCTATTGTAAGCTATGGTTGCATTGCTTCTATGTACTTTTAATATTGTTCATTCCTCTTTTAACATAGTGAGGATTGTCCTGAATCAAGTAATAAGCAAAATGGAATCACTAAATAAATAACTAAATAAATAACTTATTTAGTTAATTAAATCACTAGCTCTTGACTGAGGTTTCCCCTCCTCCCTCCGCTATTATGAAACTTTCCTCGCTATTCTCTCCAGTCTACAATAGCACTAGTGCTAACCAACTTAAGACTTATATACCTCCCCATAGTGTTTTACGGCACTCTCTGGGGTCTTCAAACTTGACAGCTTCAAGACTTGTGGATCTCAACTCCCAGAATTCCATCTCCAGTCATGTCAGCTCAGGAATTCTGGGAATTGAAGTCCCCAAGTCTTAAACCTGCCAAGTTTGAAGACCCTTGGTCTATAGAGTCGGCATATTTCCCCCAACAATCAAACATTTTACCAACCTCAGTAGGATGGAAGTCAACCTTCAGCCAGTCAGGATCAAATTGCATTCTAACCACTGCGCCACTACAGCTCTTGCAATGGGGAAGAAGGAGGAGAAAATGTCAGGCATAGTCAATACTTACCAATAGTCATGGTGATTATACAACAGAGGGACTATGCAGAGGTTGTAAATGCAAGCATAAAAGGTTTATTTTCAGCACTGTTGTAACTTTGCATGGTTGATAAACAAAGCATTTGATAAATAAAGTCTACCTGTATTAAACATAAAGGTCATAGATGATTATTTTTTCACTGACATATAGTAACTTCAACCAAAGAGCAATGCAACCGAGAGAGATAATTATAAACTGTAGAAAATATATTGAACTTTTTTTGCTGTTGACTTTCCTTAGAATAGTCTTAGTAATTTCAGATGGTAGGACAGTATCAAATTTGTGCTCAGTCTAAAATGCGTTATCGTCTTGTATGGAAAGTAAATCATTCCCACAGAGAATAAAAAATCTATACGTTTCATATGAGATTAAATGAATACAATTTATTTTTGAAAGCACAGTTAGCTTCAATAGATTTGTTTCTAAAAATGAGTGCAAGCAGCTGATAGTGATTGAATAATTAGAAAATTAAAGAGCAAAAGTATGGTCTCCATACATAAAGGGAAGGGTAAGTCAAAATGTTATGAGTCACGTTAACAAGTCAACAAGGGAGATCTTAATTAATAATCTTAATTAAAATATTTCTGTTATGAACATGCTATCCTCCTATTTTCTTCTGTGATAGAGGTTAGGCCTAGAGTGACATCAGAAAAACAAATGAGGATGGTAAGTTTTCTTTTTCTTTTATTTCCTGCCAAGAAAATGGCAGGCAACCAGATTTGTATTTTCGGTGTCTTGCAATGAAATTGTAGCAGCAATTTCTTGGGATTTCTGAATCTACAAAGAGGGAAAGGGAATCCATGTGGCTCAGAGGTGGTATTCAGCAGGTTCTGGCCAGTTCTGGAGAACCAGTAGTAGAAATTTTGAGTAGTTCAGGAGAACCAGCAAATACCATCTCTGACTAGAGATTTTACAGTATCCTTCCCCTGCCCCACCCACCAAGCCACACCCACAGAACCGGTAGTAAAAAAAATTGAATCCCACCACTGATGTGGCTAGTTGCTTATGTGTTGACTATTCCTGGGTTAAGAATGGAAGTTATCCATCATCATTGGTTAGGATTGTTGTCCCCAATTTGGGTCTGAGCCTGGTGCCAAAGTTGATGAAGAGCACCAAACACGAGGTGTTTCCTTTTATTGAAGCGCTCCAAGAAAATGGGTCCTGACTAGAAAATGTGAAGGAACCTCAAACAATAGAATTAAGGAATCTTTATACATTTTCACTAGAGCAGAAGGTGGGATGCACAAAACAAATCCTCTAATAAACATTTTAGTAAGGATCTACCAATTGTCCTATTGGTCTCTAGCTATCCCTATTCCCAAGTCTTGGCTAATGAATGATCCAGGAGTTACCTATTATGCATTATATTTGTTCCTGGCCATCCCTATTCCTAACTTCTAGCTGAGGTATGCAGGATGTTTAACTCTTTATTATTGTTATCAGTCCTCTAATTACCTAGAATTAAAACAAGTATTACACATGCATATTCTCTGTGAATAAACATTCTTTCTTCTTGACAGACAGACTCCACAATTACAGGTATCGCAGTTTTCTTTCAAGTGCATACCATAGCCTTGCTTCATTTTAGACCATGAGTCCATCCAGATACTCCATCAGGATGATGCCTAATTTTAAGGAATCGTGTACTAATTGTATAAAGGAAAGGATAGCTGGATCAAACAATTGAGAGTATCTGAGCAGGTGGGAGAAATGGGAAAGAATTTATACCCTGTCATATTTTATATCCTTCATATACTATATTGGTGGCACCACCTATAAAAAGAGGTCATAAGAATCCTTTTCTCATTTGCTTTACCAAGTCCAATTCTGCAGTATAGATGCTTACTTCAAATTAGGCTGAATTTCTCCTGCCACTAACAGTGTGCTGAAATTTGACCCTGCTAGATAAGAGTGCTTGCAAACTCTAGTTCCATAGTACTGGTACCTGGAGCCCCCAAAATGGTAAAAATAAAAAATAAACACATGTTTAGAGATGTGGATGAGACCTCTCTTTCATGTGCATTTTAAATATGAATCAATCAACCTGCAACTCTCAACCCAACAATGAACATCCATGCATTATTCATTTGCATGTTTCATTATTCATTATGTTTGGAATTTTTTTCACAATGACTGCTATAACAGACTAAGTAGAAAGTATGTAGATTAAGGGCAAAATGTAGACAAATAGCCAAGATATGCACAAAATATAGTATATTATACTGGAAAAGAAGAACATGTAAGAATAGTACCTGTAGAAAACATGCACCTTTACTATTGATTAATAGAAATAAATACATTTCATGTAAATTTCAAATACATTCCACCCCCAAAATTAGAGCTATAATATTTGTAGTGCCAAAAAAAATCAACAATAATTAACAACAAACAAATAGAAAAATTTGAACTCCTTCCTACCATCTGTCAGTCCTCTGGAATTTTTGCAACCCAGAGAGAGATTACATCCTCATAAAAACACTTAGTTTTGATTTCAAAATCCAAACATATCCTTGGTTTATTAGATGTTTTCCAGTCATAGGTTCATCATGAATAATGTGAAATATTACATTTTAAAATACGTAATAGTGTCCTAAAGTTGGTCAATATGTGTGTTAAATACATATTGTATTCAATATATATTTTAAATAACATCACATAAATCTACTTTTCTGATTATATACCATATCGCAGCACTACGCAGCAGAGGAAATGATATTACCCCATAATACACAACATAGTATTATAACATTGTAAGGAATAATGTCTGAATCAACTCAACCAACTTGATACTATTCAGTAAAACAAAGTATAACTGTAATTTCAATTTAGAATCTTGAAAAATATTTGTAATTCTTTGCAGATTAGGTACAAAACCTAACATATTTTTTAAACATATCAGTTTAAACATTAAACTAAAAAATGAACGCCTTATAAATTTCCACTTTGCCTTAACATTAGCAAATTATTCTCATAAGATAGAGTCTATGTTAAACTGTGCTATCATAAATGTGGAGAATAAGCACCACTATATAAGAATAATTATATTATTTTTCTAAGTACATTTGATTGAGAAGCAATGGGACATAATATTAAATTTAAAGTGCAAAGTACATTAATCCTTGAGTTATTGAGCAAGCTGTAGCACTGTAAGAGGCAAATACAAATCCTCGACTTATGAACACAATTGAGAGCAGAATTTCCTCTTTTAAACAAGATGTTTGTTAAATGAGTCATGCCTGACTTGCCATGGTTATTAAATAAATGACTGCAATTGTTAAGTGAATCATGCAGTTGTTAAGCAAATCTGGCTTTCTCCGTTGACTTGGCTTGTCAGAAGCTGGCTGAGAAGTTCTCAAATGGCAATCACACAACCATTATATCACACCATCTTGTGATCACCGTTATGGGATCACAGGACACTGCAATAGTCATAAATACATGCCAGTCACCAAGCACCCAAATTTTGATCATGTAAGAGAATGGTGACCACATGAACCTGGGACACTGCAACTGTTGTAAATACATGCCAGTTGCCAAGCACTGAAATTTTGATCACATGAGCCTGTTACAGTCATGGATGTGAGGACCAGTCACTTATTTTTCAGTGCTGTTGCAACTTTGGATGGTCACTAAATGATTGGTTGTAAGTCAAGGACTACTGGTATCTGACAGCTATTGATCCAAGAAAGGCACAGAAAGCCAAGGAATAAAGGAGAACATATCGCATATGGAAGTTCTCTTCCAAGGATGCATTTTAAAACCAGGGATGGGTTCAATGGCCAGTGAGAGGAAACCAAATACTTCAGTCCCCTGGGGTGGATTTTTCCATGTAATTTTGACTGGTACTAGTTTCAGCTGTTGGGAAAAGAGAATTTTTATCTGTTCGTAAGTAAGCACCATTATTAAAGGATGCTATTGAAAGTATTTATATGAATAAATACTTTATTTCTTTTCCATTATATTGATGCAAAAGGCAACTGACTTTGACAATTGACTTGGAGCATTGCACAAAAGTGTTAATCAGTTATTTAAAAGTTATCGCCTAAGAATGAGAGACACTCTTATAAGATGACTTGCCTTGGGTACCAATTTCATTTGATTGGCCTTGGGTATTACACATCTTAGAAACTTGGGAGTGGCTTATTATTATTATTGATTTTATTGATCGTATTTCTATACCGCTCCCTCTCCGAAAAGGGACTCGGGGCGGTGTACAGCCTAATAAATACATAAAATACAAGAATACAAAATTAAATAGAGTTTAAAACCGAATTAAACATAAATATAGCTGCATCCCGAAAGTTTAAAAATGAAGTTTAAAATTTTAAAAACCCTATTAACTTAAAACCCCTTAAACCCTTACTGGGCCAGGCCAGCCTGTTTAAAAAATAGGGTCTTAACTGCGCGCCGGAAGGAGAGGATATCTGTCATGGCTTGTATCTCCGGGGGGAGATCATTCCACAGGGAGGGCGCTCCCACAGAGAAAGCACGCACCCTCGGGGCCGCCAGCCGACAACGATCAGGTGGCGGTACCCCAAGTAGGGCGACCCTGTGGGAGCGTACTGGGCGGCGGGAGATTGTTGATGGCAGCAGGCGGTCCCATAAGTACCCAGGTCCCGAGCCATGGAGCACTTTAAATACCGTCAGTACCACCTTGAATCGAATCCGGAAGGCCACAGGAAGCCAGTGCAGCCTGCGGAGAAGTGGTGTTACGTGATCGCCCCGAGGGGCACCCACGATCACCCGCGCGGCTGCATTCTGAACTAACTGCAGCCTCCGGAGACTCTTCAAGGGGAGCCCCATGTAGAGAGCATTGCAATAATCCAAGCGGGAGATAACGAGGGCAGAAGTGACTGTGCGAAGTGCACCCAGATCCAGAAAGGGCCGCAACTGGTAAATCAGACGAATCTGATAAAAAGCCCCCCTGGTGACGGCTGCAATATGTTCTTCCAAAGACAGCCGCACATCCAGGAGGACACCCAAGTTGCGTGCCCTTTCCACGGGGGTCAAAACCTCTCCCCCCACGGCCAGCAAAGGAATAAGCTGGCTGTATCTGGGCGCAGGAAACCACAGCCACTCGGTTTTGGTCGGGTTGAGACGAAGCCTGTTACGACCCATCCAACCCCGCACGGCCTCCAGGCACCGGGTCATCACTTCGACGGCTTCGTTGGGGTGGCCCGGGGTGGAGATGTACAGCTGAGTATCATCAGCGTACTGATGGAACTCCACCCCAAAGCCACGGATGATCTCACCCAGCGGCTTTACATAAATGTTGAACAGCAGAGGCGAGAGCACCGACCCCTGAGGCACCCCACAAAGCAGGGGCCTTGGGGACGATCTCTGCCCCCCCGTCAACACAAATTGCGAGCGGTCGGAGAGGAAGGAGGAGAACCACCGCAACACGGTGCCTCCAACCCCCAACCCCTCCAACCGCTGCAATAAGATACTGTGGTCGACAGTATCAAAAGCCGCCGAGAGATCTAACAGGACCAGGACAGAGGAACAACCTCTGTCCCGAGCCCTCCAGAGATCATCAACCAACGCGACCAACGCCGTCTCCGTGCTGTGCCCGGGCCTGAAGCCCGATTGGAGGGGGTCAAGATAACTCGCTTCATCCAGGAACCGGGGGAGCTGACGGGCCACCACACTCTCTACAACCTTCGCAACAAAGCGAAGGTTGGAGACAGGACGGTAATTTGATAACAATGCTGGGTCCAGGGACGGTTTCTTGAGGAGGGGCCGCACCACCGCCTCCTTCAAGGCGGCGGGTAAAAGCCCCTCTCTCAAGGAAGCGTTTATAATACCCTGGAACCAGCCTCGTGTCACCTCCCAAGTGGCCAAGACCAGTCAGGAGGGGCACGGGTCCAACAAACAGGTGGTGGCATTCAGTCCCCCCAGCACCCTGTCCACGTCTTCTACAGTAATAGGGTCGAACTCAACCCAAATGGCCTCACCGATATCTACCCCCGCCCCCCCGCCCGGAGATGCCCAGTCGGAGTCCAGCTTGTCCCGAATCTGAGCGATTTTGTCCTGCAGAAACCTAGAAAACTCCTCAGCCCGTCCCTGTAAGGGATCCTCCCGTGCTTCCATCTCTAAAAGGGAGCGGGTCACCCTAAACAGGGCGGCTGGGCGGTTTTCCGCGGACGCAATAAGGGTGGAGAGGTAAGTCCTCCTCGCCACCCTTATCGCCACTAAGTACGTCTTAATATAAGATCGTAGAAGTGTTCGGTCAGACTCAGAACGGCTAGCTCTCCAACTACTCTCTAGGCGTCTTTTCCGGCGCTTCATATCCCTTAGCTCCTCAGAAAACCGAGGAGCCATTTGGGATCGGCACCGGGTCAGAGGCCGCAAGGGCACGACCCGGTCAAGGGCCCCAGCAGCCACCCTATCCCAGGTGGCAACTAGGCCCTCAACCGAGTCGTGTGTGTGAGCTTCGGGAAATGGCCCAAGCTCCATCAGGAACCTATCCGGGTCCATCAGGCGCCTGGGGCGGTACCATTTAAGCGGCCCCGCCTCCCTGCAGTCGGGGGGTGCGGAACGGAAGTCGAGCGTCAGGAGCGAATGGTCTGTCCATGACAGGGGTTCTATAACTATGTCCCCTACACCCAGACCACTCTGCCACTGATCAGAGACAAAAACTAAATCTAGGGTGTGACCTCCCACGTGAGTAGGGTCCCGAATTAACTGGGTCAGGCCCATGGCTGTCATGGAAGCCATGAACTCCTGAGCAATCCCCGAGGTACCGCCGGCAGAAGGGAGGTTGAAATCCCCCATGACCATATGCCTGGGGGTCTCAACCGCCACGCCGGCTATAACCTCGAGGAGCTCAAGCAGGGCCGATGCTGCATAGCAGGGAGCCAGGTATGCGATCAGCAAGCCCACCTGCACCCTGGGACCGAACTTCACGAAAAGAGACTCACACCCGGCCGTCTGAGAAACAGTGGATTCCCTCGGACACAGATCCTCCTTAATCACCACCGCAACACCCCCGCCCCTCCCCTGGGCCCTCGGCCGATGAAAAACCCGAAACCCGGCTGGGCACATCTCCATAAGGGGAACTCCCCCCTCTGGGCCCAGCCAGGTCTCGGTAATACCCACCAGGTCTGCTCCCCCCCCACAGATCAAATCATAAATGAGGGGGGCCTTATTAATAACGGACCTGGCATTACACAACATCAGCCGAAGGCCCCGGGCCCGATCGCTCACACCCCCCGGGGAACGGGACATAACAAGGGGGTCGGAGCGTGCCACCGCTGACAAATAGCGGGGGCGCGCTCCCAAAACAGAATGTGCCCCCCTATAACCGCCAAATCTGCCTCTCCCACTCACCGTACTAATCGCTTTAAAATCACCCTCCCTGGGACAACCCCCCATCCTCAATACAGCCCCATCCGATCCCAAA
The DNA here is from genome assembly GCA_023653725.1 of Bungarus multicinctus. Lineage (NCBI taxonomy): Eukaryota > Metazoa > Chordata > Lepidosauria > Squamata > Elapidae > Bungarus > Bungarus multicinctus. The sequence goes on along the minus strand of CM042842.1, from coordinate 42,075,661 downwards.
CCCTCCCGGCAACGCTTAACCCACGACCCGGTTCCAGCCCCAGGCGGGTTGTCCCCCAACCCCCGCCCGGCCAACCCTAACCCCTTTAAGAATCTAATTAAAAATTTAAAACAACCCTCCCTCCCACGTTTCCGGCGACCCCACCATCTCTCCGGATCCCAAGATCCATCCTTGAGAAAGGCCTTAGAAAGGCAGGCGGGCCAACTCTGAGATAGGGGGACGTTTCTCAGGGCCCGCAGATGTTTCGAGGAATATGTCAATTGTGTCTTTGGCTGGATCTTCCCTGACTGCCATCGACCAGGCAAAGGCTGAACCAAGTGGGACCCAAGTCCAGGTCGAAGCAGCTGCACCCCACCGACAGCTGGCATCCGGCCTCGCGGGGGACCCATCACTCGGGGGCGCAGGTCATGTTTTCTGGCCTCGCCGCAGGCCCTCTCACTGTCCACGGCAACGGCCCCAGCCCCGGCCACACTCCTCCACCTCCAATTCTGATGGGAAATGCCGGACACCTCGCCAAACCTACGCCGTCCCCGAGTGGATGAAAACGCTGAGGACTGACCAAACAGCGCCCTCGTCGCCCGAGAGGCCCAAAGAGCCCTCGGCAACAACGGCTCCGGCCCCAAATCCAGTCCCAGCTCCGGCCTCCACACCAACGGCGGCCCCAGCGGCGACGGCGGCGATGGCTCCGGCACCGGCAACGGCCCCAGCAACGACAGCGGCAATGACACCGGCGCCGGCAACGGCCCCAGTGGCGGCGGCGGCGGCCTCAGCGGCCCCAATGACGACCTTCTCCGGCCTTCCCATGGCTGCCTCCGCGTCGGTGACAGCCCCAATGGCGGCTCCGACCTCAATGGCGGCGTCAACAGCAGCGGCCCCAGCGACGACGGCGGTAGCCCCAGCGGTCCCAGCGGTGGTGGCGGCGGCCTCAGAGGCCCCAACGGTGACCTCCTCCGGCCTCCCCACAGCCTCTTCCACGCCGGCAACGGCCTCAGTGGTAGCAGCGGCGGCGGCAGCAGCGACGGCCCCAACGGCAGCAGCAGCGGCGGCAGCCTCAACAACGGCCTCCTCCGGCCTCTCCATGGCCTCCTCCGCACCTGCAACAGCGGCGGCGGCCCCGGCCTCGGCAGCGGCCTCAGCGGCTCCCGCAGCACGCCCCGCAGCGGCGATGATGGCCCCCAGCAACGGCGACGACCATCCCCAGCAGCGGCAGCCCCAGCAGCAGCAGCAACGACAGCCACCGGCGACAACCCCAACGGCCGCGGCAGCAGCCCCGGTGTTGGCGGCGGCGCCGACGGCAGCAGCAGCCTTGGCGGCGGCAGCAGCAGCCTCGCCAATGGCCCCGGCAGCGGCCTGCCGGCGGCCCCAGCGGCAGCAGCGGCCTCGCCGGCGGCCCCGGCGGCAGCAGCGGCCTCGCCGGCGGCCCTGGCGACGGCCCCGGCGGCAGCGGCCCCAACGGCCTCAGCAGCGGCAACCGCAGCCCCGGCGGCAGTCCAGCCCCACGGCCTCCTCCGCACCTCCACGGCCTCCTCGGGGCTGCCCACCCCCCCCGGGTCCTTTCACCACCCCTGCCCCGGGTGAGGACCCGGGGCGAGGGGGACTTACCCCGAATTTCGGCCGTGGCAGCGGAGCTCGTTAGCCCGACATCCTCCGGTCGCCATCTTGAGTTCTTAGAATCTCCAAAAGTTTCCAAATGTTCTTCCATTTTCTATGGAAATGTTCTTCCATCTTCTATGGTTGGTTCTATGGTTAACAATAGTTACCTGGATATTATACTTAGAATTGCTCTAGAAGTTGGATTATTGGATTATAACATTTAATGTGAAGGGGGACAAACTTTTGAGAAAGAAAGATATGGAGAATAGTTACAATGCATTTAAATTAAATTAATTATTATAATTCATACTAATTGGTAAGATAGTGAAAGGATGAATGGGAAAGAGAGACTGGAAGAGAGGTCCATCTATTCTTTATTCTCTATTCCAGAGGATCAGAGGCCTTGACTTTCTAGTAGATTACATAGTAGGGCTATGAATTAATGAAAGAATGAATAACCTGGAGAAAACAAGCAGAAAAATAAATAGAATTAATAAGTGAAATAGAAATCCAAGCCTGGGCCCAATGTAGATTTTATCAATGGATCAATTCAGGAAGGAGGGAAGGAAGGAAGGAAGGAAGGAAGGAAGGAAGGAAGGAAGGAAGGAAGGAAGGAAGGAAGGAAGGAAGGAAGGAAGGAAGGAAGGAAGGAAGGAAGGAAAATTATCAAATGTGAGACAACTACATAATTTTTAAACACGCTTTTCAGGCTCTGTTGGAAATGTAAAATAGAAATATAAAATTATGGATCATTACTAAGCTATTTATTCATTCACCGAATGTCTTTTGGAAAGTTAATGCTCATGATTAACATATGGAACTATAATGTTGGGATGAATATATATAAAAATCCAGTAGAGCTCCTATTAACACTTTATTATTCATTACCAGAGTCTAATCTCGGTTTTGAGGATGGTCTACTGACAAAATGACACTTGGTAGAAACTCCCTCCTCACACCATCATTATTTCTGCACTGCTCAGCATGTAGAAGCTGCAAAATGTATTAGAAACCCCCTGTTTTTAATGACTTTCTCTTGAAACACATTTCAGGTTATTTATGCTGAGGAACGTTTATGGTTTGTATTCTCAGACTGCGAGGTTTTGCAAATTTAGCTCAATTGTCTTTTAACTCCTTACAAGTTGTTCAGTTCAAAAGAAGTACTGCAGCTCTGGGATTTTATTTTATTTTTTTTGACAGAATGAACGATATGATTAGAATATACTTCACTTAAATATGCAGCTAGAATTTATTTTCTGAACAGAATAATACCCATTAACATTCATTGCCAATTTTAAATGTTAGGAAAATATTTTATATAGGAACAACTCATTCAAATCTGGCTTGACTCCTGGTGATATATAGACACGTCTATAAAATTTCCTTGGTAACCACTTAGTTGTCTTCTGGGATCTTAATTTCCCAATTTATTATGTTGCTTTGGAATATCTTGTTCTTGTCCAAACCAAATACTAGCCAGATCCAATCCTGCTTATCTTTTTTCAAGGCAAAATCATCTAGGTGCTCTTATCTGCTGTACTTAGGATGAAGTTAATAAAATGAAATCTTGGTTTAACAGCCTCTCTTTCAATTTAGCAGATTTTAGATACATTGGACCAGATTTGATTCAAATACACCTTTCTGCCTGCCTCCAAAACACACAATTCCATTGCAACCCAAGGAATCTGGATAAAGTTGTTAAAATTTATATTAATTTTATCTTTAAAATTATAGACAGTGATATCCATCACTTATGTGATGACATCATTAGGCATCCCATGTGAATTACAATATTTTTTTTGTTGCTTTAAATTACCCACACATGGATGCATATATGTGTGTATGTATACATACACGGAGCTATTGATTTGGTTTCTGCCTTCCTCCATCTTGTACTCCAATCAATTTATAGTATTTAGAAACAAATTTTAGAAACCATACTCTAAGTCACTATTTATCACTTGGGAACTTTAAGATGTCTGGATGTCATCCCCAGAATTCTCAAGCTAGCCAGAAGGACAAATATTGCTCTAAGAGTTTGTTGCCTTGCTGTGTTATCTATAGTATATATGGAAGTAAGTTCTGCTTGAATTTAGTCAAACTTCTATTATGTATATATACAGGGGTGGGATTCAAAATTTTTAAAAATCGATTCTGTGGGTGGCTTAGGTGGTGGGTGTGGCTTGGTGGTCATGTGACTGGGTGGACATGGCTTGGTGGTCATGTTATTGGCTGGGTGTGGCCAACTCAATATCACACACATCTCCTCGCCTGGCTTCTCATGACTGTGGGGATGTTGTAACCATCATAAGTGTGAAAAACAGTCATAAGTCACTTTTTTCAGTGCCGTTGTAACTTCGAATGGTCACTCCACACAAGCAAATATCAGCAAAGGAGGGGAAAAATCTCCAGAGAAGTTCCAGAGACAGGAAGTCTAGTCCTGCCAAGAATGTAATAAGGGTTAATGGAGAGGCAGTTTCTGTAAGCAACACCAGAATGTTTCCTTCCTGCCTTCCTTACAGGATTAGGCCAGTAATTTCTTCTAACAACTGGTTCTACGAACTGCTTAGAATGTTAACAACCGGTTCTAGCGAATAGGTGCGAACTGGTAGAATCCCACCCCTGGATGTAAGATTGGCAGAATAATATAAGACACTTTGAAAAAATCTTCTGTATGCTGAACAGTATTACTTGAGTTAAAAAATTGATGGCATAAAGAGAAGTAGGTTGATGTGGCTTTTGAATATAGATGATGAAAATATTGGTGCACACAGATTACTTTTAATTAATTTCTCCTTTTTAAAAAGAAAATTGCTGATACAATACACAAGAAATTAAAACAATTTTCAAATATTTACTAGTTAAGAGGCATCAGATGCAATCCTAAACTCACAGCTTGTTTAAGTATACATCAATACAGTTTTGCATCCAGGCATCTGTTCAAATAAAATTGAGAACAATGTTAATCCATACACCCGAATTATTCACACGAATTTGTTAAAAAGAAATGTGCATAAATTCTTCATGAGCTTTCTTAAGTCCAAGTGTTTTCAATCCAATAAGAGCTAAGCTAAAAATTTAGCTTTTCTTCTCTTCCTGGACAAATTGGCTATGGAAAGCCCAGAGACTAATACTGTCAGGGATGTGTTTTTAATTGTTGAATAGAACACCTAATTGCACCTCAGGTTTGTCCAGGCAGAACAGGGGGAAAAAATATAAAATGAAGAACAAAACGCTCTGCCAGCAAAAATGGAACTCGGGCGGGCCCCTTCCGAGCTCTGTTTTTGCTGGCAGAGGCATCATGGATGGTCCTTCGCTGCTTCCATGGGCGAGATCTAAGCATCCAATGGGCCAGATCCGGCCCGACGGCTTGAGTTTGACACTCCTGTTGTAGAGTAATAAGTGCAAGCTGGACAACTGGGGGAAAATCTTGTGTTAGGGAGATAAGTGGCTACCGATACACAAAAGCTTTCTTGGAGAAGAAGAAAGACGTGAGTAGGGCATGATGAGATTGCAGAAAAAATAATTATTTAGGATTAGAAGCAGGTAGCTAGTTAACAAAGATGGATTTAGTACATGAGCCACACAGATTTCAGGATGAGGTAACCCATCTAAGCATTCCAGAGAAGCCCAGAAGAAACCACTGAAGAAAGAGGATTGATGGCAAGTACATTTTAGCAAGGAACAGATTGGATTTTACACCAATGGGCCTAATGGCAAAGATCCCAAAAATTATTTTGATGCTAGTCAAAGAGATTGTCAGCCAAGCATAAATAATGCTCTTGTTTTACTCTAAGAGGGAATTAGACAGGTGCAAACACATGAGTTTAAGTATGTAGAGAAGGTGCAGAAATGGTTAACCTAGCCATGTTTACTCAAATACACAATAAATCAAGCTCCTACATCTTGCAGTATTTTTACAGTTGAAGCTATAAAGGTGGGTGGAGTACTTTGCTTATCTTGCTGAAAGCTGCAATTAACCTTGCATGGCTGATGACAAAACTAAGGTTTTTCTACTTTTGTTGATGTTTAAATAAAGGGGAAGAGGGGGGGAAATCATCAGGGAGCCTGTATGTGTTGTGCTTGTCTGATTACTTCCCAAGAATTCAAAGCTTAATGGTAAACATCCCTACAACAAACCCAAATGCATTGTATCATGTGAATTATACAATTTACATAATTATGGGTAATCTACATAATTACCACATAATGTAGAACAAATGGGTTTTTTTGTGGCATATAGAAAAACATAGATACATACAAACACGCTTACTAAACCAATTCATTTACACATGATGTGTCATGTACTTAATTTTTCTTGGTTTATGACTCCTACCTTACTATCTTCTACAGCAGGGGTGTCAAACTCGAGCTGGCCACACCCATCCTCATTTTAGCAAAGGGGAAAAAGTTGTGATACAACATGTGATGACAATGTGAGTTTGACACCCTTGCTCTATAGGAACAGTAGGAATATCTATCTATCTATCTATCTATCTATCTATCTATCTATCTATCTATCTATCTATCTATCTATCTCTCTATCTTTTATTTATTTTAATTTGTCAAGCCATTATAAAATAACAGGTATAAGTATAAACATAGTTATGAATACATGAAATGGATACATATAAGAAAAATAAAAAGAAACAATAGGACAGGGACGATAGGCACATTGGTGCGCTTATGCACCAACTATATATATATATATATATATATAATTTATCAGCTCAAAAACCTAGCACATATATATATGTGTGTGTGTGTGTTAGGTTTTGAGCTGATAAATAATTAAATAAGGGAGACTAGTATAGATCTATTTCGAGCTACTTAGCTCTCGTCAGCTAGCCATACCCTTACTGGGATTCGAACCTGGGAAGTATTACATGTGAGGCAGTTGTAATTGCCATTAGGCCACAGGTTCTCATCCAGATCAGCGATACAGGGGAATGAGTGTATATTCTTGTGTTACAACACCCTGGTAAGCCCCAATCAAGGGAGGAAGCATACTGCTGTCCTTTAGGATATATGCATATCCTATACATATATACATACATACATACATACATACATACATACATACATACATACATACACACACACATACATACATATATATATGCAGGTCTTGGTGTGTTTGGGTAAGTTTGAGACTATCTGGGCAACGTTTCGACGAGATCTCACTCGCCATCTTCAGGCTGGTGCTTTCGGCTTTGTGCTTGTGTGAGCAAAGTGTGATCTGAGCTGCTGTCTCCCTATATATTCTGGTGTGGAGGTTGGCTGTGTTGTCATTTCTTGATTGGTTGATGGAGTGATGTTTGCAGATTGGCTGGCTTTTTCTTAAGAACATGTGTAGCTGAGGTATTGGCTGTGTGTCTATCAGCCTCCTCTGTTGTAACGACTTGGGTAATGGGCTGTGTGATGACCTTCTGAGTTCTATTGTTTTGACATTCTGGGTCTTGTGCTATAATCTCCTGGGTCGTAATGACCTGGGTAATGGGCTGTGTGATGACCTTCTGAGTTCTAATCTTGTGACACTCTGGGTCTTGTATTGTAATCTCCTGGGTCGTTGGCTGTGTTGCAACATTCTGAGGTTTTGTGGTGTAGCCTCCTGAGTTCTGTGATGTGATATCCTGAGTGGGTGGCAGCTCAGATTACACTTTGCTTGCACAAGCACAAAGCCAAAAGCACCAGCCTGAAGATGGCAAGTGAGATCTTGTCGAAACGTTGCCGAGATAGTCTCAATCTTACATGGGAAAAAACCTGAACACACCAAGACCTGCATACCTGTACCCGTGAAAATCTACGAAAACACACACACACACACACACACACACACATATTCAATTTATATGCTGTCCATCTTAAATGAATGGGGGGCAGAAACACTGTTAAAAATAAAACATATAAACAACTAGAATCAAATAAAAAGTACAACCATCATTAACCAGGAGACGAGTCCCACCATGCACTTAAGGCTTTAAGTCTGGACATAAATCCAGTCTTTAGGACTTTATAAATGGCCAAGAGGGTTGAGGTCCATTTGATCTTCAGAGACAGAATATTCCTGGAAGTGGGCATTATGATAAAAAAGGTTTGTTTTCTGGGACTTGCCAGCTGACATTCCTTAGCCAATGGGTTCTAGAGCATGCCCATCCTGCCACAGCAGATAAGACAGGTAGAAAGAACTGTGAAGAGATGGTTCCTTGTTCCAAGCCATACATTGCAAAACAAATACATGAAGGAAAAGTTGTGAAGAAGATCAAGAAAACAGTTTTGATTATGACAAAACTGGTCAACATTTATATCACTTATTTAAAACATTTGAAATCTACTCTATAAGAAGTAGCTTTTCTGTCTTTTCTATGTCTGCATTCTGGTCATTAGCCTTCCTGTTATCCAATTCTCTCTATTTGCCTGTCTACTTAATTCAGGTGTGCTCTCTAACTCACTTTCTAATATACACGGGGGGAGGGGGGGATCAATTTAACCAATACCTGCTTAGCAGAGTGTAGATGCAATGGACAAAATTTTCATCTAGAACCTGTCCGAAACAGAAACCGAACACATCTGCTGCATCTGAAGTAGTCACAAGAGGTGCTTAAATTTATCTTACTTTATCTTAAATTTACATTGCATCGATTTACACCATTTGTATAATGATGCTGTTACTCAAATAATGTAAATTGCGGTAAATTATGTACTTTTGGATTTAATGGACAATTCAAGAATAATGGACATTCCCCTTTCCCTGAATGGCCCATTAAACTGAGGTTTTATTATATTTATCTTTTTTGTAAGCAAAAGTGCTCTTTCATTAAGTTTCAGATGTGCTGAATGAGCCTTAATTTATAGTTTCCAGCATTCTCAATCTGAGATCATAGACTAGGTTTTTGGGAGAGAAAGACAGTGACCATAAATAGAGATGGATATATATCGAAAGACATTAATTTAAATGGTTATCCATTATGTAAACCTTGGACAATTAATTAATCAGTTGTCATTTTAAAAAAACATTTGATTAATGAATCAGAATATATGTGTGTGTGTATGTGTGTGCTTTCGTAGATTTTCACAGGTACAGGTATGCCGGTCTTGGGAAAAGACCCAAACACACCAAGACCTGCATACACACACACATACACACACACACACACACACACACACACATCCATCCAAAGATAAACATCATGCTATTCCTTTTCATCCAATGTCAGGCAAAGAACAGGCAAGCAATAGAAAATAGTGAGCCAAATGAATCAAGGTGTAAGATGAGAAAAAGAAAAGAAAGTTAACTCTAATTTGCTATAGGTATTCATAAGGCAGGGCTGTGAAACTCCTAGCCCATGGGCCAGATGTGTCATGCACTGGCCACACCCACACCCATTTTGCAAAGGGGGGGGGGGAAAGTCCAGATACATCATGTGACACCACCATGATGACGTGAGTTTGATACCCTTGCCATAAGGGGATCAAATGATGAAATGTGTATGATGACAACATTACAACTCACATATTGTATTAAATGTCCTAAAGAAAATATATAACTGTGATATTTTAATGGCTCAATAATTGTATATCTATCCCAATGTTGGTGTCATCATCATGGTTTATTATGGACCATGCTATTTACACCAATACCTTTAACTATAATTCATATCTTTCTATCTTCATGAACCACCTTTATTTCTACCACATCCTTCATGTGCTCTTTTTTCCCATCTTATCCGCTTCATGTAACTTGCTTGATCTTCCTCTTCCTCACAATTTCCCTCCTCTTTCATGTATTTGTTCTGTAGTTTGGTTCTCATTCATTCTCTCTCTAGGTGACTACATCAATTTAACACATCTTTTCCATAGTGGTAACTTATTTTTGTATTCAGTTTATCATCCTTTTGCTCTAGACCATCTCTTCTTGTTTCATCGTACATAAATGATCCACTCAATACAGTTTGGTTGTGTATTATCATCACTCTTGTTCTTGGAAATTCTCTAACTCTTTCATCTTAAACAATTAAATCATGCAAGCCAGCATCTCTAATTTATAGGCTCCTTCAAGGCAAGCTATTATTTCTCTAAACCCACAAACTAGATTTGGATATGAATGTCATATATCTGGTTTCTATCAGGTTCCTGCCAAAACATTAAGTAGACCAAATAACAGTCAAACAGTGGTTGGGTTTTCTTGTCATTTTCAATGCTACATTCCATCTACCATTGGTCAGGGGGATGAGGGAGAGGGGGAAAGTTAATACTTATAGTCCTGAGGGCTGAATCATTAAGTGATGTAGATACAGGTTGCTTGGAGTATATTAGACCAATGTTACCACAGTATATTGACAGAGGATCTCCACATTAGCAATTTATAGTGTCAGTGAACCATCGCCATGGTGATAAATCTCTAGTGCAGGCAGGCTTTAGATCACCAGAGTGATGGCTAGTTGATGCTATAAATCACTAGTGTAGAAATGCTTGCAATGATTAGCAAATGGAAACAAAACTCTTGGAATATATCAACTGTCAGCTATGGAAGGTGAAACTCTCACCAGCATATAGAAGACATCAGGGGCTTGGGCACCAGGCTGCTCTTGCACACATGTTACTGTAGGGGGCATGCATAAGCACACCAACGTGCCTACCATCCCTGTCCTATTGTTTCTTTTTTATTTTTCTTATATGTATCCATATATTCATGCCTATATTTTTACTTATACCTGTTATCTTGTAAGCAATTGACAAAATAAAATAAATAAATAATGTTTCCCAGGATTCTTTGCCATCATCCCAGGGGATTGATTGATTCAGTAGTCTCATTTCTCCTTGCATTTCTCTTTACATTCCTATAACAAACCATTGGAAAAATCAGAGAGACTAATTAGTCCACAATTGTTAAATATCTACTGACTATTTTGATGTTATTCTAAGAAAAAAAAATGTATTTAGTTCCTTCTGTCTCTCTCTCTCTCTCCCTCCCTCCTTCTCTCTCTTTTACACACAGACACACACAAGAGAGGGAGGGAGGGAGGATGGGGGAGGGAGGGTGTGTGTTTGTGTGTGTGTGTGTGTGTGTATGTGTGTGAGAGAGAGAGAGAGAGATTATTCTTGAGGAAGCATCAGTGAAGAAACTTATATTCAGGTGGCTGCAAGTTCCTTAGTGTTTTCCATGGCTAAATGGTGACACTGAATCAATATCTAATTGTTCTTGTTCTAACACCCAACAGATGTGCAAAAGGGGAACAAGTTGTTCCCCTTTTGCGCATCTGTTGGGTGTTAGAACAAGAACAATTAGATATCCAAACACCCAAATAAGTAATTAATAAATTTCTCATTGCTTCTGTGATGGTAATTAAAAAAAGTCACAGAGCATCAAATGTTGTTATTGTTTTCTTATAAATGAATGAAATATGCTAATGTTTGTGCGGTACTTATAATATCCTGTTTTCAAAGGATATGTTTTTAAAACAGCTCAAAACCTTCAAGTTACAAAAAAGATTTCACAAGTTTAACTTGGATAACATTAAAGAAGATTGGATGAATTTATGGACTACTGTCTAGTAAAAAGTTATATGGACGGTGGGTTTAAGAAAAGCACAGTGTTGGATGCAACATGATAAACGTACCTCTCTTTTGTACATGCCTGTGATGGTGCTGCACATACAAGGGGGAAGGCCTTCAAACACACACCATCTTCTCTCTCTCTTTTTTTACTTATACAATCATTCCACTGTGCTATGAAGGGGTTGAAGACACAGAATTACCACTTGTTGTGGCCTGCCAGCGGCCAGAGGAGCTGGAAGCAGACTTGGACAGTGAGAAGGACCTGGGCCAGCCCTGGAGTCTGAGGAAGGGTCTGATGAGTGCTCTGCGTTGGAGGCAGATATAGGGCCAGGACCACCCAACAGTTATCAGCTGCCTTTGGCGTCAGAGATCAGTGGGACAGAAAAACAGCTGGAGTCTGTTCCCGATGTGTACATGTGCAGAGCTGTCAGGAGAAGGGAACAGTTAAGGAACAAGGGTCAACTCAGGAGTAAAGGCACAGTTGGATGGTGATTGGCCTATAAGGAATAAAAAAGAGAGAGAGGGGAGTGGTGTTTGCAGGAGACAATTAGTTCATTTAATTTGTGTGAGACTCCTTGCCAAATATTTTCTTGTACAGTTTTGCACTTGGAAGCTATCAGTCTGGCAGCTCCCCAAGCCTCATAAGGTCTGTGATTGTAATTCACTCTTGAAAGACTGTTTGCTGGGACTTTGCTGGATGTGAATAATAGGAATTCACATTAGCCTAATAAAAAAGGGTTTTGTTGGGACAAGGAGTCTGCTTTATGATTTTGTGAAGCCTAGGTCAGAACACCACTGGGTCAGAATGTCTCAATAAATTAATCTGCTGATAAATAACAGCGGGGAAAGATTGCCATCTTGCAAAGCAATCCAGAAGTATCTGATTGATCACTGAGAGAAACAAAATGAGGGAATGCGATGGACATAGTCCAACTGAAGACACTCTAGAAAGGAGACAATGTGATAACTCCAATATTATTAAACATTATCTCCTAAACCAGGCAGCATTTTAAAAATGTGATGAACTACTAGCACAGTGTAACTATTTTTGTTAAAAATGAGGAGCAGCCTTTTCAAGTCAATGCGCCCATTTGCATCCCATCATACAAAGAAAATTCTACAAGGAGAACTTAGGAGAAACAGGGAGGATTCTGGCAACCTTTTGTATAATTCTGGACTGCTGATAGTGATAGCTGGTCCTTCGGGGTAGTTTTTAAGCAATTTTAAGGTTAGGCTGTGAAGAGCTGAATTATCCTTCTCCATGTTCTGCTGATAGATCTAGTTCCATCAGGATAAAGACTTAATTGGATACACTCCATTATCAATTATTAAACCCCATTTTTATTTTTAGTATGTTCCAACTTCCAATTCAAATCTTGGAAATATTTGGAGTGCTTATGTTAGTTATAGTGTAGATTGCAGCATGACTGTACTTCCTTTGTGAGGTAAAGCTTGAAATTTACAGGACTGAAAAGGGCTGAATCTTTCAATCTCTACATTTCAAAGAGCATTTATTTAATATTGTTCTTTATTCCATACTTCCCCCTCCTCCCCAAAAACATTACAAAACAACATCAGTTATTTCATAATTCCCTGGCAGCAAACTTTTCTACTTTGGGGTGGCCTCTGGATCTAATTTCAGACATAATTTTGAAAAAAAACCCTCTTAAAAACTCCAAACAAAATTAGCCCAGATCTACAAAATAGACTTGCAGTAAACATTTCCTAATGCTAAATAATCTAGCTTTAATCTCTTCTGAAATGTTTATTTCCATAGCTATAGGATCTTTTTAACTACGCCACAAATAAATTGAAATGAAAAACTAAAACAAAAAATTAAAAATATATTAACATTTATTTTCTGTGGCATGATAGAAGCTGTACAAATGTGTTTCCCTTCTAGTACTGATGATGCTACAGACTAGCATTGATGATATTACCTAGTTTGGTAATGAAATGTCTTCAGGAAAACAACCAAGTTCAGAGAGCATCAAGCACCCCTCATTTCAAACCTGAGTTACAAATATTCTCCTATTATTTGAACTGGTTCTGCTAGGCATTTGTTCTTGGTAACCTGCTGTGCACACTAGATCCAGGCATTCCTCATCTCAGAAGAATTTCTGCCAGTCATTCTTTTTCTTATGGGATTCAGAAATAAAGCTGATGAAGGCAATAAAGGCACAGGTCTAGATCAATATACAAATAATCTTCTATTGACTGGCCAGATTGGAAATGAGTGAGGCCAGAGAAATCAATAAGATATCCCACAGGATATGATGGTTCATGGGAACATGAGCTGTTGCTGATGGAAATACTTCAAGAGTTGGGTGCAGTTCCTAATCATTAATCTTTCATGTCCTTTTTCTCATTACAGGTACACCAGAAATCTTTCTTTGTTTATGCATAATTGTGTTTAATGAATCAAAGGATACATTATAATCAAAATTGTTACATAAATACAAATTATATATATATATATATATATGTACCTCAAACATTAGTTTGATGATTTTTAATTAAAACAATGAACTCACTCTATTTGAATTCAAAAGACGTGCAAGCTGAGTTACCGCTGTAATAGCCTGTTGAGCCAATACGTTCCTTTCTAAAGCTATTATGTAGATGAATAAATCTATGTTTGAAAAAAAAAAAGTACCATTTCAGTTTGGAGAGAGGAGAAATAAATTCTAGCCTTTTTCGTCTCTTCTTTCATTCTTTGGTCATCAAATTTTTAAACACAAATGAATACTATTAATTCAACAAATGGGAAGAGGCAACTGCAGGGAAAATACCCAGCAGAAAATTGAGCATCTTAATTTCAAATGAGATAAGTTTACCTCTTTTTTTATTTTTTCTTTCAAGGCAATGAAGACCACAAAAGTGCCTACTCTCTGGAACACTATACTCTCCAAGATTTATTTGGTCCTGACCCTGTGGACATTTGAGAAATCTTTTAAAAAATGGTACTTCCCCAAGTGTAGAAGTTGGGAGATTACCTGGGTTCATAAGTTGCTGTTCTCAATTGCTATTGTGTACATATGTATGTTGTATGCACTGTTGATTATATTTCTGTTTTTAATTTTATAACAATTATCAAAAGATACTATCTTAAGATTGGCAGTTACAAAAATGGATTAAAAATAGTTTTTAAAATAAGCTCGTATTTCTGTGGTCGGTCACATAGTCAGTCACATATTTAGTCTAGATTTGGCATTTTTATCTGCCTATTAATTTCCAAGGACCTGGAGTAGGCAGGTACTGTTGTTCGACGGTGTTAAGGGTTTTGTCATAGGATGTAAGGTGCTCCAAGTAATTATCTTTTTTGATTTATGGATGATTATTATGTTAATGCCGATGATATTCAAATACTGATCCAATTTTGGGGTTTCCATGCAAGGCACCTGTTACTATTGGTACTATCCATCACTGACCTGCAGACCTTCCGGCGCGCATTAAAGACACACCTTTTCCAACAGGCCGGTCTGGCCTAGTATTAATTATTAGGGTTTTAAATTTTAGATATTTTTAACTTTTCTACCCGTTTTTATTCTGTTTGTATAATATTATTCCAGCCACTAGTTTAATTTCTTTTAAATCTCTTTTAAATTTTTTACTATTTATCTCATTTTATCTCAGCTGTACACCACCCCGATTCCCTTTTTTGGGAGAGGGGGCGGTATAAAAGTGTAATAAAATAAATAAATATCCATACTTTCTTTTGCTACAGTCGCTCCACATCTATTTGTGGGTCTTTATATTTTGTTATTTATTTACTTATTTAAGTAAATAAATACTTGGCAGCCTACAGTAAAAGATCAAAATATAAAACAGTATATAAAAATTAAAATGTTAGAATTAAATTTTTAGAATTTAAAATTTTAAATATCAAAACCTTCTCCAGTTTTCTCTTTGCTGTGGAGTCCTTGGTGCTATTGATGTTTTCTTCAAATGTTTTAGTAGCATTTTGCTCTGTGAGTTTTGGTGGGGTGTTGCTTTGTCCTTAGTAGCTCTTTGATTAGGATATTATTCACTGCTTGATTGTTTGACTAGTATTGCTCTTGGTGTTATTCCTGCTTAACTGGGTATTGATTTTTGGCTAGGAGGCATCCTGTGCTTTTTGCTTCCTTTCTAACTTTTGTATTGTCTTTTTTGAATGGTGTGTAAATGTTGTTTATCTCTGTGTGCCTGTTGATGGCTGGCTTTTTGAGTGCCCACCTTCCAGGAATTTCCTAATCTTCTTGGATTTTGCTTGGTCAAAGAGGTTCAATTTCCAGTTGAAATTACGGTTAAGTTTACTCATGTGTTATGAGATTGAGTTTTCATTATGTCTTCTGGTTTTCTTGAAAGATTTGCCCAGGCAACTACCAGGAGTCAACTGACTTGGAGGAACACATATATACTTTTGGGGAAACTGTTGCACTGAAAGTAAAACTTTACTCTGTATTCTTGGCAGCCTTGATCTAGCCTCCTTTGATACTGCATTTCTGAAGAAATAAGTGTGTTTTTGCTCAAGACAGCATGTCTATATATATTTGCACCAAGACAAATTCCTTGTGTCCAATCATACTTGGCCAATAAAGAATTCTATTCTATTCTATTCTATTCTATTCTGCCTTACTTTAAGAATGATCTAGTTTTCATCACAATAAGCAGTGATTTGCTTAATCATGGTTTGTTGAACACTGCACAATTGACAAGATTCACATGTCACATTGAGTCAGGAAAATGATACAACTCATGGGTTCATAAAGCTTGCTGAGGAAAGCCAAACAACATTTTAGTTTAATTTAATACAGTGTGTAATATGTTTACTATGGTATTGTTATAAAATTATTTTGCTACAAAAGTTCTATTTCACTATATTTCAATTATGCTTTTAATATATGTTTAGAAGATAAATAGGTTTTTAATGTTGTGGATACTTTTGGGTGGCTTTACATTTAAATAATCTGGCAAACTACTTCCAAGATGTAATCATATTAGTTTATTATGCTGCAAAACAACAAAGCAATTTGTAATGCCTTAAAGAACAACAAATGTATTAGGAATCATAAGATTCCCTGTTGTTCTTATAAAGTAGGAAAACTGTAAGAAAAGTGCAAATAAAATGCTAACTGAATGGGTCATTTTTTTACTATTTTTCTTAATGGAATCTTAGCATTCTTAATATATGCCAGGATACTGCATATGATTCGCAGTTGGTTGGATTTAGCTACAATATGTTGGCTTGCAAGATAGTATCTACATTAGAAATCCCCCTTTGCACAAACCAGTGAAAGTATGCTAGGGAGTGCAGCTAGTCCTCGACTTACGATCACAATTAAATCTAGAATGTCTGTTGCCAAGTAAGACGCTTGTCAAATGAGTTTCACCCCATTTTACAACCTTTCTTGCCACAGTTGTTAAGTGAATTATGCAACATGCCTGTTAGATGAACCTGGCTTCCCCATTAACTTTGCTTTTCAGAATGTCACAAAAGGTGATCACATGACCCAGGACATTGCAACTGTCATAAATTCAGGCCTTCCCTCTGTTTACAAAGCCTTTTGCTCCAGATTATGTCGAGGCCTCCATTTGCTGAGAACAGAGGCCTAAAGTACCGTGGGATCAGGCGAGATCAGTAGCATAAGATTTTGCGCTACTAATTTCATGTTATCTTGTGGTACTTTAGGCCTCCATTCTTTGCAAACACCCTGAAGGCCTGAAGCATTGAACAGACCACGAAACAGAAGGCTCCCTAGATCTTTGCAAGATGAATATCCACAGGCCTAGTGCCTGTAGAGATCTGGTGGAGCGGTTGTGGGGTGTGGGGAAATAGGCCATGCGAATGTTGCAGAGCCTTTGTGGTCATTTGTAAATGTGAATAATTGCCATGATGCTGCAACATTCATAATTGCGGGACTGTGTCATAAGTACTTGGGGGGGGGGGTGTTAAGTCATAACTTTGAGCGACGCAGAGCAACAGAACCAGTAGTTATACCGGTCAGATCCCATCCCTGCATAAAACTGAATGAAGGCTATTTGAATACACAGAAAGACTTTGATGAATACATTCAACGAAGTGAAGGCTTACATTTATGAAAGAAAAAACATGTTACAGTCTATAAGTGCGCCTAGGTTAAGGGGTCAGGTATGAACGTAGAATATCCATAGATAATTACAGACAGTAAATGGTGATAATAAAAGAAACAGTTTAGCATGGGGACAAATTGCACAACATTCTGGATAAATACAACTCAAGAGAAAACAATATCTGGTAGATGATATGAATAGTTGACTGGGAATGAAACAAGAAAATACAGAAAAGGAACCCATTATTTAGAGACCTAAAAATGAACAAAAATGGGTGATTATTTGCTTAAAGAAAAAAGCAGTTTCATTTACATTGTTTATATATAATTTTTATTTATGGTTGTTTATTTTATTTGTTCATGCACAGTGTGATGATTAGCACCTTAAAACATTATTTATTAGAATGTTTCTGATTAAAATTGAGACAATTAGTGAAGACTATACGAATGAGGAAAGGTTATAAAGAGGCCATTTTTTGATAGAACAGAATAGATCTTGGGGAAAATGGAGATGAAAGAATAGAAAAGATATGAACAGAATGAAAATAATTTTTCAGAGTGCTGTTGTGAGATTTATATCAAAGAACAGAAAACTTGTCCAAGAAGAAAAGATTGAAAAGAAAGCTGCAAATACTGCGTAAACATTGAGAAATGGTAAGGCTGCGGAAATAGATCACATAACTCATGAACTATTAAAATATGGATGTGGTTTGCTTATGGAAAAGCTATAGAAATTATTTAACACATATCAAGACCGCATTGGTGTCTTATGATTGGAAGGAAGCCATTATTGTTCCCTTCTACGGACAGAAAGGTAACCAGAATAAAAGAAAAAGAAAAAAAGTTACTGGGAAGGGTATGAAGAATTTTGACTGAAAGTATACTTTTGATTGAAAATATAATTTGCAAATAATTCACCTAGCCTTTCATTGCATCCTACAAGTGTATGGAGGCTGATTGTGAGCAGAATTTGAGAATGATAATATAGTTTTGTGCTGGACAGAGAATATGTGGGGTTTTTTTTTTCAGAGATCATTGAGAAATGTTTTGATGGTATGTTTCTTAGGGAAATTGCAAGATAAAGTGAATAGGCTTCAATTATGGAGTATTTTGCGTGAATATGGAATTGAAGATTGGTTACCCAGTGTAATAACAATGGCAAAAGATAAAAATACACTTTATGAAAATGGAATATTTAGCAATTGGTTCAGCACTGAACAAGGAGGAAAACAAAGGCTGTGATGTCTCCTTAATTGTTTAATGTATTTATAAATGTTTAAGAAATAACTTGCGTTGGTATTAAAACAGTGCTGATTGGGGATATAAATGTATGTGTACTAATCTGAGGTGGTATTCAGCAGGTTCTGACCAGTTCTGGAGAACCGGTGGTGGAAATTTTGAGTAGTTCAGAGAACTGGCAAATATCACCTCTGACTGGAGATTTTACAGTATCCTTCCCCTGCCACGCCCACCAAGCCACGCCCACAGAACAATCTGCAATATGCCGATTGTGCTGGATTGTTAGCTGAAAAGCTGAACATTTTTCAAGAGGTGTTAGGTTGCAATGAAAGGCTAAGTGAATGTTTGCAAATTATGCATAAATGGCAAAAAAATACATAAAAAATACAACTCAACCATTAAATAGCTTTGTGTACCTTGGTAGAATGTTTAGTAAAAATGGGAACATTTGAATGCTAATAGAAGGATAATAAGTATTGGTGGTCTGTTGCAAGCAATAAATGCTTGTTGGACCAAGCAAAAATGCCCATATAGTAAACATATTTCAGTCCACTTTGTTTTATGGAAGTCAAAATTAGTAGGCTTGTTAGGAGAAACATATAAACTGAAGCCAGTGGAATTGGGATATGTATGTGAGGTAGGACAAAAGTAATACACAAATAAATGAATACAGATTATACAGATTAAGAGAGTTGGAAGGGACCTTGTAGGTCATCTAGTCCAACCCTCCACTCAAGCAGGAGACCCTACACCATTTCTGACAAATGGCAGTCCAATCTCTTCTTGAAAGCCTCCAGTGATGAAGCTTCCACAACTTCTGAAGGCAAGCTATTCCATTGGTTGATGGTTCTCACTGTCAGAAAAAACTATTCTTATTTCTGGGTTGAATCTCTCCTTGATCAGTTTCCATCCATTATTCCTTGTCTGCCCTTCAAGTGCCTTGGAAAATAGCTTGACCCCTTCTTTTCTATGGCAACCTGTCAAATATTGCAGCACTGCTATCATTGCCTTCAATACACACAGAATGTAACCAGCAGGAAAAAAGTATATTGAAATAGTTGGCTCATGTAGACAGAATGAATAACAATTGAATCATGAAACAAATGTATAAAGAAAAAAGTTTAGGAAGAACCAAGATTGCTGTGGTTGGGTTGGGTTGAATTAAAGAGATCCTTTAAAAGAGAAGGATGAGCAGTTTAAAGAACAAAGGACAGTATATGTGTATGGACATGGTGGAAGCCACAATGGTTTGCAAGTATAAAAAGATTTGGAGATGTTGCTATGTAGCTGTGAATGATGTTGATGCAAACTAAATTTAGCTAATTTTAATTTCATTTTAAAATCATGTCACCAATGGTTTTAGCTATATTTTCTTTTCTTTTTCTTACATTTTTAATTTCTTGGGTATGCTATTTCTTGTTCCTTGCCTGAGCTGCATTGCTTATCCAAAATGGAATAGCATTATGGCATTGATAGGTATGTGCTTACTATACATATGAGTTTTAGTCTGAACAACCAATATCAGGAAAAGTTTTATTAGCTAGGAAAGACAGAAAAAAATATGTTCAGGTAAGGCATGCAAAGCACATGATAATATAATGGAAACTGTAAACATAGTAAAGACAGGAATGCCAGACAAGCAAGGAGCTAATAAAATAGTAATCAAATATATAATCTAAATTCAGCAAAAGAAGCAGCCAAGAAACATTTGTGTTAGAGAACTATGGAAATTACCACTGCGACAGAAAATTGAGATTAACACAGCAGGATCCATATATAAAACCTGGCACATAGTAAGAGTACGAAGCTGAGGAATTCGTACTGATGGACAATTGCCAAACACTTTGACAGAGCTGGTAACTGGGAAATATCTTTTTTTAAAAAAAAAGACTGTCAAAGACAGCCATCTATAATAAGAAAGGTAAGAGAAAGTTTGCCATATTACTCTATGGTATTAAAAACAAATGTGGGAAAACTATTCATTGATATCTAAGTACTGTACATTCTTATGTTCTCAAGACATCATGGAAGAAAATTCACATCTCCAGTAAATATATCTTCTAAATTTCCTCTAGGAAAGAGGAGGATGACTAGCAGCAAGATAGATGGGATGGACTCTGTTACAGTGGCCACTAAGTTGAGAGACCTTAAAAAACCAAGATAGAGAGAGCACCATGGAGAAAAACAATTTGATGGCATATAATCAACAATCAGAAAAAAAAAATCTAGTAAATCTTTTTTAAAAACCTCCCTGGCATCTTTTTCTCACCTGGATTCTCCCTATGTCTGGAAGTTGAACTGGTCAATTGTATCTTCCAATTTTTTTTTCCATTTTCAGTTACAGTGTCACACTCAAGAGATTTAAATAATCCATGGAGAAAACATGATTTTTGTGCATCCCAAAAGCTGCCACCATTCTAATCAGCATACCTATTTCGATCAGTATAGCTTTTGTGAAAAACAACACATTATTTTAATTGAAAATTTTGTTATTTATATTCATATTTATTAGCTCGTGATTTCACTTCCAGGGTAATAAGCACTTAACCAGAATTTGCTGCTGTATGGAAATTATAGTCTTTTGTTCTACTGACAGTTTTTCTTAGGTTGAATCTGGAAAATTATATAAAAATAAATGTGTATATTTATATATATAAAATCTGATATGTATAGACTCTCATATATTTGGGAAGAGCACTAAGAAAAGAACAGCTAAACATGGTTGTTTCATCTGTGTTTTTAAATGTTCAAATGAAATTTCATTCTATCATATGGATTATTGTGAGATATCAATCGTTTTGCTAATGTGTAATAGTTGTAATATAGTGACTATATGCATGTTGTACTGAAATTAAAACTTCCTTCCTTCCTTTCTTTCCTTCCTTCCTTGCATCTTGACTTTCTTCTTGCCTAAATTAGATAACAACTTACTTCCTTGAATAATTTTCTGTATGTCCCACTAACTCTGGGAAACTACATCCAATGGTCTTACTCCTAACATTCTTAGCAACTTCTCAGCTGGGCAATTATGGGAGTCCAACCAAAGGTTATGAAGTCCAATCAAAGACTAAGGAAGTCTGCTCCAACTCTTCCAGCAACACCTGAGTTTTCGATAGGCTTAGCACAATACTTGACATTCAAACTCAAGCACTATTAAAAATACATATGTAGTTCGGCTGTGAACGTTGATAAATGGCTTCTTAAGTTTCACAGCAGTGTAAAACAGCTTGGCTCCACTTCATTGACAATTCCATATTGTATGGCTTCATCAAGTTCAGAACAAATTGTGAAGTGTGCAAAGAAATGAGGCAAGAGAGATTAAAAACCCTGTAAGACTGGAATGTATAAATCACTGAGAAATTGCTCTAAATTTAAGCAGGTTGAAGAGACCAAAATAAATAATAAAGTTCAGATGGCTGTATTTGTGGTATTCTTCTGCCATAAAGAATTTTTTAAAATTTTGTTTGTGGACTGTAATTGGTTTGTAGTGATTTTTTTTTTAAAAAAAAACCCAAAATATTATTACATACATTACCTTATTTAATCTCTGTTTTATGGGATTGTTTATTTTGCAGTTTATTGTAGTATATTTTTATAATTCCATTATCGTTAGTTGAGTTGAACATCACCAAATGATATGCAGAAGTACACAAACCAGAAGTAACCAATTAGCTTCTAACCAAAATTAAACTTCTTCGTTGAGTTTGACTATAGGCTGAGCATGAATGTGTAAAATCAGTGGGATCTAAACATGCTTCACCTTATGTGAGACAGTTCAGTTTAATATCAATACCAAGGTTGCTCACCGGACAGTGGTGCTATGAAAACAATAAGAGTTTTGTATAAAATTCATAAAAACAAGTCCCAACAATCTCAGAGAATTCATTTTATTAAACAAGTATTCCTTGTCTTCCCCCTTGAACTGGGGAGGGGGGCCTTAAGAGATACATTGCTTTTCGAAACGGATAAAGCTGTAACCAGCTAATTTCAACTGTCCAACATTTTCACACGCCTTTAATTTCAGTGAAATGTACATTTCAACCCTAGAAAAATCACGAAGCCTTTAAAATGCCTAACTTTACTAGTGTTCGTGGCAGGCAGCTGATTTGCTGGCTATTCGTCCCACTAGATTAAAAGCAAAAGCAAGGAATTCGAGACTATATAAAGCAGGCTGTTGCCTAGGAAAACTCCTCATTCGATTTCAAACCAATCAGAAATGAATTAAGGAAAGTAATATGCACATGTGACCGGATCCGTAGTGAATGGTACATCACGGGCTTAGACGTGAGAGCGGCGATCCATCCCTTTGCAGATCACCGCTCCTCGCCTTCGCGTGGAGAAGTCTTTTGGGGAGGGGGCGGAGTTGTTTGCAAGCGCGTACAGTGCAACTCACAGGCAACCATGGCAAAAGATTTAAATTCCTTTGGCCGAATTTAATGCAAAACTTGGGCCGGTTTTTGTTTTGTTTTAATCGATCTTTTTTCATGGTTACCGAAGGTCCGAGGTTTTGAAGTTTTGGGGCACCTCACCACCTTTGGATAGGTTTTCCTTTGCGGGACTCGAAAGTCAAACGTTACGGGTTGTTAAAAGACGATCGCCTAAAACGGGCAAAGCAGACACCGGAGGCTGCTAAGCGGAACGTCAGGAGTGGAGTTGTTGTTTTTTTTTTTTTTTTTTTGGGGGGGGGGCGGGCAGATGGAGCTACCTCGGCGCAGGAGCCCCTCGGCTTTAGGACCGCTCGGAGCGCTCCCGCTCCGGAGGTAGTATAAGCTTTGCCATCTCTCCTACTCTACTGGCAGTTTTGCAGAAGATCGCTTTTAAGTGAAACGGCAGGGCCGCCCCTCCCGCGCTTGCCTCTCTCCCAACCCCCCCACACCCCCACCCCACCCTCCCGCTCCCCAATTAATCGCGTCCTGTCCTTAAGTTTGCCAGCTCCTCTCCGCCGCGGCGAGAGCGAGGGAGCGCCGCGAAGCTCCTGCCGCCGAGGTCTTATCAGGGAGGATCGGCCGCCCAGGAGGAGGACAGGCTCGGCGCCGACGGGAGGTGGGGGTGCCTTGCTTCTTGCCTCCTTCCCCCGATGGACTTTTCTAACCGGAACGCCGCCCGGGAAACCCGCTTCGATCCTGCCGGGCAAAAAGAAACAAAACAAATTCCAAAAGGGGCAACTCCGCGGCTTCCAGGCTAACCGTGAGGGATTTTGAGTGCCTCCCGCGCTCCTTTTTCACGACCGGCGATCGGAAATAAAATGAAAGCTGAGGGGATCCCTCAGCCCCAGCAGCCGCCGCGGGAGCAGCAGCAGCAGCAGCCGCCGCGCCACCTGGAGCTGCCGCGGCCGGCTGGCCACCAGCGATCGCACCGCGCCTCCCCGTCAAAAGTTTGATGCCAAGAAGTGAGCCGAGCACAAGGAAGGGCGAAGGCGGGGCTGGAGCGGGACGGCTAGAAGAGGCTACCTAGACCTCTTCTTCCCCCAGTCCTCACCCCCACCTCCTGCGCCGCCCTAGTCTTCCCTCTGGTCCGATCCCTCCCTTGTGTCTCTCTCTCTCTCTCTTCCCCCCCCCAGTTCGGGGAGGACTCTCGCCCCGTCGCCGTCGGCCCAACCGGGCCGATCTCCAAAGGGGCAGCGCCAGAGGAGTGGCTAAATCCAGGGGGCGCGCGAAAGAAGCGCGGCTCGTCCGCTCGCCGGGTGGCTCCAGCTGGGCTTCGGGCTTTGCTTCGCGACTCGCCCGCGGAAGTCTTTCGCCGCGGGCTGCAACTTTGTCGCCTAAAGCGGGTGCGACAAAGTAGGAGAAGGGGCGGCCGAACCAGCCGCCGTCTCCCTCCTCCCCCCCACTCCGACATCGCCGCTGCTGGAAAGAAGGAAGGAAGCCGGCTACAGCCAGTGCTGCCATCCAAGGTCCGGAGCAAAAGCAAAGGGTTTGCTTCCCAGGCTTCGGCAAGACGCAGCGATCGACCCGAGACGGTGAGTAACCCAGCTGATTCCTCCCCCCCTCAAACCGGCTTTTCTCTCGGCCCTCCCTCCGGGTGCGGTTCTTGAAGGGGCGGATGATAAACTTTCCGAGAAGGGCCTCCGCACCTGACTCTCTGTCCAGATTCCCGGGATGGGATCGGAAGAGTTCGGAAGGTGCCCTGGGAAACTTGGCTGCCTTACAAACGAAACTCCGCTGGAGCCCTTCATCCCTATCTAGGACAGAATGAAATGAACCCGGCCCAGAGGGTTGGAAGGTGATCAGGCGATGGCATTAAATGCAGGGCTGGAGCCTTTTGAGATTCGCTAAAAATTCAAACCGAGAAGAGAGAGAAAGCGAGTCGCCCGGCTTGGGTTCGCATATTGTATTCATTCATTCATTCATTCATTCATTTATCCATCCACCCTTTGGAATTTTGACTCCCTTCATAATTGATACCCTGTGTAGACTCCTTGCCTGTTATAGAGATCGCTCCGTTGCAAACAGAGTTATTGCGCAATTAATGTGATTTTATTGCATCTTCTCCTCCTCCTCCCCCTTCGCAATAACCAATTAAGAGATTTTAGAAGAGAAAAGGGAGATAAAACTTGGATACAAATAGAAACTGCGCCCTCTAGCGTTCATTTGGAAGTCTTCCACAGGGAAGACTCTCCGATTGGTACTTCGGCAAAAAAGGCGGAAGAAAAAAAAAATGCCAGCGGGGATTTCAAAGCCTTTATCCCTAGAAAGAGACTTTTGTCCCTTTTTATATCCCTAATATGTGGAATGGTATAAAAGTGGCATCTTTTCCTTCAAAGCAACGAAGGTATAAATCCATTGGCTTTACAGGCAGTAGTGCATCTTCATATGTGTCCATGAATTCCTGAACTGTATAATCACTGCATTTAAAGAAGACTGGGGGCTCACTTTTATCAGTAATTTTTTAAAAATGACAATTTTAAACTAAAAATAGTTACAGAATATATGATAGGCAACAAGGAATAAATAGACGGTCTTTGAATAGAATGGCCTGTATCTTGAGATGATATTTCCTGTTTTGGTTTCTGCAAATACAGCTTTTTTTCCCCTGAAGGAGAAAAGAAAAATAGGATACAAAATAGGATACAGTAAAATACTGGAGGAGATTGTGTTATCTCAGTCCTTAATTCAGATCTAAAATATCAGTCTGATTTGATAAAGAGGGAATGTATCCAGTCCTTCAAAAACATCAGATGATGGAAAGGGATATTCAACAGCTCTAATGCTTATAATTTGTGATGCTTAATGCAAGAAGTAGTTGACAATTAAGAATAGCTTCTCATATTAGCCTTTCTTTCCAGGTATTTCTGTTTTCCAATTACATTTCTTTCAAAAGCAGAATAAAATGTGGGTATTATTATCAGCAGCAAATCTGTTATTTTGACTTTGTCAAATGCAGTTGACTCAGAATGCTTTTTACAGTTCCACCAGAAATAAGTGTCATTTATATCATTGAAGAAATATTTAATATTAACAAAGAAGAAAGATTAAATATGTCCACAGTGGAAGAAGAGTTTTAGGGTAACTTAAAAACTCCCTGTCTTAGAAAGTTGGCTCAGCAAATGACACCATTTTGAAAGAGTTTGGGTCCTGCCTGAAAAATATATCAGTAGCACACTTTGGCATAATAGATGGATGCTCATTCTGTGGCTGTGGTCACAAGTAAATCATAACCAGGAATGTTTTTTCAAGATCGAAATACAGAATTTCTTGTTCGCAAGACGGACTTCTCAGCTCTTTGATTCTTGGTTCTTTGCATGCCATTAACTGCTTAAAATTTGGCGGGAAAACACCCAAGAATGATACAGGAAGTTATCCAATGCAAAAGGTACCATGGCTGATTTGCTACTGTGATACAGCTTCCCTGTATCACAGTAATTGATACTTGTAATTGCAGGTGCTTTCCTTCTGTATTTGAGGGGTAATTTCATTATGTCATTGAAAACCTGACATTTCTAAAGAAAGGACCTGTGGTTAAAGGAGGAGAGATGAAGAGATAGGGATTACCAGAGATTGTTCCTGAAATTTAACTAAGAATACTGCCTTGAACTGAAAGCCAGTGATTCAGCCTTCGTTCTGCTTTTTGAATATTAGTGATGTGCCACAATTGGTAACATTTTTGTGTGGTTTCCTTTCCTTGTAATGCTGCAGGCAAGAGAAAGTTGGAATTGTCTGCCACAGGATAAGTATGACTCACACTCCTATTTTTATAGTAAATCTTCCTTGCCTTTCTTCTTCTCCCTTGATACAAGTTGTTGTTACATCCTCTAATCCCCACTCCTTTAACCTCAAACTATCCACTATTGACCTCACCCCATTCCTAAGAGGTCTGTAAGGGGCATGCATAATTCACCATCATGCCTACTGTCCCTGTCCTTTTGTCCCCATTTATTCATATCTATTTCTTGTATTCTTACTCATGTTTATATTTATACCTATTATCTTGTAAGCGATAGATCAAATCAAATCAATAAATAAAAAAGAAAGCCAGAAGTGTAATACCTGATGGACATTCCTGAGGAGAAGATAGATACATTTTCCATCAGTCAAATTTGTAAAAATAACATAGTCTGACTAGATAATTGGAAGTCCTCCCCACCACTTACCCGAATGGATTCAACATTATTTCAAGCTTGAGGGCATAAAGCGCATATTCATATCGCCCTGTATTCACTTGTTCAGCAAATTAATTTAGCATTTATGTAAGTTGGCTTTAAATGCAGAAATTTTGTATTATGTGTGTGTGTATGCACATGTATGTATGTATGTATAAATAAGCATTTAAAGAGGGGTGTCTATGTGGAACTATAGTTATGTTTTGGATTGGGTTTACAGCATTATTACTGTTGGTCTTTAGGAAAATTCAGTTGGAATTCATACAGAGCAGAGGATGGAACACAATCCTTAAATTACAATTGACTAATTGCTATATGGATTCCTGGTATGTGTGCATGTGTGCCTTTATTTTTTTAAAAAAAAACTATTTCACCTAAAGGAAAGGGCTACATTCAATTTGATTCGTAGATAATAATGTTAACAAAAGCTTGGAAGTATAACATTATTAACGTTATTATCTACGAATCAAATTGAATGTAGCCCTTTCCTTTCCTTTAGGTAACAGTAGGATAGATTTCCAAACAAAACTGTTATTTGTGGCTTTACTTTATTTTTAGAATTCAGCTCTGTATATATAGAGAGACAGTCCTCACCGGGGAGTTCTATTGATTAACTACCCAATCAGCTTCTTAGTGCCAATTTCTATTATGAGACAATGATCTTTGTGTGTCTGTGGGTGTGGATCTGTGTGAGAGAGAGAAACACAGAAGGATGCTATTTACAGGAACCAGATCACTACAAGATGCTTCATTTGCTAATCAGAATGGGAAGTTGGTTGTTTTTCACAGTTAATTGCATCTGGGATATTGTTCGGGGGTATCAGTGGGTGTCAGCGGGTATATGTAAACAAGGATTTTCCTGAGACTAAATAGCAGTCCTCTGAATGCCCGTAAGGGGAAGCTAGCTAGGCTGTAGAAGCACTGGTAAAGGGTTAAAATTCTGTAGGTGTGATGAGCTGTCAGTAATAAAGGACACTCTAGGTCTCTGTGTGCCAGAACTCCATTGTAATGTTGTTAGCATAATCCATTCCCCCACCAGTGGATTGCAGTCACCTTTCCTTCAGTCTGAGAGGCGAGATTCTAGGGATCACCCTAGTTTCATACAGTAGATTGTGTGATCACATGGTAAGCAAAGGTTATAACACTAGAGAGATTTAGCAAAATAGTCCTCTATCGGTTTTTAATACTTGTGTTAGAACTGATCAGATATGAACAGAAGAAAAAAATCTGGAAGAAAATCCTACTTTATCCTTCTTCTTTATCACATCAGAAGTTCAAACTTGAAAGTTTGATCTTAAGAAAGCTCAAGTAGAAATCTTCATCTCTCAGTCATAACTATTTGGATGGCCTTGACATAAAATTCAGTTCCACGGAAATGCATTTAGGATAGAAATGAAAATATTCAAGTTCATTTCTATATTGAGGTGTAGAAATCTCATCATGCTCTTATTTAATGAAGATCTGTATCTCTTGAGTTGCAGTCTAGAAATGCAACATGAGGTACATTTTGCTGTTATTAAAAATTCTCATGATCCTTGGCATATGATCTTCAAGCCAATATCTTTCCCTCTGTCAATGAGAGGCTCATTAATAATGAGATACTGCCGACTGCTAAGCTGTGCTGCGTTAGCTCTTGCCAAACGATGACATTTTTAATACATTAATAATATGTCTGAAACGTAATGGAAAACTATTAATCACACCCTGGACAAGTGCCAGAAATTTAAGCTGTAATTGGCTGTTTCTTGTCAAGCATGCTAGTCGCATGTTCTGATACTTGAATCACCTGCACAAAGGTTTCAACTTTTCTCCTGTCATCTTGTTGAATGAGATCAATGTTATACTCTATAATTCTGTGTAATTACCATAATCACGACTTTTACTTGCTTCAACAGTAATTCATTATCTGGGGGAAGAGTATACTCTAGATAGAACATTTGCACCAATGTTGCATTTTAGTGCAAATCTTCTGCCATCTTGATTGTTGCTTTCATCTGTTTGCAACCTGATAGGAGTTTCCAATTATTTCATTGTAGGTAGTTAAATATATGCTTCTCAGAAGTAAAGCTGTATTGAAAGGAATTGGACTTAATACTACTATTAAATGGTATAGAAATATATAACTTCTTTGGAATTCATGAGATGCTGTTCTTGGCAATTCGTTAACATATTGTACGAAGCAGGGAATTATTTATTTCTCTTTATAAATATTAATTTAAAATGCATGCTTTCAGTCTAACTAGTCATTTAAAATGAACCAAATCCTGTTTCAGATAGTCACATATGTAAGTTGGTGATCAGTAGGTAAGATTAAAAAATAGAAAAAACAAACAAATATCTTGAAGCAGAAGGAGATGACAAAGTGTTTTAAAAAGTACCTTTGAGCTCTTTAAAATCCTAAGTTTGCTATCTAAGCTGGAGTGTGGTGTACCGCATTCCTGAAAAGAAGCTCAACTTTCTAACAGAACACTGGTTTGTGAAATAAATAGGAAACTCCATGTGTCCGTAAGGCAATCGTTGTAATTTGCTATGGAAACATTATTCAGCCATCTGTTGGCATTGCATCAGAACTATAGCTGGTTTCTTGATGCAAGATAATGTTATATGTGAATAAAAGGAACCTCTTTACAGATTCGCTTTGCATGCCAGATTCTCTCTGCCTGAAAGTAGGCATTTTTGGCACAAGCTCTTATGCTGCACAGGTCACCAAAATGTGGTGTTCTTTTTAGTCACGTGATATCCTAAGTCATTTTCTTAACTCATCAGATCATCAAATACCAAATAGGAAAAATATTGGTTTTGGGGAAACAGCACAATTGCTTCCAGATATTTTTTGCCATGTGTAGGAATTTAGTAAGAAATTAGTGTGATTCCTTAAAATGTTAGTTAGGAATATAGTACCGGTAATTTGACTGCACACTTATTTTTCAGTAATTGTGTGGAAAGGGCTTATTATTAAATAATTACTAAGATAATACTTAGTAAATGTTGCATTCTTTTTAATAACATTAAAGCAGTTAAAAAAACCAGGATGCTGCAATACTTTTGTCAAATGTTTTTGTTAGAATTTAGTTCTAGATTGATATAACCAAAATCTGTATATTCCAGTGATCTTTTATTTCATAAATTGTTAACATCTTTAATACATTTATCATAATTCAGGTGGCATAGGTATTAATTCAAGCAAATGTGCACAAATGCATTGCGTACAGAAGGGGAGAGAGAGAGAGAGAGAGAGACAGACAGAGAGAGAGAGAGCGCTCCTGTAGACAGTTCTTTTATCACAACTTAATTAAAATCTGGTTATAGAGGAAAGTGTTGAGCTTGGATTGAGCCTGAGGGCTGCCAAGTAGCCATGCCTTGTGTTTAAATGCCTTGCAAAATTGACAGAGGTCAGTGTGAGAATTTCTTTGATGTGTCTTTTCTATCACTTAAATTATCGCCTAGCATTTTATGTACCGCTCCAGTGAACACAGAGGGTAGATTGAGAAGATTGCTTTCTCCTGTGGAAATTGACACATAAAGGGACTTTAAAATAATAACAACAGCCAGTCTATATAAGGAATTATTATTATCAGCTGCAAATGAGCCAACTGTTGTCTTTGTCGTTAAACACAATTAAACGAAAGCAGAGCTCTTCCAGTACTAATGAGAAAAAAAATCCAAAGAGGCAAAAGTGGGCTCCTCAGATCACTTATTAAGTTAACAAAAGCTGAGATGTGTAACAGATATTTTGAGCTCTCAGAGAGAGGTCTTCTTTTGAAGAGATGAAAAGCATGCAAGTTGTTGTCAGTCCTTTGTCATTGGAATAAAAACTTTGACACCTTTGGTAGACTGGGGATTGTATCCCCAATTTGGCTATGAAGTATGTGACTGGTTTGAGTGCTGTTGCTGGACTCAGGTTTTGACAAGAGGAAAATAATGTTCTATAGATAGACAGATGGATGGATGAAAATGAGACCAGAGTTAAATCTCTCATGCCAAAATAATTTTGGTGATGAGTGATTTAGACATTTGGTTTATTTTAGCAAAGTTCCTCCGGTAAAGGTTACCCTGTGTTTTTTTTTTTTTCAATTTACCTTGTATTGAGCAAGTCCCTCCAAATGTCAACATTTCAAATATTTTCTATTGCATTGATTCTGGAACGGTAATTCTTACTTTTATTGTTTCTAAAAGGGTGCTGGTGCCAGAAGAAAAGAATGATTGATGGCCAACAGACTGTAAACACTCATCATTTTGGTCCATCAGCTGATTCATCAGTTTGGCAGACTGTTCCTCATGAGCCGGAAAAAAAGAGGATCGGTCGGGATTATTGACGGTACAGCTGAGGCCTGGCGACACTGCTAAATTGTACCTGGTTTTGGACATTATTTGCATAAGTGATTAAAAGTCCTGAAACACCTGGGAATGTAACAAGCATCCTTCACTTGGCTTTGAACGACGTATAATAAATAATATGCTTGGCTTCCACCAAAGTTTCCAAAATTAAAAACACAGTTATTGTAACTTAAGCTATTCTCTCCTTTGGAACATATTTTGCAATAACGTTGCCTCTCTCCATGTATATTTATGTATAATAAAGACTGCACTTAGTTCCATATTGGTGATTGCTGTCAAGGCACTCGAAAGGATATAGAGATGTATTTGTCAAGATTCCTGTCTCTCCATGCCCTATGGGTTACTGTGTCTTCGGTAATGCAACATTATCCTTCAGTTTGGGGACATTATGATGTGTGCAAGACACAGATTTATATGGATGAAGACAAGATTTGGGATTATACAGCCTGTCAGCCTGAAGCCATAGATATGATGAAACACGTAAAAGTAAACCTGGATCCACCTAATATAACATGTGGAAATCCACCAGAGACCTTCTGCGGAATGGTAAGGCGAAAAGTATAAATCTTATCTTTAAGCATAGAGCGTAGCTCTCTCGGAGAAACAGAATAAGGTCTGTCCACTGCATCCAGACCAACATCTTTAGTTTAGGACTGGCCAACATTGTTTGTCATGGGACTGAAAAATGTCCAGCAGAGAGGAAGCGTTAGAAGCTTTTAAAGCTGAAGGGTTAAGTAATCCATTTAAATTTACTTGAATGAAGGAAAGTGGTTCTTGAGTCAGTGGTATTCTTTTACTGCTTTTTTTTAGGCCTCAGAAAACCCTGAAATGATTGCATAGATTCATAAGACCCCCCACAAAGGTTATTGTTACATTTTTAAATTTCGATTAGTTGGAAGGGAAAGTATTAGTTGCCCCTGTAATAATCCTACGAAGTGCATATCAACTTAATGTTACTTAACATTTAACTTAAATATGTTTAGTTTGTGTTGCGGCCTATATAATTATGGAAGTTTTGACTTGGCTCAAAAAGCATTGTTGTTAGATTAGATGTTAAATTTGTTTCGGTATTTTCAGTAATTTTTAAAAATTAAGCCATAAATGATTTTTGGAATTCTGCACTGTGCTAGGTAATATTTTATATTAAGACAATGGCTTCTGCAGGATTTGCATCGCCTTTAGGAAAATAATCTAGCAACCTGTAGCTATAACAGTTGGGTTTTTCAGAGCTGATCAAAAATGTACCATTTTTTCCTTAAATATACCGTATTTGATTATGTGTTCCTATTTTCTTTCTACCTGCAAAGTATGAAATGTGCTTCTCTGACATGATCTCAATATTGCATACTGAATGGAGGATTGCTCTCTAATTTGGGTAATACTTCTGAAAGAATAAATGCGGGGGAGTGACAGATTCAGTCAAAAAGCCTGTGCATTGTCCAGCATTCATATCTTGTCAAAGCAAGATTGACAAGTCCAGGGGAAACCAGTCCTGGAGATTTCATTTCCTCATAAAAAGTATGCAGGTGGTATTTCGTATATGTATGCATGCATTTTTGCATTTGTGTTTTATATAATCTGTTGAAGAACAAGACTAAGGCAATCTCTTCCACATTCCCCATCTATCTCTATTTAAAACAAGTAGTATTTAAAATTAGGTGGCCCTATATACAGAAGGATCATTCTTGTACTTAAAACAACTCATTCTTGCACACAAAAATATACAAATTCACATACACATTTCAATACCCTTCTTCAAGCAGGAAGAAGAAAAAATAAACTTCAGGATACTGATTTTGTGAGGAGGAGAATTTGCACTGGGAAGGAAAGAAAAGAGAAATCCATGAACAAATCTAAATAGAAAAGAAGTCAAGGGCAGAAGTAGCTAGACAAGAAAAAGCCTCATTTTGACATTATAAAAAAGGGTAAACATTCAGTACAGCAGGGGTGAGCCTCACCATCTCCAAGTTACTAATTTTGAATGCCGTTTAGTAACTAAATCTGTAGTCTTTTGTGCCTCCTGACCATTCATGTTCTTTCAACAAGTTTTCAATTCTCAGTAGACATAAGAACCTTACAGGATTATTAGGGTTTGGGCATTCTCCTTTCTGGGTAGGGGTGGTAATCTAGTGATTTAAAATAACCATCACTTTCATGTGAGATTTATGACTTGACATCTGAAAAATTATTCTTGCTTCAGGATGGGCTCTGAAGATTCAGAAGCTAAAAGAATGAGCGGAGATGTAATCCAGATGCGTTCCCTAATTTATTTGCAATCAGCAGTTCAGATGGTCATTTAACATCTGCCATCATGAAGCAGATAATAATTAATTTTATAAACTATTTACATAGGGATTATGTTTGCATAGGGATTATGTTTGCACGCCTTTTAAACTACTTCAATATTAAACCACCGGTACCTCAAAATCTTAGGACAAAAGCAGAGGAAATGGACAGAATCGGGAATGGAATTGCATGGGTTTAATGCTGTAAAGATTGATTACTCATAACGTGTTGTATATCAGTTTTGACTCAACCTATACGCTGTCATGTTCTGAGAGGAGAGTAGCACACTTCAGTCAGAAGTCTCATTGAGATGAGTAAGATTTCCGCAAGAGTGATGCTAGACGCGGCACTTAGTCATTTCATTTGGAATAGGCAGCAGAATATCCTACTGGATTGCAGTCGTCTGTGATTCACTATATTTAAATTATGGCATACACTTATGACATATGAAATAAGCTTTTCTAATTTCTAATTCCAATTCTGTTGGAGTTTGCGTTTTTGTAGAAAGACTAGTTCATAAGTAGAACATAATGCTTTACAGGTCTCTAGGTTAAAAAGCTATCAGCCAGTGTCAATAATACTGATCTATATAAAATTGCAATCTGATTCGATATAAGGAAACTTTATCCAAATTATTTGATCTGTAGAAAGGAATGTGATTTATTTAATTTTGGACACCTGAACTTTTTATGAATAGTTTCATACTGATAATGAACGACAAACATGGAACTTTCCCAATATTTTTTTTTTAATAATATAAAGTATTCCAAATCACATCAATTAAACAATTTAGATAGGATAGATTGCATTTTCTTTAAAATACCTCTGGTTTCCTTCTGGTAGGTTGTACCCTTTGTTAGAGTCTTTGGTACTTGTGGCTTCAAAAAGCAGAATTGTGTTACTCTCAAGTTGCACCTCAGCAGGAAGAATGAACTGAGGTCATTAATACAACATATATTGAGACTGGCATCTCTTTAATTCTTGAGTTGCACAATGGCTCTAAAAGTGTGAAATGTGGGGATTGTAATCTACATTTATGGTCTTGATATATTTAGTTATGCCTGTAACAAAGAGGTTAGGGAATACATTTAGCAAATATTGCCGGGAAAGGCAAGTACTGTAGCAAGATCCATACTGTGTTGTCTACTCAGCTATATTATTTAAGGAGAGAAATTTTGTACTCAAAGTTCTCCTTAGTTTTGTATGTATTTATACGCTAGGGTGATGCACACAGGAAAGTTTTCACTATATGAGATCATTCTAGCCCATGGCTAGATGTAACTAGTATTTCTATCTGCTTTTCAGGAAAACAGAAAGAATCCTAACTAAGTTCCTGCTGTTCAAAAGTGGACTAGTTAGACGTAACCTTGTAGGATAAAGCAAAGTATAAGGCAAATTCTGAAAGCACAAATATATTGGTTTGATAAAGACTGGAATAAAACAAAATATGCTACTCAACCAATGCTCTGCTAATTTAAGATCTTAATGGGTCCTACTAATTCCAGAACTTCAAATTAAAAAAAAATGTGGATGGGGGGAACTCTTTTTTTAACCATATCTACTGTATTTTAGTGTTGGCATATATGGAATTTTTGTTGTTTTCTGAGATATTTCTCTAGAAGGAAAGTTACTATAGAAAAGAGACTGGGAAGTTGGAAGAAGTAAAGAATAAAATGCTGCTATCTGTAGCTGTCAGTGTTAATCTGTAATTCACAAAAAGCAGAAGACTGAATTAATGACATATAAAAAAGAAAAGTTGCTGTTGGCTAACATAAAGTGGAGCAGCAATTTGCAATAGTTGCATTATCCCTTTTGTTCCTGGAAAGTTCATATGGAGAACTTGAAGGCACCTGCAGATGGACATATATGTTTGTGTGATTCTCAGAGCAGAAGTGCCGAGGATGGCAAGCCTTCAAATACCACTGTGGATTTCACAGCCAATCAAAACTAAATTAAGAAACAAAGATTATTAAAAAGAAAGTAAAAGTCTTCCCGCATGTAATTTTGGCACAGTGTTATGAGTTGAACCTTCAATGTTTTCCTTAGAGATTTTCAGCATCATTAATACTGTGTGGCTTTCATTACCAGTAGGTTTGCAATTGCTGAGGAAAAATTGCGACGTAAAGGACTACAGTACCTGGTATCATGATGATGTTTACTGAAATAATTAAACTATCAGATATCTTCCAACAGACTGGTTTGGAAGACAAAATGAAAATGGGGTTTTATTTGGAAATGCCTTAATAATACATGCATACCTTGTGCAGAACAATGAATCAATACCATGCTGTTGTAGCAACATCAAGAACAAATCTACTTTAAGAGGCTGCTAGCTGGTAATTTTTCCCAAAGAGGAAAATAACCAATTCAGATCTACACCTCCCATTTTATTTACAAAAGCTCTTCAAAGTGCGAGCTTTGCCTTCTCCCACGCTAGAAAATGCTCCCCAAATAGGCTTTTTAAAGTTTTCATGAATGAAAGTCACACAACTTTTCTAAGTATTCTATCAACATTATATGAATGGCTGACTTTTTTTTTTGAGGCTGTTTTCTGATACTATTTATTTGCTGGCAGGTTGGATAAAAATTGATGATTTTTTTTAAATAATTTTTTTTTTAAAATTTAAATCAAATTTTTTTTTTTATTTTTATCAAATTTATTTTAGTAAAATATTTTTGGAGTAAAAAATCTATCTAAAGGTAGTTTTCTATTTAAGATACATTAATAATTTAGTTTATTCAGCAGATATGGAGCTTAGTTATGTAGCATGAGGCTGTATATTCTGCAATGTTTACATTTTTTGTAAACTCATTTAATGAATCCATGTTCTGCAAGCTAAATAGAAAACCTTCATTTTGTTTGCAAATAATATTAAAGATTCTAACTACCAGCAAGAATGAGTCCTTACATTTAAAGAGCACCTGCCATTTCAAATCCATCATGACAGTGCCTGTTAGTGCACTCACCTACTGCCTGCCATGTCGCTCACCTTGTGTCACTGCTGCATCACCAGCCGTCCCATTGAAGTGAATGGGACTGTCAGTGAGTCAACAGAGGGCCAGAGGAGGAGCTGCTGTGGGACAGAGATGACAGTTGCTCTAAAAATTGTGATTTAAATCGAGTTGATTTAAATCAAGCCTTTTTATTAGTGATTTAAGTCATGATTTTAATCACGATTTAAATCAACTTGATTTAAATCAAATCCACCCTGTTTGTTGGGTTTATTTATTTAATATTTCACAAGAAGAGTTCTCCACTCCTCTACTCGTTGTAGAATACCTTATGCCAGCAGACTTGAAATTCTAGACCTAGAAAACCTTGAATTACGCTGTCTTCGGTCTGATCTAAGTATGGTATATAAAATCATACATTGCAATGACTTACCTGTCAATGAATACTTCAGCTTCAAGCATAATAACACAAGAGCACACAATAGATACAAACTCAAGGTTAACCGCACCAAACTTGATTGCAGGAAATACGACTTCAGCAACAGAGTGGTCAATGTCTGGAATACTCTACCTGACTCTGTGGTTTCTTCCCCAAACCCCAAAAACTTTAACCTTAGACTGTCTACTATTGACCTCACCCCTTTCCTAAGAGGTCTGTAGGGGGCGTGCATAAGCGCACCAACGTGCCTACCGTCCCTGTCCTATTGTTTCTTTTATTTTTCTTATATGTACCCATTTCATGTATTCATAACTATGTATATACTTATACTTATTATCTTGTAAGCAATTGAGAAATAAATTCTAAATTTATTTAAAAAGTTTGTAGGGCCACCTATTTCAACCAAGGAAGAAGAAAAAGAAAACGCATGGATAAAAAATTTAAAAACCAGAAGGAAACATAGATTTTTTTAAAAAAAAAAATGAGGCTCCTTGTAAAACTGTCGCACAACACAGAAAGGACATGCATATCGGGCTGCCCTAGTGTGTTGGTTTGCTTTTTTAAAAAAATATAGTCAAATATGATAGTAAAGTTTTAGTACCTTTTAAAAACTGGGCTGCGAGGATTATGAGCTGTGTGTGTTTTCTGCCATGTTGTAAAGTGAATGATGTATGAGTAAAACCAATTAAGTCGCCTTCATTTTCTTTTTAGGTTGAAAAATTGGAGTAATCACATTTATACACATGTGGCAATTGAAAAAGTTTGCCATCCCTTTCCAACCTGCATGATTGACATTAATTTGGGGCCACATCAAAATATTGTAGCATTTCCTCCATGTGACAAAAATCTGGCCACTTAGGATTTCCTAGCTTTACATGTGTAATAGTTCTTTGCTTCACTCAGGCATGAATTAGCTACTGATTTTGATTGACATCTGCTGTAGTTAGAACTGAATGCCTGTGCTTAGTATCAACCATACATATATTTATTGGATTTATATCCTGCTGCTTCTCCAGAATAAGCCAAACAATACGTCTATGAAGTCAGCTGAGCTGAAAGTTAGTTGAGTAACTGAACAGAATAGAATAACAGACTTGGAAGAGATCTTGGAAGTCTTTTAATCCAATCCCCCTGGTTTTCCAGTCCTTTCTTAAAAGCCCTCAGTGTTGGAGCGCCCACAGCTTCTGAAGGCAATCTGTTCCATTAGTTGATTGTTCTTACTCCCAGGAAATTTCTCCTTAGCTCTAGATTGCTTCACTCTTTGTTCTGTTTTCATCCATTGCTTCTTGTCTTGCCTTCTGGTGCTTTGGAAAATAGGTTGACCTCTTCTACTTTGTGGCAGCCCTTCAAATATTGGGGCTATCATATCCCCCCCAGTTCTTCTTTTTACTCATTTCCTCCAACTGTTCTTCATGTTTTAGCCTTGGGCCCCTTAATTACCTTTGTTGTTCTTATCTGTACTTTTTCCAGAGTCTCAACTTATTTGAGACTCTGCATTGGCTGCCAGGGGCTCTCCGGATTCGCTTTAAGGTTCTAGTTTTGACCTTTAAGGTGATCCATGGCATTGGGCCAGGTTACCTGCAGGACCGCATTCTACCGGTGATCTCCAGCAGGCCGGTGCGTTCTCACAGGGAGGGCCTTCTCCGGGTGCCGTCGGCCGCTATGTGTCATCTGGCGGCCCCGAGGAGTAGGGCCTTCTCTGTGGGGGCCCCTGCCCTCTGGAATACTCTGCCACCTGAACTTCGTACCAGCATGGACCTGAGGGCCTTCAGGCGCGCGTTGAAGACCTGGCTCTTTGAGCAGGCTGGCCTGGGCTGAGGTAGTTTTTAAATTGTCTCCGAATTATTGATTTTAAATTGGGTTTTAAAGTTGGGGGGTGGGTTTAATTAATGTAATCAGCCATTATTTAATCGCTTTTTAATTTTTGTATTGTTTTGGGGGTTTGGATTTGGCTGTACACCGCCCTGAGTCCCTAGGGAGAAGGGCGGTATAGAAATCCTATAAATAAATAAATAAATAAATAAATATTTTTTATATTGTGGTGACCAAAACTGAATGCAGGATTCCAAGTGTGGTCTTAGCAAGGCATTATAAAGCAGTAGAATCCCTTCTCATGATCTTGATTCTTTCTATTCCTCTGTTAATGCAATCTAGGATTGCCCAAAGTCAACCTGTCCATGAGTTTCCATGAGGGAGGGTAATTTAAATGTGATCTTAATACAACTGTACATGGCTAGATATGATGTTTGACGGCACATGTATGTAATGTACATAGGCAAATGCTTATGCAGATGTCCACTGTTCTCTTTTTGGCAAGTATACTGTTGCCCATTCTGTGAAATAGATAAACAGGTTTGTTCATCTTGTCATTTTAAATGCTTTTAACAATTATTTTAATATGTTTACTATCTTATCTACCAGCATTGCATTGTGAACTACCTGAAATACAAAGCAGGATGAAGATGGAATTGTAAATAATTTAAATTGAAACAAAAGAGAAGAAAGATATAGAATTATTGTAAGACTTTATAGGGTAGTGACATGTTATGAGGGTGGTTTTGATTCCCCAGAACAAACCCTAGGAACTTAAGAGAGAGAGAAAAACTGCTGTTCACTCACCTACTATATGCTAAAGGAAAATATACAGTTTTCCTTTAACATAGAGGTTTTTTTTAGGCTGAATTCATAATTATTCTGATCAATGCTTCCAAAGCAGATTAATCTCCAGCGAAATAGAACCTGCTCCTTCCCAAATAAAAGTTCTCCAATGCTCGGTATACAGGAGTTAATTGTACCACCTGCCTTCAGATTACTATATTTCAGTAAAATTCTTTATATTTCTTTAACATTTAAATAGTTTTTCATGTGATGTGGGCCTCCATAGAGAATTTATTATGCTATGAGATGGTGGAAAGGCAGAAATTGTGAACATTCTATTTACCATATCGAAGTGTGATGTGCTTGGGTAGATGAATAGGCATATGACACCTCTCTATGCAAGTGTCAGTGATGCCCCACTGGGCTTATGAGTTGTGATATGGCAAGCTTCTGTGCCACACTCCATGTTTTTTCCTCTGTATTGTGGAGGGTAAGTAAATAAGAGACATGAATTTGCCCAATGAATGTACTAATGAGATAAATCTAATTCTTTCATTGTTAAATTTGTACTCTTTTGGTATATAGAGAATACAGAATATGTTTGTTAATAATACTCTATTCAGATTGGGGCTTTCATCTGTTGTTTGAAATGACATTTTAAAATTCATCAAAAGAACATTTGGAAGGGTGTGGAATTTGCCTGGGGCAAAATACTTCTTTGTACCCTAAAGTGAACAAAAGTGAATAAAGAAGTGAAATTATCCCTTAAATATGAAAATTAATGTTGTTCAATCCAGGAAAACAATAGATTCAGCTAGTTTTTATTAATGTACTTAAAAAGCACCTCTGTAAATTATTAAGATTATGCTCTCATGAATTTGGTGCTAAACATATGGGGGACGACAAATTAGGACTCTCTTTTTAAAGAAAAAATAATCTTATAATTAAAGAGACATTTCTTTCCAATTATCTAAGAAAGCAAAATTTTATGAAGAAATATCCTTCTGGGTTTAAGCAATCTTAGTCAAATCTTATTTTAAGTAAAAGAAAAACTATTTGCTAAAGAATACTTACACACTGAATAGCCTTTCCTCTCAACCATTCATGGATGTTCTCCCTGGCAACTAACACCAGTTCCATGACCTATGTTGAGTCACACACTGCAATTTAATTTGGCTTCTTGGAATCTGCTTCTATTTCGGTGATCTGTTATATAAACTGGCATTGGCTATTTTTGACTTTATGATCAACTATATCACAGTAAAATAATGATTTTGGGCATTTGGCTCATCTGATTTTTGTGTTCAGACACCCCATCAAGAAAGAATATCATAGAAGACCATTTTATGCATTCCTTGACAAATTTACTTTTTAGAACTAAATGTTTCAATCATGAATGGAAATCAACATCTGGGTCAGAGATGGTATTCAGTAGGTTCTGACCAGTTCTGGAGAACCGGTAACATAAATTTTGAGTAGTTCGGAGAACCAGCAAATACCACCTCTGACTGGAGATTTTACAGTATCCTTCCCCTGCCACACCCACCAAGCCATGCCCACAGAACCAGTAGTAAAAAAATTTGAATCCCACCACTGGTCTGGGTGGTTTGGGTACATTCTTGCTACAAATTCATGGGAACATGAGATTTTGTCATTTCTTTTACTTTGTGGTGAACTTGAATTGGGAGATAGAGGTACTCTTAAGATTCTAATAATTTTAAGTCTGTGGATTTGGATGTTTCCAGGAATGGCTGCTTTTAACTGTAATTCTACAGAATTTGAGATTCTTCAAGGAAGACTTACTAAGGATACTTATTTATTTAGCAAACTTATGTGATCAGAGACATTGCCTTCATTGCCAGATAAGAACCAATATGTATAAGGGAGTCTACTTATGTGGTTCTGTAGCTTTTCAATGGCCCATGCATAGGGTAAAGCTGTATTGCTTCATGTTGTATGAACCATTCATTCATATTGCATTATACTGCTTAAAATAAAGCTGAGATTCTTCAAGATAGAGAATATTTCTTTATGTAAAGAAATCAGCTGAGTGACAAAAGAGTTCAGCTATGGAAATATAATTTCCCAATCTTTACTCAATATTTTACTTTGAAAATTGGCAGTAATCTTGGATACTTTATTTAATGGAAGGAGGCAAAACAAAGCTTGGGATTTAAAAATGTTAGTCTCTTAAGAGCAAAAGGTTCAGTAATATCCTGAGGCTGAATATCCATAAACACATCATTTCTTAAGGTTATATTTTTAGTCCAATTTTTTTTGCCTCTAGAATTTAATAAATCCACATGGGAACTGTCACTTGGCAGTGACATTGTCTTGATATTTAAATCCTGACACTGTGAATGTAATTATAAAGAGTAGCCTTTGAATGAATTTTAATAACATGTATGCCCTATGAAAAGAGTACTTTTTTACGCTTTTTCAGAGATTTATTAATCTCTTCCTTTTACTTATGGGCTCAGTTATTTTAAAGCTTTTGAGATCAGTCTGAAACCTAAATCTGTATATAGATCATTTTAAGTCCTAACTATGGATTTCATTATTGCAAAAGATAAGAATTAAAAACCTCAGGAAAAGAAAGATCAATTAAATCTCAGTAAAAATTTCTGAAGGATACATCTGAAATCCAATTATAGAAGTTTCCATGTGTATCACCCCAAAAGGTAAGATCATATATGCAGAAAAGATTAGATACTAATTTTAATCCTGTTTATAATAGTTGAAAACACATGTAATGCAAAGTTTAAATTGTTGGATTATTATTGCACCCTAAGATTGATTTGGCCATGTTTCATTACCTTCCTTGATAATAACAGTGAATTTAATAAGAAGTTGGGGTTTGTAGGTTCTTTAAAAAGCCAGCAAAAGTAACTTATGTACCTAATATAATTATGATGTTACTAAGGAAGGTAATAAGTATTTATAAGTTGAAAACAAAGTTTTAAATACATCAAGAACACAAACATTAGCTCTGCTTAGATGAGATCTATTAAAAATAAAAAAAAATGTTTGTTTTATAGAGGGGGTTCTACCGTAAATTTTAGCCTAAAGATAATTCAGTTTATGAATTATACACCTGTATCTCTCCTGTTATGGAAAGCTCTCTCACTTTGGTAATGGGATAATACATACAGTAGTTATCATGATAAGTAGCCTTCCCACATCTTAGTAGCATTTTCTATAGAAACAACAGGCATGTGGCATTTACATTGGGACTCCCAAGTCAAATTCCTAATGTTTTCTCTTATAATCCTGCTGCAGCTCCTCAAAATGCCTGGTTTTTTTCTTATATTTTTATCCATCTTTAGTTAACCCTGATTTAAGAAAGTGCTGCAGATTTTAATTACACATTTGTTCCTTTATGCCAGGAGGCAGAAGGAAAGCCTTTTATAACTAGGTAGTTAAAAAGCCATTAAAAAGGACTTTATGATGAGAAAAGCATTTTTGTGCAAGCATTTCCATAGTGCCTTCTAACATTTATATCTGTAATATTGTTGAAAGCCATCCTCTGAATTAATCAGTTTGATTCTTTTGATTCTTATCTCATCAGGAATCATTCATTTCACTGAATGTTAGGAACCATGCTGCTCATAGTTCGTATTTACAGAAGATTGAAGTGACATGGAACAGAGGGAAAGGAAGGAGTTGAAGATAATTATCTAAATGTATCAATATAATTTTAAAACATTCAGGCACTGTTGGAAATGTAAAATAGACATAAAATTCTGGATAGGAAGGAAGATTGATATGTGTCATACAAATACTAATACATGAAAATAACTTGCCATTATTGTTACAGGCTGTAAACAATGGGATTGGAAATTTGTCCACTTTATTTTGATCAATATTTCAAGAATAGGTCTTCTTTGTATATGAATAGGGGATCCCTAGAAAATCCCAGGGGTATGGGGCTGACTGGGGACTTGGAAGGAAAAAAATCTAAAAAAAGTAGTATCAAACCACTTTGGGTTTTGGGAAAACTCTAGGAATGTGTCATGAATTGAGCTCAACTGGTAAGAGCCTTATCTATTTCAGTATTCCTGCATGCTGAACGATGTCTCATCTGCACACTTCTGTGTAAAGAAATTGTGCTACTCCAAATCAATTTTGCACC
Organism: Bungarus multicinctus; assembly: GCA_023653725.1. Taxonomy (NCBI): domain Eukaryota; kingdom Metazoa; phylum Chordata; class Lepidosauria; order Squamata; family Elapidae; genus Bungarus; species Bungarus multicinctus. The sequence goes on along the minus strand of CM042842.1, from coordinate 42,031,856 downwards.
TTAGATACAATAACTGCAGTAAGCATAATGCACATACTGTAATTAAATGTACCGGATTCCTAAGAAAGAAAATGCTAATACTAGTCATTGTATGCATAGTTTTTAAGAATGACAAATAATTCATCATCTTCATAAACTCAGAGCCTATATATATCCTTGCCCTAATAGAATGTAGGGTACCACCTGACATCTGTTTATCTGAGGACAATATCTAATGGATATTGAGTAGAATGCTGTAGTATAATAGCAATAGAAGAGAGACGGAGTTTGTTGTAGTTGTTAAGGCATTAGTCTAGAAACTGGGAGTCTGTGAGTTTTAATCAGCCAGCTGGGTGACCTTGGGCCAGTCATTCCCTCTCAACTCCAAGAAAACCTTGATGAGAAAACTGCAGTTGCCAGGAGTAAGAAAATTGAATTAAAGGGATAGATAGATAGATAGATAGATAGATAGATAGATAGATAGATAGATAGATGGTATTCAGCAGGTTCTGAGTAGTTCAGAGAACCGGCAAATACCACCTCTGACTGGCCCTGCCCCCAATCTGTTCTCTGCCTCCTGAATCCCAGCTGATCGGATGGGTTTTCTTTTGTTGCCCTGCACAGGAGAACAGAGCTGGAAAGCAGGTTAGTGGGGTGGGGAGGGAATGGGATTTTGCAATAACCTTCCCCCAGAAGTGGGAAGGGAATGGAGATTTTACAGTATCCTTCTCCTGCCATGCCCACCAAGCCATGCCCATAGAACCACTAGTAAAAAAAATTTGAATCCCACCAATGGATGGATGGATGCATGGATAGATTAGATGGATGGATGGATGGATGGATGGATGGATGGATGGATGGATGGATGGATGGATGGATAGATAGATAGATAGATAGATAGATAGATAGATAGATAGATAGATAGATAGATAGATAGATAGATAGATAGATAGATAGATAAGACAGGCAGACAGACAGGATGAGTAATGGAACTGCAATCTGTCAGGATTATTTCTCTGTTGATTTTTTTAAATTAAAAACAAGAGTCACTCGATGGGATAGCACATTTTAGGATTTAACATTTGAATATTGAAAAGGAATATCCATGGGTCCAGTGTTGATCAAATACTTTTGATGTCACCAATGGATTTTAAACTATATGCCTTATGAAACAATGGGGTGAATTTAAGAGAATACAAATTGTTATTCCATTCCATTGCATTTTTATTTTGCTCTTCCTTTAAAAATTAATAATAGATCTTTTACTCTCCGCACTCTTATGAAATATGGCTGACTGTATTTGGCTAATGGGAAAGAAAGGTTCTCCTATAATCTCCAATCTCCAGGTCATAGACAGCCAACCTGATACTCTCTAGATATTTTTAATTCCAATTTATGTAACCTGTTGAATTTAATTCCAATTCATGCAACCCTTTGGTAGCTGTTACGATATTGGAGCTGGTCATATTTGGCCAACTTACCAGGAATCTATTCTAATTAGTTGTCACTAATGAACAGTGATGATCATTCATGGAGATACTACAACTGCAGCAGGCTGCCAGGGGAAATTTTTTCCCCATGGTTTTTGCCTTGCAATGAATGACATACCAATTAGATAGCAACTTATATTTTAAAGGAAGACGCTTTATTATATTATCTATAAAGTTCCATTCTTAGAATATGTTAAAATTGAACCTAGTTTTCTCCAGTTCTGGCCCAACACAACCCAGTTTTCTTCATGATGCCTCACCTTGGGAATTTGGCTATGATTTCCATAATCATATTATTTTATATATTTACAGTGCCACAAAACTAGGAGTCATAATATTATATATTAAGGTTGCACTAGGCTGAGGAAGACTTTTCTATCCATTACAACAGGGTATCTATCAGTCAGCATATTTTTGTTATTCAGTATATTTTTAATGATGCTTTTGCTAGATGTACAATTATGAAGCATTTATCATCATTATAAGTAGTGTAACTTTAATAAGAATGCAGAATGTGACATCCAAAGCTTTCCTCAATTTGATAGTAAGAAGAGAACATAAATAGGAGAGAGATGCTGATGGTGTACATAAAAATGCATTGAATAAAAATATTTAAATGTTGTTGCAATGAATACTGTACTTCTACCTTCTTAAATCAGGAAAAATATTACATTTTCCCCTGATTTAAGCTTACCAAATTTAAACTACCAGCTATACTGTAAAAAGGAAATGAGTTTTGAGACACTTTTTTCAGCCATGATTTCTTTGTTGGCTTGGGATAAAAGAGTTTCTTCCCAGAGCTGCAAAGAAGACATCTGATAAAATCTCTTTAAGCCTGTTCTGCCTTCTGTTACCTAGATAAACCTTTTCTTGTAAGTTTCTTTAACCTACATACTGATCTGTCTCCAGCAATTTCTGGAAACTTGTACACAGAATAAAATTAATGTAGCTCAGAGATTGTATCAAAACCGATAAAAAGCTATTACAGGTAATCCTCAACTTACAACCATTTGTTTAGTGTCCAAAGTTACCACAGCAATGAAAAAAGTGACTTATGACCATTTTTCACACTGAACAACCATTGCAGCATCTCCACGGTCACAGGATCAAAATTTGGATGCTTGGCAACTGGTATTTATGGGGTCATGTGATCACCTTTTGTGACCTTCTGATAAGCAAAGTCAGTGGGGAATCCAAATTCACTTAAGAACTGTGGCAAGAAAGGCCCCAAAATGGGACAAAACCAGTGGTGGGATTCAAATTCTTTTACTACCAGTTCTGTGGGCATGGCTTGGTGGCATGGCAGGGGAAGGTTACTGCAAAATCCCATTCCCTCCCCATCCCACTAACTTACTTTCCAGCTCTGTTCTCCTGTGCAGGGCAACAGAAGAAGACTCAGCCAATCAGCTGGGACTTGGGAAGCAGAGAAAAGATGTGGGTGGAGCCAGTCAGAGGTGGTATTTGCCAGTTCTCTGAACTACTCAAAATTTCCACTACCGGTTCTCCAGAACTGGTCAGAACCTGCTGAATACCACCTCTGGACAAAACTCACTTAAAAACTGTCTTGCTTAGCAACAAAAATCAATTGTGGTTGTAAATTGAAGACTACCTGTATAAGTTTTTGGGCAGCTGGTAGAGGTGATACTGATCTTTTTGTCAGATATGGAGATACTGATGTATTCTTTAATGAAAAATAATATATTTAAGTCATTTCTTACTGCATATTATATGAATAGGATTGAAAACAAAATAAAATTTTGGTGTTGGTAGCATTATGAACAAAGAATGCCAGAAATCAGGGGACAGGAGTAAGCAATATAATATAGTTCTAACCAAAGAGAGTTGTTTGAATTCCCAGTTGCCACCACTACCCTTAAATATCATTCCAGATCAGAATTGAAAGCTACCCAAATTAAAGGCTTACCAGAATCTGAAAGAAAGTGCTATTTGGCAGGATGGTGCTTGAGCCTTTGATCATTTGAGGCTCAACCATACCACCCTCATGTTTTGCTGGTAAATAAAAACACCAAACAAACCATAATGATAATGGTCATTATCATAATGGCTTTCATTATAAGGTTGGAGGATTTTCCCCCAGTGTGCTGAACTACAATTCCCAGAATTCCTAGCCAGCACGTAATATCAATTTCTGCATGTATTTTTTCTTGAAGGACCCATTTAAAAACATGTTCTGATGCATGGAGCTGAGAAATGTCTCAGAACTGTTGGGTGAATATCAACCTAATGAATACCTCTCCTAGTGACGAGGATAAGGTCAGCCTGGACCAGAAATTGCAAAGTTTGGAGTTTTCAAGCAACCTTACCTCTGCTATAAGAGAATGCTGTAGCATTGTGGAAGAGACAAGACTCATAAACATGTTAGATGCATACCGTTAAAGACAGACAAGAACGCTTGGTGATATATTTCGTCCCCCTCCCTAACTCATCTTTGGAATACTATCACTAACTAATGACTGGGAAGAACGAGAAGGAAAAAGAAAGGAAAAAGCTTCTTAACTACTTTAATAACCAGAAGATAGGAAAATAGCCAGCTTTTCATTTTAATAAGATGTCAGCTATCACCCTTGATGACCTATGCATCGTAATGCGCCTGACTGATCTGAGATTTGGGGCTTTGTCGTTGCTCTGCAATGCATTTCTCTAATTTCTTTTGACACACGGTGTTTAAATCCCCAGAAGTAAAAGTGGAGGTAGGAGAGATTCCTTCAGACTGCCTTGCTGTGAATGTGCTCATTTGCATTATTCATTAAGGGAGAGCATTGATTTGCATCTCGTTATGGCTGTCGCCGTTTTGAGGCAGAGACAGTTCTTGAGATTACTATACATTTTTATGATATTAATATTGCTCATTAGGGATTAAGGTATTGCCTTGGCCCAGGTTTTTGTCTTATATCACACAAGCTTCCTCGGGATGACATCCTTTATGTGAAGTGCAGTGCTCTACTGTTATATGCAAGCTATTTTTTTTATTACTTGAGTTTGTAGATATTGCGCGTGTGTGTGATGGAAATATCACTCTGCTAGTTTGTGCCTCCAATTAAATGATAATTGCGGGTTGCTTGCTATTTTTATAAGGCAATACTTCAGATGCACATATCTCTCTAGTGGCAGTGTTTGCACACTATTTAATAACAGCTTGAACACTTTCTGCTGCTTAAGGTTGTCTGGAACAAATGCCTGTTAAGGATTGCATGTATTCAGTTCAATAGGACAGCTATTTGCAAAGTTTGAGGATATAGATAAGAAACCATTCTCTCCTCCCTAAATCTTGTTAATAGACATTTATTGTGTACTGCATTCATTCCCAACTGTTCATTCAGAAAGTAAGAGGAGTAGGTGGGTGTCATAATTACATGTGCCATGCTCATTTTGTTTTTATTACGAGTGGCTTTATTGAACTGTGCCAGGCTAGTTTATTTTAAAAAGCAAAATAACAGCTTTTGGCTTGTCTGTAGGTGTGTGGGTTCTTCAAATAATAATAATAATAATAATAATAATAATAATAATAATAATAATAATAATAATAATAATAGGAGTCAGGACAAAATATTCAAGCCATACAGGAGAGTCTATATTTAATACCACCTCCCGCAACCTGCTAACAATCAATTTCCCTCGTTTTGCTTCAGCCATGTGTGTGTGTGTGTGTGTGTGTGAGAGAGAGAGAGAGAGAGAGAGAGATTGCTGAGTACTTAAAATGTCCACTTTGAAAACAAGATAATTTTTCACTCTTACAGAACGTCCTTCAAACAGAGAGAAGCAGGGAGGAACCTCCACTGGCAGTTCTTAGTTCTCTGGGACGTATGAATAGGAATGGTGGTCTTGGAAATACCAGGACCCCAAATATTTAGAACTTTGAACACAATTTCTGCTCAGACTTTTTATTCCCATGTCAAGAGGCCTGTAAAACTGATTTTACAATCTAGCCATCATATTTTACACCAGCTGCAGTGACCAAGCCATCTTCAAGGACAGTCCTATGTAGATTTGCCGAGAGTGTTACTGCAGAGTTAAATATGCGTGTAAATCTCTGTACAGTATCTGCTATTTGCAGAAAAAACATTCAAAATACAGAGGAATCATTTGAGGGTGTGTTTTTTTTTTTTGGGTGTGAGGGGTTACCCATACCTAAGTGAAACAGTTTAATCTTTATTGTTACTTTTAACCCAGTCATATCCTGCCTGGGTTATCCATCAGCAATCCAGCATTTTTCAGTCTTTATTTCTCATTCCCAGATTGGGAGCTCATGAATTCCAAAGCTGCAAATCTGGACCATTTATCCTTTTTCTGGCACATTTCAGCCCTGTCCTTTCTGCTAGAGATGTGCACAGATGGAGTAGGAGGTGAGATTGCCAAAGATCTTCTTTCAGAGCTAGCATAACTTCTCACGAAAAACCCTGTCATTTCAAGGCTCAGTGGATACTGAACTGTGTGTTCGTGTATATCCCGATGCAGGCGTTGCAATGACACACAAAACATGTGCTATTGTAATCGAAGAAATGCAAGTCTCTGTAACTTCAGTTCTCATAAAGATTTTGTGCAAAGAAAATAAGCAGTTGTATTCACATGTATTTGGCCAACACAAAAAAAAATGAGAAAAGACAGATCTTGCAAAATGTAGACATATGGTAGCTAACAACCTGGGTGAAAATCAAAAACAGCTTATTAAGTAATTGGTCTGTGAACACTGAGAAACGAAGATCAAATGCACTGATTACAGGTCAGAGGTGGTATTCAGCAGGTTCTGACCAGTTCTGGAGAACCAGTAGTGGAGAACTGGCAAATACCACCTCTGACTGGCCCCGCCTCCATCTGTTCTCTGCCTCCTGAGTCCCAGCTGGTTGGCTGGGTCTTCTTTTCTTGCCCTGCACAGAAGAACGGAGCTGGAAAACAGATTAGTGGGGTGGAGAGAGAATGGGATTTTGCATTAACCTTCCCTCAGGAGTGGGGAGGGAATGGGGATTTTACAGTATCCTTCCCCTACCACGCCCACCAAGCCACGCCCACAGAACCGATAGTAAAAAAAATTGAATCCCATCTCTGTTACAGGTCACAAACAAATGTCTCCCCTTTCTCTGAAGTTTTTGAAAAAAAACATATCATGGCTTTATGAGACCTGAATGCCAGAGTAAAGTTAAGATGTGTTGTATGGCTATAGGATTACAGTTTGACTTCGCAGGAATTCTAGCAATAAGCTACTTTACTCACAGGGATGTTTGTGAATGTGTCAGTTTATTTGCGCTCATCTTCCTTCAAACACGGCAACAATGGCTATACCAGATAAAGTCAGTGCTGAGATCATTCGCATCTCAGCGTTATTTAACATGTAGCCCCACTCCGTGCAATTAACACCCTCTCTCCCCATTAATCCTATGCTCCTCCATCCCGTGATTCTAAACGCAACTAATTACTCAAGCATTATGTGTTTTACTATTCAAACTGCACTTCATTCTCCCCCCACCAAGTTTCTTTCAAAGGAATCTTCATGTAGCGTATCAAGACATGAGAGGAGACGGAGCGATAAGCCTTCACCCATTCCCGTCCATGTCATATTTCCGTTCCAATAAGGGATAGAAGAGCCAGGTAGAGTCTGCATGAATAGGCAATGTTTGCCCCACCAATGCAACACATTAGCAGTGGCAGGATCTGACATCCATTCCCCAATCAGGATAATGTGTCAGGCTTCACTCCAGGGGACACACTGGTAGGATCATCGAAGCCCGACAGGCGGCCCCCTCTACCATTGTTCCTTCTGTAACAGAAAGGTCATTATTAGTAACATATATACATTTTACTTCCTGCCTCCCACCCGCTTTGGTGGGGGTTTTTATATGGAATTGTCTTCTTAGATGAGATGCAGATACATCTGTATGGGATATCCACGATGTATCTGCTAATGGATAACCTGTCCACTGAACTAAATATTGGAACACTCCATGTCTACGGCGTGAATCGAGTGTTTCATCTATTTCTTAATGTTCATCATGGACCGGTCCTGGACTATGCAGTCTAGGTTCCTGTTGTGTCATATTTGCAGGTTTTAGAAGACTGATATGAAATACGGGGTGCACTCTTTTGAACCGAGAAGGAAGTCGAAATCCAACAGTCACAGGATTTATCACTCGTATAACCTGAAATGGTCCAATGTATTTTGGACCTAGTTTTTTACTAGCTAGTCCTAGGTTTAGGTATTTAGTCGATAAATATACCCAATCTCCAATGTTATATTGTGTTTGGGCTGATCTTTTCTTATCAGCTTGGATTTTATATGCTTCTTGTGCTTTTTTCAAAGAGATTCGAACTGAGTCCCACTGCTTTCATACTTTGTCTGCCCAGGTAGTTGTAGTCTCTACATGGTTTACTTGTTCATTATGAGTCCATTCAGGTATGGGTGTACATTCCATACCACTCACTACTTGGAAAGGGGAATGACCAGTACTACTATGTACTGTATTATTATAGGCTATTTCGGCATAAGGTATCAGTTTCACCCAATTACTTTGTTGGTAATTAACATAACAATGAAGGTATTGTTCGATAGCAGCATTAGCTCATTCAGCCACTCATTGGTATCTGGGTGGTACACTGTACTTAGCCCTTGTGTTGAACCAATCAGATGTATAAATTCTCACTAGAATTTTGAAGTGAACTGTACTCCCCTATCAGATATTATTTTCCCAGGCACCCCATGTAATCTATAAATCTGTTGTATAAACAATTTGGCTAATTTCTTAACTGATGATATTCCTTTACATGGGACGAAATGTGCCTGTTTGGAGAATAGATCAATAACAGTCCATATCACCGTGTATTCATGGTTATTTGGTAAATCAACTATAAAGTCCATTCCAATGTCTTGCCAGGGTTTTATCGGTTCAGATACTGTTTGTAGTAGTCCTGCTGGTTTTCCAATTTTAGTTTTATTTATTACACAGACAGGACAGGATTTTACATAATTCTCTATATTTACTCTTATACCTGGCCACCAAAATTGTCATTTTGCTAAATGTAACATTTTTAGGAACCCATAATATCCTACTTGTTTAACATCATGACATTTTTTAAAAAATACTGATCTTAACATGTCCGGTACATATATTTTAGTTCCTCGCCATGCGATTCCATTTTTCATTTCTATTTGATTTTTATTATTTAATAACCATTCATCCTTCGCTAATATTGTAGATAAATCTGTTGTAAGTATTGTGGATCGTAAAGAGTCTATCCTATTAGTAACTGGTATCAGTGGTTGGATTATATTCTCGCGCATACTATTATACTGAGGAAATCTTGATAAAGCGTCCGCCATGAAGTTTTTCCCTGATGGGACATATTTCAATGTGAGGTTAAATCTTTTAAAGAATATCGCCTATCGAACTTGCTTTGGCGATAACCAATGTGAATTTTGGAGTGCTTCCAAATTTTTATGATCGGTCCACACCTCCAATGGTTGTGAACTTCCTTCTAGTAAATGTCCCCAGATAAGCAATGACCAGCGAACTGCAAAAGCTTCCTTCTCCCAAATTGCCCAATTACATTCCGTTGAACTAAATTTTCTAGATGTATACGCACATAGTTGTAAATTACCTTCCTTATTCCTTTGCAACAAAACAGCTCCCCACCACTACATCATTGACATCAGCCTGAATGATAAATGGTAAAGTTTCGTCGGGGTGTTTTAATACTGGTTCTTGTGCAAATAGATTTTTTAGGTTATCGAACACTGTTTGACAATCGTTGGTCCATTTTAATATAGCACTGGGTTTTGGGTTTTCAACACCGATAGATTTAGTTTGTAATAATTCCATTAATGGCATAGCTATTTCAACAGAACACGGAAAAAATTGTCTATAAAAGTTTGCAAACCCTAAGAAACTTTGCAGTTGTTTTCTGGTTTTTGGAGTTTGCCATTGTAAAATTGCTTCTACTTTTTGGGGGTCCATTTTCACTCCTCATTCTGAAATACGATACCCTAAATACTAATTGTTCAGTGTGAAATTCAGGATTCCTAATAATCTCCTCTGATAGTGAATGGACCAGGAATCTTTCTAAGAGTTTAACAAATCCCCATGATGTTCCTAATTATTACAGTACATTTTTATTTGGATACTAGATACCAGAATTTTGTGAATAGCTTCCACCCACATAAATCCATCCATTGAGTGGTGGCTAAAAGTTCTTCATATATCAAAGAGGAAGCAAGAAGGCCCATCATTCTAGAAAAGTCTGAAATGAATTTTAATTTGAAGTCCTTCCTGGCTTGACCCACTTGAGTTAACATCCTGTGGCTAAGTGTTGCTTTTGGCATATTTCTCACTGTGGGTCAGGTCACATTCCTCTTTGAGTTCTTCATAGCTGTAGAAAACCTAAGGATAAGAAGAGAATTGTCTCTTTTGGACAGATGTGGCTGGATGTATCTAGGACAGCTGGTTATAGCCTCACAAGTACATCAGTAAAAACTAAATTATGAAAGATATCCTAAAAATAGCGGGTTTTTCAGTAAGTTGTTATCAGCTGCCAAAGTCCACTCAAGTTAAGTGGGAGAAAACAGGGACTCCTCCAGTTATTATCACAATTGAGCCCAAAATTTCTGCAGATGTTAAGTGAATTTTGCTCCATTTTAAGACTTCCCTTGCCACAATTGTTAAGTGAATCTGTGCAGAGGTTTAAGTTAGTAACATGGTTCTTAAGTGAATCTGATTTCCTCATTGACTTTGCTTGTCAGAAGGTTATAAAAGGGGATCACGTAACCCTGGGACACTGCAACCATCATAAATATGAATCTGTTGCCAAGCATCTGAATTTTGATTGCATGACCATGGGGATACTGCAAAGGTCATACGTGTGAAAAATAGTCACAAGTCACTTTTTTCAGTGTTGTTGTAACTTTGAACGGTGACTGAATGAACTTTTATAAATCAAGGACTACCTGCTTTCTAGACCACTTTTGGAATGGTCTATGTACAGAATCTGGTTTTCTAAGTGACTTTTGTTGCTTGAACCTTTATCCTCTGCCTTTATTATTATGGTGGGTATACTAAACTCTACAAGTTGCAAGAGACCCTTACTTTGGAGACTGACACTGTAGTAGCTCTACTCTCATCCTATTTGTCTGAAGTAAATAGACACATTTTGCAGATTCTCCATATGCATTGTTGGATGAAGGCCAAGTCCTGCTTCTTTTCTCAGCCAAACTCCCACTGAAATGAGTGGCATCTTTGCCTCATTAAGGAGTTCAGAACCAGACCTGCAATATGTAAAATCCTAAGGCATGTTAATTTTGCATATCCCTTGTGAAAGGAAGAATTGTAAAATAAAAAAAAAACGGCATGCTGTAATTCTGCAGCCCTGCCTCTTCGTTGTTTACTTCACATCCTTTGAAATGCCAACTTCCTTTTGACAGAACAACTCACAATTATTCCTTCTATCCTGAACCACATGACTGCATGAAGGAAGCTGCTTCTATCAAATGCTCTGCTACAGAAGTTTGCTTCTGTTCCTTTACAAATAAATCCATTTTTTAAAAAAACATATTGGGATGATAGATTATATCCAGAGCAGGAATTGCCAAAATCAAAAGGAGTAAAATAAGCCAGGTTTGGACTTTAGATTGGTCTTCCAAATTAGCTAGCCAAGGATCCTTGGAGTTCTTCCCTGCCTCTTCTGGTAGAATAAACATATAGTTCAGGTATGTTGAGTGGATGAACCATTCCTAGGATAATATTTGTACATATTCCAGTTTTCTCCAGTCTGCATACTTTCAGATGAATTGGGTCCAAGGGTGGGATTCTACTGGTTCTATCCGGTTCTATAGAACCCCTTGTTAACTTTCTAAGCAGTTTGGAGAATTGGTAGTTAGAAGCAATCTCCTTTTGTTTTTTTCCACCCTTATTACATTCTTGGCAGACAGCCTAGACTTAATGTCCCCGGAGCTTTGGGGCTTGGCTTTCTTAAAGGCGAAGGGTTATTTTAAGATTTTTACACTGCTGTTGGGAGGAAATACCCTGGACAATCAGCACTTTGAAGAAATAATTAAATAATGAAGCAAAGCTTTTAATGACAGGGAACCAAGATGAGTGACATTCAGCAAGGCTTCTTAGCTAGCTAGAAAAATTGACATTAAAATGTGAGTTTACATACGCTTTCTGAGTTTTGGTCTAAAACTGTTTTTTGGTGAAGATTAATTCTGTGCTTGGTGAAGTTGAATCCTGTGTTTATTGATGGGGTAATTTTCCCTATTCAGCTTCAACAAGCAACAGCTACTGTTGTGATTTAATTATTTGTCTTGTGTTTGAATTTTTTCTTGCCTCATGGTTTCTTTTTTTATCTGGGGAGGGGGTCTTCCTCACTGCTTTAGTACTATCTGGCACTGTCCTTTTGGGGTATACTTCCAAGAGGCAGGATGCAAGCTTGGCACTGATTTTTTTTTATTGCCTTTCTGGGAGGCATGTGACCTTTCCTTAAATCTGGATGATTTCCTTAGGATATCTTGTGAGGTGAGTGAGACCAGCTTTAAGTGGTGCAAATGGATCTAAAGATTGCTTTTCCTGGTTGTGCTTTTTCTGGAGAGCTTAAATAACCTCTCTGCTAAAGGATTTCACTTTATGAGCAAGAGTTGGCTGCTTGATAGTTATCACTGCATTTTAACTATTTTCATTCCTCAAGGTGCTCTGACACCCTGCCTGATTTGTAACTCTGGCTTGCAGGTATTTTTAATCTAATGATTGGTATTTAGGGCAGCTTTTTGCAAGCAAAGAAGCTTTTTGTATTTTTGTACAGGTAATCCTTGACTTACAACAGTTCATTTAATGACCATTCAAAGTTACAATGGCACTGAAAAAAGTGTTTTATGACCATTTTTCACACTTATGACCATTGCAGCATTCCCACTGTCATGAGAAGCCAGTTGAGGAGAAGCGCCCCTTGACATGAGTGATGTCGAATTGGCCATGCCCACCCAGTCACATGCCCACTAAGCCACACCCACCAACTAAGCCACTCCCACAGAACTGGTTGTTTAAAAAATTGAATCTCACCCCTGATTGGATCTACTATTTCCACAATACTTAACAAGATTGGCCAAATTAAAAGAATTTCCACTTTGCTTTTTTTAAAAAAAGAGTGTGATACAGAGAGTTGAGATAATACATATGAATATACAATACAATATGTATTGAGTGTGTAAGTATGTCATATATAGCATCAAGCCTGAATTGGGTTAGGTGATGGATTCATAGGAATTCAGTTTGACACACTTGAGACTGGAAGGGAGGAAAACTTGGTGGGTGAAGTTCCCGCCAATACAACATTGCTGGATGATAAGTCAGCTGCATTCCTACAGCTGCTTGGATGGAGGAAGGAGGAGTGGAGTTGCCAGGAGACCATTTCACATCCTGATTGGACAATGTGACATATTGTTATGAAATTATAGTTATAGTGACATGGAAAGTCGAGAAACTTTCAGTACTGGCTTTCTACCAGTTGTGCCAAGATTGTGTATCCAAATAAATTTGTTCTTTGAAGAATTGAAATGCCTCGGCATTCATTTTATAATGCTTGCATTAGTTGGAACCTGGCATATAGAGGATACAAATAGGGTACGGTAGTTAAAATATGAAACTACCATCCAAGTTCAAACAGATACTCATGAAGCCAGACATTCACTTTCATTTCAATCTATGTTGTGGAGGTAAGATAAATGGAAATTCTCATATAAGCCATTTTGTGCATTTAAAAAATTATGGGATATAAATAATAGTAATTAATAAGAGGATTAATAAATCAAATTATTTCTACTCCCATTTTTGCATTTTGCTACTTTGCACCATTGAAACATATACGCTGTGATCTTCATGTTTATTTCTCCTTGTTTAAGTAAAGAGATTTTCCATACATTTAAAAATCATACATTAATGAAAAACATATTTTATTATTCCAGTGTTTTATAGTAACAGTCTTGGCAACTAACAGGATTTGAATGTATTTCTTATGTGGCATTAGTTTCTATGCCTTGGGAAATATGAACAATAAACTAACAGAGGTTCTCTGTGACAATTTATTTCTCCAGTTTCTTCAAAGATTATACAAATATAAGTAAATCACATTTTCTCAGTGAAACAAAGTAAACTAGAAAGAGAAATTGTTCTGAACCAAAGATGATGGCTTTCAGCTTTTGGACTTTATTTTAATTTCACGTAGAACTAGACAGAAATAGAACCCTATTTAGAATACTGATATTGCTCTGTTCCTTGTAGAGTGTTTCTTAGAAGAAAAAGAGAATGTGAAAGAATGTGAAAAGTTTCAGTGTAGGTTAAGAGCTTGATTTTTAAAAAAGGGGGCATCTTAGCCTGAATTTAGTTCTGACTCAAACCATTATATACTTTTCTGCATCTTCTTTAAAATAAAGACTAAAGAAAATGCTGCAGCACCGATCTTTCTCTAATTATTTAAATACAGTATATGTTAATTACTACTTCTCTGATATCTCTTCTTTCTAGTTTAATTGAAAAGATTTGTGTAATCCAAAATACATTGAGAACTCTAGTTTATTCATGCATTTACTTATTTCTTCTCTCATAGATATTTTTGTCCAATATTTACTGTTGAGAAATGCTAGGAGTTTGAATAATTTATGGAAGTATACAAATTCAATAAATAAATTTCTTTGAGCCCTGTCTAGTTGTAATGTGATGATGTGCTTGGTTAATATTGATATAATATCTGTAAGTCTTGATAAAATGGACCAAGCAAAAACTATAATTAAAACAAATAGGGTTATTTTATTTTATTTGACTTCATTTCACTGGTGCCACAAGAGGTAGTAGTTGAAATTCCCATCTTGTGACTAGACAACTGAAGTTGAAAATTATTTGTTTCCCTCAATTGATGCAGGACCAAATTAGGGGGAAAAGGAGCCTAACTGTATATGGAACTTGAAAATAGCCTCTTCCTATTTCAGAGTATCTTTGAAATTCTCCTTGATCCTTAACAACTCCTTTGATTTTCTTGGATTAGCTGTTCTGATTAATAGTTCTCATTGTCAGGAAATTTCTCCTTAGTTCTAGGTTGCTTCTCTGCTTGCCTCCATTTCTTCTTCTTCTGCCTTCAGGTCAGGGGTGGGATACAACAGGGTTAACTACCGATTCGGGATTTACAAGGGCCGGTGATTGATGATGTGCTTCCCTGCATAGCTCGCATCTGTAAATCGTCATTAGCACACATGCTGAGTGCAGAGAAGCAGCCTTTGAAACAGCCCTCTTTTCCTGCTTTTTTAACTTCAGCTGTGCCTCGTTCGGCAGCTGAAGTTGAAAAATCAGGAAATAAAGATCAGGTAAGAGCCCAGGTGGGCAAAAACTTCAGCAGACATAGAACCGGTTTCTGTGTCTGCTGCTCTTCAGAGCTACCGGTTCTACAGAGGTGAACAGAACCGGTAGAAATCCACCCCTGCTTCAGGTGCTTTGCAGAATAGCTTGATCCCCCCTCTTCTTTATGGCTGCTCCTTAGTTATTGGAACACTGCTATCATATCATCCCAGTCCCTTTTTTCAGTAAATTAGTCATACCCAATTCCACCAACCCTTCTTTAAATGTTTTAGCCTTCAGTCCCCTAATGATTGGTGTTGCTCTTCTCTGCACTCCTTCTAAAGTCTCAACACCTCTTTAATATCATGGTGACCACAACTGGATGCAATATCAGTTGTTGAACTATATGTTGTTTTGAATTTAGGCAGATACTTGCCGTATGACACCTGTATAAGGCAGAGCATACAGAGCAGCCGTAGATGAAATCTTTTTGGTGCTTACCATCTCACCCAGTATTACATTAAAAATGGCCCATATCTCACAAGGAATTCTTCCATGGTCATTCAGCTTCTGGCGACTACATGGCGAAATTCATATTGTTTTCCTGGTAACAGAATAAAAGTAGTTTGCTATTGCTTCTTCTCAGCTTTTCTTTATTCGTGCTATTCTATAGCCTTGGGATTTCATCTCAAATCCCAAGTATCAAATTATTTTATGAAGTATAGCAATATGAAGTAGTTGGTGTTCTTTGAGCTTGGTTGTTGGCTTGAAGACATTTCATTACCCAACTAGGAAACATCTTCAATATGAATGAGTATGAGGTTTGTTCTCCCTGTTTATATATTCAGTAGTTTGCCCTACCAGTTTTGATGGGGGTGCGATAGTTGCTTGATTAGAGTATTTTTTTCTGCCTGATTGTTGTATTGATCCCTATTTAACCTAATGTTGGCTGTTGGAAGAGATGTGTTCTAGTTTTTCTACTTCTTAGGTTTTGTTTTTGTTGATGCTGTCTCTTTTGAATGGTTTGTAAATATGGTTTATGTCTGTATGTCTATTGATGGTTAATTTGTCTAAATGCCACACTTCCTTAGCTTGGCCTAATACCAGTATACTCGTTGTTTCTTAGTTGAAAATGTGGTTGAATCTGTCTATGATTAAAGAGTGTAGAAATAATTTGAGGCCAATCTCCTCTTTTCCAGCCAATTATCATTTTGTCAGGGTAAATGAATGGCTAGTAAATGGGAAAACTCTTCTGAATTAGCATTTCACATGCAATCATTTTGGTACCAAGCAGGATCACCCAATGAATAGAGGTTCAGATTATGGAGCTTTAAATTGTGAATAAACCCTTTGAAAGGATTAGAATATTGTGGAATGTCCAATAGGTTCAGGATCCAAAGGCCATATCTTATGGAGATGTGATGGACTATGCATGATGAAATAGAATTCGTTGTATGAGATGTGAAGGACTACTCTAGAAGTGGGTTGCTCTCACCATCACGTGTTGGGGATGAGGGAGAGACTTGTAAGATTGATCCTTACTTGAATCATTGCAACACCTCTTGATCTCTCATCTCGAGTTATGTTATCTAATCCCTACTTATTCAGGTGACTTCCCGATTTCATAAAACATGTAGAATTCTAGATGTGTCTTCCAGATACCTCTGACTAACCTGGAAATGGATATATGAATAGCTTTATATACAATGGCTTTTTTAATATTAAATATCTCTAGTATTGTTCAAGCAGTATCAGCTGGAAGGGAGGACAGGTAGGGCAAAGCTGAGAGCTCTGAATAATATAACACTGAACAGGGCAGTCCTTGAATTATTTCATTGGTTGAATTTATATGTTGATGTTTTGCGAGCAGTATGAATAAATGATTGGTTTTATGAAAAGTTGGGCTTGACAACTGTTTTCTTTGGGGAAAAGACCAATGAGCTAATTCAATGCCCAACAGGTGACTCTATGGATGTTAGGAAGGATATTGTTATTCCTTACTCCTAAAAGTATCTAACTAAATACTGGAAGATTTTTTTATTGATTTTCTATTATGTACATTTCTTAGTGCTTTATAAACATTGTGTTGTCTGAGTATTTAATTTGCTTAACAATATAAATTACATTCTTAATCTCCATCCCTCTTTTCCAACCCTTGATAAAATAAATTCCATGTTTTATAATATTCTAGGTCCTCCTCCTGCTTAATTTTCAATATCAATCTATCCATTTCTGCACAACCTAGTATCTTTTTAACTATTTCTTCATCTTGCAGTATATCTTCATTTTTCCAGTATTGTGCAAAAATAATCCTCGCTGCTGTTAAGACATGTAATATTAAATACCATACATACATTTCTTATCAATTTTTTTTGATATTATACCTAATAAAAACAATTCAGGTTTATAATCTATATGTTTCCCTATCAACTTTTCTAACTACTTCTGTACCTGCTAGATTAGCTAAAATGTCTAAACATTAGGTTAAAGTATTAAGATTTAGAAACTGACCAGCAGTGAGTAAGCTACATGATGCTGTGAAGCTGATGTAAGTCTGGCTGATGTAACAAGAGTGATTCAGCAGAGTATGGGTATTTCCCTTTAAGGCTGGAGAGTAAAGTTCCTCTTAAAAGATGTGTATATAAAGGCAGCCATTAGAGGGCGTGACTTTCTTTCCTTGTGGCCAGTATTACCAGTGCAGAAGTTCTCCCTGTGTTAGGAAGAAGAGAAGCTTGCTTGTAAAGGTATTTTGCTACCATGTGTATACAGTATGTCTATAGCTGTTGTATATTAAACCACTGTTAATGTCTACGTTTCTGTGTGCTGTGTGTTGCTCCTGTGTTACCTCATAAAGGTAGTCACGCTGCCAAACGCTCTGACAACATATGTCTAGCAAATGTTGGAAATGTAATAAAAAATGGGCACATTTTATCATATGTGGTGGACGTGTGTCAAAGCAAAATATTTTTTGATAAAAATACTGGAAGATTTTTAAGCCACTGCCATTTGAAGTCTTTTCCTCAGCAGTCTTAGAAGACAGGTTAAGAAAAAGGTGAGTTACATTAAAAGACTTGTCTGTTGGGAATTGAAATTGTTGCTTTGATGGCTATGTTCTATTGCCCTGTGAATTTTGCAGAGATTTCTATATAGTTTGGTACCTCCAATATCAAACCTTTTTCCAGTCATTGGTATGAATTCTCTGTCCACTAAGCTTTGACTGAATGTTTAATATCATCACAACTTACTCAGGAATTTTTTTTTTTGTAGAATGTGTCTGCAATTAACAGCTAATTTATTTCTCTTTAATTATCTTCACCCACAGTTCTGGTATTTGATCATATTGGCACACTATAAATTCAATTGGCTTTATATCAATTTTTAGTGTTTTTTAGATTTTTCTCCCTTGGCAAGGCAAATTGTTGCATTTTATTTATTATTGTATTGTATTTTATTGTCTTATTATCTGGTGACACTATTATCAAATGAAATGAATGGTCAGCTTGCAGCATGTATTTTATTCCAACACATTTGTGGATAAACTCACTGTGATGTACATTATGAAATATGCCTTCTAAATATCCTAGAACAGAGTATATTGGAATAGAATTTTTCATCTTCTGCATTATCAAGCTACCCCACCCCCAAAAAAGAATGAATCACAAATAACTGATCATTTTGCAGAGTTGAAAACTTATCACCACTTACTGCTCTTGGTTCCTGTACTACCTACATAGGCAAGAAAGCAATATTAATGACATTAAGGTATTGCAGAAATAAACAGCGCTGCACTCTCTCTCTTTTTTTAATTGAAAACACATTGGGGAAGATGCATCATTTTTCTGAGTTGAGCTCAGGGATTTTTGTCTCCTAGTTTGAATTGAAATAATGATGACTGTAATGCTGCATGCCCCTCCCCTCCTATAACCTTCCAACACCTTAATTAAACCAAGAGAGTAGCTTCTTTTTCTGGCTGTAGCCAAAACATTTTTCTCACTGCTGGAGAAATGCTTGAAGGTACTTTCATTAGAATCTCATTTCTTCCTGCCATACAGGTGCAATGAATGAAATAGAATTAATTAAAACTGTGGACATGTTTATCCCCTCCAGGTGCCATTAAAAGTACTGGTAGAGATATTTTTCAAGTAATTAAACAGGCATTTTTCTGTTTCCTAATGAGTTATCAGTCTCCTCTTTTTTCCATTGCATCAAGCAGGATTCATCATCGCGATGGGATCAGGGGAACAGGAGAGAGCTGAACAGGAATGTATGGTTGGAACAGTTGCATTTGTTTTGATTCTTGCCTGTGTTGTAGGAGGTCATCAGAGCTGGAAATGTTGCTTTTTGCAGGATTTCGAATAGAGATGATAGCCTGAGACTCCAAGAGCGGTAGAACCATAACTTCTTCTTTTCCAGTAATTTAGAACAGTTTCTGACAGTCACCAGCCACTCCTCCCTATTTTAAGATGGGAAACATCTAAGATGGTAAAAACTGTGGAAATGGTGGTAGACTTTAGGAGAAACCCTCCCATACTACCACCTCTTAAAATACTAGACAACACAACACAGTATCAACAGTAGAGACCTTCAAATTTCTAGCTTCTATCATATCACAAGACCTAAAATGGACACCTAACATCAAAAACGTCATCAAAAAGGCAACAAAGAATGTTCTTTCTGCGCCAATTCAGAAAGCTCAAAACTGCCCAAAGAGCTGATGATTCAGTCCTTCCTTCCTTCCTTCCTTCCTTCCTTCCTTCCTTCCTTCCTTCCTTCCTTCCTTCCTTCCTTCCTTCCTTCCTTCCTTCCATCCATCTATCTATCTATCTATATAAAACTTATTGTGAACATATATAGGCAGTCCACAACTTACCACCACAATTGAGCCCAAAATTTATGTTGCTAAGCGTGGTGTTTGTTAAGTGAGTTTTGTCCCCTTTTACAACCTTTCATGCCATAGTTGTTAAGTCAATCACTGCAGTTATTAAGTTAGTAACATGGTTGTTAAGTGTGATGACCAAGGGTGGGATAAAAAAACAAACAGTCACAGAAAACAGGTGAAGCCCCTTTTATTCCTTCACTTTGCTTCCAAGCTCCAAATATCCTTGACGGAAGACAAAAAACTGCCAAACAGTTACAAGAAGGGTGAGGGGGAAGCAACACAAACCAGGCAAGATAAGGGCTGGAGGATGTCCACAGATAACAGAACACACACTGGGAAGGACGCCAAACTCAAGAGAGGAACCATAAACTAGAGATATTTCCATGCTTTGTTTCCAGCTTTTGCCAGTACGCAGGTCTGTCCTCTTATTCAGTTGTCACAGCTGCAGCCCATGAAGAGGATCAAAGCCCTCTCTTCCTGAGTAGAGCACATCTCTCCTTTATCCTCTCCTCCCTGCTTGCCGTAGGATGGAGAAGGGATGGGCCTGGGTTCTCCTCTGACTGCTCAGCTGCCCTCTGTCCTTCCCCAGCCTCCTCCACAACCTCCGGAGCCACACTTCCATTCCCTGTTGGCTGTTCCTCCTTTCCCTCAAGAGTCAGTCTCCACCAGGGGCATGACATTAAGTGAATCTGGCTGTTCCATTGACTATGCTTGTAAGGAGGTCACAAAAGAGGATTGTGTGATCCTCAAGACACTGCAACCATCGTAAATATGAGTCAGTTGCCAAGTTTTGATTACAAGACCATGATGATGGTACAATGTTGTAACTGTGAAAAAATGGTCTTAAGTCACTTTTTTCAGTGCGTTGTTACTTCAAACAGTCACTAAATGAATTATTGTAAGTCAAGGACTATCTGTATAAGGGATATTTGTGGGTAGAGGTCATGGTCCAGGGAGCATCTGGGTTCATGCAATTGAAACCCTACCCCCTTGTTTACATTCATTATATTCGTAAAGAAGGGGCAGGGTTTTGAAGATACATGTGCTATCTTGAGTTTTTTGACCGCTTCCGTCAAAATATAATTTTGAGAAAAATACATAAAATACAGACCGAACCTAGATTTTTTCTTTTTTTAAAAAAACACCCTTGAACCTCAGAAAATCTTGCCCACCTATGTGGCACAGCACCATATGTTTTGTCATCATCCTAATGAAAAACATTGCCTGCAGTTCCTGCTCCAGAAAATATGGCCAATCCTTGATTTAATGGCATAGATAAAAAACTTCACTGAAACATTTGTTACTATTCCAGTTCCAGATTTTGAGCAACCTTAGGTAAAATCAATGCTTGGCCAAATTAGGGCACCGATATTCACAGGAGTCCTTTCTTCCTGTGAAAGAGTGATATTGATGTTTCTTCTAGTCATAAATATTTATTAAGAGGGAAGGAGGACTAAAAGAGTGTTTCTATCTCCTGTGAATAGATGTGGCAGCTCTTTTAAAGAAGCTTTTTTTTTTTTAACAATCCAGTAAATCCCTTAAATTTGGCATAGAGTCAGGGCAACTAAAAGGAGCTGAGCATTTACTGCCCAGATTCCCTTCCTGATACCTACATGGAGTTCGCAGCACATTTTCTCTTTGTGCCCTGAGCGGAATATCTGCTGCTACCTAGGTTGGAACTTTCAACCTTCTGAATGGGAGGTGAGCATCTTAACCAGTAGACCACCAAGCCACTCTTTTAAAGAAGAATTGAAGTATGAAAATAAGGAGAAGGGGCTCAACTCCCACTTTTTTATTTTTTTTACTAGCTTGCAGGCAGTGTAACAGCTCTCTTATTCCTTCTTGTTTCTTAACAAACAGTAATCTAAGAACTCTCCTCTTCCTTTTTTTCCCCTTAATAAATGTTCAGGGGGGGACAATTGTTTGCTAAAAAAGGAGGTGCACTTTCATAATAAGATGCAGGTATCAAAAGTCAAAAGGACCTGCTCTGCCTTCTCCTGCAATGATAGAATTTGCAAAGAATCCTTTCCCTATTCAACAAGGGATCTCTAAAGAGATGCTCTCTATCAAGGAGAGGCTACCATTCATAGACTTCCCATAATCCCTAAGTAGCAGTAGGAAGCCAGATGGGGAAGCCTGCCCTTGCATCAAGAAAACAGATGACATTGTTATCTCAGAAGAAAAGTGCTTTTGCTTGGCTTGTCCTTATTTTTAGTAAAGCTGCAATACAATAACACACTCTCAGCAGCTGCTTGTGGGTCTTCCACATTGATTTTATTTCCGTGTCAGGGAGAAGTGCCAAAGTGCAGATGTTATGCCATTTAAGAAGAGTTCTGTAAAGATTTTCCATTTGACCATCTCTCTCTCTCTTTCTCCCTGGTTTGTTGTTTTGAAAAAAAAAGGAATCTTTAAAAGATTCAAATATTTTTTGAAGAATACAGCTAAATTCTATCAGAGGGCTTTTTTTTATATGAAATAGTGGCATGACCTTGAAAAACCCCATATGGCTACCACAAGAATTATTATAAAAGTTTCTGATTGCAGTCCAGCAAACTGAAATTAGGCACCCCATTTCCATGGGTAGGAAGACACCCAAAAAGAAATGTAAAAGAATTAAGATGGGCATGCAAATAATGGGTTGTACATAACTCTTAAATGCATATTTATGTTAAATCATAATGGAGTTAGAATGTAAAGGGTTTATATTTCCTTTAATGTCCATGGTTATTAACAGAAACTTCAGTACAGGATGCAGGAAATACACTAAAGAAATATTTGTAAAGAAAATTTAGTATTACAACAAACTGCTTTTCAGAATTAGACTGGACAACCATTTGACCACAATAGTATAAGATCTTCTGCTATGAGCAGGGGGTTGGACTAGACCTATGATTCTATGTTCTAAGTCAGCATTCTTGGAAGAAGTAGATATTATAATAAGTACAGTATGTGGCTCCGAAGAACCATAGATTTGGTAAAGTGAAGGTCTATGGGTGGGGAGGGGGATCCAGAACTATTTGGGAGGGACATTGATTAGGAGAAATTTATTTTTCTATTCATTATTCTTTCTTGTCATTGTCCTCATTTGAAAAATTAAATAAGACTCCTGGTTCTAGAGAATTTGTGTAAATCTGCCCTGCTGTCTGAGTCTTTAAAACATATTCTACTTTGAAGTCATTATTCTCAGTCACAACCTGCCCATTCCTTAAAGCTCCAAAATCAATCTTCTCAAATCTTTGTGTCCTCCAGATTCCAGAAGCCCTTATTAGCTGGAGATCTTGAGAGTTTCATTTACAAGGCTCAGGAGCATTATAGTCTGGGGATACTATTTTAGAGCAGAATGCACTCTAACCTCATAGCACAGGACAAGGTATAGGAAAAGAACAAGCTGAACTAGAAGGGGGAGTTAAAAGGGTCATCAGTTTAAAGTCATTGCATTGCCACAAGAGACTTAAGTCCAGCTTCCTGTGAATTTTGTTGACCCTTGCCTAATACCAGTTCAGCTTTGAGCATTCATTAACTAAATTCTTGCATATAGGTAGCAATAATATATTCTTCTGTTCTTTGAACTCAACAAATGTTCCTGGTTATTTATGCCTGATCCAAGATGATGGAGCAGTTCTCCTGTATGCTGAGAGGAGAATCCAAAGAATGGGTTAACTCTCCCTTTCTGCCCAGAGACTAAGCCCTTTAAACTTTATAGCCATGCCCCTCTTGACTGTGTCCCAGTTTTGACTCAGTCTTAGCCCAAGAGAGACACATTTAACAAGAATTCCTCGGAGCAAAAAGGCACAGCTAAATTCTTTGGATTCTCGTGGAGTCAGGAAGACTGGATATTAAAGCTGATTGCTTCTCTGGCTTTTTAAAATTAGCTGTTTGGCGCAGGAACCACCAAGATGAAATATAAATTAACCAGTCTTATATTTGAAAGCTATTTTAATATATTTTTAGTCAGTGAGATGTATTTCTTAATGAGGCTTACAACATTATTTTATCTGTTTGTAATTTCCTTGTTAGTTCCTTTGAGTGCTTTTTAAGTAGAAAGTGGTATAAATATTTTAAATAATACACTCTCATATGCATAGTAACAGAATATAACTGTATGGATATTACAAGAAGAATGTGTACTTTACAAAAAAATATGAATGAAGAATTTGAAACAAACCCATGTCTTTCATAATTTAGATTTGTTGTCAGACACCTTCAATATATTTGAGTTCTCTTGCTTTAGGATAGGATGTGAATGTGTTCCATGAACAGAGTTTTGTTCTGTTATATCTGTCATCATCTAGCAGTATTCTTTAGCAACAAGTGAAGAATTTTTGCTAAAACCTACGCTTTATTTATGGATGAACAAATCAGTCAATTTTGGGTTCCCATGATTGTTTACTCATTTGTCCATTCTGTCCCCCCGCTTTTTTTGCAATTTTTCAAAATCTGCATAAAACGTATTTTAGTGAGCATTTTCTAAACATTTTCCTCCTGAATATATTGTATGTTTCAAGATATATTTTCTCATAAAATACACATTACTGGATCCTAATATTCATCACAGTCAAATTTTACAAGCATCTTTAAAAAGAATCTTCAAGCTTATGTAGTTTCTGTTAACATACTTCCAAAGAATTGTCTTGAGATAGTGGTGAGCTAAATTTATAGGAAGAAAAATCCAGTGGTCTTTTGATCTTGGGAAGGGAGGTAGATGGTTGTTATCTGCTTACCTGCAGGCATTATTGTGAGTTAGGTATAAACTGCAGGAGAAAAACCTAGTGTGGTGTATAAACCCAGATTGCCTACAAGCATATATTACTCCTGCAGGTAGTGATGCTGAATTTATGTCTATAGAAAGTTGACATCATTTAAGTGAAGTCACCTACTGCAGAAATTATCTGGAGAGCTCATATGTCGAATATTCTATTGTAGTAACATCTGAATTGTTACTAAATCGTGTGAATTACACAAATTTACACAAATCTATTCATTTACTGTAATCAATTCTATTTAATCTACACTATCATGTGAACTTTGACCTGTTCTGGTGTAGATTAAATAGAATTGATTACAGTAAATGAATAGATTTGTGTAATTCACACAATTTAGTAACAATTCAGATGTTACTAAAATAGAGTATTCAACATATGAGCTTTCCAGATAATTTCTGCAATAGGTGACTTCACTTAACTGATGTCAGCTTTCTATAAATATAAATTCAACACCACTACCTGCAAGAGTAATATTTGCTTGTAGGCAATCTGGGCTTATACACCTCACCAGGTTTTTCTCCTGCAGTTTATACCTAACTCACAATGATGCCTGTAGGTAAGCAGCTTTCCTGGGAAGGAGTTAGGGATGGGGTTATAAACTTTAATAATGCCTGAAAGACACTTATATCATCTAGGAATATATATTGTACATCTATCTAAATCTGATCCATTTCAGTGCCATTTAATTTTGCTTTTTTCTGTTTTTTAAGCAGCTGGAAAATGCACATTCATTGTCATTTGCATCTTTTACGATATTTGAAATGTCGTATGCAATATACTCTTTCAGTAATACCCTTGTTACAGAGAGTAACACGTCTTGGTGGAACCCATTTCTGCTGTCGCTTTAGTTTGATGGATCATAATGTTTCTGTTCCTTTGAAATCTATAGCAATTTTCCTTTTTATTCCTATCTGGTGAGCTTTCTGAATCTGTAGAACCTGTTGGAAACAGTTTGTTGGACTAGATAGACTCTGAGTGAGACAAAACAATCACTGCCTTCCTGTTTTAAGGAAGATACAGCTACTTTTGGGGACAATAATTGTAGGTATGAAAAAAGGAAGAGAAATAACATTTAAGGCATAATGAAGCAGATATAACACAGAGGCATTATCGTTATTGAGATAGCCGCATAAGGTTGAGATTTATACTTATAATTAGACTAGAACGTGACAGTATAGGTTTGGCATTTCTTATAGTTTCTGCAAAAGTAATATCCCTTCCCCTACTTTTGTGGTTTTATTGTTATCATTTTACAATTTTTTTAAAAAAAAAGTGCTGCCCCAAGTATCCTGTTAGTTAGAAGCAGCTTATAAAGAAGGGAATAAAATATGAATGTAAGCTATGTGAACTCTGTGGTTCAGGAAATAAGGATTACACCATGTTACAGTATGAGGAAAACTTTCCTCAAAAATTTGCTTGTCTGCCCCACTGCTGAATGAACTTTGTAGGAGTAGAGAATAGCACTAGACACAATCTTCATAACGTGATATCCAATGTCCATGTTGAAAAGATTCTGGTAACGGGTAATCCAGCCAAGAGGATTTGTATGCTAAAGTAAATTTTCATGTGCATAGCATGTGTGTGGGTCACCATTTTCTCATTGGAATCAGAGTGCTTCTCTGGGCCCATAGAACTGTGGCTATTCTTCAAACACAGTTAGAAGATAATATTAAATGAGTGTTTTCCATTAATTATAGAGACAGCGAGACCATTTTTAGCGATTTAGATAGAATCAGAATATGAACCAACTTATTCTGTAAAATGGACCATCATAAATCCATTTTCCTAGCTGACGGTGGCCCATTTATACAATGGGTTTTAAAGCTATTTTAATTTTATTTATTATTTTTTTAAAAAAATCTGTTCAATGTGGCAGGGTAGATTGAGAGTGAGTTAATGGAGCAAAAGTGTTTTCTATCTACTGTTCCCTCCCTTTTAATGTCTATGCACTTGACTATGCACTTGTATCAATAAGTATTCCCCAAACATTCTTAATAGCATCCAAACTTTCTGAAGCATAAAGTGAGTTTTACCTGGTAATCTACATTGTAGATGAATGCAACATAAAGAGTTTCATTAAGGAGTAAGGGAAACTTTCTGGGAAAATCAATTTTAACCGTTGATGTATGATGTTCTTTATTGGAAAAGAAAGTGCTTGCAGCATCTCAGAAAACATTCTGCACACACCTCAACCCTTTTAGCATACTTCCTGACAGGCCAAATCTAATACAAACCCTTAAATTCATAAGCAGAAACCCTGACCTCATTGCATATTTAAACCAACAGATCCTAGTACCACTCAGTAAACTACAATACTTCACAATTTAACAGTGAGTGGTTTGCTTCCTTCCGACTTTCCTTTTTGTTATAATGTAAAACAGCCCTCCTTTTTAAAATTCATATATAAGTGAATATACTCACATAGCTCTCTTCATTGCCCCTTATTTCTTCTTCTTTTGTCATACATTTTTTAAATTACACTGTTAGGTTTCTTCCTTGCTACTCAGAATTAGAATTGCTATGGTTTATTTTGCATTAGGTTTGCTAATAAAATAATAGCAATGACAAGAACAATACTTCCCTCTGCAAAACTGTTTGCTTGTCCTCGATTGAGGGGAATATTTATTCTTTATCACACCAAATTCTTAAATACTTGAACCCACCTATTAACTATGGACCACTCAAAATTATATTTGACAGGATGACTTGTCCTTGATGAAAGGGGGACTTTGAAATTAGAGTACACAATTTTCACAGATCATTGAAATAATTGTCAAGCATTTTGGTTATGTATGTATGTATGTATGCATGTATGTTTATTGTATATTTATTTGTATATATGTGGCTTCTAACAGCTCTGATGCTTCTCTGAAATCCAAGATGGCAACCCTAGGAGAATGTGCCAGTCATGGATACAAATAATTGTGTAGATAGTAATTGCCCTCAACATAGGTTAAAATGAAGTAGACCCTTTTCAAACAAGATAGAAAATTCTTTTTCTTTCTTAACGTTATATGCATAGAAAACTGTTTTATAATCATTGCTTTCTCCAGTGAATCTGAATTATTACTGTTTAAAGAATATATTCAATTTTATGTTAATAAGGGATAATTATCATTATCCTCATCGTCATCTTTGTCATCTTAATACTAGGAAAAATAAGCATTCTTGGCTTTTCCATAACTTAGTACAACTTAATATAATAATATATGCAATGATTAGTTTTCTCTCAAACTTTCAGAAATCATACTTTAGGAAGAAGCTTTTGTTGAATTTTGAGAGCCACTGACTGGGAGCCTAACCTGTACGTTTGACATCCTCACAATTTTTTAAACCATCAGCATTTGAGTTGCACAAGATTATAATAACCAACATTTCAAAAATCCAGTGATTGTGTTTATGTTTGACCTGTGTGCAGCTTGACAATATTTAAATCAATAATAATGCTATTAGAAGGGGAAATCAAATGCAAAATAATTCTCTAGGCTTTGCATGTATAATGACACTTGCTCTTTTGATGAATTGTTAATGTAAACAATTTTCCCTTGGTTCTGTTCAGTGTTGAATTTTCCCTTGGTTCTGTTCAGTGGTTTTTTTTTTTAATTTAATGTTTAGACCCTGCTTGAATTTATTTATTTTATTTACATTTATATGCCGCCCTTCTCTGGAGACTCAGGGCGGCTTACAGTCTATGGAGCACCATGCTAAGTGCTCGGCAATAGCCTTCATTTCATTGTATATACCTGCTTATTATTACTAGGGCTCCCCCCCCCAAGCGGCATTTTACAAAGTCAGCTTATTGTCCCCAACAATCTTGGGTCCTCAATTTACCTACCCCGAGAGGATGGAAGGCTGAGTCAACCTTGAGCCTGGTGGGATTCGAACCTGCCCTAATTGCAGGCAGCTTGCACTAAGTGCTAGATTTATTTAATATATTTTAAAACTGTATTTAAATTATATTTATTCTTGATGTATGTTACGTGTTTTTAGTAGGCTGTACACCGCCCCGAGTCCCTTTTTGGGAGAGGGAGCGGTATAAAAGTTCAAATAATAAATAAATAAATAGATGATTAATAGCCTGCACCACCAAGGCTCATATTGAACATGAGAGGAAGAAACCAGTGGTGGGATTCAAATAATTTAACAACCGGTTCACCCAGGGTCAGGTTGGCTGTCATGGGAGGTGTGGCCCATCCCCATCCAGTTCTGCCACATATGCGGGACAAGCCTCCCACAATGGCCAATCTGACCCTGGGTGAACCAGTGGTTAAATTACCCCCCCCCCGCTATCAAACCTGGGCACTGTGCTGCACTGCAATGGAGAAACGGGCAATGGAGTGGTGGGCACAAGGAGAGGAGGAGGAGCAGGGAGAAAAAAGGAGGGAAAACAGCCTTCTCCCTTCTACACACCGGCCGCTCCGTCGCCCATTTCTCCATTGTAGTGCTCCACTTTGAAAGCGGGGGATAATTTAGCAACGTTTTGCCTGAACCAGTGTGAACCGGCTGAATCCCACCACTGAAACAAATCCATCTAGGCATTGGGGTTTGGAAAAAAGTTCTTGCATTTTCCACAATCGCATCCCACTCTGCTGCCTATTAAAGCAGTCCAGCAGGTTTCAGGGGTACATGCACCTGTTCAAAAAAGATGCTCCTGCTTCAAGGAATGTGCTGCGTAATATCAACACAGCTCTTGAAACACCAGCTCTTTTTGTTCAGGCCCACATGAAAATCTGAAAAAAAAATAACCCAGGTGATGACTAGGTGAGATCAAAGTACTTCTGAATCATTTCTGAAAGGTTCATAGTTCTAATACTTCGTACTTTAGAAGTTTTCATTTCTATTTTTATGTCAACTACAGCCTTTCATGCCACTGAGCCCCAATGTCTATGGTGAATATTAATAAGCATAAACTTTGAACCATGTGTTCTTTTAACCTTGAGTGTGTATATATGTACATGAATGACAAATGAGAACTAAACGAAGATTTTATACACCTGCATTAACTTGTAATTTTAAAGATGAAATGTAAGGTAATTCAAATAAATGTAATTTTATCTGATTTATAGGAAGCACTTGGGTTAGAGCAGACATATGACCAAAAATGCCATGCTTGGTGAAATTTAGCATACTGGTTTATTCACTCACTATTTTATAGAAATACTGCAGTTAGATGTTCCTTCAATCATTCTACCATATTTTTAATTTATTTATTAAACTTCTATGCTGCCCATCTCGACAAGGCAACTTTTAGGCAGCTTAAAATCATTCAATAAAATACATTATAAAATATTAAAACAGTACATCAAGACCGTAACTTTAAAATTTGGCTAAAATTCAATTGACATAGATGGAGAAGATGGGAGCAAAGAGTGTAGGAAGAGGAGGTGGGATCTGTCTATTAACCACTTCCAGGATGCCACTTCCCCTTTGGGGCCACAGGCCAGTTAGCAGAGCCAGTCTTCAAGCCTTTTTGGAAACCCAAAAGGATGGGTGCAGATCTCGCCTGGGGGGAACCACGATGTTACACCAGAAAATATACTTCTCCTAAGACCTCTTCAATTTAAGTTCCGTGACCAATGGGGCCCACATTGTGCCTCTTCTGCTGGTGTGAGTGGAGCAGAATGATCCTATTGGGATGAGATGATTCCTCAGATAACCTGGACCCATGCTCTGAAGGGCTTTAAAGGCGATAACCAAAATCTTGAACTGGACTAGGAAGCCAACTGGCAATCAGTGCAGCTCATGGAACAAATGATGTAACATGGGCCATCCAGGGTCCCAAGAAGAGCCTACACAGCTGTGTTCTGTACCAATGGGAGTTTCTGGATACTCTTCAAGGATAGCCCCATGTAGAATATGTTGCAAGAGTCCAGCTGTGAGATGATCAGGTCGTGAATGACTAATCTCAGAAACTGACTGATCTAGGAAAGGACTATAAGAGTTTAAAGCTAGACAGAACTTCTGATGATTCTTTGCATCTTTCAAAGTTCCACGCATTCTGTCCCTTTTTAAAGTCAGGGGTATTTCTAGTTCTCAAGCTTGCAAAAAAAGTAGTTTGAACAAGAGAGAAAGGGAGTTTTTACAAGCTGAAAACTAAGTGTAAATGGCAAAAAAATGTTAATACAAATGGTTAATGCTTCAAAGAGTGTAAGTAGCTGCAGATTCCCAAGTGTTTTCTGGATTGCCATAACGTATTGATTCCAAGACTATTAGGAGGTAAATAGTTTCTGGCTTAGAAAGGCAATAAATGTTTGGCAAAGATATGACTTTGCTAGACTTGAACTAAGAAAGACAGTGCTTAATTAAAGCAGACAGCCTTACCAATTCATATTTTATGCATTTGTGGAGCTTTAATACAGCCACAACTAAAAGGTTGGTTCAGAAGCTTTGAAACCTCTTGTAACCTTTTAACAAAGCACTTTTGACTTAATTGATGTGCTTAATGCTACTATGATGAGGCCTATCCAACATGCTAAAGAGATTTCAAGTAAAGGCAAATGAAATATTTACTCCAGTTCTCTTCTATATGTGCATAATTTTTCTTTCTCCCCAGAGAGGGCATAATAGAATAATTCCAAACATCTGTAGTTGGAGGTGAGTTTTACTGTTTTTAGTGGGATTTATCCGATTTAATATAAGCTGCAAGATCCGTTCCAGAGTTATACTGTACAGTTAAGAATTCATCCATATCTGGCTTGACAAGACCCACAGGCAGCCCATTAACCATGGAAAACATGATGTCGCCCATCACTCAACCCACTTCGCACAGTCACTTCCGCCATCATTATCTCCCGCCTGGATTATTGCAATGCTCTCTACATGGGGCTCCCCTTGAAGAGTCTCCGGAGGTTGCAGTTGGTCCAGAATGCAGCCGCGCGGGTGATCGTGGGTGCCCCTCGGAGCTCCCATGTTACACCGCTTCTCCGCAGGCTGCACTGGCTTCCTGTGGCCTTCCGGATTCGATTCAAGGTGGTACTGATGGTATTTAAAGTGCTCCATGGCTCGGGACCTGGGTACTTACGGGACCGCCTACTGCCATCGTCAACCTCCCGCCGCCCAGTACGCTCCCACAGGGTTGCCCTCCTTGGGGTACCGCCGCCCGGCCGTTGTCGGCTGACGGCCCCGAGAGTTCGGGCTTTCTCTGTGGGAGCTCCCTCCCTATGGAATGATCTCCCCCCGGAGATACGGGCCATGACAGATATTCTGACCTTCCGGCGCACAGTTAAAACCCTATTTTTTAGACAGGCTGGCCTGGCCCAGTAATTAGGTTCCGGTTTTAAATTTAATTGGGTTTTAATAATTAATTTTTAACTTTTATTTGGATCCCTGATTTTATATTGTTAAATTTAAACTAGATGGGACACAGCCGGACCAACGTGTTTAATATAGTTTTAAATCATATTTATAGTGTATTTATTATGTGTTTTTAGTAGGCTGTACACCGCCCCGAGTCCCTTTTTGGGAGAGGGAGCGGTATAAAAATATGATAAATAAATAAATAAATAAATAAATAAATAAATAAATAAATAAATAAATAAATAAATAAATGTCTAATCTGCTCTTGAGGCAGCCCATAGGCTTAAGTATTCCAATGAGAAAATGATGTATTTTTTCTCTTATCCTGACACAAAAGTTCCCAAGCAGATAATATAGGTTACATGGAAGAAGACAGTTAGAATAAGAATATACAGACAGTCCTCACATTTTCCTGGGTGAATGAGGCTGTAATTTCAGTTGGGGAAATCACCAATATCTGTTTCCATGGGGTCATATGATGGAGCTGTAGGGATAGCAACACAGAAAGGCTAAAGCCCAATTGTGTATTATGATGTCAGGATAATGCAGTTTATGATTTCTTCCTGATCCTGAAAAAAATAAGGCGAGGCAGATACGAAAATAGGTCTCAAAGTGATTCAAAAGACCATCCTCAATTACTGTTTCAAAATGACTGACTAGAATATATTACTTAGATGTTGTCTGATTTGTGTATTGCAGTCCTTTCAAATCTCAGCTATACCTCCCACCTAACCAGTCCTGAATGACCTAAGGTCTTGTTTGTCTGAAAGATAGTTTTCCACATACAGGCCTTCACCATCTGAAATTCTGCATGCATTCTACTGGGGATAGATTTATTCAAAGCATATCGGGATACTCACCCTGACATTGTATGTCCAAAGCAAAATTTTAAAAAGTAGTCTATTAGGAAAAAATTTGGAATCTGCTGAAATTTGATTAGTGTTCTTCTTCACTGTTCATTTTGTTTTTCTCCTAAATTATATTTTTATCTTCTTTTGTTCTCCTTTCTGTTTCTCCAGCAGGTATGTATCTTGTGTTATTTACCTCTTTTTTAATACATTTAAATTTTAAAAAAATTTTGGTTGTAATTTGCATGTTAGCCATTTCTGGATGCATTTTAACTGAAATACAATAAAATCAAAATGAAGTCCATTGGAAGAGAAAGATGTGTGTGTGTGTGTGTGTTACTAATCATGGGATAATCAAGCTAGTAGTACTGTCGGTAGAATCCTCCAGTTCTTATATTTCCAGGTAAGCATCTTATATTTCCAGGTAAGATAGCAAACTTTGGAAGACCCACTGACCCTAGTTAGTTTTAAAATCAAGGACCTTAGATTATTGGCATTTCTCTCTCTCTCTCTCTTTCTATAACTCTACCTATATCTATCTATCTATCTATCTATCTATCTATCTATCTATCTATCTATCTATCTATCTATCTATCTATCTATCTATCTATCTCTATCTCTCTATGTATATTGTATGTGGTGGGACTTCCATCTTGATTGTTATGTTATGTCAGTCAGCATTAGAAAACCTGGAAATAATTTGGGGGGCCTTCAAGTTTATATGTAAGCAATGATATGTATGCATGCATGCATGCATGTATGTATGTATGTATGTATGTATGTATGTATGTATGTATGTATTTCCAGACACAAAATTGCAAGAGAAAAAAGAAAAAATGGATTAGTTGCCAAGAAAGAAATTCTTATTGCGAGAAATTACTTTGCATCGTATAAACTAGTTTTAATTTACTTGCAGTGGCTACATCTCTTCTCATTTGCATTCCTGAAGGTGGAATGCTGACAGTAGGATTAATGGAAAAGTCTGCTTCCTTCAGACATTGTTATCTAATGGATACTGTGTTTTATGTGTTGCAAATTGTCCCACAACTCTGAAAACAATTCTAGTCCTAAATTAAATTTCACCAATTTTGGTACTGTTAGTCCTTGACTTACAAGCATTTCTAAGTTTCAATGTCACTGAAAAATATGATTTACGGATAGTGCTCAAACTTACGACTGCTGAAACGCACATACACACACACACACACACACACACACACACACACACCATAGTCACATGATCAAAATTTAGGCACTTGACAATCAGCATGTATTTGCAAGAACTGTAGCATCCCGAAGTCATGTGATTACCATTTGTGACTAGTTACTGACAAGCAAAGTCAATGAGAAAACTAATTCACTTAGTTCACTTAACAACTGCAGTGATTCACTTAGTAGAATGGCATGGTAAAAAAAGGTGGTAAAATTGAGCATGACTCATTTAAAAACTGCCTTGGTTCTGATCCCAAATGTGGCCATAAATCAATGATTACTTCATCTGTCAGTGACCACTGTATTGTATACAATAGATACTCATATGCTCTAGAACAAAGGTTGCCGACCTTTTGGACCACCTCATAATTTTGGATTCCACGGACCATTAATATGAATTTTGATTGATGGTGGCTTACTGACGTTGGTGGGAAAATTGGTCCCATATTCCAGAGTTGCAGTTGTCACAGGACTGGCCCTTTGGTCATCCTGGAGCAGCTGCTCCTCCGCCCGGGTGCACCAGCCTGCCATGGACTGGAGGAGCTGCTCTGGGATGACCAAAGGGCCAGTCTTGTGACTACTGTAGCTCTGGAATATAGGACTGATTTTCCCACCAACGTCAGATTTCCCTCCCCTGCCGTTGGTCTTACCTTCCAGTTCCAGCTTGCGTGGTTCTACTCAAGGTAAAGTTTGTGCTCAGCTGAAGAGTGGGGACCAGTGGGTGGGCGGGCCATGTGGGCAGCGTAGCCTTGTGTATCCCATGCAATCTGGATTTAATTGCTTTGGGAGGGATATTTCTCTGCGGACCACCAAGATTTTTTCATGGACCACTAGTGGTCCCCGGCCACCGGTTGTCAATCACTACTCGAGAAGTATCCAACTTCTATTACAAATTTTGTATAAATTTGACATAATTAATCAGAATGAAACTTTTAGGTAGTGTCATAGGGGGCATGACTGCTCAGAAAATATTTTTCAAACTGAAGGGTAGTTTTTGGAAGATTATATAAAATTAGATGATCTTTGATTAAATCAAATAATTTTTTCTCACTGTTTTAAGGTAGTGGTATATAAATGAAGTTCATTTAACATAAATTAATTATTTCTGCTTTGTAAAGTTAATAGACATAAAAGAGACTTCATTATTTAGAAAAGTAAATTATGCAAGGTTTGTAGTCATCATATTTCTAGTGTATAAATCATTAACAACGGTTGAAAGGGAAAAGTCAAATTCCACAGCTTTTTGTATTTTTCTTTTTCATTTTTTTCATTTTTTATTATCACAAATTTTCTAAACTCGTTTTGTTTGCTTTATTTTTATCAACATATATAAAAATGAATATCCATATTCATACATATGTGCACACAAACACCCACATCCACACAGAAAGAGGAAGAGTAATACTTGGACATGCTGGAGATTTTAATATCAAGTAACGTAGCTTAAGATGAAAACCATTATTATAGCAATAGCACTTAGACTTATATACCACTTCACAGTGCTTTATAGTCCTCTCTAAGCAATTTACAGAGTCAGTATATTGCCCCATCAATCTGGGTCCTCATTTTACTGACCTCGGAAGGATGGAAGGCTGAGTCAATCTTTAGCCAGTGACAATCAAACTGCGGAACTGGCAGCCAGCAGTCAGCAGAAGTAGCTTGAAGTACTGCATTCTAACCACTGCACCACCATGGCCCATTATAAAATCAATACCTTTATATTATTTTATTTTCTCACTCGTTCCTAGTGTTCTATTTAATTTTGAAGAAAAGGTTAATTAATCATAATGGCTGTTATATTAATATCCAAAACTGTAATTAATATTGAAAGACTATCTAGTTATTCATTACTCTGAAGTATCTAAATAAAAAAATATCAAGTTAAATATATATTATGTAAATATTATACTGAAATAATACACTATATTAAAACTGAGAAGATTGGCCTATATGATTAGAGTTAATAATGTTTTAATGGATTGAGATACTTTTATATGAATACCTTCTGGTTCACATTTTACTCAATTGTAATTGTAAAATATTGTATTTTTGGTTGTAGTTCATGATTTCTTCTAATTGTTATACTTTATAAAGTATAAAGTATTAAAATGTAAAAAATAAAATAAGGATGGTGGCAATCAGAGGTAGAAATATGTTGATAGGTTACGATCCTTTCCAGAAGTCATTCGTTTTCTTTCAGAGTAAAGCAATACAATTTACCTGGAATATACTGGCATTTTTTATTTATTTGTTTGTTTGTTTTAAAAGAGTAATGGAATGATTGGAGAAAGAGCTTGCTTTAGGTGTCAGATACGTTAAGTTGATCATTGACCATCCTTATTTTATTTATGCAGGCTTTTCTCAGAGTACTAGTGCTAAGGAAATGGAATTGTACATCTAGGCCAGGGGTCCCCAATCCCCAGGCTATTTAGCCCATTCGAAACTGGGCCATGGAAGTAATGGGTGGTAATACCAGAGGTGGTATTCAGTAGGTTCTGACCAGTTCTGGAGAACCAGTAGCAGAAATTTTTTAGTAGTTCGGAGAACCGGCAAATACTACCTCTGACTGGCCCCACCCCCATCTATTCTCTGCCTCCCGAGTTCCAGCTGATTGGCTGGGTCTTCTTTTGTTGCCCTTCATAGGAGAACGGAGCTGGAAAACAGGTTAGTTGAGTGGGATGGGAATGGAGATTTTGCAGTATCCTTCCCCTGCCATGCCCATCAAGCCATGCTCACTATGCCACACAAAAGCCATGCCCACAGAATCAGTAGTAAAAATTTTTGAATTCTACCCCTGGAGTGTACGTGTGTGCAGGTCTACTTGTGCGAGCAGCAACTGAGCACGCATGTACATTGCAGGTCCATTTGTGCAAGCGGGGGGACAAATGGAACTGTGTGCACACGCTCTCCCACTCTTCACACATAACCATTCCCTCTCTTTTTCTAACTTACCAGTCCACAAAGCCGGAAAGATTGGGGATTGTTGGTCTACGGGATGTCACTGCCAAGTTACAGTTAAAACCAAGAGAAGGGGTGAACAGAACAAGAAATGCATGCTGTGCAGCTACTTCAGTCACCCTCTGGACTCCATTTATATTACCATCTCAGATTTGTTAGCAGTTTTGAGACAGATTGCACTATAGGCCTGCAGATAGGTATTATGTACCACAGAACCCTTGTCCATAATGCAGTTCTCTGAGAAAGTAGGGGGGATATTTATTACCCTATGGTAATATGGGAGCCAATACATTTTGCAAATAAATAAAATAAATAAATACAAAGCAAGCCCAAAAGATATGTGGTAAAAAAAAATTAGGGACCAACAAAGCAAGCATAGGAAAATAGTTAGGGTTAAGAAAGGAGTTGAAGAAAGGTATTGTGATTACTAGTCAGCATTTTCCCTATGTTTGTTTTTGTAGTAGCAATTAGAACCAGAATCAACAGTCACTTAAGCTGAATTTTCATTCCAGGCCAATATTCATAACAGTCATTTTAAGTATTGAGGACTAAATAATGGCTAGTGGTGGCTGACCTTTTTGGGCTCCTGTGCCAAAAATTGTGTGCGCGCTTGCGCACGCGCGCTCACGCTCACATACCAGAAGGCAATGTGCACGTACCCTACGCATATGCGCGCAATCCCCCCCACTCTGCCCTCTTACCTGCACTGCGCCTCACAGCTGATTTTCAGCCAGTTTGAGGCCTTTTTCAGCCTCCCAGAGGCTTGAGGAAAACCTCTGCAGGCTTTTCTGGACAAATAATAGGCCTGTTTCGTCACTTCCGGTATTTCCGGAAATACAGGAAGTGATGAAATGGGCCTATTATTTGACCTGAAAAGCCTACAGAGGCTTTCCTTAAGCCTCTGGGAGGCTGAAAAAGGCCTCAAACCAGCCGAATATCAGCGGTGACACACGTGCATGTGCAGTGAAGTAAGTTTGTCTCATGTGCCGGCACAAATGGCTGTGTGTGCCACCTGTGGCATGCATGCCATAGGTTCGCCATCACAGGGCTAGACTCTTAGATCATGGCAATATTTGATGATGCCGCAAAAGTTCAGTCTACATCCAGAGATTGGCCCTTTACTCTGAAAAATGTATTATATCATCTACCAATTGTCATATTTCCCAATACATTTCATCTGTAAGCAGCTGCTGTGGCTGGTCTTGATTGATTTAATTGAGGAAGCAATTAAATCCGTTCACCTAGACAGAAATCTGTAGCTAGTTTGTCAGCTATAGAAATAGAACTGTACTTTGTAGCATAATTAATTTCTCAGTGCTCATTACAATTAGCTCCACATTTTAGAAAGCCAGCACTGTCTTATTTTTTTCCTCCTACTGGGATATATCATTTTCTTGTTACTGTTTCACAGATCTATTTCTTTAGCTTTGCCCCTCAGTTTTGATCATGTTCAAAAAAGGTCAGTTCTCCAGTTCACTGGGTTGACCCAAATTGTGCTTTTAGCTGTAGCTCAAAAAGGTTGCTTGGAAGAGCACAGTAAGAAAAGAAAGCCACAATGCAGATCCCCAAGTTCAGAAAAGAATGGACTTCATCCCACAAGTTAACTGAAAATTAAGCTAGTGCCTATTTAATGTCCTGATAAGTAACCAATTCTGGTTTTAAATTCACAGTTATGCCTATATCTTTGTATTCAGTATCTGACACCAATGGGCTGAAGTGCTACAAAACAGAACAGTCATCCATTGTATGTTATGATCTCCTGTCCCGAAACAATATAGATGCAGCATTGTCATAATTTATAAGTGATTGTCTGTTGCAAAAAAGGTGGAAATACAAGTAGTCTTCAACTTACAATAGTTCATTTAGTGAC
Source organism: Bungarus multicinctus (assembly GCA_023653725.1). Lineage (NCBI taxonomy): Eukaryota > Metazoa > Chordata > Lepidosauria > Squamata > Elapidae > Bungarus > Bungarus multicinctus. Next base: position 41,993,239 of record CM042842.1, on the reverse strand, counting down.
TGTTTGAAGTTACACTACCACTGAAAAAAGTAACTTATGCCCATTTTTCACACTTATGACCTTTGCAGCATCCACATGGTCACGTAATTTACATTCAGATTCTTGATAACTGACTCACATTTATGACAGTTGCAGTGGGTAAACAAATATGGCAATAAAAGTGGTAAAATGGAGCAAAACTCACTTAACGAATTTCTCACTTAGCAACATAAATTTTGGTTTCAATTGTGGTCGTAAGTTGTAGGTGCCTGGGAAGTGCCTCAAGCAATTTCTTAATCAATGAATTAAATACATTTATCGCCAGACTCTCATATAGAGGTGACTCTGAGTGGTCTACACATTACAAATCCACATCATAAAAACCCTTTTCCCTTCCCCAAACAGCAACACAATCAAATCAATCATTGATAGGTTCCATTTTCATTCATAGTCCCTGAGCCTGCTGATAAAACTTCAGGACCTTTCAGGTCTTCAGGACCTTTCAGAAAAACAATAGAGTTGGGCCCAACCATATCTTGGTGGTGGGGGAGAAATGATGTTCTATACGAAATGGGCTTCCACCAAGAAGTCCTTGTTTATGGTCCCACCAGATGTGCATCCATAATGAATGGGACCTGTAACTTTTTTAGAATTTTTAAAATGTAAAATTTATTTGATTTGTCAATCGCTTACAAGATAATAGGTATAAGTATATACATAGTTATGAATACATCAAATGGGTACATATAAGAAAAATAAAAGAAACAATAGGATAGGGAAGGTAGGCACATTGGTGTGCTTATGCACGCCCCCTATAGACCTCTTAGGAAAATGGTGAGGTCAATAGTAAACAGTCTAAGGTTAAAGTTTTTGGGATTTGGGGAAGAAACCACAGAGTCAGGTAGAGTATTCCAGACATTGACTACTCTGTTGCTGAAGTCGTATTTCCTACAATCAAGTTTTGTGCGGTTAACCTTGAGTTTGTATCTATTGTGTGCTCTTGTATTGTGATGGTTGAAGCTGAAGTATTGATTGACAGGTAAGCCATTGCAATGTATGATTTTATATACCATACTTATTCTGCTGGTAGGCTGATTGAATATAATGGGGGAGAGGTAGTCCTTCAAATTGCCTGGCTGCTCTGTTTTGCCCAGGAGTTGCTTTAACCTGAGTGTGAATGTGAATTGTCCACTTCTTATCTCAATTGTGCAACCAAAATTTGGAGCATCTTGCTTACAAACAGCATACAGTACCTGGGGATTGGGTTTAGGAAAACAGTAACTAAAGCTGAAAGGGTCCATTTTATACATACTTATGATTTCCTACCACTTTTAGGAATGGAAGCAAAGACAATGATAAAGCACATACTTCATATGCCAAAGTCTTTATATGCCACTTAGACTTACATACTGCTCCACAGTGCTTTACACCACTCTATAAGCATATTCCCCTTATCCATTTGGTTTTATCAACCTCAAATGATGGAAGGTTGAATCAATCTTGAGCTGGTCAGATGTTCAGATGTAAAAAAAAAAATGAAGGCATGATGCCAAACAAAGAAGAATGAAGTCATTGAGGAGAAAATCCAAGAAAGTGATCTTTTTGCTAACTTCCAGAAGAAATCCGGGTATGCCCACATTAAATGCTTTTTGAAATCATTTAGCAATGCAGGGTGTTGGCTGGTTTAGTTCTCCATTCAAAAATCTGAATTATCCTTGCTAACTAATCTTCTGACTAATATTTAGGGGAACGTGAACCTCATTGGAGGTGGCAATTCATGGCGAGATCAGTTCCATATGAAAGATTAGTTTATTATTTATTTAGTGAAAAACGAATCTTCCAAGGGAACTTTCATAAACAATAAGGTGAGAAGATTTGTACTATGGCACAGCAAAGAAGACAGAGAATCTCTTATTAAAAGAAAAACTGAACGATAACCATGCTTCATTATAATAGTTCCATTTGGCAAAAGACCAAGTAAATCTATACAGTATAAATTGGGATGCAAGAAGAATTGAGTTTCCTACCATTTTTAAATGGGGAAATAAGTTTTTGTATTCCAACAAAGGCTAACACTTGGGCTAGTCTACCACCTGGTTTGGGATTGTTGTTTTTTTCTATTCTGAGATACTGTGGGCCTTTTATGCTGATTCAAGTCCTGGCTGGAGTAATCCTCTCGATTATAGATTGCAGGAAGTCTAAATGCCATTTCCTGCTCAAACATCCTAGCCAGCCATTCAAACTACAACCTTCTTGAGCTGAAGTGCTTGGACCGATCTCCTCTTCCCGATTTCAGTGGCGTTAAATTGGTTTAAATCGACGCACTTAAGTTTAATTGGGGTGAGGATTTGGTTTGTGCATCTTAACAGCACATAGATATGTGACGAGAGTGGTGATGCTGCATTTTCTCAGCTTGTGATCAGTTTCAGTGGGAATGAAAGCTGGAATGGCTCTGAGGAATTGTTCTACTTTGGCCATGTGATTTGTTTCCCCTCCTGCTATTCATCTTCACTAATAAATAATTTATATCAGCAGAATGCAACAGGGATAGGGAAGAAAAGAGCACCAATTTCTTTCTGTATCCTCTCCTTTTTAGTTCAAGTTCAATGTTGACCTCTTAAGATTTTGGAATTTTTACCTCCCGGTTTCTATAAACTTCATTCTGAAGCTTTGATGGCTTTGTGTAGGATCTAAAGCTTCCTAAATCTTAGTTTCTACTCTTTTTCATTTCTTTTGCCATTAGTTAAACTATAGGAGTTTGATAAACTATTAGAGGGGAAGAGAAGGTAGGTGTTGTTTCATCCTGTGGCCCTTAGAATATTTTTTTAAAAAGGAAAGAGAGAAATTGGAAAATAAAATGAGTTTGAACCAAAACTGTCTGAACCGTCATAGTGGTTTTTTTTTTTAATATAGCACAGTGGAAAACAGCTACTTCAGGATCAAAGTGGTAGTAACACTGTTTTGAATGGGAACCAGGGTAGTTGTGTTTCTTAAGCTTCTTCCATTCTTCATTTCCCAGTTGTTCACAAGTGCTGTTGCACACTTGGTTGGCAAGATTGTAGATTTTGCTTTCATTGAAAAGTGGCTGAATACAACTGGACATTTGCCAAGTGTTAACTGCTGAAAAAAAATATATGCAGTCTATTATTTTCAAGCCATTTTGAAATGTGGGCTTTCTTGTTACTCTTCATTGGGTGAAATGAACTGGGATACAATAGAATCTAAAGATCTTCTCTGAAAACTCTTTATATCCATCCTCCCCAGCCTTATCCACTTCGTTCATGATGACAGAAAAAATAGAAGGTAACAGGAGGACTTTAAGTCAGAGTTGTTGTGAGCATCGACATAACGTTGAAGTACAAGTAGTCCTCTTTTATCTACCACAATTTGGACTGGCAATTTGGTCATTAAGTGAAGCCATCACTAAGTAAAATATCGTGGTTTTACTGTCTTAGTTTTAGCTTTCTACTGCTCTACAGATCCTTGAAGATCAAAAAATGCGAGGACTGTTGCAAAGTTGCATTTTCATCAGTGTCATAACAGCAAATGGTACTTACATACTGACATAGACTTTCTTGTGTTCTTATGAATGTATAAACAGATGCAGGAGCATGTATACAATATACTTAACTTTATATGTGCATGTATATATGGTATGCTTGATGCAATGTTTAAGGACAGTCCAGTGCCATGAAACATTATTGAGAATATAAATAGTAGACCAAATAATGAAATGTAATGGAAGCAGCAGCAGAAAAAATTCGTAACATATTAATATGAATTGTAATGCTCACAAAAATGTGGATTCAGGCTTTAATTTTAGGCTAAGAGGATATTTCAGTGTATGGTTGGTTGTCCATTTTTAATATACATTGGTTCTGTGGCTCCCCTCAATTTGAGAAGCAGCTTCTTTTATTCAGAAATTTATTTCTTTTATTTTATTTTAAAAAATCTACAGCTTTGTTTCTGAAAGATTGAGCTTTTCAATAGCTTCACCTTGCCTACCCATTTAAATTGTATTAGGTGATACATTTACTCTGACCAATAAATGCATTCTAGAGGTCATACATGTGCTATGATTTAACACTCCTTTTAAATGAACTGTTGCTCTTTTTATCAAAATCCATGGTTTTCTCAGCATTTCCTGAAATCCTTTTAGAATTGTTTATCTCCTTTCATATCACCTTTTAGGAGACTAAGGCAAAGCACTCTGAAATTTTCACCTTGAAACATCAAAGTAACTATCTGAAACAAACAAAACTCAGCTGATCTGGACTTGAAGCTTGTGGCAGAGAAACATAATTTTTAGATTGCAAAATATTTGTTTGGGAGAGTGAGAATTGCATTGAGCTTTAATCTATATTAGGGATAAGGTCTCAATGTATAGAAGATGCATAAGGCTGAAATGAGATTCTCATTTTTTTTCCTGAGAAGTTTAAATAGCAGACTATAGAAGTTTAAAAGTGAGCTACACATGTATACATTTTCCTGCACTCCCTGCACTCTATGTATTTCGGCCTTGATGTCAGAAGAATAGTTGTGTTTGCATTTTCTTAATTGCAAGTATAAATTCTCTGCCTATCTAGAACTCCAAGAAAGTAGGATTGTATATCATGTTGAAACCCATTTATTATATTCCAGCAAATGTGGACACAGCTCTTCTTCACATCTCCTGAACAAACAGCCAGAGGTTGAAAAGAACACAGGTAGTCCTTGACTTACGACCACAATTGAGCGTAGAGTTGATGTTGCGAAGTGAGAAGTGTGTTAAGTGATTGTGTCTTATTTTACGACTTTTCTTGCTACATTTCTTAAGTGAATCACTGCAGTTGTTAAATTAGTCACACGGTTGTTAAGGGATTCTAGTTTCCCCATTGACTTTGCTTATCAGAAGGTCATGAAAGCTGATCACTTAACCATAGGTCTCTGCAACTGTCATAAATGTGAGTCAGTTGTCAAGTATCCAAATGTAAATCACCTGACCATGGGGATGCTGCTACAGTCGTAAGTGTGAAAAATAGCAATAGCACTTAGACTTATATATCACTTCACAGTGCATTACAGCCCTCTTTAAGCAGTTTACCTAGTCAGCATATTGCCCCCAACAAACCTCATTTTACCGACATCAGAAGGCTGGAAGGTTGAGTCAACCTTGATCCTGGTGAGATTCGAAAAGCCTAATTGCAGGCAGCCGGCAGGCAGCAGAAGTAGCCTGCAGTACTCCATTCTAGCTACTGCGCCACCATGGCTCTTGGTCATAAATCACTTTATTCAGTGCTGTTGTAACATTGAACAATCACTAAACAAACAGTTGTAAGTCAAGGACCACCTGTAGTAGGTGTATTCAGGGTGTGCGTTCCATTCTGTAATAAGTTTGAAGCTCTCATATGTTTAGGTGAATTTCGGAAGAAGGCTAAAGGTAAGCAATAATATGCTTGTAATTAAAGGAAGAAAGTCTGTGTATCAGCCTATATTGAACTAGAAGCCATGACAATATCTTTTCCTGGCTATTGGTCTCATTTAATATTCACAAGCCATGTCATTTGGTGATGTCTATATTATTTTCCCTTCCAAGTATACTTGTCCTTTTTTGTTCTACTTTGACAATGGTTCTATGCTTTGCTTCGCTCTGAACATGAAAGCATGAGTGCCCTGTGCTGCTTGAGTCGTCTACTCCACTTGAAATTAGCATTCGCCTGCGTCAACCAGCAGATTTTTACAGAACGCAGCATCGTAACGTTGACAGGTTAGGAAACCAAAAGAAAAAGAAAAGAAAAAAAAAACCCAGCATACAACCAACATGCCAACTGAGGCAGATGATATTCATTGGGATTCGTGTCAGGGCTTAAATTAATTATTATGTTTGTGTAGCGTGTTGGTTAAGTGGTTGTTTGATTGCTGCTCAGAAGATTGATTAGTTATTGCATTTGCCTTGTGGCTTCCGTGGGAAAACCGCCACTTGCATTTTGTCCATTAAAGCTCCAGCATTGGGAAGGGCAACGCATTCAGTGCTGCATTACATTACATCAATCCATCTTGTAAGTTGTGTGGTCTTTGGGGGGTTTGGGGTGCAAGAGAACCATCTGAAATCATTGGATGTCATATTCATGACTTTTTAAATGCTCCTTTTTTCACGTTACACTATTTCATCCAATATAAAATCCTTGTTTTGTCCTAACTTAAGTACCTTCCTTTTCATTCTATAACTTGAATCTAGGGTATATGATTTTTTTTTAATCATTGGCCAATCTTGTATTATAACAAACTTCAACTGGTTTGTTAACGATCATGCCTATCCTTCAGAAAAGAGTTGGAGTAATGAAAACATGTATATAGGTATTCCTTGACTTAACAACAGTTCATTCAAAGTTATAACAGCACTGAAACAAGTGACTTATGGGCTTTTTTCACACTTACGACCATTGCAGCATTCCCTATGGTCACCATGGTCAAAATTCAGAACCGTGGCAATTAATTAATATTTATGACAATTGCAGTCTCCCAGGGTCATAGGATCACCTCTTGTGACCTTCTCACAATCAAAGTCAATGGGGAAGCCACATAGAATAGAATATTTTATTGGCCAAGTGTGATTGGACTCACAAGGAATTTGTCTTGGTGTAAATACTCTCAGTATACATAAGGAAAAGACACATTCGTTAAGAATCAAGAATCATAACGTACAGCACTTAATGATAGTCATAGGGTACAATCAACAATCAAATCATACTAGGAAACAGTCAAAATAAATCGTAAGGATACAAGGGACAAAGTTACAGCCCTACAATCACAAGTGGGAGGGGATGGGTGATAAGGAGTGGTGAGAAGATTAACAGTAATAGTAGTGCAGACTTTGTAATAGTTGAACAGTGTTGCGGGAATTATTTGCTTAGCAGAGTGATGGCTTTTGGGAAAAAACTGTTCTTGTGTCTAGTTGTTCTGGTATGCAGTGCTCTGTAGCGTTGTTTTGAGGGAAAGAGTTGAAACAGTTTATATCCAGGATGTAAGGGGTCTGTAAATATTTTCACAGCCCTCTTTTTGACTCATGCAGTATACAGGTCCTCAATTGAAGGCAGGTGGGTAGTAATTGTTTTTTCTGCAGTCCTAATTATCCTCTGAAGTCTGTGTCTGTCCTGTTGGGTTGCAGAACCAAACCAGACAGTTATTCTCTTAACATTCTCTTAACAGCTGTGTTACTAACTTAATAACTGCAGGGATTCACTTAGCAAATATGGTAAGAAAGATTGTAAAATGGGAGCAAATCTCACATAATAAAATGTCTCACTTAGCAACAAAAATGTTGGGCTCAATTGGGGTCACAAGTCGAGGATTGCCTGTACTATTAATAATGGATTGCATTAGTTATTTAGTAATCTTTATTTATTTTTTGGTTTCTTAGAATGTAAAAAAAAAAGAATTATATGCCACTAAGATAGGTAGCAGTGACTTTTTTCACAATTACAAGTCAGGGATTGTGCTTGGTGTCCAACCTATTCAATCTTTCTCTCTTGAACTAGATTCTACAGTTCATAATATGAGTGGCACCATCCCCTTGCAATGGATTCTAAGAAGACTTTCCTTGTGCCATAATTAACACTGATAATTATGATGATATCAACTCACAATCATATGATTCCTTTCAAAGGATCACATGCTCGGGACTTCCTTTCCATAAGAACAATACATGTTTTAAGTAAACCCGTCATAAATAATTTTCATGGAGTCTCATGTTTCTGTCTTCAAATGTTGAAGCTACAAGGATGCCATATAATTGCATGCATCTGTGGTTGCTTGTTTTGCTGCTTTAAGCAATACATACGGGCTGAATATAAAATGTTGCAATTTAGTGGACCTAGTTTCATTGGATGAAATCCCCATTGTCCTGAGATTCTTTTGTTATTTGCATAGTATGATGCAAATATGTCAATTTATGTTAATTTATATAAATTTGTGTCATTATGCAAATTGATGCAGCTGAAGTAATTTGCATGATTTGCATAATAAAATAATAACACATTATTTACTTTCCAATTTAACAGACAGTAGGCAGTAATAGACACTCCCTCTTCTGAAATGAGATTGAACACTTACATTTTATTCCTGGTTAAATTTATGCTTGCCTTCATCCATGGCTAGGTGAACTAAATAAGATATGCCTTCTTTCTCACAAAACCCCCCTAGCCTTAGATTTGTTTTTGCTTCCAGTTTGGAAGGCAATTCACAGCTGAGCAGCTATTGCTGTATTTTTTTTCCTTTGCCTTGTCCTTTTCTTATGGCCCACAAGGTAAATTTGGAGAAAAATGAGAGTACAGATAGCACTGACTTATCGACTGCAACTAGATAGGCAATTCCCTTGCTGGCATCACAGATCGTGGCTTGTGACTTTCTGGTGGTTTCTCCATTGACTTTGCTTGTCAGAATCTGGCAATGAAGGTTCCAAAGGACATGACCGTCCTTTGGGATGCAACAACCATCATAAATGCAAACCAGTTTGCAAGAGCCTCAATTGCGATCATAGGGAGATATTGCGAGAGCAATTTCCAGGACCAACCACAAATTTCCTTTTTCAGCATGTCATAATTTTGAATGATCCTCGAATTAAGCCGTTAGTAAGCGAAGGTTACTTGTATCATTAGACTTTGTGCTAGGAGCAAAGGAGTCGTCAGAAGTCCTAGGAGGTGTCAGTTAACAATGTGGATGATGGGATAATGGTTGAACTGCATTTGACCTCATATCTTTCTTAATTATAGGAGAAATAAAGCTGCTAGTTGGAAGGAGCTCATTCTTGACTTTATTACTCATTAGAACAGGAAAACTGTACAGTTCAGGTAGTCATCGACTTACAATTGCAATTGAGCCCAGAATTTATGTTCCTACATGAAAAATTTGTTAAGTGAGTTTTGCCCCATTTAACAACTTTTCTTGCCACATTTGTTAAGTGAATCACTGCAATTGTTACATTAGTAACATGGTTGTTAAGTGAATCTGGATTCCCCATTGCGGAACGTCGCAAAAGATGATCACATGACCCCAGGACACTGGAACTGTCATAAATGTGAGACAGATGTCAAGCATTCAAATGTAAATCAGGGGACCATGTGACAAACGGTCATAAGTCACTTTTTTCAGTGCCATTATAACTTTGAATGATCACTAAATGAATGGTTGTAAATCAAGGACTATCTGCATCTCTCCCCACTACTATTGTATTTATGAGCAAAAAACCATTTTCGGGGAAGAAAAACAAGGGGAACAGGGAGTGAATCAGAATAAATGCTTCTTAAGAGTTAAATTTTGTATTAGCTGGAGATTAAAAGAGACTTGTGCATAACTTCAAATGCCTTCACTATTTCAATCAATCGTAGTCCAAAGACACAATGTTTTTAAATTTCACATTTTTTGGGTGACTTTCTTGGCTAGTACTTTTCTAGATTTTTTTCCCTTATACTTTGAAATTGAAGCAATAAAAGAGAAGCATCTGACCCCATCTTACCCCACTCTGCCCCTTGAGAAAAAGCTTGTTAGGGGAAAAAAATCTGTATTTTTGCTCCCAAACTTTATGGGTTTTTTAAAAAATAATAGCAATAGCACTTAGACTTATATACCGCTTCGCAGTGCTTTGTAGCCCTCTCTAAGGGGTTTACAGAATCAGCATGTTGCCCCAACAATCTGGGTCCTCATTTTACCTTGGAAGGATGGAAGGCTGAGCAACCTTGAGCCTGGTGGGATTTGATCTGCCAAATTGCAGGCAGCTGGCAGTCAGCAGAAGTAGCCTGCAATTCTAACCACTATGCTACCGTGGCTCAAAGCAAATAAATAAGATGGATTTGAAATATATGGCATTTGACAAAAAAGCATCCTGATTGTGAAGTCACTTTGGACAACTCTTCATTTTTTTTTTGAACAAGCACATATATTTTAACCTGCAGATACTAAGCTGCAAACTTTTGTAATAGTCTGTGTGTACTCATCCATGTACATTAGCTATTTGTCATAGAAAGCAAACAAAAAAGAACTTTCTTAACCATTCTTTGCTTTTTCTTGTCATCCAAAGAGCTTCTGGCCTCATGGTTTCTGCCGTTTAAGGAGAGCTGCAGTAGTTCAGGAGACCAACACTGTCTCAGCCTTTGCTGGGTAGAAGAACTCAAGAAGGCAAAATCTCAAGAAACTTGGCATTTGCTCAATTATATGACCACTGTGAGATAATGGAACAGAACAGAATAGAATAGAAATAGAATAATCATCCTCATTCTGATCCTTGTTCTATCCTAATGTTATATTTCACAGACATGCTATTTCCAAATCAAGCAGAAGCAAGCCCAATGTTATTGTTAAATTGACAGTGTAATTTGGAAACGGAAAAGAGAATACAAATCAGATCTAACTACAAACCTTTGTTATTCCTGCTTTTAGCACCTTCACATGACTGCGGACTTATGTCTTTTATTATCCCTTTCAGCAAAGCTCCAAAGAATCACTTCATACTTTAGATATTTAAGGGTAAATTTAATTAAAAATGAGATTACGCTGTTCCCCATAGTTAAAGATTGCAAACAATTTAGCTTTGCACTTTTACCCTTTCACTTCATATCTCTCAGGAGGTAGGTAGGTAGGTAGATGATAGAAAGATAGATAATAGAAAGATAGGTAGGTAGATGTATATAGATAGATAGATAGATAGATGTATATAGATAGATAAATTGATATATACTTTTATTTCAGTAGTGACCAATTTGAAGTATGATATAGGAAAGAGCTTATATCATTTAAGAGCCTCAGTGGCGCAGTGGTTAGAGTGCAGTACTACAAGCTACGTCTGCTGCAGCCAGCTGCCTGCAATTTGGCAGATCAAATCTCACCAGGCTCAAGGTTGACTTAGCCTTCCATCCTTCCGAGGTGGGTAAAATGAGGACCAAATTGTTGGGGGAAATATGCTGACTCTATAAATTGCTTAGAGAGGGCTGGAAAGCACTATAAAGCGGTATATAAATCTAAGTGTTATTGCTGTATCAAATCTTCTGTGTGAACATGAAGCTACTGGAGTGGAACAGAGATTGGCAGTTATTACAAAAAAACAAAGTATGCATTGTGATATCATGATATTTAATCATGTTTTTATCAGTATAGTTATAGCACAGGCCTATGATTTTGCATTATCTCACATAATGGCTTAGGAAACCCCTCAAATGGATGAAAACTGTTATCTAGTGATATTTTAGAAGATTGGAGCATGAGATCGGAACTGTCTTAACGTTATTATGACATTTTATTTTATTAGGATGTATTTCAGCTGCATTAGATAGCTCAGAGATCTGGGGAACCCCAAGCCCCGAAGGGCAATGTAATACTAACTCTTAGAGTGGATAATAGAGAATTTTTTTCTTCCAGAAAACAGAAAACCTCCTTAAAACAGGAGGTTTGATGTTTTTATAGTATATAAAATGGCTCCTGAGGCTTTAATGGTATGTACATTTGCCTTGACTGTATATATATAAACGTTAAAATTGTTCTGTGCGCTACCAAAAAAGATCACTAAAGGCTACTCCAAAAAAGGAGTTGAGGAAAAGGAAGGGAGGGAGGGAGGGAGAGGGCTAAATATAGCAATAGCACTTAGACTTACATACTGCTTCATAGTGTTTGAAAGCACTTTTTGAGCAGTTTACAGTATCAGCATATTGCCCCCAACAGTCTGAGTCATTTTACCAACCTCGGAAGGATGGATGGCTGAGTCATCTTTGAGCCTTGTCAGGATCGAACTCCTGGCAGTGAGCAGAATTTGTCTGCAATACTGCATTCCAACCACTGGGCCACCCTGGCTCCTATATATATGTCTATGTCATTATATATGTACTTGTATTCATATTCATTACCCTAGTGCCTTTTACATACTATACATCATACATTTTTCTTTAATAGATGGTTTCCTTAATAAACCATTGCTGATTCTTTATGGAGTTTCAAAAAAACCACCTCTAAAAATAATAATAATTTTGCTTTGATGTGATAAATCTTGCCAGCAATGGAGACCCTCATGGGAAGTGCTCTTGAGTATGGACATGCTTCAAATGCCCAGATCAGATTTCTCATTTTCACCCGAAATATGAAATTGCTCCCTAAAGGAAATAAATTCCTCTCGTTGACAGGGTATTGTTCCAAAAGAAAACAAGTCCCATCAGATGCAGATGCAGATGCAGATGCAGCCAATATTAAACCCTTATATCTCTGTTAGCTGAATATACTATATAAGACAGCAGTATAATATTTTTCCCACCCATTAGTGTCATGTTTTAAAAGCAGGAGCTCAGGTAGCTTCGTTTCCTTCATCCTGGAGAAGCATTATAGCCATAACTGTCAGGCTGTGGTTCTTGTTTAACTGGAAAGCCATAAATCATCTTTAGCAGCCTGATTGCCTTCCACATTCTTCTACTTTTTTCCCCATACTGTTACTTTGGATATTCTGAAAAAAATCTCAGGTCGAGCATGCAAGACTTCAAGAAAAAAAAAAAAAAAAACATGGGCTCCTCCAGGAAATCTTGTCACAACTGTCTGCATGCTGACTAATGATTCCTCTTGCTATCCGATGATGCGAAGGATTGTACTTCAGCATCAGCAGGTTCACCATTCAAACTGCTAATGTGATTAGAAAAAAAGAGTGCTTTTTATTTTGTGAATCATGTGTTCTACACCCCCAAATGTTTAGCCTGTAACTTAAAGTACATGTGTAAGTAATACATTATAATTGCAAATTCTTTTTAACAAAGAACTTGCTCATATTCCTGTACTTTTGCAAGAAATGCATACATTCCCTCCAATTTTACTCATTCACACACATACACACATAACACATAAAATATTCTCAGCACATTAATTACCTTTGTAATGCTTTCTTCCCAGTATTTGGGCCTGGTAATCACTCTTCACAGTTCACTTATTTCTTAATTCTCCTGCTGTCTTTCATTCTTTGCACAAAGATCTGAGCACAACATTTTGATGTACGCTTTAGGCAAGTTTTAAATTTGTCTGGAAGGAATTGTGAGCTACGTCAAACAGTGCGTGTTTAGCCCTGGGAAATCAGTTCTAGTTAAGGAACATCTCAAAACGAAGAGTTGTTGTCTCCTGATTCTGCCATAGGCTGTACATGTGTAGCAGCAAGTGGTATCTTTTACTTACCTATATATTGTTCAATGGGAAATTACATATGCAAATGTGTGATTTTGTATTTAAAAAGCTAGGGAATATCTTCAGGGAGTACAAGGGGGATCATTTTAGTCTCTCCTCCCTATTCTTTCCAAACTGCAATCCATAAGGGGAGAAGTAGGGGAGATTGATAGAGCTACACACCTGGACCTATATGCATGTCCCCAGTGTATCACACACCCCTTAGAATCAATGTCATACTGTACATGCTGGAACATTTTCAGTCTTGATGTAAACATATTTAGCCTTCTGGGATTTGTTAAGGAGAGGCATGAGGTTTAGTACAAAGACTGCTAGAGCGTAAGAATGAGGGATGAGGAAGGCGAATGTCAAACAGAACTGATACCAAGGCTTTAAAATTTAATCGGTTTCTTTCTGATGACTTGAGTTCTTCACACTCTCGTTTTCATGCTTCATACCATTATCAGGTCTCTATTTCAGTCTTTAGTGATGCTGCTTACAATTATCACTGTTATGTGTCAAAGTGAGATTCCCTCCTCTCTCCTCCACACAACAGCAGCAACTGAATTGAAAACATGTCTAAGACACTGCAGCCTGACTTTCTTAACCTGGTGCCCACCAGACAAACCCTAGAAGGTGTTAGGTGATTGGCTTAAAGCACCACATAAAATAATTATCCTTACCAGTAAAGCGTATTACATCCTCTATATCCCCGTCCAAAGGACTGACAATCTTAGGAAGGAGGTGTGATTTATTCAAAATTCCACCTCTTTCTTGAACAAGGATTTGCATGGTTTGGCATCTTGTTCAAGTATATTAAAAAAAAAAAACTTGACAGACTGAGGCAATGAATTTCTATAACTGTGGATTTTGTTCAGGTAATGCAGGGTTTTTCAAACTGCATTTTGTGGAATTCTGGGGTTCCATGAAAACTTAACAGTTTTGTCAGAGACCAAAGACAAAATAAAAAAGTTGACTCTAAGGCAGGCAAAAGCATCCATTGCAATTTTTTTTAACACACAGCAGAAAAAAATGGGGCTTGTCAGCTGACATTGAGAAACCTTGTCTCTGGGAATGTTTGTGCTCATATGAACATCATTCTCTGTGTGCCTGAGAGGCAGGCAGAAGGGGCTTTCTGGGAATTTTTTTTTAAACAAATAGCTTCCATGGCCTAAACAAAGTTTGAAAAACCCTGAAGCTAGAGGGTTTTTTTCCTGCTGTCTCCAAAATACATATTGTACATGCCTCCTTAGACCAAAGCTAGGCAATTTTATGTCCTTATAGAAGCTTTAGATTTCAATAATCCATTGTCTGTCTGTGCCTTTGAGTCTAATGAATGTTAAAAGCAAAAAAATATGGAGATTACCAATTCACATATCCTTGGATTGCAACATCCAAAGTTTAGAGTCAAGAGTCAGTTGCACTATAGAGAATGAGTTAAAGTTGTGACTTGATGTGAAGGAGTGAAATTGAGTTTGCTGTCTGGTTTTTTGGGAAAAGCAGACAAAAGTGCTTCCCATTCACATTTCCCTCATGCATTCATAGATTCACTCATAACTTTACCCACAAGCATCTCAGCCAGAGTTCCAGCTGCCTGACATAACTGAGCCACACCCTGGCATTTTCAAGGATGTGCTGATGTCCAGAGGTAGCTATACTCCACCCAGGCCCTTAGTTTACCAAGCCCAATGCTAAGAGAGAGTAGAGAGGGGTATAGAAGGAAAGGAGATCTGTTTGGAGCTTTTCTGGGAGTTCAGTAGCAACAAAAAGAAGAACACAACCACATTGAGATTGCACCTCATGTAGTATTAAGAACATAGTATTAAGAACTTTTGGAGGGAAGCAAAAATTTTATCCTGCTTTACACACTTTTGCTTGAACTAAGTATTTTTAAAAAGAGTATTAAAGATATTCATATGACAACATCAACTTGAAAGTCTTAGAAAGGTAGAGAGCAATAGTTTATTGTTGGAGACTATTATTG
Organism: Bungarus multicinctus; assembly: GCA_023653725.1. Taxonomy (NCBI): domain Eukaryota; kingdom Metazoa; phylum Chordata; class Lepidosauria; order Squamata; family Elapidae; genus Bungarus; species Bungarus multicinctus. The sequence continues at coordinate 41,978,118 of CM042842.1, read as the reverse complement.
CTGTAATAAAACATTGTATATATAGACTTGCTATGCTTTGGCGTGTCCAGTCTTTGGAAAGCAAAGTTCAAAGTTTCGTTCAAGATGTGGCATTATAATTGCCTCCATATACATTGTAATTGCTTGGCCTATCAGCACCAATATCTATCACTCTCTGAAATAGTAAACGATTTCCATGTTTACTACTTAGCAACTTTATAAAATCGCCTGGAAACATTTGAGAGCATATTTGAGAAAATACATAAGCGAAGAACCATTTACTTGATATATTTTAAAACCATCTCTTAGGAGATTTTTGTCATAGAATCTGAAACAATCAGTTATTTCTTCATTTTGTGGATATAGTATATCCATAGAAGCAGACATCGTTTCTCACATTATAGCTCCATTCTTCAAAAAATCTGGAAAATTTTCTTTATTATAATGTTTTGTGTCATTTTATAAATCCCTAGTATTAATCAAAAACCAAAGGTAGATTTACATATTGTCCTTTTCTGCCTGAAATCTTTAGTCCTCTGCCAAATTTCTGACTTCATAAAGTCTCAAATCTCTGTTATTTATGACTTCAGATAGGAAACAAAATGATTTCCACAAAAAGCTGTTTATTCTTCATAAGTCTCAAGAATCTAAATGCATTGGGATCCTTAATTCATTGATGACTTTCTTGAATCAAACACTTTTTTAGGCTTTTGGCTTTTTATGTCCAGTTCTTTAAATTCTTATACTGATGGTTAACTTTTTTTTTTGTTCCACAATAAAAAGTAAACTCACCAGGTGGTTTTTCAGATTCATAGTTCTGAAGTTGTCTGATAGCCTTCAGGTAGTTAAATAGGCAATTTTTGAAAGTGATTATACAGTGAGGCTTAATAAACCCAGTGTCCTTTAAAGCAGGGGTGTCAAACTTGTGTGGTCACATTATCGTCATGTGACGTATCGCAAGTTTCCTCTCTTCTTTGCTAAAACGGGTGGGTGTGGCCAGCACATGATGCATCCAGCCCATGGGCTGCAAGTTTGACACCCCTGCTTTAAAGAGTCTGCTGCAGTTGTAAGCATAATGACTAATCTTTTCATCTCCTGACACTCAAACTTGCAGGAGACCCCTGTCCTGTGGCCTCCTCATGAGGAGCAGCCATCCAGAACACATGGGCACAATCTCCCATCCTATCCTTATTCAGAGAGGTTCCATAGAACCATTCTACTCATAGGTCTTTGCTACAATCTATATCTCCACTCTTTCAGAAAAATACTCAGTCCCCCATGCCTCTCATGATATAACATGATTGATGTAAATGAACTCAATTAGTTTATTTACCTTTATTTCAGTTATTATTTGCAGTTGGGTTAATCACTATGATTAAATATTATTGGGCTATAATAAATGTGTATATAAAGTTCTATTAAATATAATTAGGTATAATTAGCTAGGGTATAAATATCAGTGATTGCATGAAACAGGAATTCCAGGAGATGTAATTGGAGAATTAAACAGTGAGACGGTTGGAGGAAACATCAGATCACAGTTAGTATAAAATGTAAGTAAAAATTTCTGCACTACCCTTTTGTGGAACTGGAGATTAAGGACAAATCCGTGTATCTCAAGGTTTTGCAAGCCTATTCAAATATAACATTAAACAGTCATTGTGCAATGCAAAAACATTTAGATTTAATTGCAATAATTTCAAAACAGGATAATTTAGCCATGCCTAGGAATTCTGGGAGTAACCTCAGGAAAGTGCCAGGTTTAAGAATGCTATGGTATGCTTGAGTGTATATCTGAACCAGCCATTCTTTCCCATATACATGAAAAAGAAAAGCAGCTAATACACTGGTTGTCTTTTGTTTAGCAACCACATCATACAGTTACAGTTATGGAATTGCTGAAAAAGCAACTTGTGACCAATCCTCACCTTTATAACCTTCACAGCTCTGTAAAGCAAAGAAAATCTGAAATAAGATCACAAGCACAGTTTGCAAGTTTCACATAGAGACCATTTTGCTTACTGACCAAGTTGCTGGTCCCAGTTGTGAGCACTAAATAAGAACTAACTCCGCTGTTGCTAGTGGCTTTTATTTTACAATTTAAAATTGTAATTTTAAATTACAATTTACAATTGTAAATTAAACTCACCAGGGTGCAGAAATTATATCCTCCAGCACTATAATGAGGAAGTTTTCCATTATCAGTCTGGAAACCAGGACCAGCAATTCAGGAAGGGATCCTTCTGGGTGGCTGATACACTTAGCAAAATCCTAAGCTATAAAACCTTACTATAAAAAATACTTATGTTATCAATTCAATCTTTTCTGTAGAGACTTGCCCTTCACTCAAAGTCTCCAAGAGATCTGCAACACTTAGTTTCATGACATGTTCATTAACTTATTGGTTATGACCTATAAAGCCTTACATGGCATGTGGCCAGGCTACCTTAGAGAACCAGTTTCGTCCCATCACATTGGCCTGTCCTACCTGGTAAGGCAGGGAAAGTATGTTGCAGACTTTGTCAGTGAAAGAACTCTGATTGGCAGGGTCTAGGAAGACAGCCTTCTCTGCGGGTAACCCACCCTATGGAATATTTTCCCCGCAGAGGTTAGGCAGCCCCCCATCCTCCTGGCCTTCTGAAAAGGGCTTAAAACATAGCTCTGAGGCCTTACATGTAGAACCCAAAGAAGCGCGTAGTTGCAAGGTTCGTTGCTGTCATGATAGAATTCCCTTTGCCTTCATCAAGTAATTTTTAATAGGGTTTGATTATTATTGGCAGAGCAGTGCAGTGGCTCAATTAACATACTGAGCTAGTTGGCTGGAAAGATGGCAGCCCAGGTTTGAGACCTAAGCACCATGCAATGGGATAAGCTCCCACCTTCGCCCCAGCTCCTGCTTACCTAGAAATTTGAAAGCGTGCAAATGTGAGTAGATTAATAGGTACCATTTTGGTGAGAAAGTAACAACACTCCCTGATGTCCTGCTGGCTACATGACCACAGAGATGTCTTCAGACAGCTCTGGCTCAATGGCCCTGAAATTAACATGCTGGGCTAGATGAGCCCCACCCATATACGAGTAAAATCCATAGGGACTGGAAAGCTATTTTGAAATGTCATTAGGGAGTGGAATTCTGTGTGGATATAGTAATGAATTGGGGCAGATAAAAATAGGAAGAAGAGATATCTGGCACTGAAAATGCTGTAAATATTATGAAGCAATAAGAGTGCTGGAAGGATTACAGGGAAAAGATTACAGGCAAAATGAACCTATGGCACTTTTGATACTGTATTACAGAATCTGGCTATCTGCAAAAAAAAAAAGGATCAGTAGCTTTTCTGACTTCTTTTTTCTTTTTTTACATATTTTTATCCCACTTTTTTTACATATAACAAAAGGCAGCCTATTAATACTCCCTCCTCCTATTTTCCCCACAATAACCCTGTGAGGTGAAGTGAGCTGAGAAACAGTGGCTTGTCACTGTTTTTCATGCCTAAGGTGGAACTAGAATTCACAGTCTCCTGATTTCTAGGCCAACACCTTAACAACTTCACCAAACTGGATCTCTTTTTAAAGAATTATCCAGGGCATTTTGCAGGCATAGTTTAATGTCTTATCATCACTGCTCCTATTTGATAGAAATTCCAAAGTCTTGTCTTCTTATCCCAACAAATTTGCAGCTGTGATTCAGAGGAGAATGAAACAAAATACCAATAAATTGCTGGATTGTAATAGTGATAGATAGGCTTTAATTTATACAGTGACACCTAGACATTTTGTTTCTCCTGTGGCAAAAGCTAAGGTGAACAGGTTGATATTATGAAAAACTCCTACTTTTCAATTCCAATGGTAGCTTTCATAGTACTGTGGATAAATTCTGTGTTGCTGCAGTTAAAATCCATCATCAAATATTGCATCCCTGATCATTATGTCTTTATGTGGATCATTGAGCATAATCATAAATAAAATAATAAAAAATAAACATTGAATAAGCATTGCAAGGCATGCTTTCAAGAAACAGGAAGAGATATACAGACTAAAAGAGGAAATGCTCAATTTAACCTGCTGGTGTAGCTTGGTTCAAGATGGTATGGAGCTTGTCTGGGCTGTCAAATGATAATTAAGAAAATAATTATTCAGTCAACTAATTATTAAATTAATTGGTTCAAAAGTGCCAAACTGTGCATTTGGATCTGACAACTCTTTTGCTTAAGGAGCAATAAAGAAGCATAATATAACCAATTATAAATTGCTTGTAAATCAGGTGTGTAGATGATACAGGCTCTGGTGCTGTAGCATTTCTTGAAGCAATTGCCTGCTAGAGAAGGTTGTAGTATGATGCCAATAAAATAATAGCATATAATCTATTCATCTGAAGCTTCTAGCATGACTGGGTATAAACAAGATTCAAAGTCTCCTCCATTAAGATAACCCATCTCATTCTATATGCCTCAGTGATGGGATTCAATTTTTTTTACTACCGGTTCTGTGGGTGTGGCATGGTGGGTGTGGCAGGGAAAGGATACTGTAAGATCTCCTGTCAGAGGTGGTATTTGTCAGTTCTCTGAACTACTCAAAATTTCCGCTACTGGTTCTCCAGAACTGGTCAGAACCTGCTGAATACCACCTCTGATATGCCTACTATGTCATCTAAAAGCTGTGATTCTTTTTTAATCTATCTATATCGAATTCTGTCTGAGGTTCTGGTTTGAACCGATGTTAAAATTGTAAGATACATTTCTACTGCTTTTGTCATTTAAAAAAAAATTAAAATTGCCAGTGATTCTTTCTTCCTTATACCTTGGGAATTTTTGAATATAGAAACGCAATCTATCTCTAAATTATGTTAAAAATATGTTAGAATAGCATTGTGCCAATTTTCAACTTTAAAAACATCTAGTTCATACAGGATCTTAGTGTATATCATTAGTGGATACTCCTGTGACCAAGTGACAGACTTTTTTCAGGTGAAAGTTTTGATCTATGTTGTCTTTCACCCTTGTGAGTTAAGCAGTGTATTATCTTCAATGCTCTTATGGTTGAGAGAAGCCAGCTGTTTCTCCTTCTGCTTTCATTTTTATGTCAGCCTTAACAATGAAGGGGACACTTGTTCCTCATATTGATTAGCACCTGGTTTATTTCTCTGGGACTGTTTGCATATTAAAAACTTAGATTAAAAGATTAGGTTTCAGTGGCGATACTGCAGAACCTGCATGCAGGATGCCATATTTCACTAGGATAATCACCGAAAGGGTTAGAGATAGATCCAGAATTTGAAACCAGTGTGGTGTACAAATGCAGAGATTCTTGATAGCCGATCTAAGAAATTACAGGTAATCCTTGACTTATGACCAGTGACGCTTAGTGATGGTTTGAAGTTACAATCAATACGAAAAAAGGGACTTAACAACCTGGATTCAAAGTTCCAATGGTTGGGCCTCCTTCCCAGTCATCTAACTGAAGTTTGACCACTTGGCAACACTGCTGCGTTTAGAGCTGGTGGGCCGTGAGAAAATTTTGGTGGGCTGCAGAGAAATCTCACCCCCAGAGTACCACCCCAAAGCAATTAATCCAGGCTGCGCAGAAACACAAGGCTGCTCAGCCCACATGGCCCGCGGGAACCCTCCCCACCCTCTTACTCCTTACCCGGCAAACTTGTCTGCTAAGATGCTATTTTTCCTTTTTCTGACCATCTGTTTTGCTGCACCGGGAGATTTAGATTAGCTAGGAAGCAGGAAATGGTTGGATTTCTTGCTTTCTAGCTAAGCACAGCCAAACCTCCCTTAGGATTGAAGGTTTGCTTGCAAGCAAATTCAGTGCAGACTCACGGCAAGCAAATTTGAGAGACTGAGCTAGCCGATGGTACATAGATGGATTTCTGGATGAATCTGATTTTGTGAGCAACTCAATTTGCCTGTCTGCTTTTCCCGATTTTGGGTAAAAGTTGCTCTTTTTTTAAATAAAAAATTCAATATTTACATGCATGGTGTGTTGTGAGTTAATTTTGTGAGTTTGCTTGCTAGCAAATTTTATGTGGCAGACTGAGCTAGCCAATGGCAGATAGATGGGTTTCTGAATGAATCTGTAATTCTGTGAACAACTCAATCTGCCTGCCTGCTTTGCCTGATTTTGGGTAAAAGTTGCTCTTTTTTATAAAAAATTCAATATTTATATAAATATTTATAATATTTACATATAAGCCATGCCAAGCCAGTCACATGACCACCAAGCCACGCCCACCATGGGATCTAAAATTATGAGTTTGGTGGTCCCTGAGGTCCAAAAGGTTGGCGACCCCTGGTTTAGAGGGTTTGCAGTTTCTCATTGCCACATGACTGTATTTTACTATGGATTTGACAAAAAAATGGCACTTTCAGTTTAATCAGAACTGCCCCCACAGCGAATCATTGATTCACTTAATGACTGCGGATTGGCCTCTTGACCCTGGTGATTCACTTAAGGACTTCCCCCACAAAACATCAAAATTACAGATAGTCTTTGACATATGACTGACTTGTTTTACTATTGTTACATGGGCAGGCTCCAGTTCAGTTACATGTCAAAGATTTCTTGTGATTAATATTTGAATATAAGAAATCATTCTCTTTTTTAGTTTGAATGGAAAAAAAACTCCTGACTTCCTGGATCAATATCTGGCTGGGAAATTCTGGGAGTTGAAGTCCACACTTCTTAAAGTTTGAGAAATAGGATCTATTGTTCTGACCCAAGTCATTTCAAACACTCCTTTGTCTAACCTATGTAGAACAGGTTACATCAAATTCTGTGAAGATCACAAAGGTACATGGATTTAATTTAGAGAATATTCACCAATATAGTGTTAGTAATTTAAAACTGCTATAACATGCTGAAGTATTAATAATTGGTATATGTATGCATATGATACGTGTTGTGAAATGCTTTAGAAATGATTCAGCAGAGATCCTTTGGAATGTTAAGGAGCAGAAATACAGCTTTTTAAAGGCTTCAGAGTGAGCCTGAAAACTGTTGATTCTTTAATGAGGCAGCTCATTACAGTAGACAATTCTTTAAGAGGTTCATTAAAGCAGCCATACCTTTTTGCAGGCTTACAGAAATTTGGTGGGAATCAAAGTTTAACTTCTAGGCAAAATGGGCAGCAAACAATAAATAGCAATAGTACTTAGACTTCTATACCTCCTCACAGTGCTTTACAGACCGCTCTTAGCAGTTTACAGAGTCAGCATATTGCCCCCAACAATCTGGGTCCCCATTTTACCACCTCGAAAGGATGGAAGGCTGAGTCAACCTTAATAAAGAAAGTACTCTGGTCAATATTGGGACATTTGTACTTTGAGATTTTTAATAAATGTATGATTGTATTATATCTCACTTTGAGTGAGATGAGCAGTTTTGTCATACCTGCTCCAGTCTGGTCCCTTAGGAAAGAAAGACCCTCAACTTCATTTGTGTGAAGTGATAGGTTCTTTTACTAAAGGATGCTGGCTGCGGTAAAGTCAGGCTAGAACTAAATTTCCCATGTGAAAAGGTTTACAGAAAGTCTCATCCCAGTCCACCCCCCATGACTAGTTCATCTTCAGCCAATGAGGAGCTGTTTTGAGAATGCTGAAAGGTTTGGGGTAGTCCAAATTCCAATTTCAGGATTCATGGCCTTTAAGAGCTGACACCAGTTGGTTTGGTGCTTTCCTGGTCTTCACCTCTCCTTCATCAGTCCCCTCACTATTTCCCATCATATCCACATACACGTTTATTGGTTCTGCTTGTGCCCCCTGCTCCCTAGCGTTTGATGGCAGGATGCCAGGAAGGCGCCAAGCCAAAGATGGCAGACCCGATAGGTTTAAAAATACAAAATATAAATAAGCAAACATTTCTTTTTTAAAAATTCCATGTTCTTTGACTTTCTGTGTATGAAGTTAGATAGACCTGTATCTGCACAGCAACAGCTATCATGATCCTGTAATAAAGTATATTAATTTTTAAAGTCAATATATTCGATTGGAAGTATTGTGTTTGAATAAGATTGTTCCATAAGCGCAATCACAACAGCTTACATGCTGATGAAAAAGTTGTGAAACCCATTTATACATTGAGATTTCACTGTCAACGAATAACCTTCCCTAATTTGGCAAATTCTAAATATGACTTGTTGAAATCCAAGCCAACATGACTCTCTAAGAGTTGTCTAATCAGGGGTCTCCAACCTTGGCAATTTTAAGACTTGTGAACTTCTACTCCCAGAGTTCCTCAGCCAGCTGGCTGAGGAACTCTGGGAATTGAAGTCCACAATTTTTAAAGTTGCCAAGGTTGGAGACCCCTGACTCTAAATCACCTTTCTTCTGTTCAAAATAATTTAGCTCTGGTCAGTCTTTTGCTCTGCTACCCTCAAGGTGTGAAACTAAGAAACATCCATCTCATGTACTAAGAGACTATTTACTTCGTTGGCATATTCACATTTATATTTTGCTTCTAGAGGAATTTGACTTGACATCTTATTCTTCATTGTGATTCATTAAAATAATATTTATTTTGGCTTCAAGGCAAAATCAAATGAAGGCAAAGTAATTTAATAGCCCAAGCAATCCCAAAACTATATGTTACAAAATGTGACTTAGAGGTTACATACACCAATGTAACAATTCCTACAATTGGTATTGGAGTCATTCAGATCACCACTTCTCTTACTCTGCTACCACCTTTAGCTCCTGAATAAATCCAATAAACACACATAAACAAGGCATGAGGATTAAAATTAATTTAACCCAGTGCTCTAAAACCATTTTTTTTCTCACTCTTCCTTCAGTTACTTTGGGCTGCTGTTTGTAAGTTCTACTATGCTGGCCTACTGTATTACAATGAAAGATTACAATATCTTGGTCTGGCATAATTCACTAGTTCAACATTCAAAACCTGTGTTAGAAAAAGCTATTTTCAAAAGACCACTTCTTCCTAATACTATCATTCACATCCATATCATGCAATAGGAGAGGTTTTTCTCTTTACCCAATTTCTCCAGAGATGCAGTTGGTGAGACACCATACCTAGAGAGATTGTTTCTCAATTTCCTCCTCTTCGGTTTTAAGTGTTTTTATAAGGCACTATGGTTTCAGTGCTATCTATTGTAAATATAACAGCATGTTCTTTTGATCTCAGTTATGCTAATCTATGTATTATACTTGCTTTTTTCATGTATTTATTTTTTCAAGCCAATCTAAGAAGTTTTTTTTTAAAAATATTCCTGCATCAAAAATTTCATTCTGAGTCAAGCTCAAGGCCACAAAGTTTTCTGGGCAACAATACAGAAATGGTTTGCCATTGCCTTTTTAAAAATATTTTTAGCTTTCTGATTTAACCTATAGCCCTGAGAATTTTCTGATGAACTTGTATTCCAGAAGTAACTCTGATCTTCCTTAGCTTGTTGAGATCAGTCCACAGCACTTAGACGCTGCCAGCCAGCTATGCTTAGTCCAAAAAGTAGAAAACAATTATGCAAAGCCCTTTACAGAAGCAAATAAATAAATAAAGCATGAAAGAAAGCTATTCTGTGTGCAATTAATATGTTTAATTTACTATCCATGCTCTGTCCTTTGCAGATAAGTAAATAAGTGGTTCTGTGAAGAACTGCGGGACTTACCAGCAATAAGCTATTCTTTTTAGATTTTGCAGCTAAGAGCTACAAGATGGATCTTCCTCATACTGTATACATCCTGTTTTTTTCCCCTTACATTCTGTAGGATTCTGGCCTTAAGTTTCATAGGGCTTCATCTTGCTCAAAATCAATCAGTGCCAGGATAGATGAGAATATGTCTACAGGAGTCACCTCAATTCAGTTCCCTAAAAAAAACTCACCGAATGTGCCTTACAAACCAATATTAGCAATAGGTCAACAATTGTCTAGGGCAGCCAAACTAAGTAATGCTTTCTTCTGGAAAGGATGCACCATCATTTTCTCAAAGTCAGAAGTATCTCCCCTGCCCTTAAGCTGGTACAACTATATAGAGAGACCATCCCAGGGGACTAATCCTGCATGTGATATGACTTCTAAAAGAAGGAGCTATGGTAAACAAATGAAATATTTCATTTGACTCAAAGGTGAGTCTGTCCTGGAGATTTTAAAAATATGGATGAGACAATGACATTTTGGCATAGTTTAGATAGAACTTTGCTGATTCTTTCTCTCTTGCTTGCCACATTTTAGTAAATTTTCATTAGTTCTGACTTGGTAATGACCAGAATGCTAATCTAACTTCATTTTTTGGTACTATAACAAGGGTCTTCAAACTTGGCAAGTTTAAGACTTATGGATTTCAACTCCCAGAATTCCTGAGCTAACATGACTGGAGGAGGAATTTTGGGAGTTGAAGTCCACAGTCTTAAAGTTTCCAAGTTTGAAGACCCCCGTACTATAGGTTTGACTTCTAGGAGGCTCCAACTGATGACTCCCCTAGACATCATTTTGATTGCTTGAAAACTTGTTTGCAATGAAGAAGTAACTAAACTGACGGAAATTGATACGTCACTCTCCTGCTTATTTTCTGTTTCTTAGGCCATATAATCTAATCATTTTTTCTTCTTTGCTCTTTTCTTTTCAACATTGGCATTCCAGATCCCAAATCGCAAGTGCTTGCATATGCTGAACTGAACTTAACCATAACAATTTCTCTTCTCTTCTGCATTAAAAGATGCAGCACAAAATTGGATGACTATCATATGAAAAGGTTGTATGCAAAGTCTAACTAATATTCTTCAATCACTGAATGTACTGTACCCATTGTCATTGCTATATTCTTCCTGACTAGGGAAGTATTAAAGGTCATTGTTTTTTGTGTGCTGAGTACTTAACAGTATAATTGTTGAACTGTACTAACAGTATAATTGTCCAGCTAAAAATATCCAATTCCTGCTCTTTTCAGTTGCCTAAGATAACAATATGCAGTTGATTCATTTCATGTTTTACCATGTTAATCTCTCCCTTATGTTTATGCTTTTACATTCCATGTTCTCACTTTATTTCTGTCTTTGCAGTTTTATGTTTTTTGTTTATCTGAGTGGCAACCTCATCAAGACTTTTATTGATTAATTATGTGTCATTCATTGGTCATTGTTGACATTTAGAGACCACATAGATTTTCTTCAAGATGATTCTTCCCTAACTTTGTCATTCAGGCCTTCTGATGGCGTATTCATTGCCATTGTAACTGAATATATATCCATCTTGTTGCTGGTCATTTTCTTTTTCTCTTCTCACGTTTCCCAATATTGGAGCCTTTTCCAGATACCAGATCTTTGCATAATGTCTCCAAAGAAGAATAATTTGAGCCTTGATCATAACCTAACACTCCAAGTACCACAGACTTTATTTTTCTTCTGCTTTCGATCTTCTCCGCTGACCAATCCTCAATACTCCATCCTAAAAGGCTTCAAGCTTTCATTTTTCATTATCTGTCAGTCCTACAGAAACTAAAAGGTGTAGTCTATGTAGAGTTCTTGAAATTATGAAATACTCTAGAACAGGGGTTTAAGATCCACGGGCTGGGTCTGACCTACAAAGTCATCCTGAAAACAATGAAGGACCAGCCCATGGTGCCTTTTCCAGTGAAAACGGAGCTTGGGACAGCGGCACTCCTGAGTTCCATTTTTGCTGGCAGAGGGTTGCAGGAAACCATTGCAACTTAAAACGGAGCACGGAAGCCTGTTTTCACTGACAGACTGCTTGGGCCGCCACAGGTGCCCCCGACACGAGTGATGTTGAGTTGGCCACACCCACCCTGGTCACTCCTGTGGTCAGACATAACCCTGATGTGGCCCTTAATGAAATTGAATTTGATACTCCTGTCTAGAATATATGATTGAAGATACAGTATTAGAACCGAGTGTTGAATTCTCTGACAATAAGGCAGATTTCCACCCCACCCACCCCCATCTTAGGAGGAAAGCACTCTGTTTTTGCATAACATTGGTAGTTATAATTGTGGTGTGTGAAAAATTGCTAGGAGTAATACTTGTTAAAGATATAAAATTGAATATAATAGGAATACAGATGTTGCAGGGTGTATAGAATTAATAATAGATTAGAGAACAGTGAATAATGTCTACAGATGCATATAGTCCTTATTGTCATTACAGGTAGTCCTCAACTTGCAACAATTCATTTAGTGACTATTTAAGGTTACAATGGCACTGAAAAAAGTGATTTAGGACCTTTTTTCACACTTATGACCGTTGCAGCATCCCCATAGTTGCATGATCAAAATTCAGATGCTTGGTAACTTGTTCATATTTATGACAGTTGCAGAATCCCGGGGTCATGCGATCTGCTTTTACAACCTTCTGACCAGCAAAGTCAATGGGGAAGACAGATTCACTTAACAGCAGTGTGACTAACTTAACAACTGCAATGATTCACTTAACAAATGTGGCAAGAAAAGTCGTAAAATGGGGCAAAATCTACTTAACAGATGTCTTGCTTAGGAACATAAAGTTTGGGCTCAATTGTAGTCGAGAGCTGAGGACTATTAAAACCTTTGTTTTAATAACTATTTTAGTATTCCCCTAACCTAAACCCTCATTTGATTAGAATTTACAGCTGAGAATAAATTCTAATTTTGAATTGTTATTCATCACTCAACTACAGAGAAAGGTGATCAGATTAGTTTAGTTACATTTGTCCTGGCTTTCTATAAACTGAAAACTGGTTTATTTTAGAAGGGCTGTCGTGAATGATAGTATGTGCAATTTTGTGGTTTTAATGATATAATGGTTTTAGAACAGTATCAGTTTTAGTTCCTACCCTGAACATTTTATTAAATGCTTATATTATATTAAATGCTTATATTTACTGTAAATGGAGAGTCTCATAATTGCGGCGAGTGTGAAAATGATAAATAAATGTGCTTAAATGTTTATTTTTCAGTCTGGAAAACATGATATTCATTACCTTTGCAAATCTTTTCCAATAATAAAATGGGGGTGGTAGTTACAATAAGTTAATGTGTTATTTACAAATTATAAGCAGAAACACAACATTAATTGTGCACCTCTCCTGGCCAAATTATAGGATATATCTCTATTGTTTATACTTTTTTTTTGAGATTAGCCCAGTCATTTCTTCCTTTATTTCAAGGCATTCTTGGAAGGTTTGCAAGATAGAAATAGCAGGAACGACCTATCCTTCTTCTCATCTTGCATTACAATCAGAATTATGAGAAATAGCAATTATTAAGCCAGAGAGAGACAGAGAGTTGCTGCCTCCAAGCCTGATTAGGGTCCATTAATTTTTCATTTATTTATAAGCTGTATGGACAACCATCAAGAGTGTCTCTCAGATGCAGCCTTCCTAGACATCAGTTACTGCAATTGTCATTCAAGAAGTGAGCAGAATACTTCATGGTATCTGCATGATATTGCTGTTCCATTTAGTACTCCAGGTTGTAAATCACTTTAACAAGGGTATTTGGAGAGCTAGGGACAAGGAAAAGGGCTTTTTCATGTCACATTAATCTGGAAGATGGCCTCAAGATATTTCCAATGTAAAATGAACCCCAGATGGACCCTCCTACTGATAGGCTTGGAACTTTTTCACAGTTTACTCTATTTGGCTTGCTCAGAGTACTGTGTCGCTATATGTAACAGAGCAGTGGTGGGATTCAAAATTTTGTACTACCGGTTCTGTGGGCGTGGCAGGGATAGGATACTGTAAAAATCCCCATTTCTTCCCCACTCCCACTAACCTGCTTTCCAGCTCTGTTCTGTACAGGGCAACAAAAAAAGACCCAGCCAAACAGCTGGGACTCAGGAGGCAGAGAATAGGTGGAGGTGCGGCCAGTCAGAGGTGATATTTGCCGGTTTTCCAAACTACTCAAAATTTCTGCTACCGGTTCTCCAGAATGGGTCAGAACCTGCTGAATACCACCTCTGCAACAGAGGTAAGATTTCTACTTCAAGTTGTATATGGCCTGCCAGGAGTCAAGATCTATCTCTCCCTCTCCCTCCCAGTTACTGTGACTAACCAGCAGCAACATCCCATAATAACTACCTTTGTACTGATTATTTCTGGATATATAAAATGTCTGTCTGTCTGGCTCTCGCCTCCTCACAGAGGACCCCACAAGAAGTGCTATATAACAACAACAAAAAATAAGGTTTCTACAAGCAGCCAGCATAACATCTTCCCTCTCCCAAAACAAGCTACATGAAAAAAAATAAAGGTAAATAGGTTAAAATAAAGTTCATTTATTTGTCTTCTCCTAAAAGATATTCCTGGAACAGTTGTTATCCTGAATATAGACCTGTCTCTACTTTGGGGTAATTGAGAGTCACGAAGAAGGCCCTGATTCCAGTACACTTGAGATCCATGCTTATATATTGGACTGTGAGAAGATCTCCCAGAAAATAGGGTATTTTATTATTATTATTAGTAGGGGCATTTGTTTCAACTGCTACATTAATTACAAGAAACAATAGCACTTTATTTCCTCCACTTCTAAAATCTTTTTTGCATGCCTCCATTTTGCAGTGAAGGTAGTTCTCACTTACCGACCATAAGTGGAAATGGCAACTCTGTTGCTAAGCAGTGTGGCTGTTAAGGGAAACATCATATGACCACGCTGACTTATGATGTCGCTTCTGGCTGCAATTTGTTAAATGGATCATCATGGGACACTTAAGCGATATGTCACATGGCCATGACTTGCTACTTCCTGCTGATTCTCCATGGACTTTGCTTGTTGGAAGCTGGCTCTGGAGGTCCCAAATAGCGATTATATGAACACCGGATACTGTGACTGTTTAAATGCATACTGGTTGCCAAGATCCCATGTCCACAGGAACACTGCACCAGCAGCAGTTTCAAGAACTGATCATAATTCTCCTTTTTCAGTGCCATCTAAGTTCCAGTGCTTGCTGAGGTTGGTAAGCAAGGACTACCTATAAAGGTGGTTGGTAAGCAAGGACTACCTATAAAGCCCCAAAGATTCAATAGGTGCCATGGTTAAAGGATTGGACTAGGAGTGAGTGGAGACACCCAGGTTCTAGTTTATTTTCAACCCACAGAAGCTCATTGGATAGTCCTGGGCTGGTCACAATCTCCCTCATCCCAATTTACTTCACAGATTGCTCTTGGAAACAGAAGCAGGGGGCACTCTCTACATCACCTTGAATTCCTGTGCAAACATTGGGATAGGAATTTAAGTAATCAATAATACCCAATTCAAATCCTTGAAAAGTTTGTGGCTAATGTGGTGAAGAGATATGATGTCCCTACCCCACAGTGGGTGACCATGTTCTTAAAGGAAGCTTGAAATTCATTGCTTTTCTACAGCAGTTGTCTCAATTCAGGGAACTTGAGATTGCTTTGATTCTGTTGTTGACGTGTTGATGAATTAATGAAGGTGAAAGATTCTGTTTACAAGATTGTAGGGGGGTTTCTGATGTATTCATTTCCATTATCTTTCTGGGTCAGTAATCATAGCAACTTTATGATAATTCTTAGCTTTATCAAATGCATTTATTCATGGGACCAAGAAAAAGGCACATATATATAGTCCTTGACTATAATTGAGCCTGGAATTAAAATTGTAGTGTCAGGGTTCCGGCAGTTACTCCAATTAAATCATGGGCCTTGAGCCACACACCCAAAACTAAAGAAAAGAGAATAGAATAGAATATTTTATTGGCCAAGTGTGATTGGACACACAAGGAATTTGTCTTGGTGTAAATACTCTCAGTATACATAAATCAAAGATAAATTCATCAAGAGTCGAGAATCATAAGGTACGACACTAATGATAGTCATAGGGTACAATCAACAATCAAATCATACTAGGAAACAGACAATATAAATCGTAAGTATACAAGCGACAAAGTTACAGTCATACAATCACAAGTGGGAGAGGATGGGTGAAAAGGAGTGATGACAAGATTAACAGTAATAGTAGTGCAGACTTTGTAATAGTTGAACAGGGTTGAGGGAATTATTTGTTTAGCAGAGTTATGGCTTTCGAGGAAAAACTGTCCTTGTGTCTAGTTGTTCTGGTGTGCAGTGCTCTATAGCATCGTTTTGAGGGAAGGAGTTGAAACAGTTTATGTCCAGGATGTGAGGGGTCTGTAAATATTTTCACAAAAAAATATCTTTTTGACTCATGCAGTATACAGGTCCTTGATTGAAGGCAGGTTGGTAGTAATTGTTTTTTTCTGCAGTCCTAATTACACTCTGAAGTTTGTCTGTCCTGTTGGGTTGCAGAACCAAACCAGATAGTTATAGAGATGCAGATGATAGACTCAATGATACCTCTGTAGAAGTGGATCAGCAGCTCCTTGAGCAGTTTGAGCTTTCTGAGTTGGTGCAGAAAGAACATTCTTTGTTGTGCTTTTTTGATGATGTTTTTGATGTTAGGTGTCTACTTTAGGTCATATGATATAGTAGAACCTAGAAATTTGAAGGTCTCTGCTATTGATATGGTGTTGTCTAGTATTGTAAGAGGTGGTAGTATGGGAGGGTTTCTTCTAAAGTCTACCACCATTTCTACAGTTTTGAGTGTGTTCAATTCCAGATTGTTCTGGTTACACCACGAGGCAAGTTGCATAACCTCCTGTCTGTATGCGGATTCGTCGTTGTCTTGAATGAGACCAATCACTGTTGTGTCATCAGCAAACTTCAGTATGTTAACAGGTGGATCATTTGAGATGCAGTCATTGGTATATAGGGAGAAGAGAAGTGGAGAAAGCACACAGCCTTGGGGGGGCCTGTGCTGTTTGTACAGGTATCAGATTTATTTGAAGGTAACATTCTACGTCTGGCACTAATCTGGGCATAGCCAACTCTAAGATACATAATTCACTATCACCCTTTATCCTGTTTTTCCCCCCACCCCTCTAGGTGTATCATCCAACAAAAAACGTCCATAGCTCAGAATCATCAATCATGCTCTCCAATTAGATTTTTTCACTGCAGAAGCTTCAGCCATCTAATCAGTCTTAGAAGAAAATATGAATGGAATGTACTTTCGATTTTACCCTGTTGCCTGCTCTTTGAAACTGCCCCCCTTCTTTCTGTTGTCAACTATAAAATGTGTATACAAAATGTTTTATGAGTTGACGCTACATTGTGCCAGTCATTAAGCGGGTCATCATGAGACAGACCTGTTTTTATCATTTTTTTGTGACAGTTATTAAGCTAATAATGGCAGCCATTATGCACAAAGGACTTTTTTTTTGGCTGGATACTGGAAATAAATGTTGGTTTCCAGCTAAAAGAATCATAGATCACTGTCTTGACCATAGAATACTGCAAATTTATTTATTATTTTTATTTATCGTATTTTTATACCGCTCCCTCTCCCAAAAGGGACTCGGGGCGGTGTACAGTCTAAACATATAAAGATACAGTCAACAGTAACAGTAATTAACTCAGAATTGAATATAGATAGATGAAAATAGGATAAATGAGTAAAATAAGTAAGTAAGTAAATGATTGAGTCCCATCAAATAGAATTAAAAGTCTTATTTGAATCTAAAATTTAAAAATCTCAGAAAACCTTTAATTGGCTAGGCCGGCCTGCTTAAAAAGTAAGGTCTTGACTGCACGCCGGAAGGTTAGGATGTCCGATGTGTCTCGTATCTCCGGGGGGAGATAGTTCCAAAGGGAGGGGGCTCCCACAGAGAAAGCACGTAATCTCGGGGTCGCCAGTCGACAACGATCAGGTGGCGGCACCCCAAGCAGGGCGACCCTGTGGGAGCGTACTGGGCGGCGGGAGGTTGTCTGTGGCAGAAGGCGGTCCCGTAAGTAGCCAGGTCCCGAGCCATGGAGCACTTTAAATACTAATAGTACCACCTTGAATCGAATCCGGAAGGCCACAGGAAGCCAGTGCAATCTGCGGAGAAGTGGTGTTATGTGGGCGTCCTTGGGGGCGCCCATAATCATCCGTGCGGCTGCATTCTGGACTAACTGTAACCTCCGGAGACTCTTCAAGGGGAGCCCCATGTAGAGAGCGTTGCAGTAGTCCAAGCGGGAGATAACGAGGGCGGAAGTGACTGTGCGAAGTGCGTCCAGATCCAGAAAGGGCCGCAACTGGTAGATCAAACGAATCTTATAAAAAGCCCCCTTGGCGACGGCTGCAATATGTTCTTCCAAAGACAACCGTACATCCAGGAGGACACCCAAATTGCGCGCTCTTTCCACAGGGGTCAGTACCTCTCCCCCTATGGTCAGCGAGGGAACAAGCTGACTGTATCTGGGAGCAGGAAACCACAGCCACTCGGTTTTGGTCGGGTTGAGACGAAGCCTGTTATGACCCATCCAATCCCGCACGGTCTCCAGACATCGGGTCATCACTTTGACGGCTTCGTTGGGGTGGTCTGGGGTGGAAATGTATAGCTGAGTATCATCAGCGTATTGATGGTTCTAAACACAGACCAGGTGCCGAGCCCCCAAGTTTTCATCATATTACTGGAGGGACAGTGATTGGAACTTTGAATTGGGTCATAAGTACTTTTTGTGGGGCTGTCATAATTTCAAATGGTTGCTAAGCAATTGGTCATAAATTGAGGAGTACCTGGTGAGAAAGGAACAGATACTTATATCCTTTAAGCATCTTCTTAGTGAACTAAATATCATTTCATTATTAATTCAGCAGCATGTTTGTGAACCAGATTATTTTGCTAAGGGTAGTCCAATGCGATTACAGTGGACCTGAGCAATATTCTTCTATTACGGCAATAATTAAAATAGCTTTTCTAGGCTGCATTTTACAAATATCTGAGCTGCATGAGTGTGTTTCTGCAATTTATATCAGTTCTGGTCGGGGAAGAAAATATTTTTTCTCAGCATGTATCTATGTGTGTAACAACTGTCCCAGAAACAGATTAGTAAATTATCTTATTAGTAAATTAGGTAATTATTAATAATTATTATAGCCGTTTGTTACTTCGTTTAATTCATTTTTGTAATTGATATTCAGTATCCCAGAGATTATGCAGAATAGATAGTATGTCTCATTTACCACATTACAAGAAAATGCTATTTTATACGTTGGTGAAAGAAAGAAGTAAAAAATAAATCTATCGATTTCCCTAGATGAATTTAAACTTTTTTTCCTAAGGGATGCAGGCTTTTCTCAGTACACTATATACTGGTCCGATGGAATGCAAATTCTTCCTGATAACTATATTTTATCACATTTATCACTAGCAGCACAATTGTATAATGATGTAAACAGTTTGATGATCCTGTATCTGTGATTCTATGTCCATTTTTAAAAATGGAAAATGTTAATTATAACATGAATCCACAAATATCTATACACTAATATAACTCAAAGAAAGTAATTGATATATCATTGATACACTATAACAGTAGCCTCCAACCTTTGGGCACCAGGGACCAGTTCTGTGAAGAAGGAGGTTTTTCTGCGGAGCAGAGGGGGCATGGTTTCGCATGCTGCTTGCATCCTACAGATGGGACTTCACTTGTTCGCATGGCCCAGTTTCTGGCATGCTGCAGACTGGTGCCAGTCCATGGACAGGGGTTTGGAGACCCTGCACTATAACAAGTGAAGTATTGAATAATTAAGATATGTGTCAGAGTTTGCAGCAATCCAACCAGCACACAAGTAAATAATTCAGCAGGATTCATTTATAGAAGAAACTTGTTTATATACAATATAAAACATGATGCAATACCCATGCAGTTCTTGCAATGTGGTGGCAAGTACTGGGACAAGAAGCAGAAGCAATCAGAACCACAGTGCTGAAGCACAGAAACTCAGAAGCTATGTAAGCACAGAAGCAATATAATGCAGAGGCTACATTGGAAGGACAAAGCAACGCTTATATACAAATCAGTCAAGCTAAGCCACGCCCAGGATCTGAGCTGTCAGGGTCACCAAACATTCCCCATTGACTGACCTGTTACCATGTCTATTCCAGTTCGTGAACTCTTATACACTGACAATATGCTTCTATCAAGGCAGCATCCTATGAGGGCACAATATATAAATAAAGAGTGTGTTGAATGTGGTGCAGAAATGATAATATGTAATCATGTGTGATTGATTCGACTTATCTTGGGCATCACAGGTTATGTGTACCTGGAAAAACAAGATCAGGTTAATATGTGATCTTTCAAAATTATTTGTTTCCCATACCTTAAAACGAGACACAGTTATTCTGTGTACAAAAATTGAATTTTAAAGTTATTGTATTCCTCTGTGTTTATTAGGTATAGATCCAACTAAATCCAATGGTGCATTCTCTCAGGAAAGGAAGCTATCAATTTGGAAGAAAGTACAATTAAAATCAGTGAAGCTGAGTAAATATGCATCAGATAGCACTGTAACACATGGGGAAATTCTGTAAGATCTTCCTGTCTTGTATAAAAGCAATGCATTTCTCATATTTATAATTCATTTAAATCTCTTAGAGTGCAGAGCACATTTTTCAGTACAAAACTGAATTGAAGCCAAGTTTAATATAGAAAAATTAGTGTAGTTCAGCCTTGCCTGACCTAGCTGTCCAGATGGGATAGACTGTACTCCTATGATCTCCAAGGTTTTTGTTATTGGAATAGTTAAGCAACAGACAATAAGCAAATTGCATGAAATAAATGCTGAGTTGTTTTACAGAAGTCAACTGAGTATTTCAGCCCTTTTAAATTCAAAGCTGTTTCAAGGCTCTTTCAGAGATTATTGTTAAATGCAGCTGCATAAATTAAAGGGAATAGGAAACTCCCAAATGAAAATATTATTATGGTAACTAAACAAAATGGCAGCATTACAAAAGTAATCTAGGAAAGAAAGCTAAAAATTGATTTGCAATCTCAAATAAACAAAAGCCCAGAAAATTCAGAAGGCATCAAGGATGTATAAACAAAGCATAATTTGAATATGAAAATAAGATCTCAGGATAACATATAAATTCAGTGTTAAATTAAAAGCAGGCAACTTGGTATTTTCAGTTTCCCTGGTATTATGGATAAATCAGGCCTCTATATCTCATCATGCTGTCTTTGGAATATTTTTTTTATTTTTATTTGTCAATAGCTTACAAGATAATAAACATAAAAATAAATACAGGAAATGGATATGAACAATTGAGGACAATAGGACAGGGACGGTAGGCACAATTGTGCACTTATGCATTATGTATTATGAAATACCACAGAAAGGATGTTAGAAATTAACATCAAAACTTATTTTTTATCAAGTCGCCATAACATGGAATTTACTAGCCAAAATTGGTGATAACACAAAACACCTTTACTTTCACTAATACAGATGATACTGACACAATAGCTATGTAGGATACCAACTTGGAACTTAGTTCTACTAAGACAGAGGTTCTGTTATAGGGGATTTATTTAACTTGGCAGGTTGTTTTGTGTGGGCAACTTGGTCTGTTCTAAATTTGATTTTTTTAAAAGGGGAAGTTTACAATTTGAAGTAGCTTTTGGACCCAGGCAGGGGTGGGATTCTTCTGGTTCAAACTGGTTCAGGTGAACCTCTTGCTCTGAAGATCAGCTGGCAGCAAACTGTTTTTTTTTTTTGTGATGGTCATGTGGGCCCGCCTATCGCCCCTGCTCTTTCCTGTGCTTTACTTCCTTTTGTTAGCACACAGCTGATTCGCACAGCAGAGCAGTTTGCCACGCCTCAGCTGTTTTATTCACAGGGACTCCTGTAGAAGGTAAGTATTAGAGCTTTATAAAATGTTTGCACGTGATCACCAAACTGATTATTACACCAGTGGAATCCCACCCCTGGACCCAGGTCTGTAGCTCATAGTACTTTATACCAGTCTTAGGCTCATATTGCATTTGTAGGCATTGATTCTAATAATATTCTATACAAAATATTGCAATGTGCTTTGCAAAAAACTGCTCTTGAAGACAGTTTGGAAACCAGTTATATCTAAGGTCAAATTCTTGACTAAGGCCTGCTGGCTAGTGAATTCTGGGAGTTGGTATCCACTATAGCATAGGTAGTTCTTGATTTACAACCAATCATTTAGAAACCATTCGAAGTTACAAGGACACTGAAAAAAGTGAGTTACAACCAGTCCTAGTACTTACAACCATCACAGCATCCCATAATCACAAGATCCACATTCATGTGGAGGGTGATAAGCATGTATTTACAATGGTTGCAGCTTCTGGGGTCATCTGTTCACCATTTGCAATCTTCCCAGCTGGTGTCCAGCAACAAAGTCAATGAGGAATGTGGATTCGCTCAATGAGCACGAATCCCTTAATTACAGTTATTCGCTTAGCAACCATGGCAAAAAAGGTGCATAAAATCAGGAGTGATTTACTTAATAGTTGACTTGCTTAGCAATGAAATTTTGGTTTCCATTGTGATAAGTTAAGGACTACCTGTAATCTTAAACTACCAGAAGTAGTGTAAGGTGCAAAGAATCAGGACTATCAGTTAAATTCCAATTAAGTTGATTTATTGCTTACACTTATACACAAGTATCTAGTAAAGTAACAGCACTAAACTGGTGCCAAATAAGAGTTTAACAGAAACCAAGACAGATTGGACTTACACTACTTATGGCAGGGGTGTCAAACTTATGGCCCACAGGCTGGATGCATTACACATCGGCCACGGACACTCCCGGTTTAGCGAAGGGGAACAAAGTCACGATACATCATGTGATGACAATGTGACACCACACGATTAACACCCTGCCTTACAGGAACATAAAGACTCTAGGCCATGGGTGTCAAACTTGTGGTATCATGTTGCCGTCACATGACATTTTGCAACTTTTTTCCCTTCATGGAGCTGGGGTGAACATGGCCTGTATGTGATGCATCCAGATCACAGGCCACCAGTTTGACACCCCTGCTCTAGGCTGATTCCTCTCTTGATTCCTCCACCCAGGCTCTGCTATTCCTTCTCCTACAAATTGAAAAATATTGATCTTAGGTAGCAGAGAGCCACAAAAAGGAAATACATCTCTCAAAGCCTGAAACAGCTGCTTGATTAAGACAGTCTACTTAAGATGATTGTTTTTAAAGCCTTCTAAACTTAAATACTTTACCATGCTAATTCTTACCACTAAATCTTTGCTTCCCAGCTTTTGCTTTCCCAGATAAAATAGTTATTCTATCAGGTGTTGGTGCTTAATTTTCATTTGACCTTTTGTTAAATCTATCAGTATTCCTTAAAGAAAACTGATTTTTATAGTTGGGAGAAAACTTGTTTTATAGCTTTTAGTTCTTGTCGTTAAGAATAAAGATGAACCTCGCTGGCACCTACCTCCTGCAAGACTGGCTAAGATGTTCCCCAACCTACCACCCAACTGTTGGAAATGTAACTACGCACAAGGAACATATTTTCACATGTGGTGGACTTGCCCATGTGCTCAGAAATTTTGGAGAAATATTAGAAATTGGATTTTAAATATAACAAAACAAAATGTAAAACTTGAACCCGAAACCTTTCTGCTAAGTATGATAGATTCAAACATGGAGAAAAAATATCAATATTTAATTTTGCATATCATAACTGTGGCTAGAATAACCTATGCACAAAACTGGAAACTGTCTTCCATTCCTTTAGAGGATATGGTAATTAAAAAAATACATGAATGCGCTGAGATGGATAGTCTAACCAAACTGTTAAAAAATAAACAAGATAGTGACTATTATGAAATATGGAACATTTGATATGAGTGATTAAAGAAAAGGTAATATCTGATATTTGGATAAGTTATGGAAATGACAGAAGACGTGCATTTAATCACAAACTATATAGAGAAATCAAAACATTAAAAGAACAAAGGAGTTATTGTAACAAGGTAGTTCACGTCAATTATAAAGATAAAGAAAAAAAAATTTAACCATTGCTCAATGCATGCTGTAAAATCTATATATGTGTGTGTGTGTGTGTGTGTGTGTGTTGATTTGTTTGTTTTAAATGTATGTCAAATAAATGTTTATTAAAAAATTAAAAAAAATAAAAAAAAGAATAAAGATGAACCAATTTCCATAGAATCTGATTCCAAAATAATTTAAGTGGGCAGTTTTCTTTTCTCTTCCTAGAGTTCAAACTATTGTTTCCTTTTCTTAAAACAGGCTTTTTGTCAGCAAAATTCAAGCCTTGTGCTACATCTATTGCTTTTGACCTTCACTCCAGGATGTTTTTTAAAGAACTGCCACCATTGTAGTTCATTAATAAAAGATTTGCAAACTTTCTTTTAAAAATAAAGACTTCACTTCTGACACACTCATTAAAACATGTTTTAGTTAGCTTCGGTAGTAGAGAGCTACTCCTTTCCAAGATATTCATCTACTACTTTTTTTCCTGAGCTAGCTAAGAATGTAGATTTTGTCTACCAAGAATGAGAGGTGGGGATTTTTTTACTATGGGTTCTGTAGTTGTGGCTTAGTAGGTGTGGTTTGGTGGGTGTGGCAGGAAAAGGATACTGTAAAATCTCCATTCCTTCCCCACTTCTGAAAGAAGGTTACCACCAGTTCTCTGAATTACTCAAAAATTCTGCTAGCGGTTCTCCAGAACTGGTCAGAACCTGCTGAATATCACCTGTTAAGAATGTCCTAGCTAAGTTTAAGAGATTCAGAAAAAATGCTCCCACCAATAACTAATATACAGTATTTCTGATTGATTTTTTGATATCAACAAAATTAGTTGAATGCTAAATAAACATTAAATAAAGTTTTTTTTTAGTTTTGGAACTTGCCATTATTTCTACCATAGACACTGGAGATGTTTATGCATATTTTAAATCAAACTCTCTTCAGATTATCTCTAGAAGGCATAAGGGATTTTGTACCCATTTCAGGAAATTTTTTGAGTCCTACTTTGTATTTCTTTACTGTATCCTAATTAAGAAAAAAGCTTTTTAAAAAAAATACCTTTGTTGTGATTTAATTTTTGAAAATTTATTCCTTTCAATTTATCTGACCTTGGGGGTCTTCGTGAGCATCATTTAATCAAGTGTTTATGAAATAATTATAATCTCAGTAGTTAAAACAGTTTAAATCCTTCCTTAGTTATGATTTCTGAGCAGTAAGTAAAAGCTAGGCTGTAGTAATAGAGATATATAAAGAAAGTGAATGGAATTAAGTAAACATTTCAACCAAGTCAAGTTAGGAAATTTGCTGCAGAAGAAACCTCTCAGGACACAAACATCAATCCTTAAACAAGAATAATTATTAAATCACTATACAGGTAATCCTCAACTTATGACCAGTTGCTTAGTGATAGATAGAAGTTATAATAGACCTCCCTGGAAGTATTATGATTGATTTGAAATTCCAATGGCTGGCCCCATCACCACCCATAGTCACATAACCACATTTTGGACACAAGGCAACCAGTCCACACTTATGGATGTTGGGAATGTCCCACAGTCACATGACTGCATTTTATGATGGTTTTGACCAAAACTGGCATTTATTTCCAGTTTTCAGCAAAACTGGCCCATAGAAAACCATTAGTTCACTTAACAACCAGGGCATTAACTATAATAACTGCTGCAAAGGTAATAAAATTGGATTGGCCACATAAGGTTGAGTTACAACAACTTACAAGCATAGTGACAGTTTTCATTATATTTGGAACTTGAGGGCTATCTGTAATTCCAAGGATTGATATAAAAATTATAGCAGAACATGCTAATACTTGATTAACCACTACAATTGAGCCCAAAATTTATGTTGGTAAGTGAGACATTTGTTAAGTGAGTTTTGCCACATTTTACGATGTTTCTTGCCACAGTTGTTAAGTGAATCACTGCAATTATTAAATTAGTTACCCAGTTGTTAAGTGAATCTGACTTCCCCATCAATTTGCTTGTCAGAAGGTTGCAAAAAGTGGTCATATGACCCCAGGACCCTGCAAATGTAATAAATATGAACCAGTTGCCAAACATCTGCATTTTGATTATGTGTCAGTGGGAGTGCTGCAACTGTTGTAAGAGTGAAAAACAGTCACAAGTCACTTTTTTCAGTGCTGTTGTAACTGAACAGTCACTAAGCTAATGGTTGCAAGTCAAAGTGTCAAGCTATCTGTACAGGTAGCATGAATAATTTCCATTATCATTCATTGCCAGGAAAATCTGCTCTGGATCTTCCCATTAAATATGGAGACATTGGGGTAAAATTAATAAGAATGAAGGTGCTGAATTGAGTCTTAAACTCACTGTTGAACTAGGAGACAAGTTAAGTCATCTGTTAGCCTTTCCTCAGCCTATTCACTCATCTACCTTGAATAGAACTTCAAATAAAGGGAAGGAAGTTGAGGTATTGGAGAAAAGATGGAGAACGAAAGAAATCATTTTTGCCTCATTACCCTCTGTGCCAAATGGACAAAGAGATTCTCTGGGTTTCAACACAGCTTATGTTTAATTTTAAGTCAAACTTAGTGAGCAATATTGAGCTAAAGACAAAGCTGAGGGGTGTATTGTTAGAGATGGTTTCAGATCATTTTGTTTTTCTCAACACCCAGAAAATGGATCCTCTGCAGAATTTTCTTTCTGCAAATCATTATCCATTCCTTTTTTGGGTTGGCAGCCTTCATTCCCTTCTCTCTTCTTTCATATGCAGAACACAGGAACAGCACTAGTTGTGGGGCCTGTAAATATTTCCAAATGAGCAACAAGCTGCCAATGCAGTTCTCTTCTGGAGAAATCAATGAAATGGTTCTTCTACTTCCTGTTTCTGTAAGTGGGAAACATCCCCAGGGGAGACTTGAAGAAATTTGGAATGTATTTGGACTATGGGCAGCAATTACAATTAAGACCAGAAGGCGGAGATGAGGATGCCAAAAATATATATATATATGTAGGGAAACAAAATAATCTTGGCGGAGATCATCTATTTCCACTCGCCAATCACTGCTGTTTGCTATACATCTTAGTTTAAGGAAGTCTTTTGTGAAAAGATACAGATTCCTGGAAAGACTGCTGTTGTTTTTTCCCTTTACAAGTCAACTACATCTTAGAAAACAAAAATTCAATGAAAATCCATTTGACTTGCTACTCAGGAAGTGTGTTGACAATCTGGGTGGCAGTTGAAGACTACAAAAAGGATTTTTGCTAGAAGGATTGATTACATTTTTTAATGCCTTTGTGTTAATCCTCCTTAATGTGTCTAATTCCTAAATGAATGCAGTAATGGAACAGACATTTCTCAGCTTGCCAGAACAAAATGCTTTTTTTTCTCTGCAAGTGATATCTAACAGACTTGAGCGCTGGAGCTAATTATTTTGACCAACAGGCAGCCTCAAGCAGATCGTAGCTGAAGATTTTCTCCTAGCAACTCTGAAACTGGACCAAATGGAAAAAAATAAAAGCAAAAACCCGTTTGCTGCTCTTCAAAATAATATTCAAAAGATCTCTAAGTAACTGAAGAGAAAGCTTCAAAATACTTTTGCCAACTATTAATAATGAAATTTGTGGAATTTTGTCCTGTCACCCGTCCTCTGCATTACCACATTCTAAAGAGTATGTGTGTTATTTCACAGCACCTCTGGGTGTGATTGGGGCTGCTATTAATTAGCACATTGCCGCCAATAACATTATGATGTTATTATTTTTGCCTCATCACACTTGGAGAAGTCAGCAATTTAGTGAAACATTTTGGCAGACTGCAACAAAATTCTATTTTAATATGTGCACGCACAGAGAGGGTGAAGTCACCCACTGGCTCTAACGCCCCCGTACAGTGTAGGGCTTGTATACTGGACAAGAAACGAAGAGCCATGGGAGCGTTCACTGGAGGCACCAAAAGGCACTGGGAATAGAATTTAAAAAATCAACACTATGTGATTTGTCAAACATTTAATGGGGCATGTCTGAGAGACATATCCCTGTTTGCAGTCTGGAAGAGCTGAAGATACGGGTGTGTTTCCAATATGTCAGTCAGCCATCATGTCATTTAGGAAACCCCAGAATCTGCCCTATGCTGACCTACACATCAGAAGGACAGGATTAGATCAGGATATAAAATTAGAGAAGATTTTCCTTTAATTATTTCTCAGAAATAAAAGCTTTTTCTTCCCTTGACCGTGAGATGTTCTAGGTTATGGATAAGCAATCTGATACCTTCCAGATGTTGAACATCTAATCCATAGCAAGGACAACCAGTGGCAAGAGGCCATAGGAAACCAAGACATACTGGGGAACTAAAACATTGTACAATATAGAAAGTAAAGAGGACAGGGAAAAAAAGTTCTGTTAGCAAAGAAACAAAAAGGGTAATTTTGCTTAAGTCCAAATAATGAGGATGAACTTCAAAAATGTCTCAGACATCTCCTTATTCACATGAGTATAAAAGAGGGAATAAGGAAGCTCAGTCAAACTTACAAGATTACATTAGTAGAGCCAATTGAAATAAAAGTATAGTTTTCCATAGAGTCTACTTCTAGGTCTGGTCTGCCTCCTAGGGCTGACACACAGTTAAGTGGTGACTAACTTGTCTAATTCTGGTTGAATCGTGCTTTCTTAGGTCATGCAAAGGATTAAACAAGATATCCAATTTTATTTGTATAACTTGAAAGAATTTATGTCAAAGAAGTATTATTGTGGCCTATTCATGTTAATAGGATATAAATATAATTAACAGTTGGTTTTGTTATGTCCTTGTGAAGTGTTTGGTTTAGTGTTGTATTTATTGTACTTGTTTTGGTTCATTAGAATTTACTGATATCTTGAAAAGTCAATTTATTGTGCACAGATTCCACTTCAGAAAAAGTGGTTTTAAAATAAACTCAGAACGTGTATAAATTTAGTCACAACAAGGACATCTATATATTTGATCTACTTCTATGCTGCAAGTAAGTTATCAGCAATAGCTATAAAAGCAGAAACAAGAGGAGGATAAAGCAGTTAAATAGGCTGAAAACACATTGTTTGGTAGCTATTCTGAGACTGTCCAGTGGGGTTCCTCTCCCCCCAACTCTGTGTGATTGTTTAACTATGATGAATGTAAAAAGTTTGGTAAAGATGGACATGTGATATTAAGTATCAGGGTTGGTTTTTATGTATTTGCATTTGTTGGAGGATAAGGGAATATGTCACACTTGGTGACACTTGGTGTCAAGCCCGAAACTGACATATACGTAGCCATTTTATTTAGCCCTATTATATATTCCTTTTCTTTCTTTCTCTTTGCTGGTTACTCAGGGATGGTTTTGGGCTTGCCACATTCCTAAGATGGGAGGAGTGGAGATAGTGAGGGTTGTTTAGGCTAGGTGGTTCTCCTGCTGAGACCTGGAGGTGGAGATTGATGACATGAGGCAATGTTGGTTTACTTGTATTGGGGAATATGACTTTTGGGGGCTGTTTCTAATTTCCAATATGATGTGGTGTAATTCTGGGTTGTGTCAGATC
The DNA here is from genome assembly GCA_023653725.1 of Bungarus multicinctus. Lineage (NCBI taxonomy): Eukaryota > Metazoa > Chordata > Lepidosauria > Squamata > Elapidae > Bungarus > Bungarus multicinctus. The sequence goes on along the minus strand of CM042842.1, from coordinate 41,948,799 downwards.
CGGACACAACAGACTTTGCCAATTTGATGCTTTCCTAAATAAAAGAAATTGTTGTGGAAGGCGGACTTTGCTCTTTTCTTTTTAAATGGATTTCATCACTTGGAAACCTGACAATCGCTCCCTGACATACTTGAATGTGCATATTTTATCTTTTCGGTGATAACTGTTTAGGACCAAACATTAATACAGGTAATCTTTCACGTACGATCATTCATTTAATAACTGTTCAAAGTTACAGCGGCACTGAAAAATGTGATTTACGACTGTTGCAGCATCCCCATGGTCAGTTGATCAAGATTCACATGCTTGGCAATTGGTTCGTATTTACGACGATTGCTATGTCCCAGATTGTCCCATGTGGTCACCTTCTGAGACTGTCTGACAAGGAAAGTCAATGGGAAAGCCAGATTCATTTAACAGTTATGTTACTAAGCTGCTGTGTTACTGCAGTGATTAGCAATTGTGGCAAGAAAGGTAGCAAAACAGAGAAAAACTCACTTAAGAACATGTCTCAGTTGTGGTTGTATGTCAAGGACTATTGGTATTTCCACAATGGGTATACAGCACTGGTGAGTTGAACTCATGATACCTAAAAGCTATTAAGAAGGAGAAGGCTGACAAACATGTCGTGCAATTACCGGAACAGTTTTCAAAAACATGATGCATATTATGTTAAATATTTCCCAGAAAAATTTCTTTGTCCCCATTTTTTTTTTCTTTCACAGCTCAGATCTGTTTTAAATACTTTCAAAAACTCCGAACATTTATTTTATTAAGTAGGACTGGGATTTCTGCCTATTTTCTCCTGCCTAAGTTCTCATTTTTCTTTCTCTCGGTAATCACCAGACCATTAACCTATAAAACAGCATGATAAAACCAAGTTGAATGGCTTGACTTATTTCTCAGCTTTATCTGTAGTCATTGTTTGAAGTGATTTGCTTACATTCTAATTTCTGTAATGTTCTGTTAGTGAAATGACTGTGCAGAATGAATTCAGATGAAGGATGAACCTGTTGTTTAGGTCAGTCATCTTCCATATATCACCAAAACTGGATATTTAAATTATACTTTATGTATAAACATAATTGGCTGTATTGTTAGGCATAATGAGATTGCAGCATCGAACAACTTAAGTTAGAGGGGAAGGGAAATCCAAGTTAGTTTTTTCATCCTTTTTTTCTTGGGTTACCTTGATACTCTTAGGGTCAAGAATCATGTATTTGGTTGACCTCAGTTGTCTTCTTATTTTTTTTCTCCTGCATCATAGATGAGGCTGATTGCTTAACTAGGAAGGCAAACCTGGAGGCATATTCCAGGTGACATGATGGGTGTGCATTCTGCTCATTTAACAGGCAATAATATTGACACTGATGCATTGTAACATTTATTTGAGTGGACAGAAAGCAGGTGGGGCATTGTGAGCAGCGAGATAGAGAATTTTGGTGGTTTGCCTTCTGCTTGTCAGATCCTCAGATAGTGTTTTTTAATCACAATTGATATAATTCTACTATTTGGCTTTAGAACATGGGGATTCAATTTTTGTCTTTAATATCACAAATGGGGTTATGCATGCACATGTGTAAACACAAACACACAGCTGTTTCAAGATGAACCTAAAGAGACCATGTCTGTGTATCCAAAATGGATCTGAAACATGCCAAAATCCTATGCTGGAGTTTCCTAACTACATTGGAAATAGGCTGCAATGTCCATTCAAGGCCAAGGTTAGCACAGCTTCCACAGGAATTATCAGGCCATCAAGTTGGGTAATCTCAAATCACTATGGAAGTTCCCAAATTGCTGTTGCTGCTGCTTATAGTATCAGTAACAGAGAGCACATTTGAATCTGGTGCCAAAGACCTTAATCCCATAACGACCCTTAGGTTTTGATTGCTTCTAAAGCAAGTCTGCTATGGATTGTCCTCTAAATGGATGCTGCTTTATACCTATGTGATTACATGAGCTAGGATTCCTTAAAGTAGAAAGGGAAAGGTTATTACTGTTCTAAATTTTGTGCTGGGTCTTTTGCGGTTGCTGCACATTATACTATCCAGGGAACATGTGTCTTGATATATATGGAAACCTTTCCTGGTCATTGAGGAACAAAGGGATTTATTTCTGCTTAATGCCATTTCCACCATCCTGCCCTAGCTATTTTCTCTACCCATGCTCTTGATCTATGCTTTGCCTGCTGCTCCTTTTGACCCCCTTTTTGTAATTTTTTTTTCCTGAAAATTTCTCAGGGCAAGGTAGGCAGATTATTACATCCTAAAATGAGATTCCTGGGACTTCAACTTATCTCTCCAGAGATCAAAAAGGTCAGCCAATTTCTTCCCAATCAGATAGTTAATACTCTTCCTAGTTTCTGCCTGTGCCATTCTGTTGCTGCGGTGGAGGTAGCAGCATTTTTAGGAGATCTAACAGCATGCAATCTAGATTGTCCATTTCACAGTCATATTGTTTTTTAGCATGTGATTTTTATCTGGATAACTTTTTTAACAAAAAAAATCACAGCAACTCTACTTTCAGGAGTTCTGAGATGTGTGTTTTAGGCTGTTGTTTACTGCTTGGTTGATTGTCTGGTGTAATCCCTACTTATCTGGGCATTGATTGCTGGCAAGGAGGTCTTTTTGTTTCCTTGTTAGCTTTTTCATTGCCTCTTTTGAATGGTATGTAAATATTGTCTGTCTCTATGTGCCTGTTGATGACTGATTTGTGCAATTCCCACTTTACAGGAATTCCCCTGTAGTTTTGGATTTAGCTTGGTTTAGAATGCTCCCAGACTCCCATTTGAAACTATGGTTGGGTCTATCCATGTGTTGTGAAATTAAGGAGTTTTCATCATGTCTTCTGACATATTTTTCAGGGTTTACATGCATTCAATGTCAATAGTCTAGAGCATAAAATACACATGTGTTTAATAAGAGTTGAGAGGGACCTTGGAGGTCTTCTAGTCCAACCCCCAGCTCAGACAAGAAAACTGAGAATGCCAACCTCTGAGTAAGAAATCCTGGGAAAGGTGTCAGACTAAAAGAAGTAAAGGAACTTCTTGCCATGCAATTGAAGAAATTGCATTTAATTGTTCAGTATACAACATTTTGACTTCCCAGGTCTGAAGAACAGTTTGGGGAAATGCAACATGTTCCAGAGATGTTGCCACAATCACTACCTTTAATTTGGGAATGTTTCTTGAAAAAGAATCCATCAGTGGGGGGGGAAGTGTTATTTGTATTTTCCTATTATACTTATTCTTTTCTAAATCAAAATACATCAAACCGCCCTTACAAATAATGTAAAGAGAAATGCAGTTAAGGAAAGGCAATTCAAAGAAAGATAATGTAAGAAAAACAAATAAAATTGTAGAGAAAAAGTGGTAATAGAATGCATGTTCAGACAAATAAATAAAGGGTAGATTCACAATTCATAGAGTCGTAGTGTTGGATGGGATATTGAGGGTGATCTAGTCCAACCCCTAGCCCACTTCAGGAATCTTCATGTCGCCCCAAAAAACTGGCTGTCCATTTTTTTTTCCTGCTCTATGACATATTGGAAAACTGTACCATGTTTCCCCCTTATACTTCTCTTCCTAAGGCTAAACCAGTTCCGTTAATCACCCTTCATAACATCATGTTTTGTAGTTTTTCCACATTATGACAACAATAGACAAATGTTTCTAGATTGCTGGAATTCTTGGAAATGTTCACATGAAAGGAACAGAGACGTCTGCTGAAACCAACTGTTTGTCAAAACAATGACACAAGGGTCACAGCAACACAATACAAGCCCATATACACGTCCATCTTTCTGATTCTCATACAAAAAAGCTTCTGTTATTTAAATGTAGAAACTGTGCCTTAATTCCTGGATCCCTAGCATGGTATTCTCATGTGGGGTAAGAGTTGGCTGCATGGCATGGGGCCAGGTTATTTGTAGGACCAGTTATCTCTATCTACCCCATGTAGAAACAGGCCAAGGGTCTTGTTAGTTTAAAAAAGTGTCATCTTTCTGGACAGAAATGTGTTCTTTTTGGTACAGTGCCTGCCCTTTGGAACAACATTTCCCCCGAATTTAGAAGGCCCCAACTCTGCTAACTTTTCTCAAAGCCTTGAAAACCTGGATCTGTTCCCAAGTATGGGATTCAAACTGTAAGTTATAACCCATTAAGTTGTTTACTTATGGCAAATTGATGTACCGCAGTTGCTGTTTTATGTTGTCTGTATTTGTATTTTAAATGTTAGATGCGCAGAATTCCTATGATGAGAGAGGTGGTCGTATAAATAGAATTAATAAAATAAAAATTAAATGAATTAATCATGCTGTGACTTTCCATAAGACCCTCTCCAAATTACAAATGTGTCCACTGGCCCTGTTACAGCATAAGGCAATAAAATCGTGCATCTCAAGTGCAGCAGTTAAGTAAATATATTGCCTTTAATTCTTATGTGCAACATCTGTTATTCATAGAGACATTGTCAATGGCCTTTAGAGATTCTTTTAGCAGTTCAGGCAAGGTATTTGAAACCATGATTTCCTTTCAAGTAATCTTGAATTCCACGGAAAGAAAGTTTTTTCCAACAAAATATCTATCTATCTATCTATCTATCTATCTATCTATCTATCTATCTATCTATCTATCTATCTATCTATCTATCTATCTATCTATCTATCTATCTATCTCCCTTCATTTCAGGATGTTCTGGGGAAACAGGTTTAAGTCCATCTTCAGCCACAGAATCTCTTTCATGATTTGGGGCTCTCCTTCTAGCCAAACTCACAGGATTGTTGTTATGGGGTGAAATGAGAATATAGAATAGAATAGAATACTTTATTGGCCAAGTGTGATTGGACACACAAGGAATTTGTCTTGGTGGAAATACTCTCAGTATGCATAAAAGAAAAGATACATTTGTTAAGAATCAAGAATCATAACGTACAACACTTAATGATAGTCATAGGATACAATCAGCAATCAAATCATTTTAGTCAATATAAATTGTAAGGATACAAGCGACAAAGTTACAGTCCTACAATCACAAGTGGAAGGGGATGAGTGATAAGAAGTGATAGTTGAACAGGGTTGAGGAAATTATTTGTTTAGCAGAACGATGGCTTTTGGGGGAAAACTGTTCTTGTGTCTGATTGGTCTGGTGTGCAGCTCTATAGCGTCGTTTTGAGGGAAGGAGTTGAAACAGTTTATGTCCGGGACGTGAGGGGGTCTAAATATTTTCACAGCCCTCTTTTTGACTCATGCAGTATACAGGTCCTCGATTGAAGGCCGGTGGGTAGCAATTGTTTTTTAGGGAAAAAAGTTTCCACTTTTCTGTGTCTTAAATTTCCCACATGCTGGCCCACAATTGACTCGTACCTTAAGATGGAGCAAATTCATTTCCATCCAGATCTATCTGTAAGACTGTGGGGTTCTTCAAAGTGTCACAGAGTCTGTGCTGTGCTTGCCACTAACAAGGTCGGCATTAAACTCCAGCCATGTGTCACAGTTTGTAATCCATTGGATTTGAGCTGCCAGCAGCAGCTGATCTGATTGATACACGGATGATTTAAGAGACAGGATTTTGAGCTGGCTGTAATGCTCATGGAACAGCATACTCAAGCTATACTCCCTGGCTCCAAATGAGATGGCCTTTTGCAGTGAAGGCAAAAGTGGCAGCAACTCAAGTTAATGTGGGAAAAGGTCAAGAGGAGAATAATTCACTTTCACCTTCCTAGAGAGGAAGAGCTGCAGTAAAAGCTGCCCATTTATTGGTGAGATTATATATAAACACGAAGTTCATATCTCCAGCTACCACCTCAGGCTGCCATCCAGGCTGAGCTGTTGTCATCACCTACCTAATCAGGTGGCGGATTACCTGGCCTTTATAAATTGAAGAAGCAGCTCCAGGATTGCAAGGAGGAGGGAGAGAGAAAGGTAGCTTGCTAGCCTGTAGCAGCTAATATGGGAGCAGATGTCTGGACCAAGTCTCTAAGCTTGTAGTATGCAGCACCACGGAATGGTTTGTAGTCAACAGCATAAATATCTTTAAAGAAAGACATCCGTAAAGAGCACACTGTTAGAATGATATATTAGAGGCCAAAGGGACAAAGGAAAAAAGAGATGGTATAACTCATTGTTTTAGAAAGGAATTCCCACACACTGTTTGATAGGCTTTAGCCTATTTGAGTTGGAAGGAACCGTTTATATGAATTGTGCTGATAAGCAATATCCTTTCCGTGAAGGACGTCTAAAGCCAAATCCAGAGTTATTGCATTGTTGTTCATTGTTTGTGAGTTGATTATAGGCAGCTTGCTCTGGGTATATTAATTTTTCCTCTTGAAATCCTACTGAGTGGAACATCAGCATTTCCTAAGCGCACAAGTGTGTGGAAAGGTTTTTATTGAAGCAAGTGGGAAGGCTAGACAATTCTTGTTCTAATAAATAAATTGGGCATTTTGTTTTATTGGAAAAGTCCAGTCTGATAAGGTAAAAATGCAGCTGTAAAATAACTATGGTGGGGTAGTGTAATATATAGTCATCGATATAATGCCTGAGGGATGATGGGGAAAAATTGGATTCTGGATATAATTAGATTTGGTAGAAACACTATTATAATCTTGCCAAAATAAATTCTGCTTTTGCTCCTGGAATCAGTAGAATTTATCAGTGCTTAAGCACAGCTGGACTGTGCCTTTGATTTCATGAAAGTTTCTTAATGTCAGAAATCCGAGAACCAAGTAAAATAGAATCTGAACCCAAGTAATTCGATTTCTATTCTGAGAATATCCAATTTTGCTATATGGATAGCAACTTTCTGGAGTTTCAAAACAGTTTTTTCTCAATTGTACTTTCAGAAACCAAAGATTAAACCTGTTATCTTCTGCATTTGAAACATGTGCTTTAATGCTGAATTGAGTGTTCCTTAGGGGTGGGATTCAGACCAGTTCTATAGAACCGATTGTTATGATTCTGAGCAGTTTGGAGAACCAGCAAATTGTGCCTTTGGTTGGCCCTGCCCATCTCTGCCTGCCCCTCCCCTCCCCTCCCTGCCCAGTCATTCCTTATCACACATGCATGATATTGCATGTATGCCCAACATCGCTGACTGCATTCTCCCCTGCCCAGTAACTCCTTAAGGTATTTCTTTTTTCCCTCTCCCGATGATCAGCTGTGCCCGGGATCCCTCTCACTGTCTTACTGCTCCACCCAAGAGATCCAGGAGGCAAAAAGGGGCACATGGGGGGGAAGCGGGGGGGTTGCTGCTTCCTGAACCCCAGGGAAGCTTCCTGGAAGCAAAAACATCCCCTCCCAGGAGGCTACTCTGAGGCCAAGGAGGTCCAAAATGGAGTTGGGAGGGGCTGCACAGTTCCCCCAGGCTCCATTTTTTTGCCTTCTTGGTCCCCAGGGAAACCTTCTGGGAGCAAAAATGCCACCCTGAGACCCAGAAGGCCCAAAAATGGACCATGTGTAGATGCTGCGCGGGCCCCCCCAGACTCATTTTTTGCTTTCCTGGGTAGCTTTCCTTCCCCAGGGAAGCCTTCTGGGAGCAAAAACGCCACCCAGGAGGCCTCCCTGAGACCCAGGAGGCACAAAAATGGACCATGTCTGGATGCTGTGCGGGCCCCCCAGGCTTATTTTTTGCCTTCCTGGGCCCCAGGGAAGCCTTCTGGGAGCAAAAACATCCCCCAGAAGGCTTCCCTGAGGCCTGGAAGGCCCAAAATGGAGTGTGCCCTCCCCAGGCTCAATTTTTTGCTTCCCTGAGCCCCAGGGAAGCCTTCTGGAAGCAAATATGACCCCCACCAAGAGGCTTCCCTGAGGCCTTTGCCAAAAAAAGAAAAACAAGCCACATCTACCCAGTCATATGGACATGCCCACCTAGCCATGCCCACCTAGCCATGCCCACCAAACCGGTTGTTAAAAAGTTTGAATCTCACCCCTGGCGTTCCTCCCCTGTTTCACCATCTGATTTTTAAAATTGTTGAGCATAATTTGGATTTTATATTCATAGGTTGGGTCAAAAGCTATCTAGGACACTGAGGTCCAGTTTTCAGTCACTGAATGCAATGTAATTAACTTTGAAACATTTGAGATTTCAGCAAACTTTAACCATAATTTTTCAAACATATCTTGTCCCATATATCTAGAATTCTTTTTTTTTCTTATTTACAAGCTGAAAATTATGTCCAATTCCACATTCTTTGCTTTCCTAATTCTTTAAGAATGTTATCATAACAAATGATAGACATTTTTACAAAAATCTATTTTTACAGGTTTTTCATTTGCATGTTGCACAAAGGCAATTCAGATGGTCTAAATATTTGAGGAATGTTGGGAAACAAGCAACATTTAAGAAAAATAGTGTAGAAAAAGGTGTTCTCGTGCAATCATGTAGAGAAGCACAAGAGTTTAACATGAAATAACAAAGGTGGGGATGTGCTGTCTAGAAAGCTGTCTTCATTATTGTTCAGCCACTTTAAAACTTACTTCCTCCACATGGTTCTGTGCATGTTGACTTTGCATAGATGACTTAGCTAACAGAAAACTGGATGCTTCTTGAAATTCAAACTTTGAGAAGTTTATTTTTATCTTTGTTAATGTCAAATAGTTGTTGTTCTTTAAGAGCTCTGGCCTCTTTATTGTTTTCTTTTCCTTTTATAAAATAATGTGTTTGCAAAGCTTCTATTACAATTAAGAATTGAAATTTGGCCTGCAGGAAGAGGTCCAAAATCCACAATTATATCTCTGTGGTTCAATGGTAGAACCCACTCTTGGCATAAAAGAAGTCCCAGGGTGAATCAGTGACAACTCAGAACAATTTAGACTTTCCCTTCTATATAGCTAAAGGGAGACTCTACAGAGTTAAAAGATTCCTGGGAAATGCAAGGGAATCCAATAAATTCATATAATTTGGTTTTGAAGAAGCATTTTCAAACTTTCCCCCCTGCCCATCCATTTTTAAATTAATTTCATAAGGAAGGATGCTCCGTATATCAAAGAATGCCTTAAATTACTGAAATTGAGGTGGAAACTGTGGTTGGTTTTCCAGATGTTACTGAACAGTTCCCAGTATTCTCAGCCACCAAGCCTATTGGTTACTGGAAACTACCATTTTTGCCAACTTCTCCAACCTATCCTAAACTGCTGCTCTTTCCAGCAGGCAAAATTGGCCAGTTCTTATTTGATAGGTTGAATACGTAAGATAGGTAAGGTGCAGTGGTTAAAATGCAATATTTCAGGCTGACTCTGCTCATTGCCAGGTGTTCAATCCTGATCGGTTCAAGGTTGACTCAGCCTTCCATCCTTCCGAGGTCAGTAAAATGAGGACCCAGATTGTTGAGGACAATATGCTGATTCTATAAACTGTTTAGAGAGGCTGTAAAGCGGTATATAAGTCTATGGCTATTGATATTGGAAACCAGTTGCTCTGCTCTCTCAGAAACCTTTTTATCCTGGCGACCATACTTCTTACAGCTGTTTTTCTCCCCTTCTTTCCAGGGGAATCCCTACATGTGCAATGAGTGTGACGCAACCATTGATGAACTGGCACATCCACCCGAACTGATGTTTGATGCCGAAGGAAGGCATCCCTATACCTTTTGGCAATCAACCACTTGGAAAGGTTACCCAAAGCCTCTCCAAGTGAACATTACCCTATATTGGAACAAAACCATCGAACTCACGGACAACATAGTCATCACCTTTGAATCCGGCCGCCCAGACCTAATGATCCTGGAGAAGTCCCTCGACTATGGTCGGACGTGGCAACCATACCAATATTATGCTACAGATTGTCTAAATGCTTTTAACATGGAACCAAAAACAGTGCGGGATTTATCTCAACAGACAGTCCTAGAAATCATTTGCACAGAAGAATATTCCACGGGGTACATGGCCAACAGTAAGATCCTCCACTTTGAGATTAAGGATAGATTTGCATTTTTTGCTGGACCTCGGCTTCATAATATGGCTTCTCTCTATGGGCAGCTCGATACAACCAAGAACCTAAGAGATTTCTTTACTGTCACAGACTTGAGGATAAGATTGCTCAGGCCAGCAACTGGGGAATTATATGTGGATCCACAGCACTTGACACGGTACTTTTATGCAATCTCCGACATAAAAGTAGTTGGAAGGTAAGAGAACATAAACAAGTATATGTGCATTTTTTCTTCCAATCACGTTAACCTCCTGTTTTATCTCCTTTTCCTTTTCTTTTCTAAATTGAATTATTAAACTATTGTGATTTAAAATATATACAATCTTTTGCATAGGTAGGTAGGTAGATATAGATATAGATTTAAAAATCTATAATGGTAGTCCTCAACTTACAACTATGATTGAGACCAGAATTTCAATTGTTAAGCAAATCACTTACAGTTGTTAAGTTAATAATACAATTGTTAAGCAAATCTGGCTTCCCCCATTTAGTTTGCTTGTCGAAAGCTGGCTGGCAAGATCGTAAACGGCAATCATATGACCCCAGGATAGCAATAGCACTTATACTTATATATCACTTCACAGTGCTTTACAGCCCTCTCTAAGCGGTTTACAGTCAGCATGTTGCCCCCAATAATTTGGGTCCTCATTTTACCCACCTCGGAAGGATGGAAGGCTGAGTCAACTTTGAGCCTGGTGGGATTTGAACTGCCAAACTCTAGGCAGCTGGCTGCAGAAGTAGCTTGCAGTACTGCATTCTAACCACTGCGCCATAGAGGCTCATACTGGATGCTGCAACCGTTGATTGCCAAGCTCCCAAATTTTGATCATGTGACTGTGAGGATGCTGTGACGGTTGTAAATGCAAGTACTGGCTGTAAATCACTTTTTCCAGTGCCATTGTAACTTCGAGCAGTTGCTAAATGAATAGTTGTAAGTTGAGGACCACTTTTAATGTATTGATTTCTAAGTCCAATGATACCGAGTCGAACACCAGTTACAATTACTGTACATGAATGAACGTTAGGGTATTGTTTTTCTTTTTTAATGGCCATGTTCTCACAACAGCAATCTTTTGGGAGACACTTGACCTTCATACATGACAATAATGGCCAAAGTTTTCCTTCCTTCCTTTTCTTCCTTTTCCCACTTTCTGTATTATATTCTTTCTCTCTTTCCTTTTTCTTCCTTTTTCACAAAGCAGGACACAGGGAAGAAACAGGTCACTTTTGTCAGGATTCTCAAATGGTTGCCTGCAGTAAGCATTTGAAGTCATGCCTAGGATTGGATGGAGTGATATTCTTTACAGCTGTTTGCCTTCCCGTGATTTATAGCATCAGACACGAGATGCATGTGTTGATGATTGCTTGGCAAGCTCCAGTTGCTAAGTGGTTTAGAAGTATTTTTTTATTGAATGAAAAGTAAAAGAAAAAGGTTGTGTATACAAAGCATGCATTAGGATTAACACACCCAGTGCTATTTTTTTGGTGTAAATTAAAACTATTACTTTCTAGAGATCTGGATATGGAAGATGTATTAGGCACAGGTAAAGGTAAAGAAGTCTCTGCAGGCTTGACTGACTCTGTTAGTTATAACTCTAGGGAACAGTGTCATTCAAAAGTAACTGCTTGTGGGATCAAGCAGCTTTTCATTTTTCTATGAACAATCATCTATGCCTAATCTATGCTACCCCTGTGCCAATAAAATGGCTGCTAATTCCAGTGCTTGCTCTGTCAATGAGCAAATGGGAAAATACACTAGAAAAAATAAAAACAGAATAAAAATCATAAAGATGGCAGACACATTAGGACTCGGCAAACAAATCCTAAACTGTTTATAGCTGTGGTCCCCTTTGTCTCTGCCTTCACCTTGCCTTCCTCTTGATAATATTTAATTATCATCTTTCATTTTATGCATCTCTGGGTTGTGCCAGCAGCTCTAGGCCAGTAAAAATATTCCACAGATTAATGTCTACCAATATTGTCCAATTTCTCAATTGGATGATTTTCAACATAGGATTGCATTCCTAAAATAATACAGTAAAGATAAAAAAAAATAATCAGAAGTGCGATTGCTACTTCTCAACAAGTAGGAACCAACTTATGATCGCAATAGGGACCAGAATTTCCTAAGCAAGACAGTTGCTAAATGAATTGTGCCCTATTTCATAAACTTTTTGCATAGTTGTTAAGCAAACCCCTGCATTTTAATGAATCCCTGCAATTGTTAAGTTAATTGCATGGTCACTAAACAAATCCAGATTTCCCCATTGACTTGCTTGCTGGAAGCCAACTGGAAGGTCACAGATGAAGATCACATGACCACAGAACACTGCAACCACTGTAAATACATGCCAATACCCAAGCACTCAAATTTTGATCAGGCGAATGTGGGGATGCTATGATGATCATAAGTGTGAGGATCGATTGTAGGTAACTTTTTTCAGGGCCATTGCAACTTTGAACAGTTGTTAAAGGGGCGTCAAACTGGATTTCTTCGAGGGCCAGATCAGCATTGTAGTTCTCCTCTGCAAGGTGGGGTCAGCGGCAGGGGGTCAGTGATAGGGGCAGGGCAGATGCCTCCTGCAACATCTGCTGGTCAAAAGGGGAGACACAGCCCCCCTGTGCCTCGTTATTGACCTCCATGGCCTCCTGCAGCATCTGCTGGCTGAAAACGGACATTATGGCCCATTTGTGGGGCCTGTTTTAGGCCCATTTTTCGGCCTGTTTTCAGCCCATTTTTCAGCCTGTTTTGGGGCACATCTTTGGCCAGCAGAGTGCTGCAGGAGGCCATTGAGGGTGAAAATGAAGCATGAGGAGCCGCACGTGGCCCATTTTAGCCACCAGAGGCACTGCAGGCTGGTCCTTTGATATTTCCAGGCCAGACCCACGGGCTGGATTTAAGCACCCCGTAGGCCGGATTCAGCCCGTGGGCCTTGAGTTTGACACTCTTGCTGTAGAATATATACGGGAGATATGTCCATGATTTCATAAGTAGCATTGCTTTTCTTTATATGAACTACATACTACATTAACGGTGTTAACTTTTGGGAATTATTACCTAAGCCAGAGGTCAGGACCATACAGCCTGTGGGCACCAAAGTATAAGTGATCTCCAAAGTGCTTCCAAAGAACTTTTAACAAAAATAAAATGTGGATTTTCCCACCTATGATCTTGCAAAATTTGGAAGGGCCAAAATGTTATTAGATTTTCATCAAAACCTTGTAAACACTTCGATGCCTCTAGATCGGGTATTTATTTATTTTATTCTGTCAATTGCTTATAAGATAATAGATATAAGTAAAAACATAGTTATGAATACATGGATACATATAAGAAAAATAAAAAAAGAAACATTAGGACAGGGATGGTAGGCACGTTGGTGCGCTTATGCAAACCCCTACAGACCTCTTAGGAAAGGGGTGAGGTCAATAGTAGACAGTCTAAGGTTAAAGTTTTGGGGGTTTGGGGAAGAAACCACAGAGTCAGTTAGAGTATTCCAGACATTGACCACTCTGTTGCTGAAGTCGTATTTCCTGCAATCAAGTTTGGTGCAATTAAGCTTGAGTTTGTACCTATTGTTTGCTCTTGTGTTGGTATCAAACTCGATTTCATTGTGGGCCACATCAAGGTTGTATTTCATCTCAGGACTGGGTGGGTGTGGTCAGGATGGGCATGGTCAGCTTGATGTCACTCATGTCGAGATTACCTATGGTGGCCCAAGCACTCTGCCAATGAAAACGTAGTTTAGGAAGTCCTCCTGTGGCGGCCTCCTGAGCTCTGTTTTTGCTTGCAGAGTCACTGCATGCGATCCTTCACTGTTTCCAGGGTGCCCCTACGGGCCAGATCTAAGCACCTTGCAGACCAGATCTGGCCTGCGAGCCTTGAGTTTGACACCCCTGCTCTAAATCATAGGTTGGAACTATTAGAATAACAGATAACTAAGCCACAAGCACACAGAGCGACTCTATTCAAACTTCTGTGTATGGAACTAAGCACGAAAAGATAGGTTGCTTTTTATTTTAAGTCATTTGAGTCAGGAAAAATGTAATTATGAATCTTTGACAATTATGTTTTGCTTCCCTGCTGCAGTGCATTGACCCAGACACATGCTATCATTTGAAAGCAAATTTGCTGTTTTATTAAACTAGTAAACTTGTTACTTTCCTGATCACTGATTTTTTTCTTCTTCTAATGAAACTATATGATTCATATTTAAGATTGCAGTAATTGCTGTGGCATCTGGAATTTTACGATGCCAGGGGAAACTAAAAACTCAATGTAGTGATTTTTAAAGTTAAGCCCCCTGTAGGGATTACCATAGTTTACTGAGATCTACTATATATAGGAGCAATCTATATTTGTCTATAAAATAGCTAGCTGGCTAATTTTTAACTGGCTGATATATCTTCAGTATTGTCAATCCTTGTCCTGTTGCAATTAAAGTGGAAACTGCTGTCACAAAATTCAGTAAGCATAAAATTATATGAAAGGTGCATATTAGTAGTAAGTAATATGATGGTAAGAATTTGAGGGGTGGGAGACGGAGAAATACTGCACTTGTAAATCACTAAAGATCTTGTTTGGAGTATTCCATGCAACTCATTGTACTCAGAACAAATATGTATTATTGCTTTATATTGCAAGAGTAGATGAGCATTTGTTTTGCCCAACATTAGATGAAAATGAAAGTTAATTTGTAACTGAGCTAGACAATCCATTGGTATACAAGCGTTGATCTTATCTATGTTATTAATGTGTTAGATTGTGCATCTGCATTATTGTCTCAAGAACTATGCATGAAGAATCCAGTCAAGAATTTTGCCTCAATCTTCGAAGTCTTGCAAAACTTCTCCTTTTATCTGCAACAACTAGATTATTTTACAATCATTTGTAAACTTGAGGAAAACTTGAAGGCATCTTTGATCACTGAATATGTACAAGGAAAGAAGTTTGGCTCTGCATGTTAGAAAAAACCATGTTAGTATTCAGAAAATCTAGTCAGCAGCCATTGGGACTTCTTTACATGATTGGAATCCAATCTTATTATATGATCATAGTCTTACGGATCATATCTGATGCTTTTTGGCAGATGAAACCAATATGGTATAAGTAGCCTAGTTCTAAAGTTTAGATGGTATCCATATCTATTGCCCTTCATATCACCATTCCTTTCACTTGATATTGTACTCATATTGTATATTATTAATATACTTTTAATATTTTATATTCAATATAAAAATAACAATTAATATACAAAGTAATATTGTACTCATTCTTTCTAAAATGCATTAGAAGTTCTCACTATACATGACAAAGACAAGGATTATCTTTAGGAATATTCTACAACTCTCTTCAAAATGGATGTCAATCAATATGTGGTCTTTAATTCTTCAAAATTCACAGTAGTGACTATACTTCTGGAGAATTATAGAAATTAGACTACACATCTGGAGGGCGCCCGATTGGAGAAAACTATTTGTGGTCATAGAAACAATAGTGTCCACTTTACCCTGAGGCTATATTGTGACATGTTTTCCTACCAGAAGTAGAAATAATTTCATTTTCCCCTTAAGATTTTCATGATATTTGACCAGTGAGATGGATGACAGCTGATGTCAACTTTTCTGGCACACGGAGCTGTCCATTTCAACATAACAAAAATGTGGGGGAATTTCTCCTCGTTGTAAGAGAGAAAAAGCTATTTAACTTGTAGATGTTAATAGTACATTTGCATATGTTCTGTTCAGGGTTTTTTTTTTTAATCACATAGCATATCAAGCATACAGCAGGAACTTATTCTGATTTGAACCTATCAACACAGGCACTTAGTGCAAATGTGTTTTTAATGAGAAGAAATAATTCAGACTGGAAAAAAATAGCTGCGGTCCTAGTTAACATTCTTCCTGCCCTTTTTCTGGCATGTATTAACAGCTATTAATTTGAAATGTCAAAACATTAAAGTGCTCTTGGGTTCATAACTGTTCTTTAAATGCATAACTATTGTTTGACTAATAGTTATTTGGATACCCTATTTGTACGTGTTACATCAATATTGACCTATATCGTATTTTATCATTCCCTTCCTGTCAAAGGCATGCAGCTTATGTATATTTTGATGGAAAGCTCTTCCCATCCTAAAGTATTTTAGGTTTAGGAGATGCAACTTAAATCTGTAGCAGAGTTCAGTGATGTTTCCATTGGCTTGTTTATACATAATCCCAAATCCAGTGGTTCTCAACTTTTTCTTCACCCCCTTTAAATAACTTTTGTGGTCATGGACCACCAAGATTTAACTCAAGATTTGACTCAAGATTTCTTCAAGCCTTCATGGACCCCCTCTGATGAATCACGCCCCCCCCCCCGGGAGGGACCAAAAGTAGAGAACCACTTCCCTAGTTCATTTAATTAGGTTAAAGCATTTCGTGTGACACAAACAATGCTCCATATAAGAACACAAACTCCTAAGAAAGTCACATGGCAGAGAAACCTCAGTTACCCCAAAACGTCAAAATGCAAGAGGTTTAGTTTTTCATTTGAAGTGACCATTTTCTAATAAATATTAAGAAAGGGGGAGGGAGGGAGGGAGGCAGGGAGAGAGAGAGAATTAAAGTATTTGTAAGGACAAGCATTTAAAAAACAATCAGCTCTCCAAAATAGAATTTACTGAAAACCACCACCACAATCAACAGAAAAAAGGTTGCTCCGCTCATTCTAAAAATTAGAGGAAATCACAGAGAGCTTTTATCTGATGCCATGGCTTGTTAAACTTTCTAGTATTAAACATATACTAGAAAGGATTAGATATATAATTATCTGCCGTGTAATCCTATTCTAGCAGATTACATTTGTGTGACTTCCTTTTTCGTTGTTGTTGGTCATCATCTTACAAGTAGCTGGTGCTGATAAAACACCTTTTGTTAGTCTCCCTCCCCCTCCTTCATTTCAACTCCCGTATCCTTACCTGTCTCCCACTGATAAAACCTTAAGCAGGCTTTCAGTCCTGGATACTGTCCTTGCTATCTATATGAAAGTATATGAAAATATATGATGTTTGGAAGAAGCTGATCAGAATGTTTAGCTTTTGCTTACATTATATTATTTCTAGCCATTTAGGACTATAGTTTTTCCCTTTCCTGCCAGTTCAAGCGCCAAAATTCAGCAGTTTAAAAATGAGGATGAACTAAGAAAAGGGGGGGGAGTTCTACTATATCTCCTATTCTTACCATGTGGTTATAATTCTATACAAATACTGTACATGTCATGCGCCTGTTGGAGACTGACTCTGAGGGAGAGGAGGAACAGCTGACGGGAGTGGAAGTATGACTCTGGAGGTTGTGGAGGATGCTGGGGAAGGGCAGAGGCCGGTTGGGCAGTCAGAGGAAAACCCAGACCCATCCCCCCTCCATCCTAGGGCACACAGGGTGGACAGGATAAGGGAGAGACGTGAATGACGTGCTCTACAGGGGAGGAAAGGGCCTTGATCCTCTTCATGGGCTGCAGCTATGAGAACTGGTTAAAAGGACGGACATGTGTATGGGCCAGTGCTGGAAACAAAGCATGGAAAAATCTCTAATCTGTCGTTCCTCTCTTGAGTTTGGAGTCCTTCCCAGTGTGTATTCTGATATCTGTGGATGTCTTCAAGCCTTATCTTGCTTGGTTTCCTTAATTGCTTCAGAGTGGTTTGTGTTGTTTTTACTCTTTATAATTTATAGGCATTTTTAGTTTAAACGGCATTTCCTCCTTTTCGTAACTGCTTGTGGGGGAGTTTTTTGTCTCCAGTCAAGGATATTTTGAGCTTTGAAGCAAAATGAAGGAATAAAAAGGGCTTCACCTATTCTTGTGACTGTGTTTATTTTATATCCCACCCTGGATCATCACAGTACAGGGGGAGAAGGCTGTTTTCCATCGCACTGGCAATATATTATAGGAAGTATCTTATGCAGATATTTGTTAAATGCATATGCAAAATTCCATAGTTACCTTATGGTAAAGTTTTTCAGAGCAATATTCAGTGTTAATATTTTTTTAAAAAATCGAGTGCATATAATGCAGAGTGAAGGTCAGCAAAATTATACTCAAGTTGCTGTGATTTATTCATTTAAAACATTTATATAGTCTCCCATCTTATACCAAACTCTAGGTGGTTCCCAATCAAGAATTAAAAAGACATCAATAATAAAATAAGATCAAAATCATATTAAAACTATTGAAACCGTAAACATTGGAAAACCTGGCACTAAGTTAAGTTTCCAATAAGCAGTTGGAATACCACCAAATGCATCCATTTTGATCTCCAACATTATTTAGGGGGGGGGGGGGGGGGCATTCAGGAGCTAGCCAGGTATTGTAAGATGATCTGATCATCACTTTCCATTAATTCCTTATGAGTATAGCTACATGTTGTAGCTATTTTGCTATTGTGGATCTTGCATTAGAATCTATTGTTGCATTCTCCGAGCTTGTGGTTGGTTTCCGAATATTTTGTTACCAGGCTCACAAGACCCTGACCCAATGTGACCCTCAGCTGACATGACCTCACCATCACAAGACCTACTGACCACACAAAGCCCTTATAAACAGAAGAACACTGACACTTACATCTCGTAAATTCTGCTGAAAATGTTACCTAGCCTGGTATTGAAACATTTGGAAACCAACTCACAAGCTCCACCCTTATCTTCCACCCGAGTTACAGATATTCGTCACTCTCACAAACTAAATTAATTATGTTCCTACCCTTGAGAATCTTAACATAGTTTCAGTGCTAGAAAAATCACAGCTCTTAATCTTGCTCTTCCACTTTGAAATGAATAACTCAATAACTTCTGATTTTATGCAGGTTCAAGGTACTATGTTTTCTACAGATTTTTAAAATATGATTACTAAGTTACATACAGAATTGTAATGCATACATTGTCTGAGAAAATCAGGCCAATTTTCCAGTGTTTTATACTTTTTCACTTGGAACCTTGCAGATTGCTCTCTTTTGTCTCTTGGTATATATGCAGGGACAGCTTGAGAAAGTAGAAAGTAGATAATTTCTTTTATTCAAGATCTTAAACAGGTTCAAAGTCAAACCAAGTAGTTAACAATAACCAGATTTAAATGTACTATATTAACTGTGACTGAACATTATGTAGAGGTTTTCAGATCAACAATCAAATAGCAATAACACGGACAGTTATGCCATCAAAGTGAAATCCTAAAACACAAATTGCTAGATCCAGGCTTTCACCTTATATCTGAAAAAAGATATAAGATGAAAGCTTGAATTAAATATAATTATGAATATACATTAATAGGTAGTTAATGTCTGTGAATGCTCATAGTGTATAAAATCCATCTGAAAACTCCAATACTAATAAATCAAAGCAGGAACAAAGTAGATAATTATTAATTATACTGCTTGCTTTCTGTGGCCTTTGAAACAGGAGTAAGGTGGGAAAGTACATGAAAGCTATCACATAGAAGTTACTAGCTAAAGAAGATCCTTTTCAATGCAGTAAAAATAAGACTCATTATTCATTTAATGTACAATTTGCTTTTGTCAATTAACTGTATTTTTCTATGAAATTTGTCTAATTTACATTGCATTTGGGCTGGAAATGTTGCATTCTGATGATAAACACCTAATCTCTTCCATTGTTGTTTATTGAAGTTTCATTTGCTACCTTTTGCTGAATGCTTATTAAGATAATAAAAAAGAGGAAATGTGGAGGTTAGCAGTTTCAGCAACTCCATTGTGCTACCATTATTTGAGAAACCTAATAATCCTCATAAACTAATTCCGACTTATGAACAGCCTGCTTCACTAAATCAGGACTATTTTCTCAAGTGAATAACAGACGAGTTCAGTGTGCTAGTCCCTTAATTAAAGAGAGCCTCTCTTCATCTTGATCTTGTTTTAATTTACAGGGTACTAGTACAATAATATCACTAATGGAAGGTACATTAAAGGGCATCAAGTAGCATTAACTGTATTAAATTATAGCACTTGTGTTAATTAACTTCTGGAGTAAGATGGTCGTAATGGCTAAAAAGGTCCACTAATGTATAAATAAAGTCTTGCTGGGTGAGAATAGAATGGAAGCAAGGGAAGGCTTCCTGCCCTCTTTTCATTATAAATCACTTTTTAAAAAAAATAAAAATAAAGCTTAGCAATGCAGATAAACATTCCATTATCTATACTTTGCAGTCCTTGGATATGTTGGATCAGTTTAAGAGTTTATTTAAAATACTTGGATGGAAAACATTCGTAAAGAAGGCGCAAAAGGTGTTTACATGAAAAGAGCTCTGCTGCGTCTGACCCAGTTATTCCTACATCTACTCCAAGACATACATAGTTATCAGGTTAGAGATAACATTAAATTGTTGCTTAGCAATAGCAGTAGCATTTAGACTTATATACCACTTGACAGTGCTTTACAGCCCTCTCTAAGCTGTTTACAGAGTCAGCCTATTGCCCCCAACAATCTGGGTCCTCATTTTACCAACCTTGGAAGGATGGAAGGTTAAGTCAGCCTGGTGAGATTCAATCTGCCAAATTGCAGTCAGCTGGCAGTCAGCAGAAGTACCCTGTAATAAAGTGTTCTAACCACTGCGCCACCATGGCTCAGTTTAATATTGGCTCCTTTTCTTTTCTACCTCTGGTGCAAGTCTCTTCTACTTTGTTTCTCATTTAGCCAGTCTAATGCTATACAGGGTAGTCTTCGACCACAATTGAGTCCAAAATTCAAGTTGCTAAACGAGACATTTGTTAAGTGAGGTTTGCCCCATTTTACGACCTGTCTTGCCACAATTGTTAAGTAGTTAAGTTACAAACATGGTTGTTAAACGAATCTGGCTTCCCTATTGACTTTGCTTGTCAGAAGGTTGCAAAAGGTGATCACGTGATCCCAGAACACTGCCGCCGTCATAACGATGAGTCAGTTGCCAAGTATTTTAATTTTGATCACATGACCATGGGAATGCGGCCACATTTGTGAAAAAAGGATCATACATCACTTTTTTCAGTGCCATTGTAACTCTGAATGGTCATTAAATGAACTGTTGTAAGTCAAGGACTATCTGTAGTCAAATCTTAAAGTAGGTATGAACAACCAAGGATAACCACATCTGAGCCTAGGATGACTGTTAGCAAAAGGGAATCACTTTGTGAATCTCTTTTTTTACCATCTAGTGGCTGTCCAGATTTTTACACCCCAAATATGAAAGCCATAAGGAATGTAATGAATCTTAAATTTTTAAATTGTAGTTATCCCAGCTTCTTGCTATTGTCTACTCTGGTTGACATTGGTACAAGTTGAGTTCTAAAGCATATATGTAAGCTAGATTTTCTAGTTATGCCCTACATTGTGATTAATAGTAATGAATGTTTATGCAGCAAAACAAGCCAGGTTCCTGGATGTAGTCACACATCTTTGCAGGCGGATGAAAGATTAAAATTACAGTGAAAAATAGGACAGTCCCATGCTTGCCTAAGTCTCTTGTAACTGAAACGCATATGAATTTAATACATTTCTCTACTCCTTTAAAGTAAAAAATCAACAACTATTATTTTCTATTACTGATTAAGAATGGTGGCAAAGAGATGCAGTAAAAATGATCTGTGCAGCAGTACTTGTTTATGCCCATATTTCTTTTTTCTGTGAATTTACTTGGAAGAAGTTAGATACTTCAAATGTGAAATGATAAAACTTCCATTTGCTGTAATGTCTCCTTCCTCCTTAGAGTTCAGAAGGCAGTCAAGCTAAAATCCAGGGACCATTTTCCCAATTCTTCAATGCTGCTTTAGTCTAAAACCTAAAATATCTTCAATCCCTTTGCAATATCCAACATTAAGCCTTTCATTTTATTTTTATACTCTTCTCTCAGCTGGAATCTCCAGTATTTGAACCCTGGGGTTTTCCAGCTGTGTCCCTGCAATAACAGCAGCTCAGTTTTTGTCCCTCATATTATCGTTTTTAAATTTAATCTACCTCAAGGCCTGAATGTGTTATCCTTCAGGGAAGGAGGGAGGGAGAGTTCCCCATGTTTTCCCCTTCAGTTAGCAGGCCTACAATTCTACCATAATTCTAAATGCTCACTACTGAGATTTTAAGAAGTGATTTTTTTTCATGAAAGTTAGGATGTTGTCTGTCGAAAACATGAATATAGTTAAAGAATATCCTACCCGTATGTCTAATGTTACAGCAGGTGACTTGATGGCTCTCCCTCCATTTTGTTAACCTTGTAGCCTTATTAACTTTTTAACTTAGATTTTTTAATTTATTTTTTTATTTGTAAATTTTAACCTTTTTTGAAACTCTGGGTTTTTTTTTAAATTAAATAATATGTACTTTATTCAAAGAAGATTAAAATACAAAAAATTCTAAAATATTTAAAAACTCAGGTTTTTAACTGTGTTTTAGTCATGTTTTAGTATTATGAAGTTGTTTGTAAACCACCAAGAGTCATTTACTGAAATGGGTATAGAAATTTGAGAAATAAGTAAGCAAACAAACAAATCCACTTCATGTATTTTCCGGTACTTGCAAAGTGTTATATGTGAGGCTTCAAGTAGCTGTTAACTGTTAAAAGTCATTTTTCTGATGTTAATCAAAATTGAATGATTTAAAAAAATCTTTACAACTTAGAGTAGACTGGTTTTACTGTTATGAAGATCAGTCTCTTTCTCTTCCGGTTGCAGAACTTGCGGTAGTCTTGAAATCAGATTTCCCTTCAGACTGTCCTCCTCCCAAGTCCTTCAGACAGGTGAAGTGGATAATAAAGAGCATATAAGAGAGTATGAAGAAGCTTTATTTTTGCTTCCTTGACTACAGGAAGGCCTTGATTGTTTACATCATGCCAGAATATGGAATCTACTAATGGGGCCAGAACACCTGAATGATCTTCTGAGGAACCCTTACAATAAAGAAGAGGCTAAATTAAAAATAGAAAGTATAGAAACAGAATGCCCCAGGACAAGAAAGAGAGTAGAACACAGATCCATGGTATCCACATATCTGGTTAATGTAAATAGCCAATATATTATGTCAGGACTACATTGGTAGATGGAAGCTTTTTTCACAATAGCTCTCTTCATATGGCGTCCCAGAGTTAAAACCTACAAAATGTGCATAAGGAGAACCTTTGAATCTAAGGATGTATTTCTTTTTTATGTTTTATGGTATTATTGTTTGATCTATGGTGGATCTTCCTGGTCTAAAGCCAGCCTGTTCTTCAGCCAAGATATTGTTGTCTTCAATCCAGTCATAAAACTTCTCAAGTAGGTGTTTGAAATAGATTTTGCTAATTATATTCAAAAGAGTGGCTGAGCAGTAGTTGGACAGATTTTTCTTTTGTCCTTTTTCATAAATTGGAACTATGAAAACTGTGTCCAGGAGTGTATTCAGCAGGTTCTGACCAGTTCTGAAGAACCGGTAGCAGCAATTTTGGGTCGTTCGGAGGACCGGCAAATACCACCTCTGACTGGCCCCGCCCCAATCTCTTCGAGTCCCAGATGATCGGCTGGGTCTTCTTTTGTTGCCCTGCACAGGAGAACAGAGCTGGAAAGCAGGTTAGTGGGGTGGGGAGGAAATGGTGATTTTGCAGTAACCTTCCCCCAGGAGTGGGGAGAGAATGGGGATTTTGCAGTATCCTTCCCCTGCCACACCCACCAAGCCAAGCCATGCCCACAGCACCAGTAATAAAAAAAATTCTACTCCACTACTGGCTTTTTCTCAATCTCCTGGATATGAGTGGTATTATCTTCTATTGTTTTTTAATATAAGAATTTTGAAATTACATAAGAAACAACAACAAAAAGAAATGAAAAGGAGAATAATCTCAAGAAGGAAGGTAATGACAAACTTAAGCGAAAACAGAAATCATAAATATATTTTCATATATGTATCAAAGTAACTAAAAATTGGTCTTGTTACTTGTAAGCTGTAAAGGTGGAAAATGGAGAAAGAGCAGGAGAAATAATACGAATACCTTTGAATTAAATATGGAACATGGTTAAATAAGAGGAAGCACACAGAAAAACTAATGAATAAATCCTGGATCAAATGAAGAGTAATTGTTTTCTTGAAATGATGATCAGCAAATAGAACCTCACATACTTGGGACAGCTGATGTGATTGGATTACAAACTCCAAAAAAAAAAAAAACACCCCATCACACCAAAACAATAGGCAACATTGAGTGAAGTAGAAGGAAGAAACAATGGATATGACAAATGGACCAAAGAGATTACAGATCTGTCCTTGGAAGCTCTATAATATATCACTGAAGATAGATGAGATGCTGAACATAGAGTGATCAGAAGTTAGGGATTCTTGCAAGGCACTAACTAACAACTGTTATTGAACAGTACTGATTAGTGTTATACAACCGAACTTGGTGCGACATAGAAGGGATCAGGAAAGTTTTTGGTTCCATTGATGCCAGTTGAATAGAGTTAGACATACATATTTAGGGTTTTTTAAAAAAAATATTTTGGGAGAATGATGATATCTCTTCTGGCAGTGAGTTTTGATTAGGAGATATATTTTAAGTTATGATTTTTCAAAAGCTTTTTTTTGTTTAATTAATTTATTTTGTGTCTCTGAAACAAAATGTGAAAAAGTTACGATATTTATGTAGTGACTTACCAAGCACATCTACATTATATTAAAGTAACCAGAATATCATTACAATCCCCAAGGCATGTCACAATTTTGGGGCACCTCTAATGTTTGGAAATTGAAAGTTGAAACATTTGACACGCCCCATGTGTGTAAACCTAATGTGTTGTGACTTCTCCTGATAAACTTCCAAATGAACTGAGAAGTTAGTGCCACAGTGATTTTAGTATTCTTAATAAAAACACCATCCTGCAAAAATGTCTCCTGCATGGATAGTAATGAAATCAGAAGTGTTTGAATAGAACTTACTCAGAAGAAATGCAACTTAAGTGGTAGGATAAGGGAGGTAGTTCTTCTAGTTTTACATCTTGCTGAGTGAAGCCTAAGTGAAGAAAATGTGTACAACAATGATATTATTGTGTGTGATAGATAATAATGTCCTTAACAGTTGCCATTTGGTGCCATTTATGCTGTATCGTAACTCCGCAGAAGATACAGGGAGAAGCAGTGAGCTTTTATTGGGCAGGAGTATACCTGAAATCTCTTCTGCCTTTTTGAACACATAATTGATTGGTAAATGATTCACAACCATTAGTTATATCTTGTCTATTCCAGATTATGGATGTAGCTTCCATCAAAAAGGCTATATTCTCAGCAAATTGGAGTAGTATTCCCAACTCTGAAGTCCCCTATGCCTATAAGTAATCATGCTGATTATATTAAAAGCAATTCACATTTAAATCTGCTCTCTTTACACACAATATTGTTTTATTTTAAAGTAGATCCTAGACTTCATTTTAGCAACCCATCTACTTCACCCTGTTTTGTGAAAATCAGATAATCAACACAATTCAAAACATTTTGCAATAGCATCCATACTAGCCTAATGTTCTCCAATCCCTTTGGGATTCTGCCAGCATTTAGTATGACTGCAACTAACCATTGTTCCAATTGAATTGCAAACTTCATGAGGGAGGCACATTACATGTTTAAAATATGATGTCATGAGTTAATTGACAGTTTTCATGTGATGGTAGGTATTTTTTCAAAAGGAGAATTTTGTTGCCTAATAAATAGTCTGTTCATTTTCCTGAATGCACATATATTTCTGCCTCTTTGTTATAGTTGTTGGATTTCTTTTAAATGGATTTTATTTATCTGAAAAATGTAAATGTGTAGATAATTTAAGGGCAGTTCAGTTTATTACTAAAAAGCAGCATAAACTTACTACCAAACATACCTGGGTGCTTAATCCTCTGTAGTTTATCTTCTCTGCATTGCTTCCTTCTCACTGTGCTAAGCTGCTGTAATAGCTCAGGCTTTTCTTTGAACTTGTAGAACAAAGCTTGATCACAAGCCTGTCCTATTTTATCCCCTAAATCCCCAAGTAATGTGGCAGCCAATTACATTAGAAGGTTTAATTTTAAAAAAACAAAGCAAGTACCGTATGTCATTTGTAAAATAATAATAATAATAAAGTCTGGCTTGAAAAATCATTAGGGCCAACTTTCATACCATCAGATCAAGAGGAGGCCAATTTAGAACAAAAATACATTATATGTAGCCCTCATTTAGCAACTGCCTCCATTCGTGCTTAAGACATTAATGAAAATGAAAGTCTGTAACACAGACCTCCATTTATAAGCTTTACAGGTCTGAAAAGCAAAGGAAAACTTTATAAGCATGATAATAGTTTCACTTCCTGATCACTCTGCTTAAAAACTGACTGCCGGTCTCAGTCGTGGTCCCTAAAGAAGGAGTTTCAGATGGGAGCATTGTAATACATCTTACAAATGTAGTATGTAAGGCTAAGCAGCCCATCTCTACCCTCAATATTGTTTTGTCTCTTTTTATACATTCTCCCACTACCCTGAAAGGTTCCTGTTGGCTGATTTGTTTGAGGATAATATGGCATTGATATAGATTCAGTTTGGTGCATGCTGGCATTGTCGTTATTTGTACTCTAAAGATAGAGGTGAAAACCAATTCAAATAGCCAGGGCAACAGTACATGCATCCAGTTAAAGATGATCATGAACTCTTTATACCTTTGTGCAGGCAACCTATTAAAAATAATGATGCAGTCAAAGCACTCTTGTAGACTGTGGATTTGTCTGTTTTAACCTCAATCGACTTTATGCTTGATAACAAGCAAATTCCTCTTAATAAATATGCACTTTATTTATGAATATCAGGAGAGCTACCAAGATGAGGATACCTTTATTTGTATTGGAAAGCTGCTTCATGGCTATGATATTGCTTCTAAAGGACCTGAATATCTTAACAGTTTATACATTCAGGATAGGCAGTTTGTTCTGGCTAATTTGAGCCTGGTCATTTGGGCAGCCAAGAAAACATATAAATGGATCATTGAACAAATCGACCCAGTTTTGTTCACCTGAGGCACAAATGATCAGACTCTACCCTACTTCAGATTCTTTTGGCCTTCTAGGTTAGAGACAGACCATCATGGGGGGGGGGGGAATCTTACCTATGTTGTTGTTAATAGTAAACACTTGCTGGCACACAATAAATTATTAATTTGGGACTTGACTAAGGAACCCTGGGTTATTTATTTGATAATCCATTTGTTTGCTTTTTTTGGCTGGCTGTGGTATTCTTTTCCAACACCAAATTTCAAAAGCATCAATTCTATTTCGACCCTGCTGCTTCAAAGTCCAATTTTCTCTTCGATAGAACATCACAGAGAATACAGTTGCTTGTGCCAATTTGATCTTTGTGGGAATAGACACATTGCTGTACCTGAGTATCTTTTCCAAGACTTTCATGGCTGCCTTACCATATTTATTTTATTTTATTTATTTGATTTGTCAATCGCTTACAAGATAATAGGTATAAGTATAAACATGAGTAAGAATACAGGAAATAGGTACGAATAAATGGGGACAATAGGACAGGTACGGTAGGCACGATGGTGCACTTATGCACATATGTTAATCTACAGATTTTTTTTTTATAGACATCTATAAAAGAAAATATACATTAAGAAAAGCAGAATGAAAAGGTAAGGTAAAAACCACAGTAATAAAAGAAACCAAATCAGATTGAAACACTCTGCAACAATTAAACATAATACACATAGTAGGTATTATATATTGTGGTTATACATTGTGGTACCTGTCCTCAAGTGGTTATACATCTTTGGTTCTAGCATCAAAAACGCAACACAATGGTGTCCGGCAACGTGCTGTAGAGAATAATAATTACTCAGGGAGTCCTCAAATTACGGCCACAATTGCTAAGTGAGAGATTTGTTAAGTAACTTTTGGCCCATTCTACAATCTTCCTTGGTGCAGTTGTTAAATGAATCACTGCAGTTGTTAAGTTGATAACATGGTCGTTAAGTGAATCTGGCTTCCCCATTGACTTTGCTTGTCAGGTCACAAAAGGGGATCACATGACCCTAAGCATCACCTTCAAGTTGTCATAGATATGTCAATTGTCAAGCATCTGAATTTTGCTCATGTGATCCTGTGTGTGAAAGTGTGAAAAACAGCAATAGGTCTTTTTCAGGTCCATTGTAACTGTGAATGGTCACTAAATGAACTGTTGTAGAATATTATTATTAATATTGAGGAAAGAGTCTTAAGCTTCAGGAAGGAGGATTCAGGAAGGAGAAAGGAAGATTCGGAAGCCAGAGTCAAAGCAATGTAGCATTTTCAGTGTGAGCAATGGAAATGGTAATCACGCCTAGAACTGAGTCATCAATTCATTATGTATTCATTAAAATAATGGTTGCAGAGGTGGTATTCAGCGGGTTCTGACCAGTTCTGGAGAACCGGTAGCGGAAATTCTGAGCAGTTCAGAGAACTGGAAAATACCATCTCTGACTGGAGATTTTACAGTATCCTTCCCCTGCCATACCCACCAAGCCACGCCCACAGAACCAGTAGTAAAAAATTTGAATCCTACCACTGAATGGTAAATAGGTATCATTTGGTAACTATTTAAATTTGAGAGGCAAATCAATCTTCTAAGGCAGGGATGTCAAACTGGTGTCGTGCTGGCATCGTCACGTGATGTATTTTTTTCTCCTTCACTAAACCGGGCATAGGTGTGGCCAGGGCATGATGCATCCAGGCCGTGGGCCGCAAGTTTGACAGCCCTGTTCTAAGGCAAAGCATTTCCAATGAAAAGGTGTGGATGCAATGATAGTCTAATATATATATTTATTTCTTATATTTTTGCCAAAGAGCCAAATGGTAACCCCTAACTTAAAAAATATGATATTAAGTGATATTATATGATTCTCTCCATAGTGAGGAAATTAAATTTAAAGATTAAATAGGAAAAAATGGAAGATTTTTTTATGATTAATAGATCTGGTTCTAGGACAAATTGAATGGATTAAAATTTGATTAATGTAATACTTAAAGAGTCTTTTTAACAGTTATGGCCCTCTTGGTCTTTTTCCCCTACTAGCAAAAACACGTTTATTATTTATCAAACAATTTTTGTTAGAAGTATCAAGTTCACTCATTTATAAGATCCAAATTGAACTTTAAATAAATTATCTTACTTATTACAAAACTTTCATCTTCCAAATAATATATTATTGGAAGATTTCAGAAGTCATACAGAAGAAGACCAGGAAAAAAAGGATTACTCACTTTACCATAGATACAACCAATATAAAAGAATTTCGAATTCATTTTTAAGTTAAGATTAAGTATTGCAAAAATACCAGTAAATAAGCACTAATAGTTATGGGGTTTTGGAGAGGATAGAAAATTGTGTGGTGATAAATATAGAAAGTATGTATGTGTTAAAGAGAATGGGGAATCACATTAGAATGCCACAAATATCAAATCCAACTATATGATATTATTTCACCTGTGTGAGGTTAGTCTTTCTCCATTGTAAAAAGAAAAAAGCTCACCCACAGTTATGTTCTGTGTTATTTGGTCAAACAGCTTATATTAGCTGCGTGAGATCAACAAGAAGAAAAAGAGCATTTCCACCCTCTATTTCCGTTCTTTTCTCACCATCAGTAGCTTAAAATGATTGTTGCCATTTGCAGACCTCTTGATTATTCTCTGTGACTTTGAAAAAGAACGTTGTGGAACATCCTTTATAGGCTTTTATGCAATAAAAATTGAGGGAGGGAGGAAGAGACCATCCAGCAGCCCAAACCTTACAATACTTGTTTCTGGCAAGTATTCGTGAGCAAATAGCAGCAGGAGCAAATGTTCTTTTTGAAATAGAGAAGATTCTAAATAAGAATACATGAATATTTGATTCAGTGAAAGGAAATCCCTAAGTCCAACAGTCTTTCCTGCTGCTGCTGCCATATTTAGTGTACCATCAGGAGATGCTTCAACAGAGAACCAAGGAGAAGTCTTTTTAAATGTTATAAAGCATTTTATGATCTCATACCACTTCATTGTTTTATAGTAGTTGTCCTCCGTTTTCCATAGCTGGCTCCATCAGTGATATGGGGGCCAGGGAGAGGCTCCTCCTTTGTAACATCTACATGAAATTATTGGGCGAGGTCACTCAATGGCACAAGATATGGTAATTTCATTATGCTATTGATGCCTAGTTTATACATCTCCACCCCGGGCCAGGCAAGTGATGGTGCTGACTGAGTGTCTGGAGGATAATGAAGGTCTGGATGGGAAGGAACCAACTTCAACTCAACCCTGGAAGAATGGAGTGCCTTTGCAATTTGGGTCCTCCACAATCTGATGTGTCATCTTTGACTCTGGTTGAGGTTGTACTTCCCTAACTGAGTGGTGCACAATGTGGGGTTCCTCTTGACCTGACAGCTTCTGCTCAAGGAACAGTGGCAGCTGTAACTAGGAGGGAGTTTGCATTGATTTTTCTGGTGTTCCAGTGTACTCTTAACTAGATCATGACGTCCATTTCACAGTCATTCATGCCTTGTTAGTTGTCATGCAACTAAAAAAACAAACAAACTTTGCAACCAATGAACTATGAAGTCCTAGCACCATCAGCTTTCAATTTGTTTTAAAAGCTTTATGAGTTTAATGTGCACATGGACTTATGGATACATGTAACCGCTTAGCTAGCTGGAAAATCATCCTCACAAATAAGAAGTATTTAGTGCACCTTGAAGAATTCAGTCTTATGAGTCTCTATATAAACCTGAAGACCAAGTAATGTTAAAATCAGAATGTTATTCATCAGTTTTTCACACATTTTCTGCATTCATTTTAATGTTTCCCTCCTCAGTTTAAAACCTATATCATTTAAAGAAAGAGACAAGAGCACAGTCCTAGAAAGAAAATGTAAATGAGCACTTTGAAGGAAAATAAGTTGATGACTAAAGACTTAATTATACATTTAAATGTAGCCATTGCACATTTTAAAATACAAGTTAAGTCTACATGTGAGTGTGCGCAATACCATATAAAATATTTAGATTAGAGCACACTAATATGAAAAACAGCAGCGAATGAACTTGTCCTTAAAAATGTGAACAATACAGACAATAGAGCAGAAAGGATCCATCTGCTTGCTGCAACAAGTAATTTCTTACCTTTTTGTGTTCTTTTTATCATATTACAGCAATTATGCCATTCCCTATATTTTAATTAGGAGTAGAGATACAGTGGAGGTAGAAATAGTTGATATTTAGGTGTAATTGCTGCCCAATGTACAAAAAGTCACAGATTAGTTAGCACAAAGATATCTAGTCTGATATGCACTTTTACACTTGAGTAGTTCTTTGTCCATGATAGTTTTGATACATTGAAGAATATGTGACACATAAATCATTACAAAATATGTTAAAGCAAATAGTTGCTGATAGAATCACCATCTGTTTGATGTTGGAAACTTCTGGAAGAATCTAGAAAGCTTGTCGTAAAAATTGGGAGGACTTTTCAGCACCCCAGAGAACAATTATATTGCTGTCTGAAGAATTTTTCTATTGTCACCTGTGTCACCCATGTATCATAATTTTTATTCCAGCAAGATCTAGATTCTAAGTTAAACAATCTTCTCTTCCACATTTCCTTCAAGATACATTTGTTGCTTGTCCATAAACAAACTGCCCCATCTTCTCCAGGACAGCTTTTAATCTGAAAACACAATCCAACCCACTTCTTCTCCTTTATAAGCTTACTCAAATTTATGGAAATAATAGTTGGCAATATTTTGCAAGGCATCAATGACATTTCCCTGCCCAATAATACATTACAGTAGGCTCCATCAGTGTGCACTTTCCAACTCATAATCTTTCCCTAAAGTATTACTCTTAAAGATCTCTCCTTTTCAAGGAAGGGGAAAATCAATTCTCTTGCCCCAGACATACATTAGTGGGTGCTGTTACATGTCTTCCTAAAGAACATTGCTAGACAGACTCATGAGTGGCAAAGTAGTGCATTAAGAAATTGCTGGTAGGATATATGGAGTTGGAAATCGAGTTGCTTGAGCAAAATGCTATTATAACTAAGCAGTCATGGAAAAGTGTCTTCTTATTTCAAGAAATGATGCATCATCAAGAAAATAAAAATTGTAACCACTGCAAAGTCTTCTACTGAAGGGTGGCCCAGAAGATCAGTCTATTCCTCACTTCCTCTTTTTCATTTCTCACATGCCCTATGTCTTTGCTCTCATTAGGTTTACAGACATTGCTTCTTCCTTGGTAAGTATCATGGGAGCGCAGTGGTTAGAATGCTATATTGCAGGCTACTTCTGCAGACTGTCAGCTGCCAGCAATTCAGCAGTTCGATTCCCATTGGCTCAAGGTTGACTCAGCCTTCTATCCTTCTGAGGCTGGTAAAATGAGGATTATTGAGGGCAATATGCTGATTCTATAAACCGCTTAGAGAGGGCTGTAAAGCACTATGAAGCAGTATATAAGTCTAAACGCTATTGCTATTTCTTCCATTGGGAAATGAAGTTATTTAAAGAAGCAAGTCAATTGGATACCAGGGAATCTCAAACTGGGACTCAGATACTATGTATGCTTGTTGAACTATTGTAACTTGCACAAAAAGGAGCTGTGATTCTTCTCAGTTACGCTGTTCTTTAGCAAGTCATAGTGTAACTTTCAGTTTAGTGAGCAGTGGGCTCCATCTGTTGTTTCAACTTGCTGACTCAAGCCTGCATTATGAGCAAGCCGAGTTGCTTTTCTGCTTCATGTCTGTGCTTGACAGTAGACTGTAAAATAATCTCTTCATTCATGATTGAAAGGGTCTTTTTTAGTGTATTAAGTCTAGGGAGCAAGATTTTTCATAGCCAGGTTTTCCTGTAGAAAGCTTAGGTAGAGAGAATTCAACTCTTCGTTTGAAATGTGGGTTTTGGCCATGGTTTATAAAAAGAAAATCCTGCGTTTTCTCTGGATTCACATGCAACCTCAGAAGAAGACACATTTAATTTAAGAAAGTGTTAACAGAGGGAATGTGCCTGCCTCTGCATGCTCCAGTTCATCTTTTCTCCCTCAAAACCGAATAGCTACACAGCCATAGCTTTCTATATGGATCTCAAAGTTATCTTTTGAAAATTCTAGCACTGTTAATTGGAGTCAAGGAAACTCCTCCTTCTAGATTACTCATCTTATGGCATAGCAAAATAAATGTTATTTTTATATTTTCTGTTCAATGCCAGTAAAGCTGAAGTCAAATTTGCAAGTTCAGTACTTTAAAGGAAGGTGCATCCAGATGTTTTAGGAATACATAAAAAAAAAATCTGATGTGTTAACGTGTACTTTTTCAAAGGCACAAATGCTTCAAAGAAACAACAGAGAAAATTATAAATGCGTCAACCAAAAGAGAAAGGTTTGCCCCAAGAGAAATATATTAAATCTGAACCAGGCAGGATTCTAGACAGCTGCCAAGCATGTAGCAAGGTGAAGAGACAGGTGATAATACGAGAGGAATTTGTATGATGACTTTTGACACATGCATTGTCACCATTCTGCATCTAGGGTGAAATTGTTTGGGGGGGGGGATTTGCACATCTGTCATATTTAGATTACTTTTAGTTTAAAGAAGCATATATATACAATTAAAAGCTGCAGATAAGAAAGGCAATCATGTAGGTAAACTAAGTCATATAAATATGAGTGAACATAGAAATGCACTAATGGTAATATAAATGTTTGTGTGTGGCATGGAAACGTATTCTGG
Organism: Bungarus multicinctus; assembly: GCA_023653725.1. Taxonomy (NCBI): domain Eukaryota; kingdom Metazoa; phylum Chordata; class Lepidosauria; order Squamata; family Elapidae; genus Bungarus; species Bungarus multicinctus. Next base: position 41,915,145 of record CM042842.1, on the reverse strand, counting down.
AGGAGCTAAACCCAGCAACAAAAAATTTGCTGTATTGTATAGCTTTGATATATTGCAGTTTTCAAATAATTGTGTCTTAAGGCATGAATATCTGATTAAACAAAGCATTAGGGCTCAGGTCATTTTCAGGAGAAAAATAATAAGTGCAGGAAAAATAATATTTCCTCTGTGCCTTTATGCACAGGATAAGGATTTAATGACAAGTCTTTGATGCAGGTAGAAGAACATTAGGAGTAAGAGTTGAAGAGAGAAGTTGTATAGGAAGAAGCAAATTAGACTGTTTTCTATTTTAATGCTTCCTTTTTTGTTATTGTTGTTCAGTCAATAAGTTGTGCCCAACTCTTCGCAATCCCATGCAACATAGTATGCCAGGCTTCCCTGTCCTCCATTGTCTCCTGGAATTTGCCCAAACTCATGTCCATTGTGTCGATGACACTATGTAATCATCTCATCCTTTGAGGTCCCCTTCTCCTTTTTACCTTCCACCTTTCCCAACACCAAGCTCTTTTACAGTGAGTCCTCTCTTCTCATTTGGTGGCCAAATTATTCCACTTCACTATCTCAAAGAACAATTAGGATTGATTTCTTTTAGGATTGACTGACTTGATCTCCTCCGACTCTCAAGAATCTTCTCCAACACCATAATTCAAAAGCATGAATACTTCGGCACTCAGCCTTCCTTATAGTCTGTCCCTCACAGCCATAAATTACTAGCTTCCTCTTTTACTTGGTTGTAAAAGTAAAAATCAGGTGGCATATGTCAGGGCATGTTCAACACTACAAGGCATTAAAGATGCTTCTTATTAATCCTAGCAGAAACCACATTTATTTATTTGTGTATTACTTTTATACAGCCACCCATCTTCCCAACAACTCTTGGGTGGCTCCTATTTTTAATTATGACTTTATTTAAGTTGTAATTTAAATAGCTATGTTGCTTGTGTATGCTGCTCCACTTGCCTAAAATTAAAATCATTTTACTAAACAATCTAACAATATCTGCAGCAGTAATAATAGCATAGTAGTCCTAATAATGAAATAATGGAACAATTTTCTTACTGTAGATATAAAAGTAGGAATTAAAATGATGCTATCAAGTACTGCTGCTAGAACAATTTGATGTGCAATAAGATAGAAAAAAGGGGGAACTCGTTGTTATCCCATATTTCTTTTTCCTTTCTGGTAATGTTTGTTTATTTAATCATTTATTATTTGCAATGTCTTATTTATGCCATGTTTGTGGCACCGTATTTTTCTTCATATTTTCCCTGCAGGAAGGGGCATGTAAAGTGGGCTCTTGGCTTTGTAGTTCTTCCCAAATTTATGCTGTGCTGCTGCCTGTAATAAAATATTTTAGGGATACATTTGAACTAGATAACATTCTATGGAAGCATAAATTAGTTTCAGATGGCACTGGAAGCAAAAACAGGCCTAAAATGGGGTGGGATAAATAGCCTGTCTTTATAAACTTATGCAAATTAGAATATGCGTATGACTGGATAGCGCAGCCAGGTATTTCATTGGCTGTAACATATAATGTGAGTAGCAAGACCAGGAAAATAATGAGGCAGGACTACAAATACATAGAGGTATTTTAGGGACATATTAATATTAAGTTTTATTTTTTTCGGTCAAGGGCCTAGTTTCTTTCCACTGAGTTACTTTCTTTTGCTTTTTATGAGCTCTGCTGCCTCACTGTACTTTCCCCTACTTTTCCAACTTAATAGCCTTCTTTGGCCTTCTGAATGTTTTATAGCTTTCCTAGAAACGTGTTTTTGTTTTGTTTTTTTGCAGTGGGATCCAATTCAACTGATCTTATGCTTTGTGGATCATTTGTCCACATTTTAAAGTAGTGCCCCTATTGTGGGTGATATGTGGTTGCTGTATCTCTCCATTTGTGGTTTATATAGTCTAATTGTTTAATGATTTTAAAATGTTTAATAAGGATTGTTTATATATTTATAACGATCATTTTTATATTGACTGTTTTTATATTCTGGTTTTTATTCAATTATCATATGTTGCCCAGAGTTACTTCTGGTGAGATAGACATCTGTATAAAATCAATAAATAGGAGTTAGGGGTTTTTAAATTGGACACCCAAGTCTTTTTTCACACCAGATACTCTTGTGTTTGGAGTATCTATGGTACAAAGATCTGTTTATGTCCTAGAACATTGCATACTCAGTGCCTGGGTAGTTGCAGCATCTCCTTCGAAAATTAAGGGCGGCAAACCACATAATTGTAAAATTTGAAAATGTCTCTAAATGTTCATAATTTTCTTGACATGCAAGCTAGTAGTTCCCAGCATTTGGCATTTATCAAATATGAATTCCTTTTTATCTCAAGATGAAATCTAACAGGATTTTTCTGATGATTTTATGGTTTTAAGGGATTCCATATGGTATGAAATTGGAGTCTAATTCAGCGCCAGAGAACTACTTAGTCGTCTCTCCATAACCTTTTTCCTCCCCCCAATATCTACAAGTAAGTAAACCATTGTGCTTTTCATTTTCTTGAATACCAGGATAAACATCCCAAAACCATTTTTCCCAAAGTCAAGAATTATTTTAAAAATAACTTTGCTAGTTAATTAATAGATCCTTTTGTTCAACTCTTACTACTTTCGTGGGAATAGATCCGCCCTGTTTTGTTTTTCTTTCTTTCTTTTTTTGTTCTGAGTTGAGTTCACCAAAAATGCTAACCGCAGCCCAGTTTTTCAGATGCAAATTTGTCTTAGGTATAACAGACCTTTCTAATCCTTGGGTTGATAGGATGATTCCATTTGTTTATTTATTTTTAGGTTATCTGAAACGTTTCTTTGTAAGCAGAAGCAGCTTTTGCATTTTTCATAGCTGAGTGGCTGAGATGGAAAACTTGAATGACATTTAAAAAGGGAGAAAGTGAGTGAGAGAGAAAACAGAATGTGTTAAAAATAATAATAATAATAAAAAGACCCAAAAGAACAAAAAGTGAAGGCAGGCAAGGCAGAGCCGAAAGGTTTGCCCCTTAATATAAGCATTGTTTTCGTCAGCAGTATTTCACAATCTGTTTTCCTTTATGACAGTCATAAATTATTTATAACAAGCAATCTATTCCTTAAAATGTTCAGTGGTGCATTGTTTGTTGCTGTTGGGGTAATACTGAATGGAGGGGAAGGGATATTGATTTGAAGGATTTGAAATATAAATGAAGTTGTTTAGTCTTTCTGGTGGGTGAATTTTAAAGCAATTGGAATCAAATTCAAGAGACCAATAAGATCCAGTACTCCACCCTCCCCCAAAAGTAAAAGAAAATGTTTGAGCTTCTACTAGCAAACAACTAAGATTTTGACTTGCAAATTCAAGTCAACTCATGTCTGCTTGTGAATTAAAAAATATTGCTTGCGTTTTTTTAGAAAATGGAGGAGAAAATTTGCTCCAGTAACTTATTGTTTTTAGAGTAGTCCCATTCATTGCACTTAAGGTAATACTCATCTTCAGCGCTGAATATGAAACAGCATATAAAAAAGCCAGTGTGGTCTAGTGGTTAAGGCACCAGGCTAGAAACTGGGAGACTGGGAGTCCTAGTCCCACCTTAACAATGGTAGGATTCAAAAAAATTTACTACTGGTTCTGTGGACATGGCTTGGTGGCTTGGTGGGCATGGCAGGGGAAGGATACTGCAAAATCTCCATTCCTTCCGTACTCCTGGGGAATCCTTATTCCCTCCCCACCCCCCTAACCTGCTTTTCAGCTCTGTTCTCTTGTGCAGGGCAACAAAAGAAGACCCAGCAATCAGCTGGGACTCGGGAGGCAGACGATAGATGGGGGCGGAGATGGTATTTGCCGGTTCTCCAAACTACTCAAAATTTCTGCTATCAGTTCTCCAGAACTAGTCAGAACCAGCTGAATACCACCTCTGCATCTTAGCCATGAAAGCCAACTGGGTGACCTTGAGTCACTCTCTCTCTCAGCCCACTCACTCACAAGGTGGTTGTTGAGGAGAAAATAGGAGGAAGAAAGTGTGCTGGATATGTTTGCTACCTTGAATTATTTGTAAAAATAATAAAAGTGGGGTACAAATAAATAAAAAATAGCAAGCACAAGTATGCATAGTTATAAGTGGATGGATCAAATGGGTAATTTCAGAAATGTGTCCTCTGCATCAGATACCTTTTCTAAATGATGATGGAGAGAACAGACCATATAAATGAATGCAGGAAAATGGGTTCCCTTAGGGTCTTTTTTGGCCATGGCAAGCATAGATGAAATTTTTCAAAGCATTTTTTCATAGATCAGCTCATTCTAACCTTCTTGTTCTGATTGTCTTCCCAATCAGAAGCTTATAACAAAATGTGAACAACTGCACTTGAAAGAGGCATTTTAGTAGAGGCATCTACTTGCATATAATTTTGAGATAAGAGAAAGTCTGTTTGCTTTGTTTTCCCATTTCATTTAAGATCTTTTGTGACCTATGGAAATCAATGAAAAGGTCAACACTGCAAACATCAGTTTATAAAGAAAAACAATTGAAAATAAGTAGATGTATCTTAATAATTTAAAGTAACTCTGAACAACTTAAGGATATTTCAAAAATCTGAACCACATATGAATTTTTAGCAATTAATTAATCTGTTCTCTATTTTAATAATAAAAAAATTGAATGTCAGTTCTTATCAATAAATGCTGTAGGGAGTCAGTCCAAAGCTATTATCAAAACCATATACTGTAGGTCATATATCATGATCTTCTATTTTCTCATTAAAATTCTTAAAGGAGGCATTCCAGGCTCGCTTTAGGCTGCAGCTGAATAGGCCCTGGGCTAGTGCGCCAAAGCTTAGAGGATACCGATGCTACCCCATCTTGTCAAATTATCCTAAAAATGTAAATCTTCATATCAGTAGGTAGTGGTCTCATTAGTCAGTGTACCCTAAGGGTATCATATAATCTTGAGTCATCACTGAAGCCATTGCCCCAGACAATTCTGTCCATAAGCAAGGAAGGTGATTCTTTCTAACAAAAGCAGCAAAATATTGTAGATTTTTCTGTGCTGAATCCAATGCATTTTCTGGCTGATAATTGGGGGAAGCGGGAGGGGGACACACACACACCATTTTTCATTTTGAAAAAAAATAAACTTCTGCCAAATTGGCATGAGTTAGATTTTCCCCCAAAACACAATTTTATGTGCCTAGAACATTCTCGTGAGTCATATAACTGGGACTTAGTTTTAACTTTTCCCTAAGTATTATAAAATATCAAAGTTATAGCATGACAATATACCTTAAGCCAAGCATTTGAGGCAGTAAAAATAAAAGCAGTATCAATTGTGTAGTTCCTACCATAAGATATCACAGAGGAGTTAGGAATGGCAGACATTTTTCCTGAAAGGTAGAAGGCCCAAGACCAATGATCTTCCTTTGCAGTGCAGAAGAGATGCTTAAGAAATATGATACATGAATTTCTTTAGGAAATATACTGATTTGCATGATGAACAAAAACAAGTTTCATATTTGTACTATTTGTGTACCACCCTGAAATTTGAGTTGATGATAAATGCATTGAAGTTTTGTAAATACAGGTAGTCCTCCACTTATAATAGTTCGTTTAGTGACCGTTCAAAGTTACAATAGCACTGAAAAAAGTAACTTATGACCGTTTTTCACAGTTACAATCTTTGCAGTATGCCCATGATCATATAATCAAAATTCAAATGCTTGGCAACTGACTAATATTTATGAACCAAGGTCATGTGATTCCCCTTTTGTGACCTTCTGACAAGCAAAGTCAATGGGGAAGCCAGATTCACTTAACAACTGTGTTATTAAGTGCAGTGATCCATTTAACAACTGAGGCAAGAAAGGTCATAAAATGGGGCAAAACTCAATTAACAAATCTCTCACTTAATAACAGAAATTTTGGGCTCAGTTGTGATCATAAGTCAAGGACTACCTGTATCTTAAAGCCAGTGTGGCTATTGCTTCTGCTCAGTTATGAATCTTAACAAATATGTTCTTTAATCTTGATTTGCACTCAAAAGTTTGTTGGCAAACAAAATCATGTGAAAATTTAAAATCAGAAAATTTGAAAAGCACTATTATGTAATTATGTATAGTAGAAGATAATCATCTGCCATAATCCTTGGATTATCATGCTGAATGTTGGCTGAGGTAAACTTTGGATGTGCAGCACAGAAAACATACTTGTTAGAATAAGGATTTTTATTTGTATCTTAGTTGAAACAGTTTTCAGATCACTTTCTGAAAACCTTTACAAGCTGTCTGCCCTGAGGTCTTTATACCTCTTAGAATGTAAAAATATGAACTTGATATTATGAAGTAGTAGAGTTTGAATTTCCTGCAACATTTATGTAAGAAGCCACTATTAAAAAACCATCTTATTTGTTGAAAATGTTGATTTGGAATTCTGAAGATTTAGATTTTCACTTACTAGAAAGGCATATAATTTGGGGGGGAAATGAAAAAAAATATGATGTATTAATAGGTCAGAAAGAGATATTTGAAAAGACCTCAAGTGTGCATGTTGCTCTCAGGTGTGCTAAACATATTTCTTGTGGATAGGTTTGCACTCTACCTGTGTTCTGCTTTTCACTTCAGTTTTGTGTAAGATACTGTGGTAAGTAAGAGAGTAAAATAACATTGTAAAGGAATTGTTAAAGGCAATATTCAAGAAATTTGATCTTCTATATTCTATATAAAACAATATGATTCCTACGTTTTGAACTAATGTATGGATTTGAATGTAGCATGCATAGCAGCCCAGAGTTTTTAGAGCAGCCAACTATAATACATCTAAATAATACTAATAATCCATAATAGAACACAGATTTAGGCAAATTAGTTTTTAAAAATCACATTGATATCCATATTTCGAAGTCAGCTACGCAGTGAAATGTACATTAGATATGCATTTATAATTGTTTTACAAGTTTTTTTAGAATACTATTTAAAGTTCAAAAAGGATGTGTTTTTTATGGTCAAAAGACAAAACATGGACCAGAAAGCAAGCTAAATTCATTGATTTCCAGCAATTATGGCTCCTGATAATTCCCACAACAAGGTAGTCTGACCTTGTTAGAAGGGTGTTAACAAACCTCCAGATTAGCCAATTGTTTTTAATGTTCCTTCTCACAGTTGCCTGAACTTTTAACTTAAGTGAATTAAACTGCAACTCAAATATTAAATTCCACCTAATAAGTTACCTTGAGATAAGATGGGTGGCCTATAAAATAGATAAATAAATAACTGCTTTCATTTCCAGCTGTTAATCAAATTTTATTGTTAGTAACAATAGTTTTGGGGTATTTTAGTTTGGAGTATTTTTGTGTACCAATATACCTGGGAAAGATTTAGATGTATAATTAAAAAGGTTTTTGAACTTCAACATAAGCCATGCTTGCTATGTTAAGTTTCAGCAATTTTTCTTTCTGACTTCCATTCTTGGAAGACGGTTGCAATATTTCTCGCCAGTTGTTGGCAACATTGATTCTGTCCTTTTCTACCAGCCCTGTCTACAATTTCTTGGCTGGTCCTAAATTTCTCACCACCTGTTAACATAAGGCTAGTTGAAATTGGCAGGTTGAATATTTTTTTCGGGACTTGCTGTGAATCTAGAAAATTACCTTCTCGGGTTATTTTTTTTTCCCCTGCTTGTTTCAGTAGATGAAATATCTTTTAGTTTTCTTATCTCCCACTTTGCAAAGTATGACTTTTTTGGTGGGGAGGGAGGGATTTTTTGAAAATAGGTCACTAGTTCTTGCTGAGGTAGTTAAATTGTGTTCATTTTTTTATCCACTTTAGACTTCAGCTTAGGTGTGAAATGTCTGAATGCTTCTCTTTAAAATAAAAACTCTTCCATGTCAAAAACAGAATGCCAAGAGAAATGATTGTAATTTGCAATAAAACTGGCCATCAAATTAATTACTGAACATGAAGCTTCTTTTCTTGGTTTTTCTAGTTCCCAAAAATACTATTAATATTATTGTGAGTAAAATACTAATCAGTTATTAGTCCACTGTCAGATATAGAATTTAATCCCTTCTTTGTAGATAGGATCCATAATGCATAACATAGAAAGGGGGAAAGGCTGAGTTTTCCATAAGCATCAATGTATTTTTCCCTTTTTTCATCATTTTATATATGTGGATGGGGCAAGGAGACAGATGTTAATTTTGTTGTTTTATCTTTTCTTCTTCTTCAGAAAAAGCTTTTTTCCTCTGGTTAGTTTGGAAACAAGAGAATATTTGCTCCTTTAGCACTATCTGCTCTCTAAAATGATCCGTACCAGGCATTATAGAACTTTTAAAGAATGTGAGTTGAAAGTGAGACAGGTTCGCAATAGATACCTTATCATCTCTGCCTCTCAGCCTGCTCTGCCCCTCCATTACAATCCCAACCAGTTTCCACATGTTGAACCAAAAACTCTGAAAAAGAGTTCTGTTCTCATTTGTAATTGGAACTAGAGTACTTGGGTTCAGAATGGACAACTCACCACAATTAACTCACCATGGCCAACTCACTCCGAGACAACTGGACATGGCCAACTCATTGTGGGACAATTTAACAATTCAATTTAATTATTTAAAATAATTAAAAATTTGTTTTAATTTTTGTCATTCACATTTCATTTTGTCCCTCCTTTGGCATGCTTTCTTTAATGATTCCACTATGTCTTCGATATTAATGTAACTCTTGTCCTGCAGCAAGTTGTTGGCTGCAGTGAGTTGGCCACAAGTTAGCTTCAGCAAGTTGGCCAGCGCTGCATTGACCATGGCGAGTTGGCCATGGCAAGTTGTCGTAGACCCCCTGGGTTAGTTCTCAGTTACAGTTCAGTTTTAGCAGAAATACCAGTGTTTTCATATAGGCTCTTCTTTCTTTGATCCCGGATCCTTGCCATCAATAAAACATAAAGAGAAGGCATTAATAAACAAATATTACAACAACTTCAGTTGCTAATCAAGGGATTCTGTAAGATCCAATCTGGGTCAGTCACTGTGACCAGAGGTTTTGTCTTTTGAGTTTTCAGACTCATGCTGGAGCTCATCCTCAGGGAACTTCTCTCTAGCCCATCTTTTCTATGGCTAGAGAGAAGTTCTCTGAGGAGGGGCTGTGGCATGAATCCAAAAGCTCAGAAGACAAAACCTCTGGTCACGGTGACCAACCCAGATGGGATCTTACAACATTATCCTGGGATACATATATTTGCCTTCACAAGGGATTCTTTGCAAAAGCAGGACAGGTAATAATATTGGTTTTAATTATTTTGTTTTGGAGTATTGTTATTTTCATAGTTACAGCTTATTTTCAAGGTACGGTCCAAAAATTCTAATTTACAGTTTTTGAGACAGTATGAAACTAAAAGGCAATTTTATTTTGATATTAGTACTTATGAAAATTTTGCAATACAGTTCTTCAATTAAAAATATAGAATGTATACACAGTGAAAATTCACAGAAAGTACTTACATTATGGAACATGTTCAAAAAAAATTAAAAGTGTTTATAAAATGTATTACATCTAGTTGCATTGCATATTTTAAATAATCATATATTGCATGAGAGCGTAAACAAATGCATTTCAATATGGAAATTGGAAAAATAATAGGTTGATTCATTCATGTTTACTTTCAAAATGAAATCATGCAAAATTAACATGATTTAATATTTGAGGGAACAAAGATGCAAACAAAAGTTAATAATTAAGCTCCCGAAGGGGGCGAAGCAGAGTTGGTGTTTATAATTACCATATGACTGTGATGGCGAACCTATGGCATGCGTGCCACAGGTGGTACGTAAAGCCATTTGTGCTGGCATGCAAGCCACAGGCAAATTTACCTCACTGTGCATGTGCGCGCCTCCCAACTGATTTTGACCTCCTCTGTAATTCCGGAAGTGACAAAACGGGCCTATTTTTTGGCCTGCAGAAGCTGTCCTCAAGCCTCTGGGAGGCCAAAAAAGGCCTCAAATGGGCCAAAAATCAGCTGGGAGGCACAGTGCAGGTAAGGGAGTAGTGGGGGGATTGCGCGTGAATGCGCAGGGGGCGGGGGGCGTGCAAATTGCCTTCTGGGTGCTGGCACATGAGCACACGCACATGAGCATGCACACAGTTTTTGGCCCAGGAGCCTAAAAGGGTTAGCCACCACTGCCATATGACTTACTTGAATTCTCTGCCTTTTCTGATTCCCTGTCATTTTGAAGGATTAAAAAACAAGCCTCCCATGATGCATAAATGAATGTCTGAATGCAGATTGTAAGGACTGAGAGTTGGAATATATATACCAGAAGCAAAAACAGGTATTCTAATACTCAAATCCAGCATTTGGCTTATCACTCCTGATATGAGAACCACTCATGGGGGAGGGGGACGACTCTTCAGTGAGAAGAAAGAGTTAAATGTTTTTGAGGTTGTTTATAACTTTTAGAATTACTCTCAGGAGGTTTTGAACAGAGAAGTGCTTTTGCCAGTTATTGAAAAGGAGCAAGCATGCAGCAAGGAGCATGGTTTCCTGCTGTGTACTTCTGTACCTTTCCCTAAGTATGTGGTTGCATGGTGCTTGCTGTCACAGTGATACTGTTGTGGCAAACAATATTCTCTCAATGGTATCATATCTCTGGCTTGTAAATTGTGTTGTTTAACTAGAAATCGTAGATTTAAAAAAAACAATAACCCTGTAGAATCAAAAGTACAGGATAAGCCAAAGTGAATCTAAATGAAGCAGTTCTTCAGGTTAAATATAGCATGACTGTAAAGACTGTCATTTGCTGCTACTCCTGCCCCTAATTCTCTTATCTTTTCACCACAGCTTCCTTTATGTAGAAGGTTTAATGTCTGCAATGAAGCACGCCCCAATTGGGTTGGTTCCCTGTCTGATTTTCAGTAAGTGTTGGCTTTCCACACAAGAGTCACACAATCTAAATTTATGAGGTTAGGGCTACAACTACCTGGACAAACAATAGAGACCCATAGAAAGCTGTTATCATATAATAATCATCTAGATTTGCTAGCCCTTCTGTAATGAATGTGGGGAAAGTCCATTTAAAAAGGTTCTCAGACTGAGAATGAAGAAAGAAAATATCACTGACAATCCAGAAAAGGAAAAAATGTAAAACAAACAATACCTATCAATTCATAGGAAAAAGATGTCTGGACAAATCAAATACCAAGTGGTCAGTCAGCCTTTTGGTATTTCTGCTTCCTCCTCCAAGGTTGGTTAAATCTCCAGAGATAGGAGGAGGAGGAGGAGGAGAAGAAGAGAAGAAGAAGAAGAATGATGCTTTGCTGAGTGTAATACATAAGAGATGGATTGTATTGTAATATGTTATTATACATCTGAATGAGGTATTGCAGTTTCACATCTTTTCACATCTTAATATGGTAGTAACTTATATTTATTTGCAGTTCGGATGGCCCAGGAAAAGAAACTATTTGTTAATCTAGTGGTATGGGATTTTATTGACCTAAAGCGCCATCCAGACGGCAGCAGGTCAAAAAGATAATTGCCAGGGTGTGAGGGATCTTCTATGATGGCCTTGATTCTGCTTTGGCAGCGGGACCTGGCTAAGTCTTCCAGGGAGGGCAGAGGGCAACCAATGATCTTTTGAGCTGTATTATCACCCTCTGTACAGTTTTCCTGTCCTCAGCTTAGGAGCCTGCATACCACACACCCAGACAGTATGTCAGAGTGCTCTCCACAGAGGCTTTATAGAAAGCCAGCAACAGCTTCTTTTACAGATTGTTTTTCCTGAGAACCCACAGGAAGTGCAGCCGCTGCTGAGCCTTCTTCACTATGGCCTTGGTGTTAGGGGACCAGGAGATATTGGCTGAGATATGGATGCCAAGGAAGCTGATCGTTTCCACTCGTTCTCCGTTAATGATGAGTGGGGCGTGGTCCTGTCCATGTTTCCTGAAGTTCATAATCAGTTCTTTGGTTTTATGGACATTTAGTGACAAATTGTTCTGTGAACACCAGACAGACAGGTTCTCTACTTCTGCCCTATATGCTGTCTCATCCTCTCTGGAGATGAGACCAATCATGTCGTCCACAAACTTTATGATGGTGTTTGTTGCGTAGCTTGGTGAGCAGTCAAGGCCTATAGCAGGGGGCTCAAGACACAACCCTGGGGGGAACCAGTACTGAGTGTAATAGTGGAAGAAAGGTGGGGGCCAAGTCTAACAGACTGTGGTCTGTTTGTCAAAAAGTTCTTAATCCAGGAGCACATGGGGGTGGGGACCTGCAGATTATACAGTTTGGTTACTAGTATATCTAGGATGATAGTGTTAAACGCAGAGCTGTAGTCCACAAAGAGCATTCTCACATAGCTCTGTTTGTTCTCCAGATGACTCAGCGCTCTATGAAGTATGATGGCCACAGCATCCTCTGTAGATCGGTTTGCTCCATAAGCAAACTGATGTTGATCAATTGAGGGCGGGAGGCAGTCTCTGATGTGCTGTGAGACTAGTCGCTCAAAAACCTTCATGATGGAGCTTGTTAATGCTATGGGTCTATAGTCATTGAGAGTGCTTATATTTGTTTTTTTGGGGAACGGGGATGATGGTTGCAGCTTTCAGGCATTGTGGGATGATGGCATGTGTTAAAGATAGATTGAACAGCTCTTTAAGTATTTCTGCCAACTGGTCAGCACACACTTTAACTACTGCACCAGGAATGCCAAGTATCAGTCAGTCAAATTTGCCTGAAATGTATTGAATATGGACAGCAAGCTAAAACTAGTTCCAGAGTTCAATCTTTTCATTTTGTGGATTAAAATGTGTTCTATGTGAATTTGTTCTAATAGTAGTTTGTAGGGAAAGCTGGGCTGAGGGATCAACTGAAGTCCATCTTTTCAGAAAGCAGCTCTTCATTCCATCTCCTCTTTCCACACCTTTTTGAGTCCTCTGTCCTTGTAATATGTAATAAATATTTAGAACAAGCATTTAGCTTATCTTTCTATTTCCCACTGTTGTAAAAGGAAGGTTGCCATTTAACCTCCTTCTTGATAATCAAGTCACAGAAAACCATGATGAGGCTGGTAGTAGCATACTTAGTAATTGATGTTAATTTTCCAGTTTGCAACTTTGGAATAAAATACACATACATAACACCTTTGGTTCAATGGACAATATATTGAAATTCTAGTATCTCTGGGAAATTAAATCATTAAGTTATGGAATATAATTTCTGATCAAAATATTTGACTCTTTTCCCACACTAAATTGACTTTATGGGGATACCGAACTCTAAAAATAGAGAAAATTATGGTGATGTGGAAAAAACAATAGAGGGAAGAAGAGATACTGACTTTGAATCAATTCGTTGATAATTATTATTAACATACGCTGTAGTAATAACTAAACATTGTGTATCAGATGTAATCCAATGGCAATATTCAACTGCAACTTTTGTGAACAACATGGTATTGTATGGACCTGCAGCATTCTCATCTTCTGAGTCACTAGAACGACTTGTTAAATTCTTTGAAACTAAAAAAAAAAAAGCTTTCATAGATATTTGTTATCAAAAATTAATTTGATTTGCAGATGATGAAACTGAATGGAATAAAGAATTAGAGCTTCCTATGTTTCCTAGACAATGAAAGAGTGTTTTAATTTCTATAGCAAGAGTGTCAATGGACCTCAAATGATGACATACAACAAAAAGTAATATTTAGAATTGTACAAAAAAGACTGTCAAAAACAATATTTTGTTGGAGAAGTATTAAGAATAATGCTTCTTTAATACATACGTTTTTACAATATCCTACACTTCCTAGGTTTTGGAAGAAAGTATTTCATTATATAAATGTAATTGTGGGACAAAAGCTAAAATTTTCAGAGGATAATATTCTTTTGTGTTGCGTACCTGGTACTTCAAATTTGACAACCAAAGAGCATAAACGGATTGTCCGTGCCTTGTTATGGCCAATTACGTTACAGCATTGGAAAGATCAATGTATGGCCCATTTCACTGAATGAATTGAAGATCAGACTGTACTTGCTTCCTATGAACAGATTGCCTGTAGATGTAGACTTTGTATGGAGAAATATAATGAAATATGCAACCTATTATTTCACAAAATACATGACAGTTATATAAAAACATGACAGTTATATAAATCTATTAATTTATACATAACTATGTACAAATTATATTCAATTATATTAATCTATATACATCTAAGTGCCATGGTGGCATAGTGGTTAGAATCCAGTACTGTAGGTTAATTCTGCTGACTGACAACTGCCAGCAGTTCAATCCTGACTGGCTTAAGGTTGACTCAGCCTTCCTTCCTTCCGAGGTGGGTAACATGGGGACAGATTGTTGGCGGCAATCTGCTGACTCTGTTTAATTTAGTTTACTTTATTGTCATTGCACCTCATACAACAAAATCAAACACCATCTTCAGTGTACATCATGATCATGACCATGACCATGAAAATAAACACAAATATACATCCTTCACCCTTCACACATTGCACTGGAAACCTCTGACACCACAGCAAGACTGCACTATACAGCAGAATTCAAAAGAACTACTGCCCTGGGATAGAAGCTGTTTTTCAGCCTATTTGTCCTTGTTTTTATTCTGTACTGTCTGCCAGATGGTAATAGTTCAAAAAAAGGGTTTCCAGGATAAGATGGATCTTTGAGAATGTTTTGAACTTTCTTAAGGCAACGGGAGTTATAATGCTCTTCCAAAGAGGGGAGAGGGCAACCAATGATCTTCTGGGCAATGACATTAACCATCTGGAGTGCTTTCCTATCTGCCACTGTGCAATTGGCAAACCATACAGAGGTGCAGTATGTTAAAATGCTCTCTATGGTGAAGCGGTAGAAGGTCACCAGCAGTTTTCCATTTAGTTTTCCATTTAGTTGTTGTAAACCACTTAGAGAGGACTATAAAGCACTGTGAAGCAGTATGTAAATCTAAGTGCTATTGCTATTGGAAACATATATATATATATATATATATATATATATACTTTGTATTACAACACCCTGTTAAGCCCCAATTAAGGGAGAAAGCATACTGCTTTCTTTTCTGTCTTTCGGCTCATCACCAGAGACCATACCGACAGAAAGCTATTTGTTTCGTTGCCTTTTGTTTTACATGTGTGTAAGGTTTTTAAGCTGATAATTTTAAATAATAAATAAGGGAGACTAGTATAGATCTAGTATAGATCTATACTAGGTGATCTAGTATAGATCACCCTTAACAGGGTGTTGTAATACAAAGTATATACTTATTCCCCTGCCTGAGCTGATAAGGAGAGAGCCAGTGGTGTAGTGGCTATTACAACTGCCTCACATGTAATACTTCCCTGGTTCGAATCCCAGTAAGGGTATGGCTAGCTGAAGAGAGCTAACTAGCTCGAAATAGATCTATACTAGTCTCCCTTATTTATTATTTAAAATTATCAGCTTAAAAACCTTACACACATGTAAAACAAAAGGCAACGAAACAAATAGCTTTCTGTCGGTATGGTCTCTGGTGATGAGCCGAAAGACAGAAAAGAAAGCAGTATGCTTTCTCCCTTAATTGGGGCTTAACAGGGTGTTGTAATACAAAGTATATACTTATTCCCCTGCCTGAGCTGATAAGGAGAGAGCCAGTGGTGTAGTGGCAATTACAACTGCCTCACATGTAATACTTCCCTGGTTCGAATCCCAGTAAGGGTATGGCTAGCTGAAGAGAGCTAACTAGCTCGAAATAGATCTATACTAGTCTCCCTTATTTATTATTTAAAATTATCAGCTTAAAAACCTTACACACATGTAAAACAAAAGGCAACGAAACAAATAGCTTTCTGTCGGTATGGTCTCTGGTGATGAGCCGAAAGACAGAAAAGAAAGCAGTATGCTTTCTCCCTTAATTGGGGCTTAACAGGGTGTTGTAATACAAAGTATATACTTATTCCCCTGCCTGAGCTGATAAGGAGAGAGCCAGTGGTGTAGTGGCTATTACAACTGCCTCACATGTAATACTTCCCTGGTTCGAATCCCAGTAAGGGTATGGCTAGCTGAAGAGAGCTAACTAGCTCGAAATAGATCTATACTAGTCTCCCTTATTTATTATTTAAAATTATCAGCTTAAAAACCTTACACACACACACACACACACACACACACACACACACACACACACACACACACACACACACACACACACATATATATATATATATATATAATATATATATATATATATATATATATATATATATATATATATATATATACACTTGAATAATAATGCCACTATTTTGTTTATTTATTTAGCATATGGCAAAAAAATGTTTAAAACACCTCACAATTACATTCTCAATGAGCAAATATGAAACTATTTACTCTATTTACAAATTCAAAAGTAGACTATTTCTATAGTCAATATATAATGGAGTTGCATGTAGTAAGTCTGGGCTTTTCCTGATATGCACTCAGAGGGCACCGTTCCACACTAGGTCAGAAGTTGTCTGTCACACTGGGTGCTTTGGAACACTACAGTTATATTCTGAAGAGGAGAGCTTTCTCCATTTATGGAGGAAACTAGTCCTATTGAGGATTGACCTATTGATCATAATGCCATTAGATAACTATAGAATTGTAACTATTTGCTGCTAAAATGATATACGTTGAGGTATTTCTTTTAGGTGTTTTTCCACTTTTTAAAAAGCACTTTCTATTTGCTCTTTATTTCCTTAACAATATATGTATTTCTATCATTCTATTGTGGGTTTTCTCCCATTTGTTATTTTAAAAAGCAATAAAGAATAAGGAAAAAATATTTCTATTTCTCTGCAAGAGCACTTGACTGCATTCCAAATTCCAAATCTTATTCAGTTGTTATTCCCTGTATACAATTATAATTTTAGTATGTGGATAAGAATGATACAGCCTATTAACTTCTTCCTATCTCTATCCGTGCTGAAATAATTCCTCAAATTTTTGTGCCCTAATGTGTTCTTTTCCCAGCACATGTACAATAGCTCCATTCAGTTATTCAAATAAAGCCTTACACATTTGCTAGTGCATGTGAAGGGGACTACTCTGTAACCACAATTGACTACTTGTGCATTTACACACTTTAGGAAAAGCAGTGTTCTACTTTGAAAATATGTTTTTCCAGTATATAACAGGCAGGTTAACAATAGACTCAATCCACTTATCCCTCAGACAATTTTAATAGGGACAGGAATAAATTTCTAAATAGGTTGATTTAGTTCTCTAAAACCAATCATTCATAAATCTCTCATTTATATAGGCATAACTTGTTTTGGTTATCTGCCACATTCCATCTGGACAAATGCAGACGTTGTCAAGCAGATAACTTTGTCTTAACGGTGAAATCAAAATAGAATGTAGGAAATAAATTTATTTTTAAGTGATAAACGACAAAGAACAGAAGAGAGCACTTATTTTGCTTATATGGTACTCGTCTAGAAGCATTTGAGTGTGTGAAACTATACTTGTACCGTAATATTTACTTGTTCTGTAAATAACTTTTATGTAAACAATGAGGAACAAGAGTATTCACTATATAAATTTTACTGCAAGGTTCAACATTCTACATTTGCATTGTTGGCTTTAAAAAAAGTTGTTCAAAATATTTAGTCTGAATTTGATTTTGAAAAAGTCAATATCTTAACCAGACGACAGTGATTTAATTGCACACTGTAAGCTTTTGTCTATGCTATGCTAATGTGGAAATAACTGAAACCTTATGGGGACTCTTCTTTAAGAATTAATGATAAAAAGCTTCTGTAAATTATTATGTACATTTTCTCCCTGCCCTTTTTCAAGCTAGTGTGCATTTAACATCCTGTTGATGCACTGACCAGGTCTAGTTTCCTAGGGATAAAAAAGCTATTAATTTAAAATTTCCTTTACATTTGAGTTTCTCAGCAAACTTTTATTAGGTCAAATAAAATGTGATATGGAATAGGGTAGCAATTTACAGTATGTTAGCAAAGTTTTCTTTTTCTTTTCTTTTCTTTTCTTTTCTTTCTTTCTTTCTTTCTTTCTTTCTTTCTTTCTTTCTTTCTTTCTTTCTTTCTTTCTTTCTTTCTTTCTTTCTTTCTTTCTTTCTTTCTAATTGTCCTTTAGAAAAGGGGGAAGGATTTAGATTTGCCAACATAGTGTGTTGTGTACTTCATCCAACTGTTCTTTAGAATTAGGATCAATAGTTTAAGTGATATCAAACTCTGGTGACTACTTGAAAAGATAAAATTCTTTTTGAGTCGAACTCAAGTTGTGTTGACTACCTGATCTGATATTCCATGATAGTTTCCCATCAAAGCAGCACTGATCTTGCTTACACTGGCATCCCTAGTGAATCACAGTGATCCTAAAATGAAAAAGGTACACTGTGATCCCACAGCACAAACTCCTCCTTTTGTACCACAAAGGATTGATGTTGTAGAAGCAGGAGATGGAAAACAAATCAATCAGAATCTTAGTTAATAAACTGTCTTAGTTAAACAACAAATTTTGAATGATACATCCATCAGTTTGCATCCTAGAAGCATTGTGAGAAATAATATCAAAAGTTAGAAATGAGCTATTTATTTATTTGAATTTATTATTCATTTATTTAGAAAATTTATATTTCCACCTACTCACACATGGCGACTCAAGGCAGCGTATAAGGACATAAAAACACAATATAAAAGAAATAAAAAAGAAACATAATAAAATAATAACCCCCCACAGCCTGGCAACAACTTTCATTCATACCAGCCATTGAATGGCCTCCATCCCACTCTGGGTTCCCCAGGCATGCTGCCAGAACAACGTCTTCAGGGACTTTCAGAAGAGTGTTAGAGTGGAGGCTGGTCTAATCTACAGAGGGATGATGTTCCAGAGAGACGGAGCCACCATGGAGAAGGCCCTTCTTCTGGGTCCCTTAGGGGATGGGACCCAAAACATTATTTGTCTCCCCTTGCATGGAATAAGCCACACCATTCCAATGGATTCATGCAACATGAAGTATCATAAAGATATTTATAACACTGTTGGTGCTATTTATTGCTTTTATTTATTGAGAAATTTAAGGGCACGTAGTAATAAATGCTTACTTGCTCATATAAAAAGCCATGCACACCTATCAATTCAAAAAGCCAGGGTAGAGCTAAACTGCAGAATATAGGTGAAAAATTCCAACAAGCACATGACCTTGTTCTCTGTGATAATTTCAAAATACAATTACTGTACTTAACCATGGCTTGGCTTGGTCAATTTTTGTGCTCCCTGGCATTGTTTTCATTTGTGTGTTCTAACCTTATTCAGTTCACTCTGGCTGCCACTTTGGTTTTAGCAAACATTTTGTGTTTGGCAAACCACTTTGTTCTGACTTCTTAGAAATTGCACAAGCTAGCATCTACTAAATGTTCTACCTTTATTGACTTTTTTGAACGAGTCTCATGTATGCCATCTTTCATATGTGCTTCTCAGCATTTCAGGATATTTCTATTCACAAGAAACCCAAGTATTAGTAGATTGTCCAGCGTAGGCAAACTGCTTTCCCAGACACAAAACTATTTATAGATTTAAGAAGCTTATAAATGTTATCCAACATTAATCATAGTTTCGTAAAATGAATAACTTAATGAGGTCTGTAATAAGCTAATGTTACATTTTCTTTTAAAGGGACAATTCTATAATTGTCAATTTCATGTCAATGTATTCATTGTTTAAGGTTTTAATTCGCCCTCCCCAATTTTTCATGTTAGTTTCCCGTAGGATTTTACCCAGAGTACAAATATATGTGTTCATCTGATAGTTTGTGTGGGGAAGAATTCTGAAACATCTGAGGATTGAATAAAACACACTTGAGAAATGTATGAAGATTACCTTAGCTTTTTTTCTTTTCTTTCTTTCCTCAAGTAAGAACAAATTCGCCTCAAATTTTATTTCAGGCAACATGTAAAAGCAATCAAATAGGAGATTTAATGGCTTTCCTCTTCCAATAAATTGTTTATTTTGACGACAGATCATCGTGATATTATCTCCCACATATTCCAACTGTCCTAGTAAATTGTGACAGTCTAGATTTGCTAGAACTAGTCTCTTATAAAACAAAATTTCCCATTTGCTTTGTGACATGATATTGTATATACTCTGACAAAATGTCATCATATACCCCTAGGACACTCATTTAAAGGTAGAGGTCTCAATGGCTAGGTTAGGCCAAAATAAAAGGTCAGGACATATGGAATAAAATGGTGAATTGTTGAATAAGCAATGTCTGGAGGCTATCTTATGTTCATCTCTGAAGAGCATCTTACTATCAGAGCAATTAAAAGTTTTGGGACTACAGTTGCTTTTCCCATTTCCTGGCATATTCTCTGTGGCTTATTCATAGCGTGTCCTTCTGTCTTTGTTTGTGGGTAGGTGTGATCAGCTAAAGAGAGAACATCTTTTGCTGCTCACACTATAATTTAAAAAATAAATTCTTTTATGTATCTCAGCATAAAGTATAGCACAACTGGATTAGCTCTTTGATATTAAAATATGAATTTGTGCCGGTTCCATTGGCTGGGCCCTTGTGAATTTTGTTGTTTGAATTCACAAATCCATCAATTTCTTACCTTTTTTTTCCTCAGTTTTTAAAATTTCATTGCATTAATTTATTGTATTGTGAGCCACTCAGAATTAATTGGAGATTGGAGGCAATGTAATTGGGCAATATTATACAAAGATCTGAAGATGTCTCTTAAGAGAGAAGTGTGTGGATTAGAAGAGGAAAGTGTTGTGTTGACTAATGGCACCCTCTTTCCTGTTCCCCACCTCAAAGTTTCTCATTATCAATTATTCCCTCACGTAACCCCTGCTCTGCTCATTGGCACTTACAAGCAAGTGAACCAACTTGCTATTCACAGTTACCTCAGTGATATTTACAGCATTTTAAATGCCAGTTACACAGATGTAAATAGAAATTGCAAGAAGCTGGGAGAAAATAGTCCGACAGCTAGAGTTAGTACTGATGTGAAAGCTAAAAACCTTTGTCTTAAACACACAACACTTCTTATATCGTATGCCACTGTTTAAAAAGCAGCCCCAACTGAGAAGGCTTTAAAAATATCTTCCCCACCAAGAAAGGCATAGAAAAGTTGAGTGGACCGGTGAAGATTATTTTCCTTTTCCTCAGCAACCCTAAAATCCAGCAAATTAAATTAAAAGTGCATATTTGGAGGAAATGTGTGTTGATGCACTCTCCAGAATTTCAACTTTCCAGAGTGGGGAGATGGAAAGAATCTTAGCTCTAAAAACTGACAGCACCAAGGCTTCTAGATAGCAATAATACAATGAGCTGATGTTGCTTTTTCAGTCTCTAGTTTGACAAGGTGACTTGGGAGGGGGATTGTCTGCAAGTTGTGCTTTGTCATCTGATTTATTAGCTGACAGTAAATCTCTTTGCTTTTTTCCCCGCCTCCCCTAGAATTTTGAAACTAGATTGGTATTAAGAAAAGGAGGAACCAGGCAATATGGAAACTGAAAAATATATTCTTACCTGCTGTTTTATTCTAACTGATCTGCTTTTTGTTTTATTTTGTCTGGATTTTTCCTCACAGTGCTTAATGAGGGCACATGGCAAAAAGCCATCTGGCTGTGTTCTGTATTGTGTTTTTATTGCTTCTTCTACTGTGAGTAACTCAGGGTCAGATGGAGTAGATACGTAGTAAATTGAATTAAATAAATAAAAAAGAAAGAGAGCCAGATGACCGAGACTGATTTTGCTTAGCGCAAGGGTAGGAAACTAATGATTCATAGGTTGTTAGAATTCTTTAAACCATTATTTTAGTCACTGCTCACTGGGAATCTATGGCACAATTAACTTTTGTTTTAAGGGTTATTTTAACACTTGGCTCCTCGTGTTCTTTGGTACTAACTAGGCTCCATGGCTCATCAGATTTCAGTTGATTTTCCTCTTAATTAAAAAAGAAGGAAACTGGCATGCTGTGAAGCAAAGCACCAGCCTCTAGCCTCATCTCTTTCCAAGAATGCATCGGGTCCTGAATTGGCCTCACAAACATTCTTAGAAAATCAGTTTGGATGGCTATGCGCCAAGGCTTTGTCTAGAACTGGACCCAGTTACCCAGAAAAAAAAGGATCAGGGAAGTCAATTAAATAGGAAGCTTCTTCCTGGGAAGCTAGGTATGTTGGTGAGAAGCAACCTTATCCATTTGCTTCCCAGTAAATAATGCTTACCATTAATGCTATTAATTAAATGACTAGATGTGCCAACATGCCACTGTTTTGTTAATGCTTATAGCATGCCCTCAAAAATGCAAGTATGCCTTCTGGCTTAAAAAAAGGTTTGGGAATTCTGTTTTAATTTTCAATTCTTCAAGCAACCTTAATATGTTCAAATAAATCTAAACAAACCTTTCTCCCCCCCCCCTTTTCTTGTTTTAAGGTACAGCTGAACTGTAATCCTGTCTAGTAGATATATAATTTTTTTCTATATTACAAGGGAGCAGAAAATTGTGCAGTGCTACCATATGAGTTCTGGAAAGGGGTTGCTCCATAAGGAATGTCAACATGTACAGGATTGACCATGCCAAATTTCTGTATTATTTTGCACCATAAAGGTTTTATTTTTTATTTAGAAAAATGTATATAGTTGCCCAACTAATATTTGAGGAGGTGCCCTAAAGAAGGGGGAGGGTCAATCCATTTTACAAGGCAAGACAGAAAACAATGGATGGAAACTAATCAAGGAGAGAAGCAACCTAGAACTAAGGAGAAATTTCCTAACAGTGAGAACAATTAACCAGTGGAATGCCTTACCTCCAGAAATTGTGGGTGCTCCATCACTGCAGGCTTTTAAGAAAAGACTGGACAGCCACTTGTCTGAAATGGTATAGGTTCTCCTGCTTGAGCAGAAGACTGGACTAGAAGACCTCCCAAGGTCCCTTCCAACTCTGTTATTCTGTTATTGTTTCTGTTGTCTCTCAGTGACACAGGGCAGCTTACAAAGGTAAAAAGTAAATCAAGATGAGCTATATATTCTTTTCATTCTTCTTCTACTTCTCCTATCTTTGGCCTGCAGTGGGATAAAATGCAAACAATTACATCAAACAACTACAACAATATACTTTATTACAGTATACACTTGAACAACGTTGTTCATTTTGAATAGGTTATATGTAATTAGATCATCTAATGTAGAGGCTACACCCAGCAGATCTCTACAGATCACAAGATCCTAGGGCTGGGAAGTTCAAATATACCTGTGGGAAGGAAAACAAAATTAGTTTGCCATATAGTCAAACAGAATCTGATTTCAGCTTAAGAGAGTCTTCAACTTTTAATGCATTAGTTGTTTTTGATCTGCTGTAAAATGGAATATTGTTTTTAGTGTAAGCTGATAGATATCTATAATTTTATAATATCAATAAATAACCATTGTAGATACAGAATCCTGTATTATTTTTATTGCTATAAGCCTTATAATATAAGGGTTCTTCAAAATCCCATCATTGCAGAAGTCTTGCTTACAGTAATTAAGCTAAGCATCAATTCAGTGCTTATATTCATTCATCATGCCTCATTCTTTCCAGTATGCATATATTTTATTTCTTTAGAATGAATCCCCTTATAAACATATACAGCAAAATTAGTAGTTTAGGTCTGTCACAGTAAGTTCACAAAGATATATAAAAATCCTATGATAGTTTTTCAGAAGGCAGTGATCTTCCATACACAGCCCAATTTATAATGATAGTCCTTTCTTATATTTAAAAATGTGAAATTCATGCTACATTTAGCATATACCAAAACTCTCAATTCCTACAAAGATAATTTTACTAGTACTTTCCACCTTAAAACCACATAAGGGATTTTGATGAACCCCAAACTGTTTGCAGACTGTATTTTCCCCAGCTCAACTGTATCTCAGTGCTTCAAGGCCAAATCAATAAGTCACCATGGAATTCTCAAAAGTTACTTTCTAGGAACATGGCAAACTAAATGAAGAAAACACTATGACAGAACACCAAGATTCATGACTTATAGAAGAAGCAGGTGTTGATAACACAATCCAACCTGCTTCTAAATAAAACTGTTACTGTGCAATACTATATGCAATATTGTATGCAATCTATAGAATTCATTACAGTAATTTCTTAGAATGTCTAGGCAATACTATCATCCATATTCATCAGGCTATATTTTATCTTTCTTTTGTCCATTTTTTGCCATTTATGAGCATAATCTATTTTGACAGAATCTTTCAAACAGAAGCACACAATTGTGAATGTATGTATGTTTCATATAACATTGTTCGCAGTATTTTTTTTTAATTCACACAACCAGCAGTAAAAACCAAAGCAAAGGCTATTATATCATCTGTTTCTGTATGCTAAGTCCAAAGAGCATTTTATCTAAGGTCCCTTATGAAATTGTTGGCCTTAATTTTCAGCTCCCCCCAAAAATGTGATAAAGACAAGAAAAGAAAACTGCTGTGTCAATTTAACACATTAAGCTACTTCCTGTCTTTAAAATTATGTGTGTAAAGTAGAGAAGGAGGGACCCTTTCCACACCTTTATGCTTTTAATAGAGAATTGCCACGTATTAGGTTACACAAGGAATGGAATGCGAGAAAGATATTTTTAATTACAATGTATTTAAAAACAATTAGAAGAACAAATGTGGACTTTACAAAAAATGACTTCATCAAAAATGATTTCAGTCATGGGGGAAGGGTAAACTGTTCTTCAGAACTAATGGTACAGCATGTCCACTATAGTTTTTTAGGGAAAAAGCAAATGCAACATGTTCTCTGTAAAAGGTCCCTTCCCTGTTTTTGATAAGTACAAAGAGAGATCCTGACACACATGCTTCAATTTTGAAAATCAGGAATTCTATAAGATGACGAAAACAGAACAAAAGTAGGGAAAAAAATCCTCCACCAACCAATATGTAACAAAAGGGGAAAGATGAATAAAAACTGGTATATCTTTCTGTCTCATCATCCTATTTAGTGAGGTTTGATGGTAGACTTACCTTCCAGATGTTCATAGAAGGAGGCCTTTATTGTCAGATAGTTGCCTGTGCTTTGGAGTTGGGTCAATTCTGTGGCTTCCTAAAGCTACAGTTTTGAAGCTGGACCTCAGACCAGTTCAGAGGATGGATAATAATACATTGATAGTTTCTATCATCTGGATCTGTTCTATGCTTTGAAACCTAATTCGGTATAGGTTGCTTTAGGGATCTGAGAAGGCTGTTCTTTTGATGTTTACATAGGCAGTACATAGAAGAAACTAAGATGAGTTCCTGAAAGACCTACCAGCCCTCTTGGGCTGAAAGACAAGCTCAGTGGATCCAAACAAACTTCTTCCTTTGTCATGGTCTTATTGATTAGCCCGAAGTGCAGTCTGTTAAGAAACGAAGCCTCGGATAGCTCAAAGATATCTTCTAGTATAAGTAAAGACTTTCAAGAGAAGAGATCCCTCATAATAGGATTTCCAGCTCTACAGTTTTTCCTTGAGTCTTTCTGCTAGAATGGGAGAGAAGAATTAAAAACCATTTATTTTCCCTTTCTCCATTTGTCGGCCAAAACATCAGGGGACAGAAGGGAAGCAGTTGTATTATGCTTGTCCAGCTGTTATTTATAGAAGTTCCTGAATCATTCCCCTTTCCAACAGTAAGTTTATAAAAGCTTCCCAGATCTGATTGTCTTCAAAATGTGCTATACCCTTTCTTTCTTTCTTTCTTTCTTTCTTTCTTTCTTTCTTTCTTTCTTTCTTTCTTTCTTTCTTTCTTTCTTTCTTTCTTTCTTTCTTTCTTTCTTTCTTCCTTCCTTCCTTCCTTCCTTCCTTCCTTCCTTCCTTCCTTCCTTCCTTCCTTTCTTTCTTTCTTTCTTTCTTTCTTTCTTTCTTTCTTTCTTTCTGCTATACCCTTTCTATTAAATAAAAAAGATCAGCACTGATGAAGTTTGTAATCCATTCAACCTTTCAGCAGAATGCCTATTGCTTGCCCCATCTTCCCAGGACAGGTTTTATCTATATCTCTGTACACAGCATTGGCGTTAAAGCAAAGGTCAAAAAGGAGGCTTCCTCATAAACATTGCCCATAGTTAACCTGTATCCCCTCTAGAACTGTCATGTCATGAAAGCTTTTCTTTCTAGATAAGCCTAAAAGGTGGGATTTCAGTCTCCCAAGACAAGTTGAAAGGGAGGTGGTTTCTTATCTAGTTGGGGATTGCATTCCATCTAAACTTGAGACCATTATTCGCAGAAAATGTGCTCTGTTACAAACTTATATCCACAAAGTAAAGAATGTCCCACTTGATACTTAACACCAATTATGATGTTTCAAAAAATAGATAAATAGGAGTTCTGTCAAATTATTTTGGTACATTCTAGTACTATATTGTACAGTTTATTTATTTATTATTTTTATTTATTTATAACATTTATATACCACCCTTCTCCCTAGGGACTCAGGGCAGTGTACAGCCGAATCAAACCCAGAACAATACAAAAGTTAAAAAGAAATTAAATAATGGCTGTTAGATTAAGACAACCCACCCCCAAAAATTTAAAACCCAAGTTAAAACCGAATTTAGGAGACAATTAAAACTATCTCAGCCCAGGCCAGCCTGCTCAAAGAGCCAGGTCTTCAACGCGCGCCTGAAGGCCCACAGATCCGTGCTGGTGCGTATCTCAGGTGGCAGAGTATTCCAGAGGACAGGGGCCCCCATAGAGAAGGCCCTACTCCTGGGGGCCGCCAGACGACACATAGAGGCCGACGGCACCCGGAGAAGGCCCTCCCTTTGGGAACGCACCGGTCTGCTGGAGATCACCGGCAGAATGCGGTCCTGCAGATAACCTGGCCCAATGCCATGGATCGCCTTAAAGGTCAAAACTAGAACCTTAAAGCGAACCCGGAAAGCCACTGGCAACCAATGCAGCTCGCGCAGGAGAGGCGTCACATGGGAGCTACGCGACGCCCCCATAATCACCCGCGCAGTTGCATTTTGCACCAGTTGGAGTCTCCGGGTGCTCCCCACAGGGAGCCCCATGTAGAGAGCATTACAATAATCCAGGTGAGAGGTGACCAGGGCATGAGTGACCGTGCGCAGGGCGTCCCGATCCAGGAAGGGCCGCAACCGGTAAATCCGGTGGACCTGGTAAAACGTCCCCCTGGAGACGGCCGCAATATGATGTTCCAGAGACAGCCGTACATCCAGGAGGACGCCCAGATTGCGAGCCCTCTCTGTGGGGGGCAAAATCTCCCCCCCAATAGCCAGCGAAGGTGTCAGCTGGCTATATCGGGGCGCCGGGAACCACAGCCACTCGGTCTTGGATGGGTTAAGCCGGAGCCTGTTCCTGCCCATCCAATCCCGCACGGCCTCCAGGCACCGGGACATAGCCTCCACAGCATCATTGGGGTGGTCCGGGGTGGAGATGTATAACTGGGTGTCATCTGCGTACAGGTGACACCGCATCCCAAGACCACGGATGATCTCACCCAACGGCTTCACATAAATGTTGAACAGGAGAGGGGAGAGGACCGACCCCTGAGGCACCCCACAAACCAGGGGCCTAGAGGTGGACCTCTCCCCTCCCGCCAATACAAATTGCGAACGGTCGGAGAGGAAGGAGGAGAACCATCAAAGGACAGTTCCCCCAATCCCCAACCCCTCCAACCGTCGCAATAGGATACTATGGTCGATAGTATCAAAAGCCGCCGAGAGATCTAATAGGATCGGGACAGAGGAAAACCCTCTGTCACGGGCCCTCCAGAGATCATCAACCAACGCGACCAATGCTGTTTCGGTACTATGCCCTGGCCTGAAGCCCGATTGGAACGGATCGAGGTAAGTAGCTTCCTCCAGGTACTGAGGGAGCTGACGTGCCACCACACTCTCAACAACCTTCGCTATAAAGGGAAGGTTGGAGACTGGACGATAGTTGTTTAAAACAGCTGGGTCTAGGGAAGGCTTCTTGAGGAGGGGCCGCACCACCGCCGTCTTCAAGGCGATAGGGAACGACCCCTCTCTCAAGGAAGCGTTGGTAATCCCCTGGAGCTAGCCTCATGTCGTCTCCCTGGCGGCCGAAACCAACCAGGAAGGACACGGGTCCAACAAACAGGTGGTGGCATTCAGACCCCCCAGCAATCTGTCCACGCCCTCAGCGGTTACAGGGTCAAACTCCCCCCAGATAACACTCACAAGACCTGTCCCGGACACCTCCCCTGGGATCACCCAATTGGAGTCCAGCCCATCCCGAATCTGAGCGATTTTGTCGTGCAGAAATCGGGAAAACTCCTCTGCCCTACCCTGCAAGAGGTCATCCCGCGCTCTCGGTTCAAGCAGAGAGCAGGTCACTCTAAACAGGGCGGCAGGCCGATTTTCTGCCGTCGCAATAAGGGCGGAGACATGCGAACACTTCGCCGCCTCTATCGCCACAAGGTAAGTCTTAATATAAGATCTTACCTGTGTTCGGTCAGACTCAGAACGGCTCGCCCTCCAAATGCTCTCTAGATGTCTTTTCCGGCACTTCATCTCCCATAGCTCCTCCGTATACCACGGAGCCAAGTGGGATCTGTGCCGGGTCAGAGGTCGCAGAGGCGCAACTCGATCCAGAGACCCGTTGTTGCAAACCTCTGTGAAGGCCTGGTAAATCTGTCTCTAGGATTCTACCAAACAGACTTGATGAATTCTTTTTTTAATTGTTCATAAATCTCAGTGGAATGAAAATAAATGAATGCTAATTTAAGAAAAATGTTATGGAATATTAACAGCAGCAAGTTCTGGAATTCAATAAAAACAAGAAAGCGAGATGGGAAATCTGAATGCCCTTTTAGTGAATGCTGATTCACAGTTCAGAGATTACATGAAGGTTGTTCTTTTCAACACTATACGAATGATCACTTCCATTGCATGGAAGACAGGAATGTAAAGGGAAAGACTTTGAATCTGGTGTTCTCTCAAAATTTTAGTCTTACATCAACACTGAACAAAACAAATGATTTTATTGCTTCTAAGCTATTATAATTTAAATAAGATCAATTTCAAAATTGATATTTAGTTCAATTTTTCTGTTTATAATCCACATCAAATGAGTTAAAATAAATATATATTTTGCATCTGTGCATGTGTATATAGTAATATAATATATATTATAATATAATTAATATAAAATATAATAATATAAATATCTATAGTCATGCTGGCCACATGACCATGGAAGTGTGTTCAGACAATGTTGGTTGGCTCCCTTGACTAAGAAAAGGAAATGAGCACTGCCCCCTAAAATCAGACATGCCTCTGGACCATTCAGTGTTCATACTTAAACTAAATTAAGCTCCAATCAACCTTAGCTAATTTTAAAATATAAATAAGCAGTGTCAAATTAATTAGAGCAAGAATGGAAAGCACCAGAAAATTCCAAGGCTGTAGGTTAGGCAGGAAGTTCAAAAACAGCAGTTGTCCCATCAACACTAGTTGAGCTCAACTCAAGGAAGTCATATGTGTGTGGGTGGGTGTATACTGTACACACACACACACATACACACACACATACATACATACATGTGTGCATGTGCGTAACAGGGATTTTGTTTTCTATGTTAGCTGATGGTGTCAATCTGAAACCGGTTTACACCTGAAGTTCTGTTTTTATTGTGCAGTAAGTGTATTATTGCATAGAAAAATATTCATATGTTCAAAGCCATAGCAATGCACACTTTTCCTTTTCTAAATTGATTCAGTCATAAGAAAATGTATGAATTGCTTCGGATATGTTCTTCTGAGGTTCATAACTATCATGCGGCAAAAATGAAGCAGTCTGATCCAGATGGGAGATGCAAGGAGAAATTGGTGTCAAAATGATGGAACAAGTCTCTAAGAAGCTTGGTTCTGAGCTGAGGGAGGAGATGACATTTGAGATCCAAGTTAGGGAGCAAATGTCTTCAGCTAGCACTAGCACTTAGTAAGTAGCAGCTTGTTCTTCCTAAAAGTTATTTATTTAACTAAACCAGCAGATGTATATGCTACTAAATCATAATTAATTCACAGTGGTTTGATAAAATACAAAACACACTAAAATCTATAGATCAAAAAATATCAAATAAAATAAGACTTAAAATAATACAATTTGTAAAACTTATATAATAAAATTCTGCTTACGATGCTATACAGACATTCCACAACAAGCTTTGGTTTTTGCAACCTTCAGGAAAATAATTACAAGTTTTAAAATAATTTTATTAAGAGTTTTGATTACAAAAGATAATTCAAAGTAAAGAAAAAGAAAAAGATGCATGAAAGCAAAGAAGATTTTAAAAAGCTTAAGGAAGCAACTGCTGACTCTCATTATGACAAGTATAAACCATTTCACTATCTTTTTACGTCCTCTTAATTAACAGATCTAAATATCTTCATCTCATAACTCATCTCTCAACAATAGAAAAATCTAATAACTAAGGTCTTCTCCAATCCAGCAAAAAGTCCAACAGAGCTCTATAATAATCATTAATTAACATATATAAAACTCAACATTCCACATCTCAATTCTTAGCTCAAGCAAATCCACATTTAAAAGGCATAAAGTGGTTCCAGTATCCTAGTGTAAAGAAAGGACTAAAGTCGAATGTGACAAATAAATATAAATAAATTTTACATAGTATCAGATTAAAATACATAAAGTCACTGTAGGGAAAAAGACCATGTTAACTATAAGCAAATGCAATACCCAACTTTTTTCCATTTTAAATGCAATGGACTGACCACAGGTGGGCAAGGAAGCAGTGGGAGGAGGAGCAACTTCTGATTTCCAGCTGGTTTCCCCATTGACTTTCCTTGTGGGAAGCTTTGGAAATGATTATTACATGACTGGCTGACTGTGGCCAGGATCCTAATATCAACATGAGAATGAAATGTAGCATGACAAATGGGAATAATTTCTCTTTTAAAGAGAACAAGTTCATAAAAATTCCTTACTTTAAGTAAAAAGACAGTTAGATACAAAACCATTTTAAGTGCTGTCAAATTAGAATACATAAAATAACTCTAGGGAAAAAAGGCTTAAAACATCATGTTTACTGCAAGCAATCCAATACATAATATTTTTCCATTCCAGATGTCAGCAAATCCAAAAAGAACCACCCAAAATAACATGTCCCATTTTAATCTGACCCAATAAGCCAACTTTGTGTTTCCAATATTGCTCTTTAATCCATTCAGATGATTTTTGATCTTTGTTTAAAATTTCTTCACTATATTAAACAGCCTTTTTTGTAAATCCAGCAAAAAAAAATCATTTGCTCTCTGATGATAAAAATCATTTTTATTTCTGTCTTATATTTTAAAGCGCTCTCTCTCTCTCTCTCTCTGTAAATTTTATATATGTGTGTGTGTTTTCTTAAGTTTTCACAGGTATTTATGTGTATGGTATTCAGCTTTATTTGGGTATTTTCCCACGTCATTATAGTTGTGCTTTTAAAGTTGCCAAAACGTCGCTACAACTTTAAAAACACAACTATAATGACATGGGAAAATACCCGAACAAAGCTGAATACCATACACATATGTATGTATGTATGTATGTATGTATGTATGTAATGTGTGTGTGTGTGTGTGTGTGTATAATCACAAATTCACATTCAAATTTTTATTCATATTGTTCTTGGATGGACTTGGTTGCATATCTTTTTCTGAAACAGACTGCTCCCAAGAAGACACAATACAGCTGATATTACTGATTCAAAGTCTCAATGCAATTCCTCCAAAATGTCTCTGAACATTATTATAAATTGCTTGTCTTGTTATGTCTCCAATATAAAAAATAGATATTTTTCTCACAAAAATGCATGTAAATTCAAAATTAATTTTGAAGTCTTAATATTCAAAATCCAATGTTCCAACGATTTTTGAGCCTTTAATCTATTTAAAATTTTCTATTGACAGAGCCCTTTCTTGTTTTTTTTTACTGTATTTTAAATTCTTAAAGGTTGTAAAGATACAGTTTCCTTTTCTTATATTAAGGATTGAAGGCACTCATCGAAACCCACTGTCTCCAGACTTGTCATTTTGAAGGTGTCTAACTTCTTTAAAGCAATGATTAAACAATTGGAAATAGGAAAATGATTAACAAGAAAAGCGCAAACTTAGTATTCTTTGAAAAACTGTGTTTGTGACTGGAACAAGTATGGCAAATTCCCTTGGCTCAAGGTTCTCTCACCCTCCATAGACTATGCAGTGTCCTCTTGAAATTCCATACCATGGTATGCAGCACATCTTGGGTAATCTTGCATCCTCTCTTTGTCCAGGGACAGTTGAAGGAGCTGATCTACTCATTGGCTCTCTGTTCTTAGCTGGAATTGTCAGCTCCACTTTTGTAAAGCTATCTTCAAATTGCAATTCTTCCCTGGAAATCTAGGAAAACTATTACTAAGGGTACAACCAAACATTGAGAGGCTAGAATTCAATTCCTTTATTTTCTAATATGAACACAAAGGATATTTGCTTATATTTAAACCAGGGATAGGGAACCTGTGGTCTTGAAGACTTCCTATTGGTCATGTTGCAAGGCTTCAGTAATATTTTTTAGGCAAACGTTTGGGCTATGTACTGCTAGGGATCAAGCAGGGATGGTAATGTAGTTTTTTATGCCTTGTCTTGATATTGATTCTAGTATGTGGCTCCTTTAAAGTGTTTCAAACAGATATGATACTCATATTTCAGTATGCTCTGAAGAACATTTCAGTGTGTTCTGAGGCATGGAGGTTGTAGGATTCAATCTGCATCGGTCAACAGGAGCAGAGATTTACTCTTCCGAGCTTTCAGGCTTGTGTTGGAGCCTATCCTCAGGGAAATTCTCTCTACATGAATGTGTGCTTTGGACTATTCTATTTATGTGGTGCCTGGTTGTGTGTGGCTTTTTATTTGTTGATTAGGGTGTTGATGGCTGGCTATTAAATCATTGGCTGTTGTTTCCTTGTGCTGCCAAGTCCTCAGCTCCTAAGTACCTGATAAAGTGGTAGTAAATCAGCACTCCTGTTGACTGACAAGGGGCCAATTTCCCAGATTTCAATCATTTCCTTGGCTATCTTTCTACTTGCTCAGCCAACAATTTTAGTAGCTGTGAAATTGAATGTATATCTTATTGTCCCCAATTATTAGTACCCATTTCATGTATTTATACTTACAGTTATTCTTATTTCTATTATATTGGCAATTTTAATTATAAGGTATTCCTGCTATATTGAACTACTAGTATTGTAACAACCATTCAGAAAATGACATCCTTTAAAATATGGAAGAAAATGCATACATTGGGATATTGTTATTTAATCTAGAATTATTTAAAACTAACAAAAGTTTGCTTAATTCTGGAGGATATACATGTAGATAGTTTGCTACTTGCTTCTGGTCAAATTTCTCTTAAATGAAAACAAAATTTGGCAGCCACTCATTGGTAATAGTTTAATTAAAATTGTGCCCAAGTTTTCAGTTGCTTTTCTGTAATTACTACTTACTCCATGGAATTGGTGTCAAATGCCCACAGTATTGAGAATCTTTCTCAATACCTAATCTAAAATAATCAAAAGAATAACAAGCCAGGGATGCTAAATTCTTGAGCACCTCTTCAGCTTCTCTGTGAAACAAATTCTCAAGTATTTGTAACATCTGCTGAAAAGAATTTGCAATGATTAAATGGGGCTTTCATGCTGAAAGCATCTTTATTATTTTTAGAGGATTTTAGCCACTTTAAGGTATTTGAGACATTTTCTGGTTTAATTCGCATCTCAAACACTGGCCAGAATTATTACATTAACAAGATTTTGTCTTTAAACTATATATTGTCATAATTTTTCCAAACACTTTTTTAAATTCTCAGGATTACTTAAGGTGAGTTCCCATTCCAATTATTTATATTACATTTTTAATAGAGGTTGTCTTCAAGTCAGTATTGACTTCTAATGACTGCTTGGACAAGTCCTGCAGTTTTCTGGGCAAGTGTTCCAAAGTTTTCAATCTTTCAGAAGTTTTCCAAAATCTTCTGAGAGAGTGTGACTTTGTGCTTAGATCAAGACTAGAACTCACCATGTCTTGGCTTCTAGCCTAATGACTCCACCAAATTATTAACTCATATTTTACTAATACAAATCCCATTTTACTATAAGAACATTGAAAGAAAATAATAAAAATTGGCTCACAACTCCTGAGATCTAACAAATAAGCATGAATAGGGTTAATGAGGGTTAATTAAATCAAAGACTATTTTGTTGGGATTAATATTATGTTATTTCAGAATCATCATATGGTGAAATTCCATACTATTAAAGACAAGTTCTTATAAGATTTACCTGCACTGATGCTTTTCATTTTATCAGAACAATGCTCTGGTATCTGGGTTAGAAACCAGGGGAGAATGTTTAAAAAATAAGATAAAGCATTAAAACCATGTTTTTGGGATTTACTATTTTTATTAAAAGCATAAACATACAAAGAAAAATAAGAAAATGAAATAAGAAGGTTATTACACAGGTAGCTGAACTTTGAGGATACTGGCAAACACAGCTCATATATTCTCAGCTCAATACAGACTAATTGATCAGAATACAGCAGTGCCTCTTTGTCCGATGAAGCATGATGGATTTTTGCCCATCAGACATAAACCAGTCAAATTAACTAAGAAGTTTCATGAATTTTCATTTCTTTATTCATAACAAAACTAGGGATATTGTTTGGCCAATCAAGCTTATAACAGTTCTTGTGTTCAGGTACTACTATTTGTCTTTCTTGCAATCTTGTCTTTGAATTTTACTGTCAGCTTGAGCTAGATTCTGTATGTATTCCAAAACAACTTGGGAGACAATCATTTTAATATATGTGAGGTTGGAATTTGTGTATCCTTCCCAATTTAGTCTGATTTCTTATTTGGAAAAGGTTCTGTTTCAGGAGTTCTCAGAGATGCTTTTTGTTTCAAGCATTCTTCTCTGAAGGGCTGTAAGATAATCTTTATTGGATGGCATCTTCTTTTTCAACAGCTTTTTAGTTATGATCCAATTTAAAGGCAAAAAACAACATGAAGAGAGATTAATTTTTCAACAGCAAGTAGTTTATGTCTCTCTCTCTCCCCCCCTCCTTCCTCCCTCCTTCACTTTTTTTCCTTTTTTTTTCTGATATCTAAGTGTACTCTTAATTCATTCTACTTAACCTGTCACAGATTATTCTGAAGACTTCTAGAAAGTATAATTTGGGAATTAATTATTGTGAAATATGTGTTGTTGTGCTGCCTCACTTACACACATCACAGTAAATGGATTTTATTCAACACACACACACACACACACACACACACACACACACACATGGCAGTTCCCCCAAAAAGCCCATACAATGTACGTTCCCTGCTTCTGTTTTATATAACAAAGTTTGGAATTTTGTTACACAAAAAGAAACACAGAACAAGGAACTAGAGTGTTCTAGCAATGCCCATCTCTTAGGGCAGAATTAAATAAGCAATGCTGGTGCAGCCCTTCATAGAGGATGAGGTTGTATCCTTCCAAGTACTCTGGCCAATCGTCACTGCAACTGTCTTCTCTCCGCCCTATGCATCCTTGGACTGGAAGGAGGCATGGGCTCCACCTCCTCATACTCGCTGGCCACTGGCAATTGCTCATGTCCCTTGCCTGGAGTTTCTAAGCTAACCTGTTGCAGCTGTGACTTCCTTGGCTCAGGCTCAGCCTGCCGTCCGTCTGATCAACCCAGCTGCAGCTGCTCTGTTGGGCTAAAGCCCTCCGTTCCCTGATCCAAACCTCCATTCCACTCTGTGCTTGCTTCCCCTGAGATGCCAGGATCTGGCTCATCCTCTTCTTCCTCCTCTGGATTCACCTCTGGAGAGGGTTCCGAAAGCACATCAATGACAGTTATTAGTCTCTACTCTTGTACACACACATAATACAATGTATACAAAAATAAAACTTCCAATTGCCAAGATTTATAACAAGAATGGAATTAGAATTAAATCAAATGTGTAGTTTTTAGAATGAGATAGAATAATACTGGCTTAAGTATATGTTTTTTTTTTTTATCGGAGCGCAAGACTTAGAGAATCATTTCCTAATCCTTTTTCGTAAAGTGATTTTAATACACACAGTATAGATACATCTCTTACTGCATTTGTTCAAGTTATTTGAAATAGTTCTGGATTGTTTGTCCTAACCAAACTTCAATTTCAGCACGAAATTTTTTATTTCGTTTTTTATTATGTGGACTTTAGTTATTTGTATATCTGTTGCCAATCACTGAATTTCAGCCAGAACAACACTGACTGAAATTTAATTGAAGTGTGCTAATGTCTTGCTTTTTCTTTTATCAGGTGCAAGTGTAATCTTCATGCCACTGGGTGCAAAATTGAAAATAAAAAATTATTATGCGAGTGTGAACACAATACCACAGGCCCAGATTGTGGGAAATGTAAGAAGAATTATCAGGGACGTCCTTGGAGTCCAGGTTCCTATCTGCCCATTCCTAAGGGCACTGCAAATATCTGTGAGTACTTGTGCACAACATTGCAACTGTAAAACTTTGGGACTTTGGGTTAAAAAAAATTCAGAACCAAACTTAAAGCATGTCTGAGATGCCATAGCTTATTGGAAAATTAAAATCTTTATAGTTTGCCCAGTGTTATGCATCTTTACTTATTTGGGATAGGTGCACTGGGCTATATTCTTGGATAATGGCGCAAAAGAAATTATCTGTTCAAATAAATCAATAAGGAAATTGTGACATCTCTCTTCTTTCAAATTTGTAATGTACACATACACATACACACACACATTTACATGCACCATATACAAATACAGAGTTTACATGTAAGATAGGGTTTTTCTTTATGAACACAGAACTAAGTATTAAATGTCCAAAAATCTAATGAACTGAATTTTAAGTTAAATTCCTTTAGTCTTTATCTAATGACTACTCAACATTGGGTCATATGTGGTTGTCAAATTCTGATCTTTAAATAAAAGTGCAGAAATGATTCTGTTTGATACTCAATACTTTGTTATGAGGTCAATGATCCAACCATTTGCTGTGATTTTGAAAGTGTGTGAGCCAATTATGCAAATGTTATCGCAACTTCCCAATCTGACTAACAAATATATTGCAAATGTCTCGTCATGTGACTGTACTGTTCTTTACCAAGTAATGTGTCAGTGATTTTCACATGAATTTTATTTATAATGCAGTATTAAATAGCTTGACTGAAGACTGACTGACTAAACCTCTTTTTATGAGGTTAGATAACCTGAGTAGATTACAAATTGTTTATTTTTAAAAAATGATTTTAGACTAACTATTATTATTCACCAGTGAATAGTCATGCATGAACCCAGCATTTTTGTTAGTCTTAAGACTTTTTGTTGAATTGTGGCCAGTTTTGGATGTGTGTGAATTTCAGGCATTGTTTATCATAGAAATGTGTTTTATTGTCATCTATGTGTCCATTGACTCTTAAAGATCATGGTGTAATGTTCCTTAGAATTGATCTGATGTCTTCTAAATATCCTTATGTTCGTGCAATTACTATACAAAAGACACTTTGTTTCTCCTGCTTCCAAATATCAATCATTCTTGTAGGATTATTCTGAAGACCTACATAATAATTTTGATGAGAGGGATAAAAGATGGAGTATAATTATCTAAATCAGTGGGACTTAGTATACTTTTGGCTCTAACACTACCTATACATTTGTATCTCTGTGTTTAATAGGAATATTGAGAGTAACACAGTATAGATTGCCGACAAGAATGAGGGGAAAAGACATTAAAGTACAATATCTGTCAATGTCTTTGAATCCCTAATAATTAGATTTGCATACCTGAACTTTTGAATGGGGGGAAAGAATAAGCCATTAAACCTTGCAGTGTAAATTTGTAATTTTGTAATAGTCTAGAGCCATTCTATGTAAGCTGGGCAGCCATATAAATTTCTTGAATAAATAAATTAAATTAAAATTTATAATAGCTACCCATCTCACATATGTGACTTCAAGTGGCTTACAATAAAATAAATAACATACCTAATATACAAAATGTTAAAATAAAATAAAATAAAACACATAGCAGCCAGACATCATCCAACCAATTATTCACACAAGGAGATAAGCTCCTGTATTTGTATATCCAGGGTCCCTGGCAAAGGCTGTAAACTAAGTTTTCAAGGTCTTATGGAAGGCCTGCAAAAACACAGCCAATCTAATCCCTGGGGAAATGACCTTCCAAAGGACAGGTGTCATAGCAGAAAAGGCTCTCTATCTGGATCCTACCAGCCAACGCTCCTTCACTGACTGTACCCAGAACATGATCTCCTGCTGAATTGGATAGGATGGATAGAGAGAAATGGCATTTTATAAATATTTAATAGCTCTGGTTTGTATATAATTAAAATATAAACTTTGAAAGTCATAGCAACTTTGGAGAAATGGGTGGTTCTGTGATTTACATAGAGCTGAGGGTGGGACTCTTGCTAAATAATTCTGTACACACTAAAACTTTGCCAATATGCTCTATGGTCTCGCAGCTCATCTGTATGAATTCACAGATGTCCACTCAGCTGCAATGACAGGTAAGTACTAATTCTTAGTGTGCTTCAGGTTTATGGCAAAAACATCAATATGTCATATTTGGAAGGTTATCTCACACTTCAAAGCAACAGCTGTGAGGAATGAAGCCTTACAAATGAATATTTCAGGAAAGAGAACCTTAGCTTAATGTAAAAGTCATAGTCTAAGTAACAAGCCATGATGAGAGCATGAAATTATAAAATTCCTAGCAGGCAAGATGAGAAAAAGTGAACCTTCAAAAAGAATCAGAAAATATTTTATAAAGCATTAACTTCTAGTGGAAAGAATACTTTGGACCACTGAATTAAAACTTAGAAGCTGTGTTCAAGCTACTCTCTTAAACATTTTGAAAAATTATGGGATTGTTTTTTCTCTCGTAGAATTCTGAATTTAATTCACCTTGAGTGAGTTAAGGTATAGAAAACTCAATTTATCTCCACTAATTTCTATGATACCTCCCAATTATTCATTCTAGTGTGAGGAATGTTTATTTTGGTGTTTTTTTTAGAAATTCCACTCTTATCAAACTCAATTTATACATTATAAAAATAGCATCCACCCTCCCATCCATCCCCAAACGCAGATAACTGATTGGATTTTTCCTAAAGGAGACAGTAGGATTTATCAGGTTAGGACGTTTGCATATGCTATCAAAATTTGATCGGAGTAACATTCAAAATGAAATTTGAATAGAATTTCAGAATAGCGTCTTTATCACTATATGTAGACATATATGGCATATATAGCCATTATGATGACAAGAGATAGAAAGAAAGAGATCCCATTTATTTTCTCTATCATTAGCTGCAATTAACTTAAATAGGTAAATGGTCAGGTCCTTGATCTCTTGTTTTGGTACTATTCTTAATCATATGTTAATAATAAGGTTTGTAGCTTCCAGTACCATATATGTCTTAGAAAACAAATTAACCAAATTTAACTAATTACTTCAAGTGGAATGTGTTGTATTCTACATCTGCATCCAACATACTACATGGACAGTGCTTTATTGGATATCTATTGTAGCCTTTGAGCAATATCCTACTGTATGCCTGTTATTGAGTTACAAAAAAAAATGGAGGGGGTCTACGGCTAAATTATAGGTTATGGGGAACATGAAAAATCCATAGTGATTGTAATTTTGCTCTTGAAGCATATTGAACATAATACTCAGATTGAAACATAGGATTAACTGTTCTTTTATTATTCTGTTCTGGTATTTAATGAACATTCTTTTGCCTTTGCAGATGGAATGATGAACCAGTTGATCTTACATATTCAGACCGTCTTTCATAAATGTTATTCTCTGGGGCCTTGCAGGATTTAATTGGTTCCTTTTCTCTTTAGAGTGGGGAAACAACTACTGTACTCTAGTCCCATTCTTATGAGAAAATGGAACCTTGTCCTAAGAATGCATAATTCACTTTTGAGCTAGTTAGCTACTTCATAAAATTACTGCTAAATGTGTTCTCTTTTGCAACTTATTAACAAAGATCCTTGAAGCCTCATTGAAGCATTAGTATTCAATGAGGGTGTATAATCCTTCTCCACTTGTCATGATGGCGATACCTTAACAAGGCAAAATATCTATGCACCCATGTGAATGTTTATAAGAATGTACAAGTATATATAGTATATATCTTTATATAGATCTGTATATAATACTAATATCTGTATATATGATTGTGTAAAGTAGAGGTGTGTAGTGTATAGGTTTCACACAAACCAGGGATTATTTAAAATGCTTGGCTTTGGCTGATCTGTCCTTTAGTTTTTGATACTTATACTTCATCTTGATATCAGTGCAGCCATATAAAAGCTCTACTGTATTAGTGTCAACATGTTTTCATTCCTAACCAATATTCTTTTTCTTCTTCTTCCTCTTCTTTTTTCCAGGTATGCCCAGTATTTCCAGCATTGGTAGTAAGTAATAAAGAGCAGACTTAGGCCAGCTTGGCTTGTTGTCCAGACTCTGAAAATCTATTTTTCCAACATCTGTTTCTGTTTTCTTTAATGCCTGCTTTGTGATAACCGGAAAAATAGTATTATCTCCTTCCTTCAACATCAGCACATCATAAATATTTATGTTGTGAGGGACAAAAGCTTTATATGTCTTGTAGCACTGCATCTTTCAGCAAATAGATATTCCACGATTACCAAACAAAAGTGATGGGAAGCTAAAAGATACCAATCAAACTCAGCTAATATTTTTCAAACCAGGTATAGCAGAAATACAGAGGACCCTCTAAATTTGTGTGTGTGTGTGTGTGTGTATACACACACACACACACACACACACACACACATATATACATACTTATATAAATATATTCCAACAACTACAAAGAAATCCAGCTGCTTAAGATAGCTAAAACAGAACAGGGAGTTATAGGAACTTATAGGAAGTTATATTTGAATGATTTGTATTTTATAGTTTTTAAAATTATATTGCTTCAGTGCTAAAACCACCTGCAAAACCTCTAAGAA
Organism: Bungarus multicinctus; assembly: GCA_023653725.1. NCBI lineage: Eukaryota > Metazoa > Chordata > Lepidosauria > Squamata > Elapidae > Bungarus > Bungarus multicinctus. The sequence goes on along the minus strand of CM042842.1, from coordinate 41,874,075 downwards.
GAGTAACTAGATAAAATATAATTTAATAATACACATTTTCCTTTAATGACCAGATTGTAGTTTTAACAATATTTAAACCATTTCTATTTTTTTCAAATAAACACTTCTTATCATTTTTCCATTGATTTTCCATAAAGGAACCAATCTATACACATAATTTGAATCATTTTTACCACCGCGGATTGCTACCAAAAATTTCTGACCGGTGACCCGTGAGGTAGTCTCTTGTGTCAATGTAAACTGAGATTTTGGCATCTTTGCGGTTAATCTCACAAAATTCTTAGAACGATTCTTATTTTTAATTTTATTTTAAATGTGAAAATAAAAATTTAAACTGCAATTTTATGGATGCCATTTAGTATAAAAACAAATTAAATTTAATTTAATTTTGGAATCCTATGGATGCCATCTAAAATGATCATATTGACATGGTGCACCCTGCTGCCAATTTGTGGCTTATCCTGTGGTGGTCAGAGGTTTTTGATGACAATGTTATAATACTTATAGAAGAAGAAAAAATAAAAATCTAGCTTAAATTAAGGATATTTCAGATAATTTAATAATATCCTTGTTTTTATATAAAATATTTAAATATAGTCTATATTGGAAATATTTTAAATACTATATTTGATTAAGTCAAAAGTTCAAGTAATAAATAGATTGCTTATAGATTGCTAAAAGAAACTCGAGTCCATAGCAATTTTTTTGTCAAATATACACAAGTAGAAAAGTGTGTTATGATATACACTTCATCATTTGCTCTCCTTGGATAACCATTCTTACATATGATTGTGAAAAATTAAAATGTAAAACTAATAGTGAAGTAAAACATGTCCATGTTCCGATAATATTGCCATAGTTCTGCCAAATTTGCCTTACATAAAACAATACTTTAATTATTCCTACCTGTTGTTTGACTTCTAATTTTGGCCCAAATATATTTAGTTTTTATTTATTGCCAATGTTCTATTTTATTGTTATCATTAATATAATTTACAAATAGCAAAACGGCTTCTGTAATTAATAAAATTATAAAGAAAACTATACCAGTTCAGGTTGAATTTATTGTAATGTCACTATTTTCTGTAAACTTATCTACTCAAATTTAGATAAGAACAGGAAGAAATTGAATATGAAATATACTGAACTTGTAAGGGAAAAATACATTAAAATTGAATCTTCCTAAATAAGATTTATTTATTCACTCAATAAATATGATTCTGAACTAAAAGTGTCTAAAATATCCTACTCAGAATAGTTGAAATTTGCCTGGAATGCCACCTTGAATACATTGTGTACAAAAAGGATAAATGAATGAATAAATAAATAAGTGTATTCTACATATATTACTTTTTGTCCCTCTGGCTGACATTCTTTTTATATTTTAAGACATTTTGCGCACATTTGGATTATTAACTCCTGGGAATAAATTAGCCATATTACCTGATCTGGAAGGATAGGAAAGATAGAAGAGAACTAAAGAAAGTCAGGAGGAAAATACTATTGTTCCTATATAAAGAGACAAACAAAACTGTCTTAAGTAACAGAAACGGATATATGGTAAAATAGTTCTTGTGCATTTGATTGTTGTTACTGTCTTGCATGTGTTTATGTGGTTGTAATGTCACCTTACACCTTACTCATGGAGCTTTTTTCACTGCATTTGCCATCTCTGAGCATCAGCAGGTTATGGCCTTAACAGAGAAACTCAAACAGTTTTAATCAGAGATGATCTGGAAGGATGCACTGTTGCCTTCTTTGAATTTTGGATGCTTTATACAAAATACAATGATCAGTATCATTTGCTTCTCTGAAGGATTTTTAAAAGGATTTTGAAGAGTATCTTCAAAATGTCAACATCTTTTATGCATTAAAGGTAATTCTAGTTCATGTTCTAGAGTTACTGGAATATGGTTCATTGATATGATACTCTCACAATGCAGCCTCTGAAAGAAAACAATGTTTCTTGCCACATTCTGATCTATTGTATTTCACAGTAATGAACACAGCCTTCTAAATAGATAGTTTACAGATAGTTAGATGGTTGGTAGGTAGGTAGGTAGGTAGATTAGATAGATAGATAGATAGATAGATAGATAGATAGATAGATAGATAGATAGATAGATAGATAGATAGATAGATAGATAGATAGATAGATAGATAGATAGATAGATACTGTAGATAGATAGCACCAAGTTATTTACATAATTTCAAGAAGATTTTTTTTACCTGTGCATTCACAGAATATGTGTTCATGTTATACAGATTTTCATATTGTAGAGCAAAATGTTCTCAATATTGCCTGCTTCGGAGTACAGATCTTTAAGTAGAGAAAGGAGAAAAAATGAACTTAAACCATTAAGAAAGAATTTTTTTAATGTAGATGCTTATGTTAAATTATTGAGATCCCAGTGATCAGAAAGAGACTATCAAGGATGAATAGTAAACACACACACAAAAAAAAAACACACCATAAAAATATATAATTTTACACACATGCATATACATATATGCATGTGTGTGAAATTGTAGAAAATACAGAACTTGAGGAATGCATATATATGCATGTGTCTGTATTTTCTCTCATCTCAGTGAAATTTGCAATTACATAGTATGTGAGAGTGTGTGGTTAAAAAAAACTTGGATTAAATCAGTAGATCATTCCTGTTTATGCACAGTGCCAAGACTGGTCATTTTGACATCCTTTCTGATCATCTCTAGGATAATTAAAACAGTTTTCCCCATTAAGGTCATTTGTACCTTCAATGTCTTTCAGTTGAGTAATATGTACTTGGTAATTTTTTACATACTTGATTCCAATGCTGACCTTTTCAACACTTTTCAGCTCAGGCTGGAGAAAAACAAAAACTAAACAAAACTGGTGAGATGGTTAGCAATTAATGAGTCCCAAAACCAATTTTAGAACACTATGAACCTTTTTAATAAGTTTATTTCAACATAGCACTCAATACAATCATTTTTAAATGATCATAGCATAGGGAAATATGTCAAAAATATTTTTCAGGTTGAATATTTGAGAATCAACATTGTTCTTTTGTGCCTTCCTTAGACAAATGTTAGGTAATTAACAATTTCAGTGGTTCAGACTCTCCTTCCTGTTACAAGAGACATGATACAATTGTTCACCAGGTTACTTCAAATTGTTAAGTAGATTGTCATATTTTTAGTTTGTCTGAATATAAGAATTCTTTTAATCTAGACCAGGGGTGTCAAACTTGCAGTGTCATGTTGTCATCACATGACGTATCGTGACTTTTTCCCCCTTCACTAAACTGGGGGTGGGCGTGACCAGTGCGTGAAGCATCCAGACCACGGGCCGTGAGTTTAATACCCCTGATCTAGACTGTAGAACCAGGATAACTACTATTTTAAGTGTCTTTTCCCATACTGCATAGAATATATGAGTTTATTAATGTTAGAGAATATTCAAATATATTACCCTCTCTATCTCAAATAGCAAAAGTGCTAAACTGCAAGTTCTGTTTCTATCTTGTACCAACCCATTACACTTTCTTTGCAATAGCCTTATTAGTATTAAAATCTTTATTTTATAAAGTGTGACAAACAAAATCTACCCTTATAGCTTGCAATGCAATCTGCCTTTCTTTCTGGTCCTCTGCCTTCCATCTCTATGTTGTCACTGCCTGTCACATCTGCATAGCTAAGCTTGTTATGTACCAGGTAGGTATGTTATCACTCAACATATCTGGTTCCTAACACCAGTTTTTCCTCCTCCAACCCAGATGAAAATAATCTAGTTTGGAAGCCCTGCTCTAAATGAACTGATTCTTAACTAAATACTGCATCTAATCTTCCTTGAGCACACCATAATGTCACTAATTATGCTAAACAGGTAGTTTAAAGAAGCACAGATCGATAGAACATAAGATTGACATGACACACAAATAGTTTCATTGGGATGATTACCACCTCTAAACCCTATTAGTAATAAAAGTGTTGTAATATAGGGAAAAATGAGGCATTAAAATACAAAACCAAAGTCTGTATTGCATTTAAGTAGCTGTTTTGCTTTTAATTATCCAGTTCAGGTTGTAATTGTGCCTGATGCTTTCTCCCAATATTAAGGTACACCTGAATGGTTCTTTAATGAGTATAATAATATTTGGGAAATATGGGAGAGTTGGTTTATATAGCACAGATTGTGAGATAAAAAAGAGTAAGGCAGAAACTCTTCAGACCAGAATTTTTTCAGCTCTGGTCCACAACTGAAAAGCTTGATGTAACAAGGGAATTGAAATCTTATCTTTTAAGCATCCTAACTAAGCAAGCTAGCAGAAGATGCAGTAGTGGTTAAAAACAAAGGGATGGTATGGCAAGTAAAAAGACAGATTTTATTTGCCATTTATAATGAAGAGTTACCAATTTATTTTTAATATAACTGAATGGCCAAGTTCAATGGAACATGGAAAATAGGTGGACAGAATTAAAAAAAAAAAAGAGAATAGAGGTTGAGGATAGATTATGGTGATCTTACTAACCTTTTGCTCATATCTGTGGTTCCTACAAACTTAGTAAACCCTATCTATAGATCCTTCATGCCATATTTAATTTAATTCTTATATGCAATATTTTCTCCAAAAATAGACTGTTGTTTTATCTATAAGACTAAGTTATTCATTTTATAGAAAATATTTTTATAACACCAGTTTCAGTATAAAAAGACTTGACATTTTCATTTAATTGTGTACACTTTTATGATCATGCTAACCAAATAAAAACTGAAACAGTGTCTCCCACTTTATGATACTATTTCCTGATTTCTGTATCACAGAAATGTTTTGTTGCATGACCAATTAGCAGTTGCCAATTGTTGTATCTCTTATTTAATAGATCAGGGCTGCAAAATTCTGAATGGCCAGTAGATAGCCATAGAGGCACAGGAAAAATTATTTGCTGCCATCTAATGGTTGTGTGGATTAGTGTAGCTCAGCTCTGATTATTAATGAAAATTTGGAAATATGATAAACTTAAGAAATAATTAAAGGAATGTGATGAACAGCAATTATTACAAGGAACAGTTGGTATCAGAATGAGTGGTTGGTGTTTGTAACTATTTGGAGAACTTAAGACAATACATATTCCATAGAAAAAAGCAATTTGGCTCACCTAATTTTTTTTTCTGTTTAAATCCATAGAGAGATAATTAATCATAGCTGATATATGATAAGAAACCACATTTATCGTATTTAGGGCATATTTACAGTTATTATTGTACTGGCATGCCAGAAGTCTTACCAGGCCACATCAAAAGAGCCCCTTCTGCATCCCATTTAACCACAATGGTCTTCCCCTTGATCAAAATACACACTCAAAGCTGCCTATCTTTTTGGTATCCTGATATTATCTAGGATTAACATTACTGCAAAGTGCATCAAAACTGGAAACAGTTTCACAATACATGTAAAATACAAGGCTTCAGCTGTTTCCTTATTGCCTTACAAAAGGAAACACATCACCCACCACCCAAAAAAAAGGGGGGGGAAGGGATATGACAAAAATTGTATTTCTTATTTATTTATTATTAAATATATAGTGTATGCCACCCATCTCACGTAAAAGCAACTTTAGACTGGCTTACAATCAGATAAAAGCATATAAGTTGCAGATTTGGGGTACTGCTGTTTCCTTATTTTGCTGAAGGTTAAGTACTGATGGGGAAATTTAATTTTTTAATAGTTCCTGATATTTTTATCTAGACCTGGGTTAGGCAGCCCTTCAGACAAAGAGTGCTTTCTAATGGGATTGTGCATCATCAAGGGGTCCATTCAGAGGCAGAAAGGGCAATCAGCAAAGAGAAGGCCAAAGCAGTTCCTGGAGAATGCTACATGTTACCAATAGCGTTAATTATATTTGATTTTACAAATCAAATTACATTGATGTAATTTTATTTCAAAAATGGACAACAGTCAAATAAGCTTTAGGCTCTTATAGAGAAACAGTAAAAAAAAAACTATTCTTTTTGTTTCATTCTGAAGACCTCACAGCAACTTAAATAATACTCAAATGATTTCCTTGAGAGTGTTGTTCCCTCTGAAATTAGGGCTGACATACGTTATTATTATGCTTTCAGAGATAGATTTGTTAGAAATCAGCAGCTGAGCTTTTGCACAACCTGGACATACACATTAACTTCTCGTGATGTTTGGAAATAGTTGTGTGTTAAGTAGAGGAATTACTTCAATTGCCAAATGATCCCTAACTTAAAGCTCAGACCCTTTTTTGATGCTATTCAGACCTCTGTCAGGATGTTTTTCCCCCTTGTAAATTGTTCTTCTGCATATGCCACAGAGCCCAGGTTTTCTTGGACTGTGTCACTTCAAATTACATATAGGACAATCAGATTTGAATGCCATTGCCAACGCTACATAAGTAGATAGCACTTCAGGGAAAATACTTGGCAAGACTGAATTCAAACAAGTGTTCATGTTTGTGTGTGTGTGTGTGTATGTGTGTGTGTGTGTGTGTGTGTGCGTGCATGTGTGTGTTATAGCCAACCCTGTTCTTCTTAAGGCATTATTTTGCTATCCCATAATAATAGAAGATAGCTGTTCAGCTGGCAATGTTGAGATAGGTACCCAAATACAAGTTGTTGATAAATGCATCTGTAATTCAAAGTATTTATTTACATAATTGCAACAACTTAATTTTGTCCTTTAATTCAGGATGTTAAATATCCTAGTCCTTTAAGATACTTGGGATACTGGAGATTTGGGGGTGGGGGAGAGGAGGGAACCATTGTAATCTTTATATAGGGTGGTGTTGTAGCTTCAGGGATGGTGAAACCCCAAGCAGAATCCACCTGTACCATTTCCTTTTGAAAATCTGTTTTTATTACTAAAACATGGTGCTTTTCTTACAAAAAGGAGAGGTATTTCTTATTTACAATAAGCTTCTTTATCACATGTCTGTAATCAGAACACTGTTCAGTTTCCCTTATATAGTCTAGCATTTATTTCTATGCTGTTTTACTATTATTTCTTTAAGTTTGCTTTTCTTACATTATAACTCTAAGTTAAAGTTTCTACATTCTATCCACCTATTTTCTAACTATATCTCTCTTAACTATTCTTTCTTAGTCTTTATTGTCTTAAAATCTACAGTCCCAGTACATAGCCTCTTTTCATTTTTCAGCTCTATCTTTGCTCTATCTAATACTGGGCCCAGATCCAGGTACCACTAACACCTTCTGCTCTGGTTGTTTTTGTGATTAAACGTGATCTCTTCTGTCAACTGGCCTTGACTGTTGTGGTGTTGGGGCTGCTACTTGTGTTGCTTTTGCCCCCTGGATCCTGGTTCTCCCACCACTTTGATCCTCTGGTGCGAATCATTAGCCACTGTTACTCTTAGCCAGTTTCTTGTGAGAGCTGTTCTGATTGGCTGAAAAGAGCTGTGGTGACGCAGTGTTAGAATACAGTATTTCAGACTAACTCTGCCTACAGTCTGAAGTTCGATCCTGTTGTCTCAGCCTTTCATCCTTCCAAGATTGGTAAAATGAGGATGCAGATTTTTGGGAGCAATAAGCTGACATTGTAAACATTTCAGAGAGTGCTATAAAGCTCTATGGAGCATAAGTTACTCAAGTTGCCAGCCTTGAGTTGCTTTACTTCTACTTGCTATAGCTTGGGCTATAGCAGCAGTCAAGTCAAAAACTAAGCATGCCCATTGACAGATACTTATCTTCATTTCAACAATAGTGAGAGCTAAAAGGGGGAAAATATAGCAAATATATTTACCATTTATATTTTGTAATTTAATTCCATTGTGTAATTTATAAATGTATATTTTGCATGAGGGAAAAATAAGGGCACTCCTATATTCTTATATTCTATATTATTACAAATACCTATAATCAGAATCAGTTTACCCTATCAAGTGCAAATGAAGACAATATTATTAGTGTAGCTCTGGAAGGAGAAGCTGGTTTATTAAACTTCTGACACCTAGTTTGATTTGTTCTTTGTTGTTGAAGTGTATGATGTCACCATGCCTAAAATGAAAGAGCCTCTCTGAGACCCTCAGAAATAAAGTTATGAATGCCTATGAGTCTAGTAAGAGATTTTAAAAGATTACCAAACAATCGGACTTCAATTATTCCAACTATCCCAAAAAAATAGTCTACAACTGAAGATTTCAAACTATTACCAATCTGCCCAGGGAAACTGTCCCAACACATTCAGTTCAAGCAACCGTCTGCAAAATGCTGAAAGACATCTTGAAGAAACTTAGCATTTTTTTTGTCACTTACATGTATCCCTCACCACTATTGATGTCAGAATGCATGAGTCTACCATTAGAAAGAACATCAGGAAAAAAATAGGCTTGCTAACGTACACCTAGGCAAAGACCAGGATTTCTGGAATGAGCTCTGGTTAGACGAAAGATATAGCATTTGGCCACAATACAAGTAATCCTCAACTTAACAACCATTCATTCATCAACTGTTTGAAGTTACAATGGCACTGAAATATATGACTTAGTGCTTACACTTATAACCATGACAGCATTCCCATGGTTACATGATGGCCATGGGTGCTTGGCAACTAGCATGCATTTATGATGGTTGCAGAATTCCAGGGTCATGTGGTCACAATTTGCATCTTTCCCAGTCGGTTTCTAGCAAACAAAATCAAAGAAGGAGGCTAGATTTGCTTAACAACCATGAGATTCACTCAGCACTTCATTTGCAAAATAGCTCAAAGTTGGGTGCAGCTCATTTAACTCACTCCTTGCTTATCAATGGAAATTCTATTCCCAGTTTTGATCTTAAATCAAGTACCAGAAGACACATTTGGTTAAAGCCAAAGCCAGCATTTCATCAGAAAAACTAACTGTAAACCAAACCAATCCCTTGAGATGTTACAGGGTGATTTGAAATGGCTGTGCAGGCAAAAGAAACCTTCAAACATCATATAGCTGAAAAATATTCCTCCTACTTGATATTATTTCTAAGAAATTGAGGTTATTTCTGCCAAAGGGAGCAATATCAGGTATTAGAGTCAAGGATGTATTTACTTTTTCTGCAGAGGAAAATGTCATATGTTAATATTTTTTGTTGAATAAATGGTTGCAAAATCAATTTTTCATAGGGGTATTTTTTTCCAACCAAACTATCTAAACTTCACTATCTTTTGTCTTTTTCAAAAGACAACTGGACTTTGTTTTTCCTTGAAAACATTATTCATCCAAGATCCGTAATGACATAGTGATCAGAATGCAGTATTGCAGACTAATTCTGCTGACTGCCAACTGTCAGCAGTTCGATTCTGACCAGCTCAAAGCTGACTCAGCCTTCCATCCTTCCGAGAATGATAAAATGAGGACTCACGTTGTTGAGTTCAAAATGCTGACCCTGTAAAACACTTAGAGAGGGCTGTAAAACATTGTGAAGTGATATATAAGTCTAAGTCTTATTTACTTTTTCTCCTTTCTTCCTCCAAGCAATAGGTCAGCATCTGCTAGGGCTACTGCTGCTACTCCGTTTTCATCTTCATCTTTCTCTGTTCTATTCTTCCTGCTTTCTCATTCTCTTCTTTCTGGCAAGATACAAAGCCTCCACTGGTTCTTCAGGGGTTGGATTCTACCAGTTTGCACCTATTCGCTAGAACCGGTTGTTAACATTCTAAGCAGTTTGGAGAACCGGTTGTTAGAATAAATTACTGGCCTAATCCTGTAAGGAAGACAGAAAGGAAACATTCTGGGGTTGCTTACAGAAACTGCCTCTCCGTTAAGCCTTATTATATTCTTGGCAGGACTAGACTTCCTGTCTCAGGAACATCTCTGGAGTTTTTTTCCCCTCCTTTGCTGGTACTTTGCTTGTGTGGAGTGACCATTCAAAGTTACAATGGCACTGAAAAAAGTTACTTATGACCGTTTTTCACACTTACGACTGTTGCAGCATCCCCACAGTCATGAGAGGCCAGGCGAGGAGATGCATGAGTGATGTGAGTGATGTTGAGTTGACCACGCCCAGCCAGTCACATGACCACCAAGCCATGTCCACCCAGTCACATGACCACCAAGCCATGCCCATCACCTAAGCCACGCCCACAGAACCGGTTGTTAAAAAAAATGAATCCCATCCCTGATGTTCTTCCTCCCAATGTCAACAAATGACCCCTTTCTGAGGCTTGGAAGCCCTTTTAAAAGTCCACCTTCTCATTTCCCAGAGGGCAAGGACTTAACAGAACCTAGGTGAAAGAAGGGAATGGGACCTTTGGTTGCAACTTGTCTAGCTGAAGAAGTCAGCTGAAGAAGTCAGAGGCAACAAAAAACCCAAATGAAAAACTTCCATTTCCAGAATACTTTCTTTCAGCATTTCATAATTGAACACAGGAATATTCTTGTATACTTTTAACACCCCGATCCTCACACATAAAACACACACATGTTCTGACACATTGCTGAACTCTTTACCTGCTCTATCTTTTCCTTTTATAGCTTCTTGAGGACGCTTTCAGTAGCTGGTGTATCAGCAAGCTGATCATAACAGCTTCCTTTTAAGAAAAGAAATGAAGATTAGGTTATTTAATGCAATATTTCTTCTGGTAGCTCATCTGGTAATATTCATTACAAAGGAATTGCGACTCAAAAGACACATCCACCAATATTTACTACATTGAATTCCTTTAGACATTTAGCTGCCAATGCTCTAGATACATTGACTGATAGGCAGTTCTTTGGATCACACTAACAGGCATAATTTTACAACTAGTAGCACAGCTTTTAAAAGGGGGCTTGAATCAGGTTGCAGGTTATAATAAGAAAATAGTGGACCATTTGGTGATACTTTTCACCATTTTTGCAACTGGGGCTATTTTCCAAAACCCTGTTTTCAATATGTTCATCATCCTTGCCATATACTCTGGGTTAACCTGTGGATATGGACGTTAATCCAGCAGCAGCTTGAGCCATTTTCTTATTTTTAACATGAACACTTCAGTTAAAAATCATGAAGGTCTATTATAAAGTTACATAAGCAACACAGCAACTCAGAAGCTAAGAGTTGGAGCCTTCACCTATACATAAATAGAAATATATGTGTGACCAGTATCTGTAGTAGTAGGATCTATCTATCTATGCTCAAAGCACTTCTTAGCAGAAATCGACTTAGGCTTGCCTGCATTATCCAGTTGTACTATGAGGTGTTATGGCTTTGCTGGAGGTCATGTCCTCAGCTGAGCAGAATGGAATTAGAGCAGAATCCCAACCTTTCCATCTTGGCAGATAGGCAGAGGCAGTGGTGGCAGCAGGGGGTAGAGAGATGGTTTCACATACATGCGCACGCTGCTTTTACAAACGTATCTGCATGCACACACTCGCCCACCACGGTCCTGTTACGAATGGGCTACGGTCCGGGAGAATGCCATGGACCTGGGCTTGGGGACTTCAGAATTAGAAAGACCACACTGAGAGGCATCCAGTAACAGCAGACTTACTGGAGAACCCACAATCCTGAAATCAGTGGCTCCAGATTGGCTTTTACAGCATCAGCAAGTTCCCAGGCCTTCTCTCTCAAAGCCTGTGACAGTTTCTCAGTCTCAGAAGTTTGGTTCCTCAATCCTATGCAAAGATGCTAAACCAAGCTTCAGGGGCAGAAAGCTGAACTTCCTAATTGTAAGAGGAATGGCAGATTATGGAACTCCTGTTGGGATTTACTCCAGATGGTGACCAAGTGGCAAATATATGGCATTCCCTCTTGGGAGCTGGGAATTACTCTTCAAAACTCAGCTTTCATACTGATGTCAGTTGTTTTGCCATTCCTTGAATCTTGGAATGTTACCAGAGCTTATCTTTATCTCTGCTCTTGATTGTTTACCAATTTTAATGTGTGTCTGACCTGTTAGACCAGGAGTGCAAGTTATCCTCAGAGTACTATGAATTAATTTTTTCCAAAGTTCCTTATTCTCTATTAACTAGGAAACAGCTTAAGCTCAGTTAATCTCTGGCTGCAATAAATTTATAACCTGCTAATTCCTATTTTAGCAGCAAGCCAAGCCAACACAGAAAAGATGTCTTAAAGTTTTTTATATCTCTTTGCTGCCATCTAATGATGGTCTGGTCAGTATATCTCGTGCAACTGCCACCAGCCTGTTTCTGCCAATCACTCCGTCCCTAGGCATTGTGCTACTATCAGATTCCTTTGTGGACATCCACAACTCTGCAATAGATTACATTAGGATTTGTTTGTTAAAAGACTGAAGGCTTGGCCAGGAGAGAGCATTACCTTTATCTTGACTGTATAAATATCATTGGTCCTGAAGACATATTAACTACTACAGGGTAGGGTTTTTTTTGCTGTGGACTCTCTTGACCCTTTCTCAGGAAAAAATATATTTAAATGCATAAAATTTCTATAGATTGTGATAACACAATAAAGCAATTATGTTCAAATGCTAGGCATCAAAATATCAAAAGGTAACTATTATGACATATTGTACAATCTCCAATCTTTTTTAATGTTTACAAGCATTCAAAGCCCTGTTTTAATTTTCTCCCATACAAATTTGTAGACCCTCTGAAACCAAGTTCAGAACCCTGATATTAGTCACTCTGTCTGCAACTCTAGGCATCATGGCCACAATATCTAGTTTGATTGTACGTATTTATTTTTCCATACACATCCAAGCTTTTAATGCCATATACCTTGTAAACAGTGCATAATTTTTAGTGACTTTTAGCTAGACAAGTGTTTCTTAATATCAGCCACTTTAAGGTGCATGGACTTTAGTGGCTGACTGAGGAATTCTGGGAGTCAAAGCCCATGCATCTTAACTCTGGCTAATGTTGGAAAATATTGGATTAGATCTTTGAGGATCTTAATTTCTACTCAATAAAATGTCTGTACATAAAATTTCCATGCAACTGAAAAGCCCCGTTATGTAAGATTCCTGAATCGAAGTCTTTCCATGTAGAATCCCCTTTTCCACTCAAACCTTAGTTTCTTGAAGCTTCCTTAGTTTTACTAATACATGGAGAAACATTCTTTGTAAACAGATCCACAACTTCCCATTTTCTATTTCCCTGTGGAGAAATAATAATTGACTGCATTGGTAAGCCAATAACATTTGCTGTAATGGGACGCAAACAATTCTCTGTTAGGAAGGTGGAACTATTTAATAAATTTTATGCTTTTCTTTTCTCTGTCACCTCAAGAAACCAGACCTGGAACAGCTGCAAGCAAAAGCCAGCTGTTGCCTAGCAACGCTGTCTTAATTTTCTTTCATTGGAAGAGGCCTAAGGGCAGCGGCAGCAGCAATTAGTGTGGCCAGATGCCAAGGAAGACAGGGCTTCCTCTGCCTCCAGTAATTGTCACAGGGAATTTCAGCAGGTGGAATTTGTCAGGCAGGGACAGGACGAAAAAAAAAGCTACACCTGCTAGAAATGCCAGCGTGAAACCTAAAAGTTAAAGGTAAATTGAGCCCAGTATTTTCTGCCCCTCATCAGCTTAGCAACTGTTTATATTTTGAGGTTTATAACCCATGGATTTCAGAGAGCCACCTACGATAACAAAATTGATTGTTTTTTATTTCTGAATGGCAGACCTATCTGCCAGCAATTTTCATGCTTATGGACTTCAGCATTGGGGGAACAGAACACAGTTCAGTGTATGCATGATAGAATAGGTACTTTATACCTTTGCAAACAAAAAAAAAACCACAATAGGAACTGGATAACACCAGTTGGAATCAAGTCAAATTTTCTTTATTTTGGTTAGTAACTATATTATATACACATACATACAGAATAAAAATAGTGCAGCTGTAAATTTAAAAACATAAAATAAAAGAATCTCAGATTCTCCATACTTAAAAAAGAAAATTAGGGAAGCTTTCTTGTGTCCATTGTGTACATTTTTTTTCCTAATCCTATAGGAAAATCCTATCCTACACAAAACTTCTCCACTTCTCTTTTCTATCTATCTATCTACCTACCTACCTATCTACCTACCTACCTACCTACCTATCTAAATTGTGACACAACATGAATACGCTGGTAAAAAACATAACATTGGGAACAAAATAAGAGTGTGTTGTTATGGAGGAAATATTCTATTGCTTTAACCTCCCCAGAGCATTAAAAACATTTTTTAGCATAAGAGTGCCTCCAACACTTTCTTATCCTAATGACAACAGTCACCCTGAAGAAAAAAAAATACCTTGCAATTGAATCCTAGGCTTGATTAGAGAGTAGACCCCCAAGAAGATTGGCAAAAATTTATAAATTTATGGAAGAATGTAGTCAGGGATTAGATTCATTTTCAGCCATAGTTAAGAACCAAATCTACCCTCAAAAGGCTAGCTGAGTTTGAATAAATTGGTACATTTGCTGATGGAACTAGAGTATTGTTTGTTGTTTGTGTTGTTGCCTTTGAGTCAGTATTGGCTCCTAGTAAGTGCTGACATAGTCCCCTCAATTTTCTTGACAAGATTTAAGAAGTGGTTTGTCATTGCTTTCTTCCCAGGGCTGAGAGAAAGCCATTAGGATCATCAACTAACTGTACTATGGGAAGATTAGAATTCAGTTCCTATGCCAGTGCCTTAACCACTTCTCCAAAGTGACTCCCTTAATAGAGACTAAGGACTGTGCATTTAAACTGGAACTTACCTCTGTAGTGTACATGTCTCTGTTGGGATACTGAAGGTTGCCTTTTCATGTGAAATCCAGGAGTAACAAAGTTCATCTTTCTCCGCACCATCATCTACCTAGTAAAGTAGCTTGAGACCAGAAATCCAGAGACTTTCATCCCTTCCAACTTAAAAAAAAAACACTTTATAAGCAGACTTATGCAGAACGACGTTCAGTTAAAATCTATTAGTATTGCCATTGCATTGCTAATTATAGTAATTCATAGAAAGAAGCAACAACTTTAAGGATTGTTTCTATGTTACTCTTATGAGGAAGATGCCCAAGTGGAATGGGAGAGTGTATAAAGTAAACAAATAACATTTGTTAATTTGGAGGCAGGTAACTGTGTCCAGATTCCACAATCCAAGGATTAAATTTCAAAACTTGGTCTTGCCAATTATTTGCTACTATAAGGATACAAATATTAATACAATAGTCCATTTCGTGTCACCCACCACAGTTAACAAAATTGTGTTATCCCAGCTACTGTCAAAATTTGCCCTAACGTCCAATTTCCGGCAAAAGGTTTCTTCACTCTCCAGGGAAATGTATATGTTTTTTAAATAAACCAATCTACTCAGAAAAGGGTCTGCCATGTTCAAATAAACTGGATTGGAGTAAAACTTTAATTCATTAAAAACTATGTGGTCATCTGACCACATTTATTAGGGAATTCCAAATGTCAACCCTAATTTATTTATTTTCAAATTGCTTGTTTTTCATTATTTTTAATATAAAGTGTCATATATAGGTAACAATATTTTATTACGTACATTTAGTCCTTGACTTATGATCTCAATTCAGCCCAGAATTTCTGTTGCTAAGTGAGACATTTGTTTAATGAATTTTGCCCCATTTTACAACCTTTCTAACCACAGTTGTTAAGTGAATCCCTGATAATTCCTATTAAGTTAGTAAAAAGGTTATTAAGGGAATCTGAGTTTCCCATTGAGTTTGCTTGTTAGAAGATCGCAAAAGGGATTTCATAACATTGCAACCGTCATAAATATGAATCAGTTGTCAAGCATAAGAATTTTGATCACATGACCATGCGGATGCTGCAATGATCGTAAGTGTGAAAAATTGTCATAAGTCACTTTCTTCAGTGCCATTGTAACTTTGGTCACTAAATGAACTGTTGTAAGTCAAGGACAACTTGACATAGTACTGCTATGCCTTGTGGCTGTTATTGAGCAATAATTTGCCAAGTATCATAACACCTATCCGGTAGGAAAAAGTTGAAAGTATAACTATGTTTTATGTGGCATAATCATTTATAGGAATAAAGGCCTATTTTCAAAAACCCTGTCTCTGGATATAGCAGTGCTTTAAACTAATCAGATCTGGCTCTGTTCTTTGCCCAGATAGGAAGCCTTGTAGAAATCCTATAAATAACATCCTGGAGAAAACATGAAATGTAAATGTAATGAATACATTCTCTGTCATTTCACATATTCACAGTGCCTATATGTCCAATCCCTGTGCTTTTTAATGTTTTTTCTTTTAAAAGCCTTTTTGAGATTATAGGCTGAATATTACAATTCTATATCTTTTCTTTATCTGTATCTCTGCAGTAATCTCAGCACTATTATGTTATTTTCCTGCTGTTCAGGAAAAGAAAGTTTCTAACAAATTGCAGTAAATGAATGAGTGGCTATTATATACCCTAGCTATTAAAGGATTCTGATTGAAGCGTGTTGAGAATGACTCATCTTTTCCAGGTACCTAAAGACTTCACAAGCAGCCTCCAAAAAAGTCTTTGGGTGACTCAGAAGTTTTTATCCCACCATTTAGGCATGGAATAAAATGACAAATGGGCAGAGATTCATAGATTATTCAGCCAAGAATGGGCAAATTACAAAGAACATCCCTTAATATCTTGCATGGCTGTTATATTTTTTCACAAACTTTGTATAATTGATACAAAGCTCAAACAGAAGTTATGTTCAGAGGAAAGAGTTTTCACCCATAGTTCAATGGGTTTTGGACTTGGGGGGAAAAAAGCAATTCGATTCAGTGAGATACGTATTTGAATAAGCCAGGAAAATTATTAGACAACGCAGACGTCAGACTTTATGAATCATACATACCAGGATGACTTTTTATTCAGGTAAACAGGTACAAAAGTTTTCTGTTAAACAGCAATTCTTACTGAACCCATTAGATATTATTTCTGAACAAAACCTGCATAAGATTGAGTTGTAGCATTGAAAATGCCAAAATTAGATGTAAAATTTTACATATATCCTTTGCAGATACAGTTATAATGCATGGGAATATTGTTAGCTCCTAAAGAATCCAGCCATGTTGTTATCATGGATTTCCTTAACTCCTTTTTCTGTCTCTGTTTGTTCTTCAGGTGTACACTAGATTTTAACTTCTTCCTGTATCTTCTTTCTATCCACTGCTTTTACTTACCAATCCTTTGCCTTCTACCTTCCATGTTTGCCTCTTGTTCTGCCTGTCTGCTATGATCTCCTGCTCTCTCTAATCTCCTATTACCTCTTCATCCAGAGGTTCACATTAGTTCAGAATAGAAATCTCCACTTTCCATGCTTGCTACCTACTGCAAAAGGCTGAACATTGTATTGGAGGCAATCTAAGACAATGAACAATTATTTTAGAGCTTAGCTTCAAATTAGCTTTCATTTCAAATGGCTGATATTCCCCAAGGAACATTGTCAGCTGTTATGATGGTCCTTTTCAAGGATGAGATTCAAATTTTTTAACAACCGGTTCTGTGGGCGTTGCTTAGTTGGTGGTCATGGCTTGGTGGTCATGTGACTGGCTGGGCATGGCCAACTCAACATCACTCACATCAAGGCACGCATCTCCTCGCCTGGCCTCTCATGTCTGTGAGGATGCTGCAACAGTCGTAAGTGTGAAAAATGGTCATAAGTCACTTTTTTCAGTGCCATTGTAACTTTGAATGGTCACTCCACACAAGCAAAGCACCAGCAAAGGAGGGAAAAATAACTCCAGAGACGTTCCTGAGACAGGAAGTCTAGTCCTGCCAAGAATGTAATAAGGGTTAACGGAGAGGCAGTTTCTGTAAGCAACACCAGAATGTTTCCTTCCTGCCTTACAGGATTAGACCAGTAATTTCTTCTAACAACCGGTTCTCTGAATTGCTTAGAATGTTAACAGCTTCTAGCAAATAGGTGCGAACTGGTAGAATCCTGCCCCTGTTCCTTTTAGACAGGAACCAAATTATCATTTAACCTTTATTCTGCATCTAATACCGTTGTTTTAAGGATTGGTTTGGTAGAGATGGTCTTTTGGAAGCCCGTGGATCTTGGACAGCTTCCTTGCCAGCACAAGATCAAATGACAACCTATTCCCATATCCTTTGTTTACAGCCTTTCTGAGACCACATTGTTATAATTAAATGACTGATTTAATGTTTATTTTACTTTGCTATTACACTGATTCAATCAGAATAACTTCTAAAAATAAGACCCATTTATATATTTTGGATTTCATGATAAAAAGGAACCTCTTGAAACACTGGGCTGGTGATTTCGTTAAAAAATTAATCTCAGATTAATCCACTTAAAGGTTTTAGCCTTAGGCTACAAGAGCAGGTGTTTTTGCATGATGGATTTGTAAATACAGCAGAATATGCAAAATATTCTTCACTCCTCCTGGGACAGACATCTATAAAAGCCAAATTACCCTAGTAGCAAAATTATTTGTTAAAAAATACATGCAGATTAAAAAACATTGCATACAAAGAGGGAAAATAGCTTATTCTCTCCTTCAAAGTAAATCTGGATTAGAATCATATACATAAACATTAGCCTTGATGTAGAGGGAACTTTAGTGTCCCGTCTCCTGGTCTTGGACGGATGGATTCTTATTAATCAAGGAGAATATTTTTAGCTCAGGGTTAAAATAAGGCGCTAGTAACACTGATGATGTTGAGAATGTCTGCAGGATAACAACGAAACTCAACATCAAGGACCCTTCATTCTTATTTATACAATAATTCTGTCTACCCAGTAAAGCACAGGCTAGTTAAAATAAAAAATAAAAACCATGTTAAATAAAACCATTGTATTAAAGTCAGCAATTTGTAAAAACAATAAACACTAAAATAAAAGCAAAATTTATTATTTATTTATCAGATTTTTACAGCCATCCATTTAATAGGATGACTCTAGGTTGCTCACTTACAATCCAGAAAAGACAAAGTTAAAAATAAAAGTACCTTTTCCTGAGGTACCAGACTAATCATCCTTCCTGGCTTAATTCCCATTTTAGCCCCGTGCTTGGGGAAGTGCCGGATCTTACAGATTGGTTGACATTTAGGAAACTAATATGCATAAATATATGCATGTTAAGGTTTTGCAAACGTATGATAACACATAAATTGACACTAATAGTTCACTGACAAACTGAACACAGCTTGCAGGACTGGTGTTACATTTTGCCACCTCGCCTTAAAATTGTGCAGGTACCATCTGTTCTAATGGCATCTTTGTGGTCCTTTGGGGAGGTAACCAGACATAAATTACAGTATAGTATACAGTCAAGAGATTATTAGAGAATGTGCATTGGTATTAAGTTATCCTAAACACAGCTAAGGTTTTAATTTAGCAGTCTAAGATGGGCCTATGTCTTCCCTGCTACTGCAACCACCTGTTCTTGTAGGGACGTATTTGGAAAGAATGCTACTTTACTCCACAATATTTCGTTTTACTTTCAGATTCCTGTTCTTATCCAGCCCATCACTTTTGTCAGGCAGCATTTCCTGCAGTGGTGGGATTCAATTTTTTTTACTACCGGTTCTGTGGGCTTGGCTTGGTGGGCGTGGAGGGGAAGGATACTGTAAAATCTCCAGTCAGGGGTGGTATTTGCCGGTTCTCCGAACTACTCAAAATTTCTGCTACCAGTTCTCCAGAACTGGTCAGAACCTGCTGAATACCATCTCTGATGGCCTGATTCAGGTAGAAAAGAGAGCATAATCAATGACTTGATGCAGATATTGAACTACAGGAAGGAAAGAATAGAATATTTTGGAACATCACAAAACGAGCTCCCTGGAGCCAAACAGAAATTTCCCATTGCTGATTTCTGGTGTTGGACCCGCCAGTAAGAACTAAATTACACAAACTGTGCCTTCAATTCCCAAACCCCTGTTCTATTCCAGCAATATCCCTTGGCTTGGATTATTTGGGGAATCAACATACTAGCATTTTTCATGTTTCACCCCCAAACAGAACTGTTTCTGGATTATATCCAAACCTAAAGCCAGACAATGATAGATCTAGATGATTAGTTCCTCCCAAGTATGCTTGTAGATGGGCAGCCATAATCCTTTCAGTTTAAAAAAAGATCCTTATGTGTATGTTAATTGTGCATTTAACCTGACTAAAATTTCCAGAAGAACTAAATTTGTTTAATCACAAATCTAGCACGCACTTAGTATGGTTGAAAGTGTGTCCTGTTGATTTAAGCAGTGTCTATTAGCTCAGAGGACATTTGTCTATCACAAATTAAAGCTTACAAATCTTGTATTTTAGAATTGAAGTGATCTAACTGTACTATTGCCACCAAATACCTTAAGGGACATAATGGATTTATGAATGGTGAGGTTATATTTGCATGTGTGTTAGTAATTCAGTTGCCTAGCTCATAAACATTACTGCTCTTTCTCCTATACATACATAGACCATATTTTACAACTAAATGGACATGCACTTACAGCAAAAACAAATAGAACACAGCCAATTACTCGCCCACTCCATTAAAAAATATTATTTAAAATTTGTGAATATTTTCTATTCTATTGTGACTACTGGAAGAAAACAGAGTTTGCCTCTGCTGAACTGATGCCAGATACATTTACTTGGGAACAAGCCTTGCTTTGTTGAAATAAAGATATATTTACTTTAAAAGTAATTTTTTTAAAAAATGACATTTTATAGCCAAATATGTGCTTAGGATGACATCCCCTAACTAACTATTGGGTTAAAAAAAACAAATATGGAACTCAAATGAAAAGAGAATGCCTATGTAGGCCTTAATGTTAATCAGAGACCACTCTTCTGTTGCATCCCATTCTCTGGGATTTAGCAGGGCAGTTAACCTGGGCATATTCCAGGCAGATTACAAAGCTAGTAGTGGCAAGCAATGTAACAAGGGAAAAACAGGAAGTGAACTAATTTCTTTCCTGGGAGATCTGATGCTTGGAGTTTGCATAAATTGTGCCTAATTTAGCAACACATTATATAATGAATAAAGAAAACCTGAGCAGACTTTGACTGCTTTTGCTAGACGTTAAATTATTACGCCTATCTGGAAGTGATGCAGAAAAGTGTAATTTGTTCCTTTAAATGGGCAGAATAAAATGAATGACAGTTTAGCGTCAAAAAGGAAAAATATGTAACCAAACTGCTCATTTACACAGCAGAAAAAGCAAGCAATTAATTGAGGTCTCAAGTCATTCAATTAAGCTACATCTTAGTGCTTTAGGGGAAGAACAGTGCAGGAGATTAGAAAAAAACATTAATTTTTATCCATTTTTATTTGTTCGTACATCGGCAAATAAAACAAGAAAATTACAATTAATTAGGATTAAAAAGAAAAAATATTTTTTCTAAAATATCTAAGAAGGATTGAAAGAGCTACAGCATACTATACTATAGAAGCTATAGAAGAGTAATTAGCTGTGGTTAAAGAATAAAATCAAACTGATATGATAATAGAAAATCAAGCTAAAACAAATCAGAACGACCAGAATATTTAGTAATTCATTAAAAAAGCATATTAAATGAGAATACAAACAATTTCAACATCACAAAAAGTTTATATTTTTCTGTTATAGAAAAAGTATTACATGCCATACATTTAAAAAAAAAATAGCTATGGATATTTTATATGAAAGCTCTCTTCCATTTTTTTCTTCTTTATATTCCACACACATAATGGAAGATTCAATTAGGAATACCCATTAGCAAAACAGTCAAATTTGGTTCCATTATCATCAAAATTATTATATAATGCATGCACAAATATATGTAGCTTTTTGGAAATTGCAAAATAGTTTTCATTATGTCACCCTAAATCAGTGGTGGGATTCAATTTTTTTACTACCAGTTCTGTGGGCATGGCTTGGTGGGCATGGCAGGGGAAGGATACTGTAAAATCTCCAATCAGAGATGGTATTTGCCAGTTCTCTGAACTATTCAAAATTTCCGCTACCGGTTCTCCAGAACTGGTCAGAACCTGCTGAATACCACCTCTGCCCTAGATGATTTCCACATAAGTGTTACATACCCAAACATACACACACATACAAACTATTTTAGCTTTCTATGTATATTTTTAGTATTTGTAAGAGAAGCAGAGAATTTGTTTCTAGAAAATAAATGGTTTGATATAGCGGCACACTTATTTTATTTTTAAAAAACATGCCAATTCTTTAAAAAACATACTAAACAATTGACTCAGTGACTTAAGAGAATCTTTCCAACTCTAAGATTCTGTATTCTTTGCCTTTTCTGAAAAAAAACAATACAGTTTAATAGTCTTATATTCAGGAAACTTATACAGGGGAGTCCTATGTGTAGATACCATAGAAGTCTATGCAAGCAAGCACTAATTCATTTTTTTTCATAACTGGTTTCATTGGCTTCAGATGTAACATCAATGCATAAATCGAGCATCAAAAATAATATGCTCTAGAGAAAACTTCCATTTCACATCTCATCCATGTATCACTCATTCCACTGCTAATTTAAGTGTACATTACACTTAAATGTACACGATAAAGATACAGTATAAAAAAATCAGATTAGGAATAGATCACAATGGAGAAAATCTATATATCTGATCACTAGGTGTCAAAAACAACTTGATAATTATCAATCAACACTGTGATGCACATGTATGTGTGAACCATCCTATAGTTCAAGAAATTTTTCTAGATAGGTAACAAGAGATGAAAAAAGAAATTGAAACTTGACTACTCGTGAATCAGATAGAGTGTCCAAGAAATGTGTGATTTAATTCCATTTTCCATTTTAGGAATAGATGGAAAGAAATATGGTAAGTCAGGTGGCACCCCATCAAAGTTCAGTGGTACAAAATGCAATGTATTCTAAGAGTTCAAATTCAATTATTTCAATCTTCTTGTTTTGGTATATAATTATCAGTGCTGTCAATATTGCCCCACATCATTCTTTTTTATTTTTAGATTTAGGTTGGGATTTTTGCCTGCTCGATTTAAGTGCTAGTGAGGAATCTTAGTATGCAATTCTTGAATAACTGAAGAATAACATTTTTTGCCTAGAAACAGGAAGTTCCCCAGAGAAGGGAAAGATCTAAACAAATAGTCAAATAAACAGTTGAGACACCCACTTACCACCCTTCTCCATTAGGCTGCTAAAGAAGTAGGCAATCTACCCTACTCTGTAGAAGTCACTAATTTAGAGACATCCAAATAATCAATACTCACTACATTAAATTGTATCTGTTAAATTATAGAAGACAAAACATTATCATGTGAATACACAAAATCTTTAAATGTACGTTCAATGTTTTGGGAATCATCAATTGCTTCTGTTTGTTCAATGTGGCAGTGATGTATATTGTCCTAATGTTTCATTGACAAAGTCTAGTGATAGATGTCTGTGCTCTGTGTTTTTCTCCATACCCATGTGTTTAGATACAAAGCTAAATTTTAAAAATCTTATCGCATGTTGTAAATAACAAATCCTAATTTTTCCCCCCAATATATGCAGCTCCTCCAAAGTATGATAAGATATGGCCGAATATATCTTCCCTTGGGGTTTCTAACCCAAATCAAGGTAGGAGTCTGTAAAATTCCTACTGGTCTATTATGACTTTAACTGCTTTTCATGGAATCAGCAACCCAGAAAAAAAATCCTCTCATGTGAATAAGAAGAAAATCTACTATCCAAAACAACCTACTGAGGATTATTATGCTCATAAAAATGAATCTTACATGAAAAAGGCATTTTATAATGTGTACAGGTCTTCCTCATCGAAGTTATAAGCACTTCTATAGCTTAAATTGAATATGGTTCCCCTAAGAGGAGGGGAATTGCATAGATATCAGGGTTTGCATGAAAAATAAGTTTTGAGACTTCTTGAGTGCCAGAGATTATCTGTGTCTCCATCAAATCATTTTAATGTCTCTCTTTTCTGCTTTGTTTGCTTAATTGAAATGAATGTTATTATTTCAGTTGATATTCAGAGCTGAGATTGCAATGTGTGGTAGTTACAGCAAAACCATACTGTCAGGAAATTTATTTGAACAATGCAGCATTTTTTTTTAAAAAAGGGCTTTTCTCTTTCTTCCAAAGAAGTCTTTAACCCCCCCCCCCCCCAAGGTTAAGTCACATTGTAGATTACTTCCTATGTATACATGTGTGTATGAGCGTGCTTGCATGCTGAAAGCGTCACATATCCAGTATTACAGTAATTGTTCTCTCCGGAATCCCTAATGTATCAGTTCCACATTTGACAACAACATTCACACTTGAAGAATTTACTGGCAGGCTGGTGTGATGATTATTTCAGGAGGAAAAATGATGTGGGTTTAAAAGAGAGTCTGGGGTGAGAGAAGAATAAAAGAGGTAGCAAGAAAGGTCAGCATTTTAAAGTTGGGTTCTGTAGAGCTTTTGCACAGAAAATGCATTCAGTCAGGTGGAAGTCTGTTCAGTACTTCACATGGAATTATTTTGTGTCTTAAAACAAATGGTATTGGTGTACAGCTTGCCATCGTTATACACAGGATGTTCCTTTTAAACTCTAATGAATACAGATGGAGGAGGAAATGAGCATAAGAAGACCCAGGAAATAGCTTCTAAGCTAAACAAAATGTATTAGCAATTTGTTGGAGAGCTAGATTGGAAAAACTGCTGTTTTAGTCCTTGATCATAGGAAAGAAATTGAGACTGTCCTAGATACATAAATTACTAGCGGCTAGAATTATTTTAATCATGAGTTCTATATTATATTTCACCATTTCTTTCCATGCCTCTTGGAGAACTGCTGACGGGTTTGTCCCAACTTGGTCATTTAGAAAAGAAAAAGCCTTTGACAGCATTCGTAGTGAAAGGAATACTTTTACTAAAACCAAATGGTTACAAGATAGAAAAAAACCAGATCTGAGGTTTGAGCACGAAAGCTGCCTACTTACTTTCCCCTTCCCCAGGTCCCCCCCTCCCAACTATCTCCCTTGTGTCCAATAGGATTCAAACAAATTGTTTCGGTAACAATTCTGAGGTTTGGTGGGCTCTGTGATGGTCCGCATTCCATTCCTATGGTTGTGACCTTGGGGTCAGTCAATCAATGTCTCTGGCAGGTACTCGAAACGGTTTCAATTTCTTTGTCCTTGCTCCCTTCTTGCTAGCTCCCTCCCTCCCAGAAATCATGGCAGTCTAGCATCAGAGAAACATGATGGGACAAAGCAGGATGGCAGCACTGACAACTTCAGTGCAGTAATGGATAAATTAGATCTACTTTGTTTACTATGATCTGCATTCTTTTTACCAAAACTACAAAATCTACCAAATAAAGACTGGTATAGAACAAATTTGTGTTAATGTTAAATGGAGCCCACAAAAAATTATTCCCAGTTATCACAAGCTTTCATCATTTCAGAGTATTTTTATTCCTGTGGTACTTCAATAATTAAAAATCAGACACATTTTTTAATCTGTTGCAAATTATTGAAATTAGCTATCTACACTCTGATTCTGCAATAACAAATCTTAGTCCTATAGCTAACCAGCAAAAATAGTATTGAATTCTAGATTGAATTATTTTTTGTTCAATTTATGAAAGTTGGCCACTGGCGATAATGAGAGAAATAAGCTTTTGCAAAACACATGTGTTGCATCATAAATGATTGTAAAGAATCTCAAACTATTTGAAAATGCTATAGAGCTCTTGAGCAATTAAGCAATTTTTGTAGCAAAAGAACTCGGCTATCAGCCAAATAACTAAGTCATACTGTTCAGATTAGGTTGCAAAATGATAATTCAATAAATGTGTTGCTACTTGAAATTGATTACATTCTCTGTGAATGCTTATATAGGTGATTCAACACAGTTGTAGTTACTGAAATGGGTTAGTGGTAGTTGTACATTAAATAAGTAGAGATCCATCAGGGGAAAATAGAATTTTGTTTCATTTTAAAGAACAAAACTTTAGTAAGAAAATCACATGTCCAAGAGGATACAGTGGTACCTCTACTTTCCATTTCTTGGAAAATGGCGTGTCTGAGCTGCGCTGCCATTGGTTATCTTCCTGGCATCCCATTGGCTAGGAGGGATCTGTGCACACGCACCGCGCCGCGTTCTCAGTCTCGCAATCCAGCAAAGCAGGAAGTAATAACGAAGAATTACAGTCTGGATTTCGGGGGCTTGGAACGGATTAGGACATTTACAGGTAAAATGTGCCTCTACTTACGAAATTTTCAGGTTACGAAACGGCTTCCGGAACGAATTAATTTCGTAAGTAGAGGTACCATTGTACATGAGAGTGATTTAAAAATCAAGTGAGGGGAAACATACTGTGTGTCTGCAAATTTTGAAAAAGTTCTTCACGTAACTATGTAAGGAAAAGGAGAAGACCAGTATGCTTCTCTTCCTTTCCATTTGGGTGGATAACATTAACACTGGTAGGAAACTGGGCTGCTTTCATTTTCTTTGGAATATAAACCAGTTATCTCCTATCTAGACAAAATCTACTGGACCCCTGGAGAAATGTTATGTTCATATTTGTTTGTAAGTACTGCTCTTCTTCCAATCTACCAGGTTTCTAGCAAAGCCAAACTCCAATTCATGCAGAGGATTATACCCAATATCTATCTTTCAAAAAAATTGCACCTAGCATAAAAATGCAGTATACATGTATGCAACACACACACCCATATTGTATAATGTAATAAGATAAACACAAAAGACCCAAGCATAGGTGTATCAAATTAAACTTCCTATAAAATAATCAGTCAAAACATGATTTGCTCTAGGGCATAACCCTCTAAATATCTGCTTTCGGTTATTCCAAATTTAGTCATGCTTGCTATTTTTTCAGTCCAAACTGCAATCCCCAAGGGAGGCAGAAATTCTTGCATTCATATATTAGTGTTTTCTATTTTGTGACAAATATTGCAGCATCCTATAAATATGGAAGAACAGCAAAATACCCTAGTTAAAAGATACATATTAACACACGGTTACTAAGAATGGGAATCATGCAGTGAGCAATGGAAGAAAGAATTCTTCAGCTGAATCTACTTTAAAATAAAACAGCAGATGTATCTTCTGCAGCATCAAATACTATTGATACAGCATATGAGAAGGAAAAAAAATAGTGGGGAATGTTCAGCTTGGTTTGCAATGCGCTCACTACAATTCTTATAACAAAGCTGCCAATGCATGATGCAACAAGGAGTTTTATTCTTCAGCTGGCTTGTCATTGAGTTGACACCAATTTTTCTTTTTAAAAAAATTATTTAATTTCTTGAATTTCATACAGTAAATGAAAAATTATTTCTCCAGAAAAGGGCAATTAAGTGAATCACAAGACACTTGATTCCATGTACAGGCCGTGGAGAACCTGCAGCTCTGGGGCCTTGAGTAGATCTTGCCTTAATTTCATTTCAGAGCTCTGGTAAAAATCATCTCTCTTATTGCTAGTAACCTAGTTGGAGATTTGGGGTGGCAGGGTAAAAGAAAGGAAACTCAAAAAGAGAGGAAAATAAGAGACTGGGAGAAAAGCCACTTTAAGTCTTAGCATTATATTGGGAATTATACCCTATTTGCACAAATGACTTACAATCTATAAAAAAAATCTGCTGTAACATATCCAATGAAATAAACAGATTATTTAATAGGCAGCTTCCTCCTTAATAAATGTCTGAAATAGTATTTGCAGCACGCACGTTTTCTGCTGATATTTGTCAGATACTCTGAGCAATTTTTTTTTTTTTTTGAGGCCACTAACAGTAATGTTGAACTTCTTGCTGGATCATGTGCATTTTGGATATTTCATGCAGTGATAGGATTTCAATGTTTTATCAAAATAATGGAATCATATTGACATTTTGAAAGCACAGCACAGTTGCCTTGACAGCTCCCAGACAGCCTGCCCCAAATGAGCATCTGTCATTCATAGACTGAAAGTATTTCTGCTATTTTGCTTTTTTTTTTTTAATCTCAGTATTTTATATTTATAAGCACATAAGTGAAAGATTGCAGTTTTATATAAGTTATGCTATCGTTGGCAATAAATCATTAGTTATGGCATGAAAACTGCAGAGACACTTTTAGATTGATTAAGGAAAAAAAGTGACCTTAGGTTTACCCTGGGGACAGATAATGAATCAGAATGGCTGTTACAGAGCTGCAGCAAATTAGGTCTAATGCAAAACTTCTAAGTTGATAATGAAAATCAAATTTGTTTCTCTCTTTGTAATGCACAAGGGAAAGAAAGCGAATGATGAATATGCTAGGGAGAGAATAGTATAAGGAATCTTTTTCTTAATTGCAGCATAGTTAGGACACAACTGTCATGCAATGTGAAATAATCTGGTCCATAGCAGTTCAGATAGGTAGCAAGGAATGAAATCCTTTATCACCCACTGTCCTCTGTGCAAAAATTGACAGAAAACAGTGCTTATCTGTGGAGAGGCATGGGAGACACCCCAAAAGAAGGTTTGACCAACTCACATAAAAAAAATATATAGTCCAGGTAGCTTCTTTAAAAGCATAGATTATCAATTCTACTTTCCAAACTTTATGTTAGAACGCTAGAGATCCAGAAGTTTCTCATATATGCAGGTATTAACCAGCATCTTCTGGCATTACTTGCAGAGCTAAATGGAACAAATCTAACAATTGGTCTCATTTTTCTAAAAGAACAAAATGCTGACACTCCTAGAGAAAATGGTGAAGATTTTTTCCCCAATGAATGATTTCCCCCCCATTTTTCCAAAGGAAGAAATTATGAAGGAATCAATGGAGAAAAGGTCTGTCATTTGGCATATTTCATCTATCTATCTATCTATCTATCTATCTATCTATCTATCTATCTATCTATCTATCTATCTATCTATCCATCCATCCATCCATCCATCCATCCATCCATCCATCCATCATCCATTTATCTATCTCTATCGCTATTATCTGTCTATTATTTATTATCTATATCTATTATCTCATATCTATCTTATTATCTATCATCTATCTATATTATCTATATCTATTACCCATGTTTTACGATGAAACTATGTGATTGGGCTATGCAGGAGCCTGGGTTTCCTTCTTCCCTTCCTACTTTCCTTTCCTGTCCTTTCCTTCTTTCCTCCTTTCCTTACCTTTATTTTCCTTCTTTACTCCTTTCCCTTTCCTTCCTTCCTCCTTTCTTCCTTTCCTTTCCTTTCCTTTCCTTTCCTTCTTTCCTCCTTTCCCTTCCTTTCTTCCCTTTTTTTCATTTCCTCCTTTCCTTTCTGTTCCTTTTTTCCTTCCTCCTTTCCTTTCCTTCCTTCTTCCTTCCCTTTCCTTCCTTCCTTCCATTTCTATCCATCCATCCATCCATCTATTCAGCAAAAGTGTTATAAAATACAATCCTCCAACTGTTGTCCCAAAGGTGCTTTTTTTCAAAAGGCAACTGGACTTTCTGGTTTTTCATTGAAGATGTTTTGCTTCTCATCCAAGGAGCTTCTTCAGCTCTGACTGGATGGTGGGTAATAAAAATACCACAACCTTTGATGCCAAAGTAGCTTCCTGTTTGGAAGTGTAGTTTGCATCCCTTCAGAGACTCATTGAGGCAACTTGAAAGTTTGTGTCCCCGGGTCACCTGAGTGCTACAAATGACTATGAAGTTACTAAGGAAACAGAATGTGAGGCAACTGGCAGTTGGAACAGATTTCTTTTCAGGTGGGGAGGAGGAGTAGAACTCCTTAGCATCAGAGCATGTTAATAATAATATACAAAATACTAATGCTCTGATGGTCAATTCAAAAAATCCTTTCTTAGTGAGTACCTAGAAGCCAAGAGGAACATATGTGCCAAATATCAAGTTTGGAGCTTTATGGTTCTGGAGATTTTGTGATGCTGCGTGAGTGGTGTTTCACTTTTATATATATATAAGATTATATCTATTATCTATGTTAACTATATGTATCCATCTATTATGTATCTATCTATCATCTGTCTATCTATCTATCCATCCATACATCCTCAGAAATCAGTGTTGCTAATTCTCCTTGAGTAAGTAATGCATTATTAATAGCTCTATTAGGATTAGAAGATCAAATCCTGCTCAGATTTCCAGCACCAAAGTATTTTGAAGACAAAATACTTTGACATAAATACTTTGCATCAAATATTTTCTTATAGTTCAGGAGATGGTATAAGAATTTCCTGGAGAGGGCTGAGTGATACAGGAGTATTTCCTTAAGTAATGAAGCCACAATAGAGAGGTGTCTTTAGTTTTTATAACTAAAAAACCCTGCATTATTACCTTGCCATGTTTCCGTTCCATTGTTTTCTGCTTTTAATCTAAAGAATTCTTGTTTTACTAACTATCTTAGCAGAGATATGGTTTTGTTATAGAAATATAAATGTGTTTACATTAATTCAATCACTTAAAAAGAAGACAAAATGGGGGGTTTTTCCTGAAAAATAAACAGTTTTTTTATAGATATAATCCAAGTGGCTGGATTATGCTAGCAATGTTTTAATGATTTATTTACAATTATATTTTCTCTGCCATTTTACTACCCAACTTATTTATTATTCTTGTTATTCGTATACCTGCAGTTGTGTCATTTGATCTGATGGTCACTTTTATTAATGGCTCAGTTTTGTTATTTTAGAGATGCTTAAAGCAATATGGTGAAATTTATTACTACCTCATTTTCTTTGAAGACTATATTTTAATTACCTCCTGATTTAAAATGATGGAACAGATTGTTGTTGGTTGGCAAAGCAATGGAAACGGTTTGCAATATGGCTTTAGAATTTGATCAACAGGATTGAGTGTGGGTTTAACATGAATCATTCCAGAATGACAGAAAGTAGTTACTTAGTAAGAAAATGAAGAATCTATGAGTGTGGGAGAAATTAGAATGAAATTCACTTCCAATATTTAATTTGGGTTTAAAAGTTCTGATGTCCCTACTTTTTCAAGAGGCAACTGGACTTTCTTGTTTTTCTTTGAAGATGTTTCACTTTCCATCCAAGAAGCTTCTTCAGCTCTGACTGGATGGTGGGGAATGGAAGGATTTACACTCCTGGCAGAGAACTGGTCATTTTCATTCTTTTAGAGAGTCACTGAGGCCAAAATCTTAGGTGAATTTATTATTTAATTTGGTAGGTCTGTGGGCATGGAAAGGAGGTTATAAATGCTCTGAAATATATCTTTAGTTGCTCTATTGAAGTTTTGCAAGACCTTGTCTATCATAATCAAATCAAATCAAATTGCTCTTTCTTTTTCAGCTCCTTTTTTACTGGAATGGCTTGAAATCATTGTCTATTCATGCAGATCAAAGGCATATACAGTAATTGGCTTGTGCTCCATTTTGTGCATGTGTCGGTCACACTCTATTTTCCTAAATGGGAATATTCCTATTTCCATTTGATCACAAATACAAATGTGTACAAGTCACTTCTTACATCTGGGTGAGGCCTGAACACCCTGTGCACACCTCAGACCAGTTTGTTGTCATACTACAGGTAGTCCTTGACTTATATCCATAACTGAGCTCAAAATTTGGGTTGATAAGCAAGGAAGTTGTTAAGTGAATTGTGTCCCATTTTATAGCCATTTTTTGTCACAGTTGTTAAGCGAATCACTGCTGTTAATGCTGTTAATGAAGCAGTCAGTAAGCAAATCTGGCTTCCCCTGTTGACTTTGCTTGTCAGAAGTTGGCTGGGAAGGTTACAAATGGTGACCACATGACCCTGGGACAGTGCAATAAATACATGCCTATTGCCTGGGGCCCACATTTTGATCACACAACTCTTGTAAGTATAAACATTGGTCATAAGTCACTTTTTTCAGTGCTGTTGTAACTTCAAATGGTCCAAAATGTCACATTACTTTTTTAAAAAAAAAATCCCAATGTCACATTATTTAATAGGATAACAGAGTTGGAAGGGACCATGGAAGTCTTCTAGTCCAAACCCCTGCTCAAATAGGAGATCCTACACTATTTCAGACAAATGTGTGTCCAATCTCTTCTTAAAATTCTCCAGTGTTGGAGCATTCACAACTTCTGGTGGGAAGCTGTCCCACTGATTAATAGTTCTAACTGTCAGGAAATTTCTCTTTCATTCTAGGCTGGTTCTCTGGTTGATGGTTGTAAGTCGAAAACTACCTGTACACATTTTCCTTACATTTGCAAAATATTACAATGACTCCAGTGTCTTTCCCCCCCACCCCCACAAAAAACCTGATTTAGACCAAGATTTGACTCTTGAAACCATTCAACACTCATAAGAGAAAATGTTCCGCATAATGGCCAGATCAATTGTTTGTTCTCCTATTCCCACCCATAGTTGGTCAGAATTTGCTCAGAGAAAAGTGAGGAAGGGCTGACAGGATGACATAAGAACCATCCATTGGTGGGACTGTCTTAAAAATAAGAAAGAAACAAATTCCACCACTTTGTAGTGGGAAGAGCATCGGATAAGCACTGCTGTCATTCATATCTCTATTGTTCTTGGCTTTGCACTTCAAAGGTCAATTGTACCAATTGCCAAGAGACACTGACCCTTATAATTTGCTAAGCAGCTTTACAAATTCAAAGGCAGTGTCACTTAATTGAGCTTTATATTTCATGATCCCAGTGTTTAAACTGAGATGATTAACCCTTCTCCTAAATTTGTACAGCAGTGGTCTGGCAATGAAAACCCTTCAGCCTCTTCCTATATTATCTGCATTAGTTCAAAAGCAGTAGAAATCAGCTGCCATTTCAGAAACAGTTCATTGGGGTTCTGTTGTCATTAGCAAACAGATATGATTGATCAAATCCCTAGCTATAAAGTAGAAGAGGGAGCCTGACTCATACTTAAAATGCTTTCATTAAGACATTAATTGGTGGAAACTCGGGTACCTCCAGGCTAATATTAGAGATATGGATGGCCTTGGGTGCTTTATTTCCCCATTTTATAAATATAACAACTTGCTAGTTAGAAAATAACAATTGTGAATGGATCATTTTCAAGGTATTAAGGGAAAAACATGCTAAGATGCTGACAAATAAGTTGATATAATTCGTAATTATCTCTTTAGACATAAAGTTCAACAATTTCTAGAAAGTTTGAGAGGATAAAACTAAAATTTTAACAAGCAGAAGAGGTGTCTCCTCGTTACAACATTTTGGACTGTGCATTTCCAGCTGAGTAATCTGTCCAAACCCATGTGACTTCTTTTTGAGCCACATGTTCTTGCAATAGTATGAGAAATAGATCCTACTGATTTTGAATTATGAATTTCCTAGGCATCTGTGATCAAGCTACTTTTCCTTAGTCTTCTATGAAATTAAACATAAGGATCTGAGTACAGTCCTGGCAAAAAGTGATGGCCATTGTTTTGGAAGGTTGTGGAAAATCTGGTTTCTTGTATCTTGTGTTCTCTTTGATATCAAAGAGAACTATGTAAAGTAGGAAATGTGCAGCTGTCAGCTCTTCAAGATAGACTAAGAAACCAATGCCACAGTTCAGGATTTCTTTTATTAAGCTACTTTATCTTCATGAGAATGAAGGAGAGTATTGTCTGAGACATTTTCATTTTCATTTCTGCTTTGGACTTAGGATTCTTTTATCTGAGCTTTGTTCTCTTGTCCCTCTACCCATTATTATAACATGGATTTTTATATAATATGGCACAAAGGGTATCAAAGCCATCACATGAATGGAAAATATCATTATTTTCTTTCTGTTTTATAAATTTCATATCCACAGCTATTGGACTAAGACACTTTTTATTTTTTTTAAAAAAACTTCGTTGGTATGAACTGAGATCTGTCTTAACTGTGCAGTGTTCTCAATTCATGTTTATTTATGAAAGCTATATACAGCCCATCTCTTACCTGACCTCCACGCATTTATTCTGACTTCTGGGAAGTAACTTGCTATGTATTTAATGCGGTGTGTCATGTAATGTATTGCGCTCCAATGAATTAGTTTATTTATTGGGTTTTTATTTGGCTTATTAAGTGGGTATGATATTACAGGACAAACTTTACAGCTTCAGTTAAAGTGTTGCATGGACATTAAACATCCACTTCCTTTTTCAGTGGATGTAACTTTAATTCCATTCATTCTGATTCATTATTGGAATTTTGGGGAGAACAGACAGGATAAACATGTGATGAGAGGCATTGGACATGAAGGTGGAAATAAAAGTAATCATATCACATTGATCACATGTATCTTTTTTCACTTTAAGCATTCTAGTATATAACCTAAAATTATATAACCTAGATAACCTTTAAAATAATGTTTTTAAGGAAAAACTGATAAAAGCACCCTCAGACCAAACCAATAAAATTAAAATTAATTATTATTTATTTGTTAGGTTTTTATTCTGCCTCTCATTTAGGAGCTGAAGGCAGCAGGCATAGCACTCTGTTCTCCCAGCTGATCCCTACAATAATCCTGTGAGTTAGTTTGGACTGAGAAAGAGAGTCTGTCCGCCCTTTAAGGTAATCCAGGGAGGAAACCAAAACCATAAGTGTTGATACAATAGTTAGTCCTTGCTTAGCAACCACAATTGGGATCAACAGCTCAGTCACCAACTACTGCAGACGCTAAGCAAAAAACCATGTGAGCAGGAGAGGTTCATGACCTCCCTTCCTGTTTGGCCATTAAGTCAAACATTGTCTGACCATGGGTTCTGCATTTTACTTCTGCATTCTTTATTAATGTGCTTGTTGCAAGCCAATTGCAAAGCACCCACATAGTGAACACAGGATGCTGCAATGATGTAAATCAAAAAGCTATATTTTACATTGTTGTAACTTTAAACAGTCATTAAACAAGGCAATCAGTAAGCGAGGGCTACCTGTACCTTTATTGTAAGGTTGGAATAACAGATTCTTGCAAGTCTGAAGTATTTCCCCTCTCCCTCCTGCCTTTGCTTTCCAGAAAACTAAGGGTAGAGAGTTCTTAAGAAATCCCCCCAAAGGCAGATTAGTACATATTCAGTCAATGTGGATGTTTTGGTCTTAAGCTCTAGTCATAGTTCAAATAGCCATAAAATGTTCCTTCAAAGAATGCTGTAATCCAAAACAATCCCTTTACAAAATCTGAGTGGTCTATTTCAGTTCCCTTCCATGATGGAACATTTTATACTTCCTTAGCTCATAGCCTTTTGAACTGAGCCCAGGAAAGAATCAGGAGCATTTAAGGACAGACATAATAAAAATCATATCTCTGGTCTTCCTCAGCAAGCGAGTGGCTGTATTTTGAACTGATACGCCTAAACAGTCTTCAAAGGCAGAGACATTTCAACATAGAACCATCATTAATATTACACATTACTGGGTGATTATCATCAGGTCAAATGTTAGGCCTAAATATACTTGGTGCTTTTGCTGGATAATAAATACTGTATAGCCAATTTTTGAAGAATGTCTGTGGAGATTCTCAATCACCGAGGTCATGGCTGGCCCAAAAGTGCTTTTTCAAAAGGCAACTGGCCTTTGTTTGCTTGAAGATGTTTTGCTTCTCATCTAAGCAACTTCTTCAGATCTTCCGCAGAACAGAAAAAGCTTCTTGGATGAGAAGCAAAACGTCTTCAAGCAAAACAAAGGAAGTCCAGTTGCCTTTTGAAAAAGCACCTTTGATTCAACCTCTTTGAAGATGACCATGTTGCTATCTTCTGGAATATGTTGTATTGTAGTTGTCATCACAGCAATGTAAAAGTAACATGAGAAAATCCCAGACAAGTATCAATTCTGGCAAAACCACCAGAGTTTGTGTTACCGGAACCTGTGCACACAAAACTAGCAAAAGGCTTACAACTATGAATGTTTTGGCTCCATTAGAGCTATGGCTAGATGAAACTATCCTCAATGCTGTGATATGGATATCTCATCATTCTCTCCTGCCTGAAGAGAGATACCATCTTCATAGCCCTTCTCATTGTCCACGTATGCTACCATGATGTTCATAAATGTATTGTCCTGCTGCTCATTCATAACCTGCTCATGTGTCATAACTTTTTATTTTGAGAAAAGAAGAACATGTGAATTGCTGGGAGTCTACTACAGAATACCCTTTTGTATACATTTTTGTTCTTCCTTGCAAGACTGTGAATGCTTCGGCCACTCCAACCGGTGCAGTTACATCGATCTGCTCAGTACATTCATTTGTGTGAGCTGTAAACACAACACTAGAGGGTACCACTGTCAGTTGTGCAGGCTGGGCTACTACAGAAATGCTTCTGCAAAGCTGGACGATGAAAATGTATGCATAGGTCAGTTATGTTCTAATTCTGGCGTTTTGTTCTCTGCCTGTTTTTAGCCATTTGGAATCCATTGGTATTGAAATAAACTGTTTCCATCTTTTTAATTTGTCATCTAAGCCAGAATAAGCTTTTTCAGTGAGGATGTGTGATTAAATATGTTTGATTTTAGAACTGAATCCATAGGTGGATTAAGTAAGAAGTTTATGTGGTTATGAATGGCCATGATTAATTATTGTAGATATTTCTTCATTTTGTTAAAAAAAATCTTTACTAGTAGTTCAACTATGATTTCTTGAACATCATGGCAAAGTTCAGATTAGTAAATTAAAACCTGCTATTTTGGGAATCTCTGGTATTCCTAGGGTTTATTCTGTTTATTAAAATATTTTATATGATTCACACATTGCAGCACAGACATATTATTTAATATTATATAATAACACACATTTAATTAGTACAAATTTTGAGCACCAGGTCAGATAGCTTCATAGTAATGTGAAATAAATATAATATCAGGCTATATTGAAATAAAAACCTATATTTACTCAATAAGAAGTGCTCCAAAATAAATCTTGCTTCCCAACAATCATTAGCTATAAATGGAGGACAAAACTTCTTCATTCACTGAGATAAACAGAAGAAGCTGTTGAAAACCAAGCAAATGGGTAGAAGTGAAAATGGTTGCAGATTATATAGACATCTTTAAAGATTAGTCTGAATATTAGCTATATTTTGGAGCAGAGCTGCCTGCCTGCTGAATTTAACCCATTTTGTAATCACTTTCCTCTTTTCAATAAATTCTTTCAATGTTTCATCTGTATCCAATTTCCTGTCCCTTTCTTGTTTTTCCATTCCTAGTGCATCTTCTCCTTAGCTTTATGACCTTGTTATTATTCATTTCTCCTAGAAAGAGAAGTACATTCATTTTTCTATGTGAACGATTTGTATGGGAGAGAGAAAGGTTGCTATATTCAGATGGAGGAATCAATTTTATAAACTGGACTCCTTATTTTACAAGTAATACTCTTAATTAATGATCATTCATACTTTTATCTGGGGAGTATGACTTTTGGCAGATACACACATATATAAGTGTACTGTATGTGCAGAAGAGGGTAGATTTCTCAAGACTGGTTTCAGCCGGGGTTGACAACCATAGGATGACTAATGTAGAACTTATATTCTTCTTTTATTTTCCTGTTACCTTTTATTTTTGATTAGGATCATCTTCAATTTAGGATTATCTTCCTTTTGAGCAAATACAAGAGAATGCAAAATCTTTCTAGTAATAAGAAATAGCAAAACATAAAGTCCATCTCCTTAAAAAAAAACTAGTTAAAAAGATGGCCAAAATATTTATTATAAACACTCCCCATCACTGTTTTTTTTTTCATTACTAGACACACAATGCAAAAAGGAATAACGTCAAAAGAGAACCATTTCACATATGATGCATGTCTAAGTATCAAGTTCACCTAATTATAGGAACAGAGTCTTCTTCTATATGCAAACCATTTTGGATAGGTAAAAATCCTTTCTCTTATTCACCATCAGCTTATCAGGACTACCTGTTTATTATTTCTACAAGTATATATGATGAACTTCATATCCAATGTACAGTTTTCCTCCCAAAAGAAATCCACTTTAGAATTTGTCGCATGATCGATAACTACTTGGTTTTTACAGTGAGTAAGGAAAGTTTTCTAAGCAATGTGATATAACTATTGGTGTTATTATCACTGTTGAACCCTCTACTATCATCATCTTCATCCTACCTTCTGATCTTCTTAGACTACCGTACCTTACTGGATCAGAAGGTCATCTGAACTGTGAACCTGCCGTGAATTTAAATCAGTGATCATTATTTGTTATCTATTCCCACTTCTTGGTGTGACAAGATTCTGTAGACTTATGTGGAATATAGTGCATACTTCTTTGGAGCTTGAAATCCTATTAATTAAATGCAGTGAAATGGTAATCTTAACCACAAAGCGTTTACATTTGAGCAACAGAGTGCCACTTATCTACAAACACTGACTAGGAATCAGTTATATATTTTCAACTTAAACATTGACACTTTTAAGGATACAGATTATTAAAAATATAGCATTCTGTTGATTTTAGACAGCAAAGTTTATTTTAAAAAAACTTCAAGATGTTCAATAAGGCTTTTCAACTGTACATCAGAAAATTTTATACAATATTCTTTATGAATATACTTCAATTACACCATTTCATGCTTGGTTTATAATTGCACCTATCAGGCCAATGCATTTTATTGCTTCTAACAAGATTCATTATTATAGTTATTTTTTAAAAAGATATTTTCTACAATAAAACACAGTAATCTGCATATTAAACAAATTGATGAAAGGAATCAAGATGTAATACATTTTCAGATAAATAAAAATCAAGAAATGATGAATGTTGAATTGTGGGATGTTTTATCCACAATTTCTGAAATGAGGCTAAGTAACATTTTTAAAAAATATCTTGTTGAATTAATTGATTATATATAAATATTAAGAAATATGACAACCACTTTTTTTGACCTGGTCATTGCAATGCATACTCAAGCATGGTTCAAAATAAAAGACTCATCTACTTATTACTGGCTAATACAAGTGAGGCTTATTGTCTGTTTAATTCTTAGCAGAAAAATATGCACCTTCATCTAGCAATTGGAGAGAAGAGTTAATTATATTCAAGCTAAGGAATGTTGAATGTGACTCCACAAAGATAGTATAAAAGGCTTTTAAGGAGATATCTTGGAAAAATAAAAATAAGAATTGAAAATAATTTGTATTAAATAGGCATTATTACAATGGACAGGTTAGTGAATGGATTTAAGGTAACAAGATGCAGTTGTTTCAGAACCTGAAGCAATTTGATTTAGATCTAATCCAAACCATTCAACTTCTGATTAAATATTCTGATTTCTGCCTTCTTTTCCCATATAGCTTCTTTGTGCAAAGGCTGAATATCATACAGTATTTTTTGCCTTCTCTATAGATCTGCTTACCCCAAAAATAGAAGCTATTACAGGTAGTCCTCGACTTATGACCACAATTGAGCACAAAAATGTCTCTTGCTAAGTAAGATATTTGTTAAGTGAATTTTGCCCCATTTTATGATCTTTCTTGCCACAGTTATTAAGTGAATCACTGAAGTTGTTATGTTAGTGATGTGGTTGTTAAGTGAATCTGGATACCCCACTGCTTGTCAGAAGATTACAAAGGGTGATCACAGGACCCTGGGACACTACAAATGTCATAAATATGAACCAAGAAATATGTCAAGCATTTGAATTTTGATCACATCACTATGGGGATACTGCAGCGGTCATGTGAAAAATGATCAAAAGTCACTTTTTTCAGTGACATTGTGACTTTGAATGGTCACTAAATGAATTGTTGTAAATCAAGGATTACCTGTAATAAACAGAATTAGCAGTCATGACATCGATAATTCCTTTTAAGCTTTAGCATTACTGAGTATATACCAAAGATTTGTGATGTACTATCCTGAAATCCCAAGAATCTTAACAGGTAATAAATCCTGTTGAACTTGAAAAAAACGTTCAAAAGATTGCTGAGTTTGTCTCAATCAGCACATGTCCTCCCTAAAGTAAACACTATCCAAGTAAATAAGCAACGTTTTAGGTAAGTTTAGCAAACAAATAAAAGGTGGGAGAAATGTTCAGGAAAAAAAGTAACTATTCTCAGCAATTCCACTGATTGCACTTTTTAGAACTAGTTTTCAAAATTACCTCAAAACCTTAATAAAGCTATGTTTTAATGAAATTTAGGAATCTTTGGGATACAGCAGCACTTAAATTATAATCTGTAATCCAATATTTGCAACATTGCTTTAGTAAATTTCAGTGGCAATAGCCATCATGTATTTAGTAGTGTGTGATCAAAAAGAATCACAGTGCACGTGTGTACAGACATCTAAACAAACAACTTCATTAAAAACTGAAGAACCACTTGGAGTGCATGAAAATAAAAAATGTACATGGTCATAAATAGTGAAATATTTTTAAATATAGATTTATATAATTTTATCATCTTTCACTATGTTAGTTTTATTTGCACACATTTATTTTGTTCAGATTTCCAAGCAAATGGCATTGGATTATAACTTTAAATCCAGTTCCCATGGTCTAGTTTCTATTCTCTAAATAGTGCTATGAACTTGATGTGCATTGTGTATGTCCACAGTCATGAAAAAAAACATCAATGTGTAATAGGTTATGCTTGCACAATTCCTAAAAACTGAATAAACTGGCTCTTAGAAAAAGTGAAAAGAAAATGCTTTTACTTGAAAAGCAAGCATTACGTTCAGCCACAGTTGAAAGAATAATTGTAGTATTATAAACAATATTTCTAAAATAGAGAGCAATCCTAACATTAGTGCTTGTTTTAAATTATTGGCTAGTTGTATCCTTTCTAGAAAAACCTGAGGGACAATCAGCATTCTTAGCATAATTATCTGGTTCAGCATTACTTCAACTGGAAAACCTGAGCAAAAACATTTTGTGCTTAAGAGTTCAGATTATATAAAAATAACTAACTGTAACCCATAACTGTAGTCTAGAGTGACAGATATCTAAATGAGATTGTACTACATTGTTATTCTGAATTTATAGTGACTCTCAAATCACATATTGTAAGTGTCATTTATAATTCATAAATTCTGAAAAGTTACACAATATGTAATATTTGCTTTTTAGGGTGAATTCTTCTTAAACCT
The DNA here is from genome assembly GCA_023653725.1 of Bungarus multicinctus. NCBI lineage: Eukaryota > Metazoa > Chordata > Lepidosauria > Squamata > Elapidae > Bungarus > Bungarus multicinctus. The sequence continues at coordinate 41,833,194 of CM042842.1, read as the reverse complement.
TTTCTATTTGCAGTGTAGAATTATCACCTTTTAGCTTTCTGCTTTTGTTTTTCTCCTCTTGCTGATTTGTAATCAAATTCCAGTAAATAAACATAAATGGAACAACATTTTTTTAAAAAAAATAATAATAATGTTTTTCACACAGCATGGATTCAAAAGAAATACTTGGGGAGCTTACTGTTTAATAACTGTAGGCAAAGTTATTGTTATCCTGAAATATAAATTCTATCCACACAGGAGTATTTGCAATCAAAATCAAATTCTTAAAGAAAAAACATTCCAGAAAAACCAATAAGAAGTGTTAAATGAAACAGGAAACTAATCTAGGGAAGGTACAATAAAAGTATTTCTGTTGTTTCAAACTGCATTAAAACAGTATAAATTGATAAATGTATAGTTATTGACAGTAGGGACTGGGAGTTTACAGCCATAAATCAAATATGGTTTCTCAGTTATCAAATAGGAAAAAAATATTTAGGCAAACTTTTGTTGCATCCATTGCAAAGAGCAATATCCTCCTAAAAGGCTCCTTTTGAAAGGATCACGTTTAGCATTATTGCTAATAGTATAATGTCTTTTTTAAAAACCCTTGGGTGCCCCACATCCATGGGTGCCCCGCATGTGTATAGTTCTAGTCACTATAGATAATTTTCTATGGAACTGGAAAACTTCAGGAAGAAAGCAACCAAAATTATCAAGGAAAAGTTACAAATGCCTGGACATTTTAGTTTAGAGAGAAGATGAAAGTGTAATGTATAGGTAGAACTCACAATCGGTCACATAGCAACCGTTTGAAGTTACTAAGGCCACGCAAAGGATATATATGATTCTGTTTCAAAGTTATGGCAACTGCAGCCAACTCCATGGCCATTTGCTGTTACAACTGACCACCGGATGCTGCAGTGACATTCCTCTCCACTTTCTCCTCAGGCCTTCCCACCCCACCTCCAGCAACGATCATGTGTTCTGCCCCTCAATATCTCTGGGCTACTTGGCATCATTTCAGAAGCGAGTGCCATTTTCCGAGCAACTTAATCAGCCTCTAAAATTGGCTTCCCTCTCCCTGTTTCCCTCCTATGGTGGCTTGCAATCCTTAATCAGAGTTGATCTAACAGTACACCTATGTAGTTATGCTCTTCCAGAGGGTTATTCAGAGATTTAGAGGTAAAAGGTGAACCAAATATGAGTATATATTTCTTAAGGCTGAAATTAAAAGTGTTGCAACCAATGTAATAATTAATTAGAGGTGCTATTGTTAAAATATGTATAAGGTTGACTATTGTCCACCTCAATGTCCTTATGTTTAACACAATAACAGAAAAGCTAAGCTTGAACTAAATTCCTGCTAACTAATCTTCTTAAAAATTAATCTAATTAATTAATTAATCCTATTACTACTTATTTAAGTTTTCCAAGGTAATGGAAATGTTAATATTTTAATAATGATGATGATCATGATGATAATAATAGCAACAACCTTGAATGAAGAATGTGCTTTGCTGGACATGTGCTCCGTGTGAGTGAACAACATCCAGCAAATACCGCAATCAATTGGATACTACCAGAGATTCAGAGAAAATGAGGAAGCCAAAGAAAACTGGGCACCCAACATTACAGGAAGACCTGAAAAACATCAATCTTAAATGGAAGGATGTGGAGACTGTAGCGGCAGATGTAAATCAATCTATCAATCAATTCTTGGGAAGGACTTGATAGGTGTATAAAAAATCCAAATCTAGTGTAAACATCTGGCTGATTGTAAGACAAACCATAATAATAATACCCAAAATCCAGTGCCAGTACTTTCTAAACACTAAAATGCTGCGAATAAATTCAATTAGTCCTTGTGACTATAAAGAAAGACTATTCTGGAGATGTTTAAAGTAAGGCAATGCGGAAACTATTCAATACTACAATATGTACAGAGGAGGGAACCTTCCTTTCTCTATTTTAATCATTCAAAATGTACTTTACTTGATGATCTGTTGATGTTTCTTGAAATGCCAAGCTTACCTGATGTTCATTAAAACAAGTCTTTAAAAACATGAAGATTAGATTGGAGAGTTAACTATGTTTGAAGACAGCAGTGACTTCATTCCTTGTTTTATTTCTACACCATCTTCTGACTCCATCATGAAAATCATTCATTAAGTAACTTGCCAGCATTTGCAGATGGGAATTCATATTTAATTTCAAAGTGCAATAGGGAATTTATTGTCAGGCCTTTTCTTTCCCTCCCTCTTTCAATCTTAATCCCTTCACTTCTGTACGAAAGAAGGAAGGGCTATAATTTTGTAGTGCTGTGATTGATGGGATCCACCTTAAATGTGGCTCATTTACAGATCTAGATCCTTTAGTTAAAGGCGAATATCGCAAATTGATTAACAGGCAGGCTCTCATGCATGGGGTTTTTCCTCCCCCCCTTTCCATCATCTTTAAACGGTCTTCTGTAGCTGAACTCCATAATACCGATCATTATATTTCAGCATTGGCCATAACTGACCATTAGCTATACTGGTTGGAGCTGATGAAACCCAGGATCAGCTAAAAGACCACCAATACCTCAACCTTGCATTATATTTACAAAGGGAGCCTTGCTACTCATTTCAGTGATGCATTACTTATGACCATGTACCCCTGGCACTGCGTTTATGTTTGTTATCTTGTTTCTGCAGAATGTAATTGTAACCGTTTGGGCTCAGTCCATGGTCGCTGTAATGAAAAAGGAATTTGTGAGTGTAAGCAGGGAACAACAGGGCCTAAGTGTGATAAGTGTCTGCGGGGATATAACTGGCACAACCAGGGTTGTCAATGTAAGTAATTGCCCTACTTCTGCCCCCCCCCCCCCATCCCTTGCTGCCTGTGCTTCCCCATGCCAGCATGCTCTGCCCCCGAGGCCAGACTAATTTTAAAAAAAGAGCAAGCTCCCCAAATGTATCCTGCCTGAACCTGAAATCTTAACGAGAGCATTCCAACAAAGGCAATAAATTGGCTATGCAATCCATTTGTTTCAATATGCTGTGTAAGTGCCCCTTTCCTTTCTTTCTGCTAATGCTTGGAGCACTGTTGAACTGAAAATAGCACGTATTGGTGTCTTGCCAGCGCAAGTCAATGGAACTGTGATGAGCTATACTCCTTGTGCCCTGGTTCCAAATGCATACCAGAAACATTAAAGGCGATACACTAACATGCATGTGCAATTTCTGTTTTTGCATTTACCTTTTCCTAGGTACTGGAAATTTGAGCTCATGAATTAATATATTTCTCTCACTTAAGCCCTTATTTTGGGTGTAGTTCTGTTAACGATTTGCTTTTCCTCCCCCGTATGAATCTAACAGTGTTTAAATTGCTCTGGGTAATATAGACTTATTGGTTCCAGAAGTGCCTAGTGAAACGTTGGGAACCCATGTTGATGCTGCCTTGTTCAACCTCCCAGCCGTACTTACTAAGTCTTCATCAGATTCAGGGCAAAGTTTGACTAAAGTTTGAAAGCAATACCTGAAGCAGGTTTTTGTAAAACTGCTCTAGGGCTTACTTAATTATATCGACCTAAAGCTGATCCTGGGAAATGCTAGGAAGGAAAAAGAGAAATTTTAGTGAAAAGAAGAACGGCAGGGATGGAAAGGAATATGTGAGCTATTCCAAAATCATAACTATGGTTAAATGTGTGGGAAGTAATAAAAACACACTGCACAAATTTTGGATAACCATTCATGTGTTGATGCCAGTGTGTTTTACATTACAACACAGTCAAAAAAAAACACTAGCAGGCTATTTGAGAAATAGAAGCAAAAATGAAACTTCAGGTAGGTAAAATGCAATTGTATCCGGTTACAATACAATACAATTGTATCCGGTTCCACAAGTTTACAATAGAAGTTGTCTTGGCCAAATTACAAATAAACACTTCGTTAAGATAACGTTAAGGTTGGCTCATTGTAGTGAGTTATCAGAAAGAAGTTGTAATTTGATGTGCTCTTTATCTGATGTTGTGCATGTTGTATGCTAATATATTTTCATTTCTATTTTACTTGTGCTCTTTCTTCATACTTAATGGCTACTCATTAGTTCTGTTGTGTGGTTATCACATGAATCTTCCTCAACTTCCAGGATATATTCAACTCCTCTTCATTCTCATCTCTTTGGATGCATCTCAGATCTACAACAGTGACTGAAGGCAGTTGCAGTGCCAAATATGAGCAAGTCATCCTCCAAAAGAGGGTGCAGGCAAATTTAATCTGTCTTGAATGCAAAGGTTGCATAATGGTTGGAGTCAGTAAAGAGATAAGAGTTGGTGTCACTTAAGAATAGGAATATATGATTTAAAGCAGGAAGTAACCAAATGAAAACTTAGTAACTCAATAGGTGATTTTAGATAAAAACTCAGACTTTAACACTTTCTAAAATAACAATAAGAGATTATGCACAATTATTTGTGAACAATTTTTGAGTCATCTTATAATGATTTGCTTGTGGTGCAGGAATGTAAATCAATGAATGAATTCTTAGAACAGGTATAATTTCTGAATTGATATGGATGCTTCTAAAACTACAGGTAATCCTTGACTTTTGACCATAATTGGGACCAGAACTTCTGTTGCTACGTGAGATGGTCATTAAGTGTTTATTGTGATCATTAAGCAAATCATCGTAATTGTTAAGTGAGTCAGCGGTTGTTAAGCAAATCCAGCTTTCCCCATTGACTTTGCTCGTCAGAAGTCAGCTGGGTAGGTTGCAAATGGTGATCATATAATCCTGGGACACCACAACCATCGTAAATACGTGTTGATTGCCAAGCACCTGAATTTTGATCATATGATAGGGTCACTGCAACAGTTGTGAATGCAAGTACCAGTCACTTCTATTAATGCCATCATAACTTTGAATAGTTGCTAAACAAATGATTGTAAGTCAAGGCCTATCCCCCTTTGTACTTCCCATACTATTCTACTCTGAAAGCATCTGTTCCAGCATGCCGAGGGTTCCATCTTTTTGCACAGATGGAAATATATATTTTAATCTGGACCTCTCAAATGATTACCAATTTATTTAATAATATTTATTGTAAAGTATAAATCCATTTACTGCTGAGTTTGAACTTTTTAACATGAACAAAATTGCACTCATATTCTCAATTGTTCAGTGCCTAATATTAAAATTAAGTAGCATTCACTTTGACAAAGTAACTGAGATACTTCTGTGGTTCTGGAATATCTCTGCAAGATATTCACAGAGAGACAAACAAGGAAGGATTGAAATTTTGAGATGGTGGATTTATTTGTCTTTCAGGCAACTTGTTTTTTCCTTCCATAAATTGTTAATCTCAAATTCTTTAGGATTAGTAGGTACATTACTGTTGTGAATAATCTTATAAAATACTTCTCTGATGAAGAAGGAAAATCCTTCATATTCTATCTTATCATTTGTCTTTTTTCTGGCCAAATGGACAGTAAGACATGGATTGCAATGGATTGTAATTACCCATCTTTTTATTGTCTAAGAATGCATTTGAGAACTCATGTGGGGCATAGATATTCTTAGAAAACCTGGTGATAAGCTTGGATTTTCATGTTATATGTTACAACATGACAACTTGTCTCATTATTTGGAAATGATACTAGACTCTGAAATAAATTACTTTAATATAATACATATTACAAATGGTGGCAAAGATTATCACAAGGACCAAAAGAACTAGTTGGGTTGATATTTGGGTGTTTGCAGGTATATAGAGTACTCCCACTCTTAATACTTGGAAATGTCATAGATTTTTTTATTAAGCAGAGACTTTCCAATTCACAGATTAGTAAGCATGTCAAACAATACAGCATTTGCAAAGCATAGTCCTATTTCCTAGTACCATATTATTTAGTCCTGCATTTATCTGGATAATAAACTCTTTTTCATGTTAGCTTTATCTGTTTCTCGGGGAAATTTATTAGGGCATTACAGAAATTACTAGAGCAGCACAGCAGTAATATCTCTTTAATGTGCGATAAAGATTCCCTGAAGAAATCTCCCCTCAGGACTGAAAAGCAGACCTTTGATCCTGATCCCAGAGGTGGCCAAAGCTAAACCATTATTTATTTATTTAAAACATTAATCTAGCTACTCATCTTATAACCAACTCTGGGCAATTCCCGATCCCAATCAATTATCCAGCGTCAGTTAGTGCAGTTGTTTAGGGGGTAGCAGGGAATGGAGAGAACATGAGAGAATTGAAATAAAAGGCCTCAGCTCTTATTGTAAAGGATGTGTATCCCAGAAGTGAGATATGGAACATTTATTTAAATGGGGTATGTTACTATTTGAAGTGATTTTCTTTGGAATTGTTGGTATAGAAAAATGTTGTCTTTTTTAAGGGATAAATTGTTTTTGGTTTTCTTGTACAAATCTTTATGTTTTGTTTGTTTATCGGTATCTTTTTATGCCTTCTAAATGGGATTTTGCTTACAACTAAGAGTTGAGACAAGAACCATTAAGGTTTCTAAGTGTTTCTTACTGTTAATATTTTAGAGTTTTGACTTTTTGCTGATAATTGGGCAAGGCGATGTTACTTATGTGATTTACCATTAGAATTGAATTTTGGGATGAGAAGTTTTATATTTGTTAATTAAGAGGAAGTGAAGAGATTTTGAACTTGACATGATGAGTGGAGAAAATCACTTTCTTAAATAGTTTACCTTTTTGATTTGGTGCAGTTTTTTTTTTGTTTCATATAAGATTTGCATTATCTTTTATTTATTTATTTAAAATCTTAATAGAATTATTATTAAAAGAAAAATGTGTGTATCCCAATTTTAGATGCAAGTTCTCCCAGAAGCTTTAAAGACCTTATTACCATAATATAACAATTTTAAAACTAAAGCAGTAATTTAGGAAATAACATATAGTACCTGGACAAGCATAGCATTTAGAAGCAAACTTTACCTGCTTTATTTAGGGTAGGATTTATATTAAGAACATGTATCTTTGCCACCATCATATTACAGTAGAGGACCAATTATTGTAGACAACAAATCTATATGTTTACAGGACAGAGGGGAACATGGTTACATATGCTGCCTCGTTAACAAAATTGTTAATTTATTTGAAAATTTTAGACTTAGATATTTTAAATGAACTGGTTCTGTCTCCTGTCAAAGGGTCTTGTCAGAGAAGAGCCAAATTTTGGGGTGATTTTCCCAAGCATCTCTTCAACTGCACGTTGGTGCATTTATGCACGCCCCCTACAGACCTCTTAGAAAAAGGTGAAGTCAATAGTAGACAATCTAAGGTTAAAGTTTTGGGGATTTGGGGAAAAAACCACAGAGTCAGATAGCGTATTCCAGACATTGACCACTCTGTTGCTGAAGTTGCATTTCCTGCAGCAGCATTAGAATGGCTTCATGTGTCCTTGTCCACACAGTGGCATTATTTAGAAACAGCGTAGCTACTCTAAGTTCATGATCAGAACTACAAAGGAACTTGGCTGTGGGCCCCAATGACTTCCCTAAGCTTGTCAAACAATGTCTGGGTGTATGAAAGTCTCATGCTAAGGAACAAGTAGATGCTGCTGTGTTTCCAAAATTAGGAATAATTTTGAGATGGATCTGCTGTTGTAAGGGGGAGGCCACAAAACAACAACTTCAGAAACACATGGCAATTCAGGAGTCAGGTGTCTGCACCCAGCAGGATGTTGCAGCATCACAAAAATGAAAAAAAAACAAAAACAGACTGGTTTCTGTCTAGTTTGCTTCCTTGATAAGTTGTATTATGTATTCTACTGCCAAATTTCAACTCAGTTTAGTTGGCTAAGATTTTTTTTTCTGCACAAGGTTACCTTTAAGAGACAGATTAACAGAGTTGAAAGGGGCCTTGTAGGTCATCTAGTCCAACCCCCCCACCCAAGCAACCTTGCCCATTTCTGCTTTCTGCCACGTCCCAACAACATTGCCTTCATACCTTCCTTAGCCCCTGAGATAGAAAGGCTGATTCTTATCTGTAATAATGTTTTCCCCTTCTGGCATCTCCTGACTTTTTTTTCTCCTTGGAAAGATTCAGATTTTTCTTTCTATTTTAATGTGATGTTAGTATTACTAATCACAAATGTATCTCCTTTGCTACACTTAAAACAGTGAGACTTCACACAGGCTATTAATTATTTTTCCAAAGTGACATTTCAAGGCAAATGAAGAACCAGAGAATATTTTTCACTTGTTGTTACAGATTGACAGTGAACATCATCTGGCTTCATCTGCTTGAAAGCTTCATCTGAAGGGAATTTGTTGAAGATTTCAGATTAATTAGAAACTATTAGCATAATACTATTAAAAGATTCCAGTTAGTAGCACTTAAGAACACCACAGTTGTACATACTCTGTATTAACTTTTTAAATGAAAACTATATTTCATTATATACTACACATTATGTGAAGGAATTAAGAGTTTCTTTACATTCCATTTAATTATAAGAGCAAAGTAACAGCTTCCTTGCCTAAAACCCATATTAAAATCTAGAAAGCATCACCACTAACCTCTGATGTTAAGGAGGCAGAGCACTCCGAAATCAGGAATATTTGGACTCTTGGAACATTACCGCAAAATGCAATTTTAAATAAAGGTAGTCTTTGATTTACCGTCCATAATTGAGCCCAAAATTTCTGTTGCTAAGTGAGGAATTCATTTAGTGAGTTTTGCCGCATGTTGTGACTTTTCTTGCCACATTTCTTAAGTGAGTCACTGTAGTTGTCAAATTAGTAATACCGTTGTTAACTGATTCTGGCATCCCCATTGACTTTGCTTATCAGAAGGTCGCAAAAGGTGATCACATGACCCCAGGACACTGCAATCGTCATAAATATGAACCGCTTGCCAAGCATCCAAAGTAAATAACGTGACCCTAGGGATGCTGCAATGGTCATAAGTGTGAAAAATGGTCATAAGACACTTTTTTGGTACCTGATGAACGGTCGTAAGTTGAGGATTACATGTAAATGTTTAATTGTTTTTTAAAAAAACTTGTGCAGGTATGAGACCCAATCCCTACTTCTGGATAAGTGAACTTTGCTCTCTTAAGATCGAATGACCTGACCTCAAGTTCACCAATTTCAGAAGTCATTAAAGCTCTTCCAACTTTATTAGAATCTGTATCTATATAACCAATCACTGTGACATCCAAGAAAGCTCATTCTTGTAGGCCAAGGTTCATTTGTACTTTTTTTTCTTCAAGGTTGTATCAATTGTCATTTCGTTCTAAATCAGTAGTCCAAGCATTCTGAAGGAGTAAGTTGTCTTCCAAAAGTTTCCTCATGAGCTCTCTATGACACAACCTCTTTTTCTCCTCTTACAGTTGGTTTATTAGACCCTTGATTTCTAGCTTGGCACAGATGAAGGAGCTGTATGTGATAGTGATGGAAATTGTTATAGGCACCTTTACAATGACCTCCCCTTTTGTTTGCAGGTGAGACGTATAGGTCTAGTTGAAAGTTTCTCCTAGTCCTGATCTTCATAGCTAGCACTCCATTACCTGTCAATACGTGAAGAAAGAATAAATGGTTAAGAGAAGTGCAGAAGTCATGGTTGAGGGGAGTTGAGAAAATCCTCAAAAAGGAAGACATTTAACGAACAAAAGGCTGTGTATGAAGTGATGTACAAGTAGTCTTGGTTAGCAACTACCTCATTTCGCAGGCACAACAGTGATGAAAAAGAAACTTTATGGCCTATCTTCATATTTATGACGTTCACAGGTCTATAAAGCAAGGGGAAAACTGAAGTAAGACTTTAAACACAGTTGCAGTGTGACCACTTTGCTTAACAATAACATTGTGGTCACTAAATGAGAATTATCTATATGAAAATGGTGGAAGCGAGGATAGGCTGTAAGGATAGAATTACAGGGACATATATGATGAATAAAATAGTGTAAGCTAAATATCTTTCCATCTTCTTCCTGTCTTTTTTTTTTTTTTTGCTTATACTGTACTTCGTATCCTTTTTCTGCATTTGGCATAATGTTGCTTATCCTATATGGTACAAATAATATATATACATATATATGTTACAAATAAACATAAAGATGTTAATTATACATTGTTAAAATGTTTTATGTACACATTGAAAAGGAAATATAGAGGAATAGAGAACTTTATAGGAAACAAACATAGTAAACATGATGGTTCATTAAAGTACCCAGCTCTCTGCATTGTTTGAATAATAATCCTTAAAACAATGTTATGGCTTTGTTTGATAGAAGTTATTTTCCAGTTGATCTCTTTGTAAATAATAGCAACCTTAATTTATTTAGCTAAGAATCAAATTAATGAAGCAGTTTTTATTATGTGAAAATTAAATTTTTATTAGTCCATTACAATCTAAGTCAACAGGAACATAACTACCCAAGATGTTGTCCTAAGAAGATTTGGCAGCTGAATTATCTACTATGAGTGTACCCAAAGTTGCCCTTGAGGTTTGATCAAGTGGTGTTACATTTTCAAATGAAGACAGACTTAATGGAAGTTATTATATGATGGCTTAATGCTAGTTTGACTACAAAATGTGCCCCATAGGCTGGTTCAATAAGTTGACTCTAGTCTAGGAGGAATGCATGTCTGAGCAATGAAGCAGTACTATAGAATTTAAGTGAATTATAAATATCAGTTTTCTACGATGTCATCTGTCAACTTTACTGTACTAAGTTCAATCATGATAGTATGCCATGAGTGAGATAATGGGTTATATCATACTAAAATACAATAACCAGATGACATCATTGCAGTAAAGGCAGAGTGAATTTTTTTTAGGTCTATCCAAATACAGATTAGGAATAAACATAAATTTATTTGTGTCCTTCTCTTGTCCACTTTAGATAACACCATATTCTGCTACAGGATAAGTCATTCTTCAACTCTCATTAGGGTAATCTCAGTTTATTGAAGTGAGGAAGATACTTTCCTGCCTCAGACCTTGAAATACATTTATCAGAATAGGCAAATAAGCTAGATTTTGCTTATTTAAAAATATTTTAATGCAGATTGGTGATATGGATACCTTGTGTCCTTGATACTATATCCCAATAATAAAAATGTTGTGGTTTGAATCAGATATCTATAGATTTTGAGATGGGCTTGATCAACAGCCCAAGTTTAATATAAAGTACCCAACTCTTCCTTCAGATGTTAAAGAAATAAGTATTGTGATTATCAAGAAAAATGGGCATTCAGGCCTGATATTAAATTACACATTTTAGCTTTATTCAAGTTATTTGTTTTGACTGCTGCTCTTCTGACTTTATATGAAGCTTTGTGTTGGTTCCAAGTCTTGTTCTCTACCCTCAATCTTGGAGATGAGCAATCTAATGATTGTGATAAGCCACCATACTTGTGTTTTCTGTGCAATAGAGAAACACTTTCCTGTCTTCATTTTTTTTTACCTACAATGAATCGTGAATAATATGGAATCACAAGTCAGAACTCATTACATATGTTAAGCCATTGTAAAGAACTGATAAGCAAATTGTTAGTCTTTTGAAAGGATGATGGTCAGTACACAACTGTAGCATGCTCCTGTCATCAGGCAGACAACTACTTCTGTGATCTACAGAATATGTGTGCAACCTTGAACTCATGCAAAGCATAAGCTTCTGAATGTTTCTCTCTCTCTCTCTCTCTCTTTCTCTCCCTCTCTCCCTCCCTCTCTTTCTCTCTCTCTCTCAGGGGCCTGTGACAGAGGATGAACAGTAAGCACAGAATTTCAGTCCTATTTGATAATATCCCCATAAATGTTTATTTGTATGTGTAGAACAAATAAACTATAATATTGATACACACATGATTGCATGAATGCACTGATAGTTTTCTAATACTATTTTCTTCCAAGATAGTTCTACATTAGTGCTTTCTAGAATTCTAAGTTCCACAATAGCAATGCTGGGTAGAAGTTTATAGGAATTGTCTGAAGACTGAACATCACTATTTTAGACTTTTGATAGACCTACACAAAATTTTATTCAGCACAGAAATAAATGTTCACAAACATACCACAACATTGCACTATATGCATTAAAATAATAGTTTGGAGAATCCCAAGGGTGATTATTAACACATCATTACAAAATAGATACTCAATGATACCTGGGAATAACTGGCAGTTTCTAGTATATTAAGAACTTCATGAAAAAATTAAACAAGTAGCCTCTTTATTTTTTAGGGTGTTTGTAATATTTAAATAGGTAACACTTGATGTCTGAGTAATAAATATTTTAATACTTTAAAGCTGTATCAGCAACAGGATACAGGATATACCTATATTAGCAACAGCTCAGAAAAAAAAAATGTAAAATGAGCTTAAAAAGAAATAAGAGACTTCTTTTTTTACACATGAAATAAAACATACTGCTTGATAGCAACGGCCGTTTTAATCTGTGTTTGACTTCAGATCAACTGTAGGGAAAGCTTATCATGTCATTAATGGAAATGAATTATTCATTGCTCATTTGAGCACATGCAAGCAGGCCCAGCACCCACGTAGAATGACAGGTGAGAAGCCTCCTTGAAAATGTTTTCCTGCCCACTGAAAACATCCTTTACCTATAAGCTGTGCTTGAATTCATTAGTTCGCTCATTAGCTTAGGACAGGATGAAAAAAATATAATGGTATGTATGACTCCGGAACCGCGACTGGCAAATAAACTAATTTACACGAATATTAAATAAAAGTAGGATGATTAAGTTAAATTAAATTATTATGAGAGAATTCAGCAGCAGAATTTTAAAGAGGCACAAGAGAGAGTTAAAGGAGACTTTGATTTTCTTTCTCTGGGAAATGTTTGGTTGTTGTTTTTTTCTTTGAATTCGGCCATGCTTACTATTGTAATTCAGCAAAGCAAATGTTCTTTTAATATGGTATTTACATTTAATGCTAGTTTTAAAAATTTCACTGTATTGCTTGATAAGGACTGGGGTAGGCAGAATGCTACAGAAATAAAAATGAAATGAGTTGGGCCAAGGTGACCATAGAGTCCTCTTTATGATGACCCTTGGCTCCTCAATACTATCTAGTGTCTTGATGGGGAAGGAATTAATAAGAGCAAAAACTGCACTCTAAATCTTGCCAAAAAAGTTACATTATTTGTCTTAAAGAAGTAGAATCCCAACTGTGATTATTTCGTTCCCTAACCAAAACTGGAAGCAAGCAAAGATCAGAGTTGGACTAGTGAATAAATTCCCCATTTGTCCACCAAGGGTTGACAATTCCAGCTGTCACCAAATTGGAGATTTCGCATGCACGCCCATCAATTTGATTCCATGCTTCAAAAAAGCCAGGACCAGAACATAAATTAATATTAATTGAGTTAATAACCGCTGATTGCAGTCACTAACTTGACTGTAAAATGAAGAATTATCCTTCTAAAATGAATATAAGTTCACATCTGCAGCTCCACACACAAGCCTTTCTTGGGCAGAAACGGAGGCATCTTCTCCTTTTCACACTGTAGAAAAAGAGAAGGGGAGGAAGAGGAGATTGGACAAACTGAGATGGAGATAGGGAGAATGGAAAAAAAAAGGGCTGGAAGTAGTGGTGGGATTCACATTTTTTTATTACCGGTTCTCTGGGTGTGGCTTGTTGGACATGGCATGGCTTGGTGGGTGTGGCAGGGGAAGGATACTGCAAAATCTCCATTCCCACCCCACTCCTGGGGGAAGGTTACCACCGGTTCTCTGGACTACTCAAAATTTCCAGGACTGGTCAGAACCTGCTGAATACCACCTCTGGCTGGAAGGGAAAGAGGATGTCTGCTTGCATTGAAACAGGAAAGAATAAGTAGCTGTTGTCATTGTTTCTACTTCACTAAGAATGAGAACACAAAAACTGTATGTCAAGTCCAGGGACCAAGGATGACGATCTCCATCAATGTACTCCGACCATACTTTTCTAATTCCTTCATTTCAATAAGACAGAAGTAGCTTTTTCCTTTAAAGCATGTCTGCTTCTATTCTGAAAGTATGAAACGTTCTCCCCTTTTATTTTTTTTATCTCTTTCACAACATGTACACTTCAAACAAAATTATTGGAGAGAGTGGGGGAGGAATACACTCTATTCAAGTAAATATGAGATCTGAAATACACTTGTGCTTTCCCATGGCTCTTGTTGAAGAAAAACAAAAACATGCAAGGGAACACGGGCGTGTTTAATTTGAATTTCTGGTGAAAGTAGTCCAAAGTGTAATATGTTAAATGGTGCATTCAAAACAAACCATACATCTTACGTTTGAGCAATTGGAAACATTGAAGCTGCGGGAGAAACTAATGTGCAAGTTACTGTCAAGGCAACCTTAACACGGGTCTGTTTGGAAATCAGTGAACTGCAATCTGGATCTCTTTACTATCTTTTCTCAGGATTATTTCAATACCTAGGGGAATATGGTTGCCAAGATGGAAGAAAAAATAATGTTGCAGTCTTATCACATTACATTTAAGTCCTATGAGCTCAATGTCTTATCGCTTTATAAAAATATTTAAGATTTGGCTGCATGAATATAAAAACAGACTGCTTTTTTGAGCATCAGATGCTAACAGTTCCAGATATAAGCACAAACTAGCAATTTCGTCCTTCTGCCCCCAGTCGGGATAACGAACACAGATCTCCAGTTGATATCCCATTATCATATATACAAAATGATGCATAGATTTTGGTCTGAAGAGCAGGTTGAGAGCAGAAATACACACACTCCATTCTCATTAAAAGAAATCTGCCAGCAGGCAATGATTCAGCAGGGTGTTCGGTTAATGAGATTCTGCACTGTAGTAAGTTTGGCAGATAATCCAGTTTAGTGTCTCAAAATAAACTTTTCTTTTACTCTTTAAAGATGTTTCTGCCAAAACTTTAAGCATGTGGAGGGGGGAGCTTTAAAAAACTGATCTCTGTTAAAAGACAGTTTGACTGTGTTGTCTCTAAGAAATAAGATTGGATTTAAGAGAATAAGAGGTTTGTTTGAATGATTGATAGGTCCATTTCATTAAGCCCAACAAGCACACTTTTATGTGGTTCACTCCATAGGAGTCACATTGAATTCAGTGCAATTTACTGGGAATAGACTATTGTCTAGGAGTAAAATCCAGTATCATTCTATTATTCGACCAAAACAGACTGTCATCTATCCAAATGCAGATACTTTTATTATATGCTTTTCCATCGTTTGACTTTTGGACCCAGAAAACTGCCAAGATTTTTTTTTTCAAATATCAAGCACGGTAGCAAGCCTTAATAACTGTTTATCCAAAGTCAAATTGCGTCCTCTAACATTCTTACTGAAGAGTTGACTTTGGAGTTGACATCTTATTCCTTACATGCTGTTGCATAGAATGGCTTGTATGGTGTTTCGCATACAGGTGATTATTGTAGAGCAGCAACTGAGTTTCAGGTTTATTTCTATCTTGCTCATTGCAACCATTCTTATCTTCCTTCTTGTCTGCCCTCCCACCCTAAATGGAACCTATTAGAACTAGATACAATGCATTTTAGCTTTTTGATGCCGCCTGCTAGTCACTTGGATTTTTACTAACTAGGTAGTCCTAGCCAAAGCACAATCAGGTAGGCCCTCCAAAAAAAAACCTCCAGATTTGTTTTGGAAAGGCTCCTGCAATAATGCAATTTCTCATAATAATCTCTGTGGATCAGTTGGCCTCCTCTATATGTTACTAGATATCACTACCAGCTTGAGAAATACCACCTCCCTGCTTCTATAGTGTGGTTTCTGTTTAATTCATCAATTAAAAAAGCAAAACAAAAACAAAAATAGATAATTAGCCCAAATTAACAAATAATAATAATTCTTCCATTAATATTAAATGTTATTTGGGATACAGCAACACGTCATGAGGCATTCATGTTGCCAATCCTAGATGGAATTCCTTTTATATCTCCAATTTCAATCTGTCTATTAGCTATTCCTGTTTGGTGGTTTGTGTTGCACAATGCTGAAAGTGAAGCTAGTTTCCTCATAAATTTATTTAAGATTTTACGTTCATCAAATTATTACTCCCAAATGGTTCAACTAATTACATAAACTGAACAGTTTAAAGCCACAGCCTAAATCTTTTCACTTTGTTGGGAAAGTCATTAAGGACTTACTTTAGTATTTGTTATATTATATTGTTTATTGCTTTTAATTATTCAGTTTAGCTGTTTATTTGTTGATTCATCTATTACTTATATTTCCATTATGATCATCTCTGATTTTCTTAGTTCAGTTTAAACAAAAAAGAAAAAATTGAAATGTCAAATGCTGGTGTTTTATCAGACTTAACCAAAAGTTTTGAAAGTATTTGCTTAAACATTCACATTTACCTTGGTACTCAACTGAAACTCATTGAACTTGGTACTCAACGTATTATGACATGAACATTTTATCCCGATATTCGTAGTTTGCTTGGTACTCAATGCACAAGCTAGAACTTGTTGATGTCGGCTACCTTCTGACTCATTACATTATTCCTTACTGGAAAAATTTGTTTGGTACTCATCATTTTAGATACTCATTGCGTCTCTCAGAGCCAACTAATGATGATTAATTAATAACCCAGGTACTACTTCATATTAGAAGTACTAAAGAAACAGATTTGGAGTTCTTCAAATGCTGCAATCTTCACATTCTACAAATCAATAATTAAAGACTCTAGAGAGAAAAGCAGATATAGTTTATTTGGATCGGAGAGCTTATCTACTCAGTACACATTCGCTAGACTTCAAGATTTCCATGATTAATTCCTTTCCTAAGCTATGCAGGTCAGTGACACCATAATACATATTATCACAGTCATTGTTCAGAATCTTTAATAGGAATCGCAGGCGAGGAAGCACACATGATATATTTAGCAGCTTATTATAAATTATGCGAAGGGAAGCATATATTAGTATCTATGTCAGTTCTTATTTTATTTAGAAGTTGGAAACAAGTAGAAATCTTAAAACATGGTACAGGTAATCCTTGGCTTATGACAGTTTGTTTAGTGACCGTTCGAAGTTAGAACGGCGCTGAAAAAAGTGAGTTAGGCCCATTTTTCACACATGATCATTGCAGCATCCCCGTGGTCACATGATCCAAGTTAAGACACTTGACAACTTATATTTATGAAAGTTGCAGTGTCCTAGAGTCATATGATCACTTTTTGTGAACTTCTAACGAGCAAAGTTAATAGGGAAGCCAGATTCACTTAACAATCCTATTACTAATTTAACAACTGCAGTGATTCACTTAACAACTGTGGCAAGAAAGGTTGTAAGCAGAGGTAATACCGCAGAGGCCCTGCAACCATCCCCATTCACCTATTTCTCCCAGTATTTCTTGCATCATTTCAATTCCCACCTGTAAAGCTTCCATGGCCTGGGAGCAGAGGTGATATTCAGCAGGTTCTGACCAGTTCTGTAGAACCAGTAGCGGAAATGTTGAGTAGTTCGGAGAACCGGCAAATACCACCTCTGACTGATCCCGCCACCATTTATTCTCTGCCTCCCGAGTCTCAGCTGATCAGCTGGGTCTTCTTTTGTTGCCGTGCACAGGAGAACGGAGCTGGAAAGCAGGATAATTGGGTGGGGAGGAAATGAGGATTTTGCAGTATCCTTCCCCTACCACGCCTACCAAGCCACGTCCACCTAACCACATCACACCCACAGAACTGGTAGCAAAAAAATTTGAATCCCACCACTGGTCATAAGTTGGGGCAAAACTCATTTAATGAATGTCTCTGTTAGCAACAGAAATTGTGGACTCAATTGTGGTTGTATGTTGGGGATTACCTGTATATTCCTTGATTCATTTGTAAAAGTTTGTTTGTTTATTTATTTATTTATTTATGAAATTGGTATAACTTCCCATCTCATCAAAAGCAGATGCAGGTTCCAGCTGAAGGTATCTTCAGCATGCTTTCTCTGCCGAGTCTAATGGGGCAGGCCAAAATAACCGGGGGAGGCAGTCCGTCAGATAATCATGCCATGAAGGACTTAAAAGGCTAAAACCAGCATTTTTTATTTGACCTGGAAGCAAACTGACAGCCAATGCAGTACACCTACCTGCCCTCACTGCATCATTCTGTACCAGCTGAATTTTCTGGACAGTCTTCAAGGGTAGTCCATGTTAATGTTAAATTACATGTTAATCTATGACATGAATTAAGAACTGTTGGCCAGATCTGGACCTTGAATCTCTTTATGTGGTTTAGGTATTTTAGAGTAGCACAATTATATCTCTACATTGCTCTATTATAAGTTCATTTCATTTAATCTCCCTTCTTTATACCAGCTCACACAATATATCTGGTATTCGTGATATTTTATATTTGCCTGTTCCTGTATTTGTTGTTTTAGAGCATAAGTGTCAAACCCACGGCATCACATTACCATCACATGATGTTTCACAATGTTTTTTCCATGGAGCTGAGATGGATGCATCCAGCCCATGGGCCACCAGTTTGACAGCCCTGTTTTAGAGGAAGAAAAGGCTATTTGATGTTATCAAATATTTTGGAATCCCATCTTCATCAAGCCTAACTGGAGAATTTCAAGTTACCTACTCTGCGATTAGATCTTATAGAGAGGATGTGATTCCTTTTTATGATGCCATATCAGTGAGTTCTAAGCCATGTATACCTTAAAGAAAAAATCATATTTTGCTTTTTATTTTATTACATTATTCGTAATGTAATTCGTATTTTTTTTTATTTTAAATCCACCTGCATATTAGTTGTGTTGTTCTGGAAACTAAACTAATATTGAAAATGATCAACCAAAAATGATGAAATCACCCAATCAGCAGAGAGAATGGACATCATCTGATGCATGTTTAGACATGTGCATGCATTTATTTTTCTGTCTTTGGAAGTGGATTATACTGTAGTTAGTTATGTTTTCCTCCTAAAATAAAAAGCAAACATGGACATACTATTTAATTTAATTCAGTGGTGTTGAAAAAAAATCCTACTCATGATACTGCAGTTGAAATTCTTTTCACATTTCCCTTTTATAATATATAAGCTACAGCCTAGGCATTTTTTAAAACAGTAATTTCTAACTACGAATGGAGAAGAATTTTGTCCAAAGTGTCAAACCCTCCCTCCAGCTGTTCATTTTTTCTGAATCAAAATTACAGCAACATGAAAAGATAGAATTAACTTGAAATCTCCCTTTCTGTATAACAATAGAGAAGTGGTAATTAAAATTCCATTTCACATGATTAAGACAGAAAACAATGTAAGATGTTTCTCATTGTGTGCAAGTAGAGGTCTAAAAAATATCATTTTGCAACTCAAATGTGGAATAATTGTTTCCATAATTTTTTTTAGAATGTCAATACACAAAATGTTTAGAGGAGACTCAAGTCATTTGGTGGATCAATTGAATTGACTTATTAAAATAAGTAGAGCATAAGTATGTATATCTCAGCAGGTTTAAATTTCATCTAAAATAGTATACAGTTTCCGAGAAATAGTATTAGACAGGTGTATTCCTTTAACAAAGTCATAATTATTTTTTCAGAAAAATGAGCACATCCCTAATTAAGTAGCAATAAGAAAACACATCTTGCTCTGCAGTAACCACTAAATCACCTTGTATTGTAAGATTCCTTGTATACTGCTCCAGGATTATTTATATTTTTCCTTACAAATCAGAAGGAGAAGTTGTGTTGATCTAATCCACATTCCACTATCTCAGTACATATTCTTCATCTAATACTCAAAGATCAAACAAAACTCAAATGATTGGATAGCAGGAATGGTATTAGGACTCAAAAGCAGAAACAGGAAAACCGGCATTATCTGATGCACGTTTAGTCACGCATGTACTGTTCTGTCTTTGGAACTGGATTGTCATGTTCCAGGGTTAATGAATAAGACCAGATTACATGGCATATAGTGGCATCGCATGTTCAGATATTACTCAAGTACATCAAGCCTAGTTGAAATTAAAGGCAATAATAAGGCTTTCAAAGCATTATGTATCTCAGTCTACTGAGTTCATGCTAATGGAATCATCATCAATAATACAATCATCTTCCCTATTGAACTCTTGCATTGGGACTTAATTAAACTTATTGAAATCAGAGAGACAGTGAATGAAATGTCTATTACTTAAGGAGCTGAGGTGGCACAGAGGTTAGAATGCAGTATTGCAGGCAAAATCCAGCAAACAGCCTGTTTGATCCTGATGGAGGTCAAGGTTGACTCAGACTTCCATCTTTCCAAGGTCAGTAACACGAGGACCCAAATTGTTAGAGGCAATATGCTGACATTTGTAAACTGCCAAGAGAGTGCTGTAAAACACAATGTGGCAGTATACATGTCTAAGTGCTATTATATTGCTATTATTTAATCCTGCTCTTAAATTTAATGTTGGAAGCAAACCTGAAGTTCTGAAATACTTCTGGAATGTTTCTATCCATAGCACTATACACAGAACTATTTATATACATATCTACTCGTGAATACTTTTTCGTCCTTATATTATTTTGAAATTGTAAGCATTTTAAAGATTTTACTACATAGGAAAACATTTGCTCTCTATTGTGGGCATCCTATTTAAACATTCTGATTTTCCCCATCATTTTAATTTTCTTATCTGTAAGCTAAACATGCTGAGCTGATTCTGCCTCTTATTACTAGCTTCATGTCTTTGAAATTGATTTTCGCATTGACTGCTTTCTCTAGACTTCTCAACTTTGATTGTGTCCCTCGGGTTACTAAAGCATCCTTTGGATCTTAATAATGGACTGAGTTATAGTCCAAGGCAGTAACAAAGGTTTATGGCAAAATTAAAAGTTGAGAACTTTTTTTTCCTCGTCCCTAATAATTTTATCTCTAAAAGTGTTGTTCTAAATCAAACTTTACAAGCTCTTTACCATTTCCCCCCCTCTAAAGACTCTATTCCCTCTGAAACAATAGTAATTCTTAAATTACTAATCCTGGATTTGTTTTCAATTTCAGCCATTTTAGAAAGCAATTTCTTGTCATCTAATCATTCCGGCTAGAACAATATTTGGATAACACAGAAAATCATTCTTTAGTGCTATATTGAAATCTATTTCTTTCTCCCTTAGATTTTTTCAGCATATTGTGGGAGGGGTTTTTTTGATTGGTTTTGTTCTTCCAATATCCATAGGAACTTGTGTCTTTGCTGTTACATATCACAGAAATTGTCTATATGCCATCATAATTTTTGTGGGGGCATAAAAATCCTGGGGGGGAGAATAATTTTAGTTTCTTTGTCCCCAAGTACTATGAGACTTATGTACATCTCTTCCACTAATCAGAAAGAATTGTATTTTCAAACCTGCAGGTTAGATTCATTGCATGAAAAATATCTAAATGAGAAAATGGAAAGTCATTTAGAACTCCTGGGGTTATAACAACATAAAGTCTATTGGATTTACAAGGGATGATGAAGCCCTGTTCAGCCTGATCTGGAGTAACTTAATCAGAAAAAGTATATATATATTACTTGATCTCTAAAAGTCAGATAAGTTTTAGAAAAAGTATTTATTTACTGGAGCGCTAATATAGCTTCAAAGAAATACTTTCAGTATGATAAATGCTTTCAATGAACAATGATTTTGAAAATAGTCCCATTGGATTTGGTAAATTCAGTTGAACAATTGTTAATTGTATCAAGCCACAGTACTGTGAAAATTTGCTCGGGGAATAACCCCTCTGAATTTATTAAGGTTTACTTTCTAAGTAGATCAAGGTAAAAGGAGCTTTTATTTTCAAATTCACATTTATTCTGCAGGAATGTGTTTGTCTAATTGTTTATTTTAAATATAATTTACTTGTTTGATCAACTGGATGATTGACAGTACTATTTATAGGTCCACTGCCATTGAATTACTCATGAATCTAACTCAAATTATTTTTTTTAAAGAATTCCATGCTGGTGTATATTTAAAAGGTCACTGGTCTTAGTTCATTATTCCCACTTTTTCAGCAAGTAACTATTATTACGTTTTGTAAAATATCTTTTTATCAAGATACTCTATAAATAATTATTTATTTTGAGAGTTGTAAATTGCTTTTTTTGGTTTACTAAAAGTGTAGAGTAAATCATATGTACGTAATATTTCTATCTTTTAAGACTTACTACAGTGTGAGAATAGAAACATTTTCATTCAAATTTAATATAAAAGAGCTTTTATTGTATAATTTGATAATTTGATTTTGCACAAAACAGGGAGCTGACAAAACCTTTACAGAAATGTTAAGAAATATGAAAAGGTTGCAGTTAACAACATAATAGACTTACTAAAATTCCCATAAAAATGTATGACTCAATTGTAGAATGATTACAGAAAAATATTCGAGGGACATTTTTATTCTGAGTTTCTTTTTGGCACTGAGAGCATTATTGTTCTTATATGTTAATTAATTTTAAAAGGGGTGGAAAGCTTTTAAAAAAAAATTGGTGAAAGATGATGTGTTCAGGAACAAAATGAAAAGTCAAGGATACCAAAACAATCATATAAGCCCTAGAAAAATGTTGATAAATAAATATACCAGCAATATTTCCTTCTTTTTCAGATTTAATGCGATGATCCACCCACTAATTTATTACTCTTTGGCCCCTGAGATTTTCTTCCATGATAAGATCAAGAAATAGTCTCAGATTTAAATAACTTCTTCCTAGGGAAATGAACAATTGAATCAGAACTTACGTTAGTTAAGTTGCTTATACCCCATTCTCCATATTACAACAGGTGATATTATACTGCTGTGTTAATTATGAAACCAAGTAAGAAATGTTCCCTTATGGATCTGTTAAATGTTCTATATTACAGAATTGAAGGGCACCAGGCTGTACTTTTATCTAACTTAATATTCTGTCTCAGCCGTTCTTCAGTTGCTGTTTTCCCCATAAAGACAATAGCATACAACCATCTTGTATCCTTTTGTCATCCCTACTGTACAATATATGTGGTATTTTGCTCAATAATGGTGATTGTGAGAGGGATCTCGGAGTCCTAGTGGACAATCATATAAATATGAGCCAGCAGTGTGCTGCAACTGCCAAAAAAGCCAACACAAGTTCTAGGCTGCATAAACAGAAGGATAGAATCAAGATCACGGAAAGTGTTAATACCACTTCATAATGCCTTTTTAAGACCACACTTGGAACATTGCATCCAGTTTTGGTCACCACAATGTAAAAAAGATGTTGAGACTCTAGAAAGGGTGCAGAGAAGAGCAACAAAGATGATTAGGGGACTGGAGGCTAAAACATATAAAGAACAGTTGCGGGAACTGGGTATGTCTAGTTTGATGAAAAGAAGGACTAGAGGTGATATGATAGCAGTGCTCCAGTATCTCAGAGGTTGCCACAAAGAAGAGAGAGTCAGGCAAGAAGCAACTTAAAACTAAGGAGAAATTTCCGGACAGAACAATTAATCAGTGGGGAAACTTGCCTCCAGAAGTTGTAAATGCTCCAATCCTACAAGTTCTAAAGAAGAGATTGGATAACCATTTGTCTGAAGTGGTATAGGGTTTCCTGCCTAAGCAGGAGGTTGGACTAGAAGACCTTCCAATTCTGTTATCCTGTTCTATTCTATGAAGTCAATCTAGCAGACAGCTTGCATCAGTGCTATAATGTAGAGATTTATGGTGATTGATACCTCACTTTAGAGGTGTGCCTGATGTTAAAAATAATGTTCTTTGCATAGACACAAAAAAGCAATGGTGTACACCATTTTGTACGTCTCTGGTATATAATTGGAAGCAAAAATAGCATGCCCGAGAATTCTGGCATGTCCTTTCAGTTGGTTCACCATTCCTCTCAGTTCTCACTTCTCAAGATCTTGAAAAGAACTTCAAGCTCTGGGAAGATGTTTTTATTCCAGCATATGCCTTTTTTCTGACAATAATACAGTCATTAATTAAAAAATGAAAGGTATTCACAACTGCAGATGATGATGATGATTTTAGCATCTATGAAGAGTTTGACCCATAGAAGTCTCCAGTATTTTATTATCACTTAGTTGAAAAGAGCTCTAGAGCATTCATTCTTTTCTTAGCATCCATTTTGGGAGTCAGAAAAACTTGAGAAATTTCTCATCATTTCTGCTTTGGATTCAAAGCCATGCAAAGTCAAGATTATTTTAATCAGGTTAAGTATTGGGTTAGCCACAAAGCATAACTG
Source organism: Bungarus multicinctus (assembly GCA_023653725.1). Classification (NCBI taxonomy): domain Eukaryota; kingdom Metazoa; phylum Chordata; class Lepidosauria; order Squamata; family Elapidae; genus Bungarus; species Bungarus multicinctus. The sequence goes on along the minus strand of CM042842.1, from coordinate 41,809,040 downwards.
TACAGTATAACAACAGACGAGTCTTTGGAAAGAGCTGTTATTCCATATTACAAATGCAGTAAAGAAGGTCTCACTGTTTTATTTCTGAGAAGGATGCTTAATGTTTGGAGTCAATTTTGCAATTTTGAAATCTAACCAGATCTGAACCTTCACTGTACACTGAAATTATTGTCACGGGGTTACAAATTCCGCATAAACAGTGGAGTTCCTTTCAGGGATTTTGAATTTACACTTATCACATCAGAAACCCATTGAATAGAAATTACTTGTTTTAAAAAGCAAAGCAAAATAAAAATAAAAATAACCAAACCTTTAACAGTACATATCAAAATGTTTTGTCTGTAAACACGATCCTTGGTTCAAGTTTCTTTCTAAAACAATTTACAATCAGAAATTAACTGCAATTATTTTGGAACACAGATATGCAATGGAGATATGGACTGATCTGGTCCAGCTCTAATTGATGGCCATTCTGGAATAATATTAGTTATCATCTAAGATAACAGTTCATCTATTCTCATATGTGATTTGGCAAGATTTCAGTCTCAGTTTTGTCTTATCAGTTCTAATCTAATCAAAGATAGCCAACAGATCAAATTGTTTAGTAGCAAGCTCTCACTTCCACACAGATGGAAATCTCCAAGTAATAATTCTGCCTAATACAATTGCTAGCGAGAGATTTCTTGCATTGCCAGACTTATTATCTTGCTATGTCAAGGTAAGCTATCAAAAAGAAGGTGTTGGTTTGGAATTAATCATCACTTCCAGCTGTGGCATTTAAATTCAAGATAGCTTTTTACTTCTTTTTATTTCTAGTTATTTTTTTTCTGCTTTTTTTAGTGAGAAAGTCTGTTTCTTTTAATCACAACAATATTTTTTCCATTGAATAATAATTGTGAGATTCTTTTTTTTAATTGATGACTTCCATGCAAACATCCAAAGGAAAACTAGAACTAAAATATATTGTTTATATTTCCACACTGACATTTTCCTTTTCAAAATAGTCGAACCTTCCATCCAAAATGTAAATAACTGATAAAAAAAGGCATAAAACGCATTAAGTTCAGCTAGCTGATAGGAAAGAAAAGTGTTTTCCTCCCTTTGTAGCTATGCAATCCCCTAGAGGTCTAGGAAGAAGTGTATGTTTCTATGACATCGGTAAATTTTCAGACTGGGTAGAAATTTAAGAAACTGCATAGACTGCTAAAATTTAATATTAATCTTTTTGTGAAAAAGTGGATATAATTAGCATCTATGTTTATGTTTTTGAGCTATAATGAAAAATAAAAATAGAAAGTTCCCTTAATACATCTCAGTAAAAATAAATCTGCAGTTATCAGAGTGATGTAGATATGTTGCATTAAAGTAACACTGCAATTAGTACATTACAACTTAAACTTAATTGCGTATCATATACTGGATTAGGCTGCCATTGATACTTTTATGATGGTCTTATCTTTGAGATAGTTTCTATTTCATTAAGGCAGTATCACAAAACACATTATTTTGCCCTTATTGAAAGTCAAATCTATTGGTATGAATGATTAAGGTGCTAACGTTATATTTTGATAAAATGCTACATTAATGTGTGGTAGAGAATGCCTTTAAGTCCAAAGGCACAGAAGTCAAAAGATTTACATGAAAAATAAGCTAAAACTAAATTTAATACATATGTAAACTGGCAAACATGTGAAAATATCCCAATTTGCATTCCAGATCCAAAGATAAATAAGATTGCATCTGGAGTTAAAAAGTATTTAATTAGCTATTGGTTTATCATTAATTATTTAAAGCCAGGAATAACCAATATTTACAATACAGATGTGGTTGCTATTTTCAAACCTGTTCTCTTCCCTTTAAGCTACATATTTTGGAAAACCTCTTTTAGGCTCAAGATAGATGAAATGAACACTCAGCTGTAAATCAGACATCCAAAACATGAATCAGAATACCACAGCGCAGACTTTCATAAACTTACTTAGTTGTTTATGATGAAGAATAATAATGATTAATCAGACTGCGGCTTTAAATGGAAATGAATTACTCAGTTATTAAGCCACAGAAGCATGTCTTCAAAATTATTTAATAGCTACTCAAAGAGAAGGATTTTCTGTGCTTTCTGAATGTAGTTCTCATATCACAAGAAAAATAAAGTCAGATCAGAGCAGGCAATCTATTAAGGCTGCGGTACTAAGTGCAGTTATCTGAATACAAATATTATTGGATTCAGTGCAGCTTTCTTCCAAAATTAGTTGATACAGCACTGGGTGCCAATCATCAAATTATGAGTAATCAAATAATACACAGGTTTATGTGAATGGAGGTGGAGATTCACAAATAATTAATATCCATGCCTGATTTCTTCTTATACATTTGTTCCTTCTATTGCTTTTGCCATAACTTATCAGACTTGAAACCTCATCAGATTTGTTTATGGCGTATTTTACCCCTCGGTTGATACTTACAATATAAATTTGCCCAATTAAGCACATTGCAGGTGCTGCATTAAAATGCAGGCATATGGCAGTCATCAGCCTAATTTTCTGAGCAAGCAGCATTTATCATAACAATATGCAGTTGTGACATTTGCAGATCCGAAATGCTAGATACATTTCAGTGGTCGTGTCAATGGGTCATAAAAAATACATTAGCACCATAAAGAGAATCACAAAGAAAGGTGATGAAGAAGGAACATGTTTCAGCGATGCCTTGTGGTTGCCCTCATATTAATTATGGCACAGCATACTGGAGAGGAGGTGGAAGGGCATCATTATTCAACTCATTTGCATGCAGAAAATTAGAAGTCAGTGCAACATCAGACAACTAAGACACTTTTCTAAGCAACTGCCAGAGCATTCAAGCACTGCTTGTGCAATCTCTTTTACTTTCAATATAACTCAGGATAAAGCTGTCAGCTCTTAAGGAATTGCCATTAAAAGTATGAATGTGGTGAATAGCAGATTAGTAAGGAGTGGAAAAATTGTGTGATCATCCCAGTTGTGTTGGACACCTTCTTCCAGAAAAAGGAGCTTCTTCAGGGCATCTAGAGGTGGCCATAGCTCCAATTCTACAAGTCACCCTATGACCAAAATAATGCATTTCTAAGGAAGACCTAGTCACCACAAACTTCAGTGGAAAATTGGAAATAATAAAACTGAACAAGCTTCAACTTTGGCCTAATTTTTCAAACATCTGGAGCTTGGTGGAAACAAATAAAAATTATTTCTGCCAAACTCAATAATAACACTAAAGTAATTTGGGACTTTTTTCACTCCAAAATGGGGAAATGCAGACCATCAAGCTTCTAAAAGTTAGAAACTGTAGTGCTAGGGGAAGTGCACGGGAATCCACCTACATTTATTTAAAATCCTTGTACATTGTTCAGACTATAT